>JAAKBD010000006.1:0-737424 GCA_012656105.1 Phytophthora syringae
GTAGTTCCTTTCTTTCAAGCAATCGAGCAGCGACGTCGCAAACTCGGATCGCAACTCCACAATTTCACTGAAATGGTTCACCACCTCACCTAGCGTGTTTGCATCCACGCGCAAAATGCTGCAGACGATCACGAAGTAGCGGAACAATCGCTGCTGGAACACGAAAGTATTCAAAATCAACGGAAGAGGAACGACCATGGCGGGGAGAAGTCCAAACTCCTCGTAAATGTCGTCCAGATCGTACACTGCGCACTGCACGAGTAGCGCGATAAAGAATCCGTTGAGGATCAGCAAGGACATGACCACGACGTGCCACGCTTTGCGCGAAAAAATCGGATATGAATGTGCGGCGTTCCAGGTTGCACTGCAGTTGCTGCTCGGTCGGTACGCATCTTCGTGGCCCTCATTTGTTTCATGTTCCTGCAACAGGTTGCCACTAACTGGAGTCCACATCTTTGCGAAGCAGAGCGTGTCGTTCGGCATTTCGACGGTCCTCAATCTCCTCAAGTTCTTCTTGCACTCGGTTCATACTGTCCAGAGCGTTATCAGCCGACTCGCTACGCCACGCCATTGTCTCTTCTTCAGCAATAGCGCGTAGGTTTTCCAATAGAGTAGACTCATCGTCGCTATACCCCGCCGCATGCAAAAGTTGGTGTACACATGAGCGAAAATATAGCAGCACCGCGACGTGAAAAACCACGAGGATCCACGCAAACAGCACGAAAACTTCAACGAGTTCATGATCTTCTGGCAATTCGATATCCAAACCTTGAAGAAGACTCAGAGCACCGCAGATAGTCAAGCCACAGCTAGCAAAATGAGCCACATGGAAGGTTCCACTTCGATCATGTGTGAGATCTGGTTCGAGCACGACGTAGGTACTTGGAGAACGGGAAAAGTTGGGGAAGTCGAAGCGACGAAGAAATAGATGACGAAGCAGTCGACGCTGGAGAACCTCCTTCTCGATATCGTGCGTGATACTTGACCAGCAGAAGAAACTGGGCGAGCTTTTGATCTTTGGGGTTGTCGTCGGTGGGGTCCCTGCCGGAGGACCCATTGAATCGACCAAGTCTTGTGCAGTGATTAACTCGGTGCGGTCGGCTACGTTGTTGTGCTTCCGTAACTGAGTAAAGACGCAAATTGCTTGCATGATGAGGGCCAGCGCCAGGATGAAAATGGTGAGATCGGCCACTTGGAACGCCAACATGGTCTTGCTGTCGGCGTGGATACCTGGAACTTCCTTGATAAGTTTGAGTCCGAGACTCAGTAACCCAAGAACCATCAGCTCTCGATACGCTTTCCGAAGCATGTGCTGGTACTTGTCATAGCGGGAGAGTTTGTGCTCGACGTGGTGCAGTGCAGCCTCGAAAACTAAAAGACAGACTGCCAAGACACTCAAGTGCACCAGCACCCGCCAGAATTCCACGGCTTCGCCGACTTGGAACAATGATCCACCTCCCATGTCGACAATTCTGAAGTGAGACCATCTCACTGTTCGAACGAGTGCGGCTTTCGCGTCGCGATTAAACGCCGATCCATCCGATGGGATAGACTTTGGGCTACGGCCATAGGACCATGCGTGAAGACGGGCCTTCCCCCGCAATGACGACAGCCTATCGCCACTCCGGGTGGTGCCAACCAGCCGACTTTACCAGTTTAGCTCAGCTTCAAACTTTGCATGGTAAGCTATCATACATGTAGCATGTGTCAATGCTGTAAAATTCATATCGGGTAGAAGTCCTAGCCAACATCTACATTCCTTCAGCCAAAGAATGTTTCAGCCGAAGAGTAAGTGTACCCTGAGCCGATACGTAATGTGGAAGACCCGTCATGATATTGCGAGGACATTCGGTGACGGCATGGCGACTTCATGCGTTCGCGGATGGAACGGCGACCGATTTCAAAGGCGCTTTGCTGGTGGAGGCCTGACTTTCTGATCGCCTCAAGTGGAGGGCAGTGCTCGGACAACCGAGATTCTACACCACCATAACTTGAAGCGCGCAAAAGCTGAAGCTGTTGAGTTAAAGGCATCAGAATCCATGACAACCACACTCAAGTTTACAGCGGTGGAACTGCAAATCACACAGGAAAAAATCATGGATCCGCTGTTTACCACTTCTCTGGCAACCTACTACTGTACAAGCCGAGCGGAGCCCGCAAGCGGGGCTCGTTAGGCAAGTACAGACAACGACCGGCAAAAGCGCCACCCACTGAACTCCATCCTCCATAGTTAAGGGAATTTTGTGAAAACGACAGAAAAATACGCCACAGTAAAATTAAGAGATATGATTGGTTAAAACTGCAATCTGCGTGATCGAAATATCAGTTTACCGATCCCGGTAAGGCAGTAATACACATAACATATGCATTACTGTCATTAAAAAGGCAAATTTGCACAAATTTGACAAACAAAAGCATTGTATTCTTGCGTTAAACTTGAACTGTAGGGAAGCGAGAATAGCCTTTTCAAAGGCCTTCTTAACGTCTTCATCGCTCAGCAGCTCAAAATAAGCGCTGTGGCAGCCAGCCATTTTCATGAACAAATACAAATTTTTTATTGGCTTATATAATTTGTTTTGTTTTTACACAATTGGAGTGACACTCTTTGAGGCGTATTTTACTGTCGTGGAAATTTGCCGGTCGTTGTCTGTAGACCTAAGGCTCATTCCCAACCGGGTTTTCCGTCGCATGCGACGGAATCGTAGCTCCCCATTGGCTTCGCGGGGTAGGTGGTCGCATGCGACGGAATCGTAGCTCCCCATTGGCTTGCGGGGTAGGTGGTCGCATGCGACGGTGTACAAAAATGGACACTCGTGCGTCCAACTCGTCGCACGGACCTTATCCAAATTACCACCAATCAAAAGTGTCGACTACCAAAATACATCATGTGCTCAAGTTTCCCTAAAGTTGACAATTCCTATCTCGCTCGAATACCCGCGCACAATGTTTGGTCCCTCCCGTGGGCCCCCTCTCGACGTTGCGAACCCCCACCAGACCTCATTGACCGACGACACAGAGTTTTGCACGGTTATTTTGCCTACCATTGTTATGGTTATCGCTAAATTTCGACGACGAGGCAGCATTATGCGTGTCGTGCGTGAACGAATTCAATGGGGATCGCACGCAGAACGTTTACTACTTGAAGGGGAATTTCAACAATACTATCGAATGAGTTTTGCTGGGTATGAGCGCTTGCTGTTACTATTGGGGCAGGACCTTGCTGTTGATCCTCTGCAATCGGTCCGTCGTGCTCGTGGCAAACCGCCGGTTTCCCCAGCAGGAATGCTGCAAACGTGTATATCGTGGTTGGCAGGTGGCAGCTACCACCATATACGCGTTATTACTGGGACAAGCCGATCGGGTTTCTATCGGATCGTACATGCAGTTTTGAAAGCAATAAATGGCTGCCAACGACTTTCACTACAATTTCCTAGGACGAATTCTGATATGGAGGTCACTGCTGCCGGTTTCCGTGCTTTAAGTCGAGTGAGCGCAATTCCTGGATGTATTGGAGTGATCGATGGGTGGCTGTGTCCTATTAGAGTACCACGTCGCGATGAGTGTGGTCGCGTGATTGCATTTTTCTGGCCACTATCAAAAATATGGCCTCAATGTGCAAGCCTGTGCCGACTATAGCTGTCGTTTTACGGCAATTGCGTGCCGCGCTCCTTGGGGAGAAATGACTCTGTTGCTTTTATTCAATGGTCGCTCAATCGGGTTCTCGCGGAGATAAGAGGACCTTATTTTGTTATTGGAGACAATGCGTATTCACAGACACGAGTGGTGCTCACACCTTTCAACCAGGCTCAACTAAAAGGATGCCAGATCGGGACAGATACAATTTTTATTGCAGCAAAGGCATGGTGGTCAGGTGGACTGACGACGGACTAATTGTTACGTGTACTGGGGAGGCGAAGGATGAACTGGTTAGACAACGTAAACGGAGAATAGGTGACAAGGGCAGATGCTTTACCTCATGCATTGGGAGACACCTCTGAAGGCGATCAAACTACGAGACGCGCAAGGCAGACGGCAAAAGAAGAGCGAGTACAAGGAAGTGCTCGAGGCGATTAATGGGCCTGCAGTCAAAGATGTGATGGTAACGACGACACTAGCAAATGGGGTGGTGTTATTCAAGCCTACGGTACACGAACTCCCGATGACTAGCACAGCTGCCCACTGGTATCGTGAACTGGCGCTCAATCTCCTGGCTGCATACCCGGAGTTAGGCTTTCCCGAGCCGGACCCGAGCATTTTACACGTGCATCACCAGTTGGAAGACAGGCATCACGTATTCAGCGTGGACGCGGAGGACCGTCGAACAATTTGGCATACATGGGGGTCCACTGAAAAGACTATACCATGGAACCCACACGAAGAGAAGCTAGAGAAGGTAGTGGCCGGGTACTTGCAGATCCCGGAGAAGACACTTTGGATAACGCCTCCCCGTGGCTAACGCGGATGAAGCCATTATGGGTCGGCAAGAGAAGACGCAAGCAAACCAGGAAAAACTCCGCAGGCTGATCACCAAGCAAAGGGATAAGACGGCACAGGAGGCAAGAGAACAAATTCAGCACCGATTGGATCAAGACGATGTGGCGGTCGCAGCCGGACTACGCAAGCTGGGTTGGCGACAAATCCAAACAATGGAGGGTGTGACTCCGTACCAGTCACAGAACATCATGAAGCTGAAAATGAATCGTTTAAGACTGTGGGCGGGGAAGGAAGAAGGAAATCGGTGTATGGCCGGATAGTGTAGGTATATGGCACGGCACGCGAAAACGCACATGGTGTGGAGTGTCCGGAGGCGAAGCGAATGTGGAAAGTGATGGTGGAAAGATGGGGACGGAGGTTCACGTCGACAGGAGGAGATGATAGCGGACGGCAGGCGATCGCGGTGAGCATATTTGGCTTCTACATCGGGGAAAACCCTCAATAGCTGGTAGACTGGGGGCGGCAACAAGATCTGAAGCGATGGGAAGACTTACATGATATTGCGCGTGATATGTGGCGGCTTAGTTGCGCCGTCACACTAACATGCATTTGGAGGAGGAATGTGAAACGAGTGCATAGATGGAAGGCAAAATGTACCGATCGAGGACAGCATAGCAGAGGTGGAAGGACGGGTGAAAGAGGCATTTGCCAGGTATCGCCTATCACAATATCCTATAACAGCACGGCCAGGGCCAAAGCTGGCAATATCAGAATTCATCACAGCGAGGTGGGGCATGGAGACACGTGAGCAAGTACAGCGCAGTATCGGGAGCCATATTCACGTTGGTTTCTTTGACGGTGGTTCCCGAGGGAACCCAGGCGCAGGAGGTAGCGGCAGCGTCATCGTCGAGGCGTCCAGGACTGGGGAGAACGCACGATTGGTGTGGGCGGCTTCTACAGCGCTCGGAAGTAAAAACATGACAAATAACGTGGCTGAATTCGTGGGGCTGCATCGGATGTTGATGTACGCGAGCGAAAAAGGGTGGAAGGGCCTTCATGTAGTGGGCGACAGCGCCCTAATACTACGGAGGATGGAGAACAGGAAGAATCCGAAGTCTCGTAAGCTGCAACACTGGTATGGTCAGGCACGGAAACTGGCCGATATCTGTGAAGTGCGGAGTTGGAGACACCACTACAGAAGAAACAACAAGATGGCAGATTGGTTAGCCAACAGGGCCATGGACACGCAGAGGAGTGAAATGGCAGGATTCGCGAATGGAGTGGATACGCGAGGTATTCACAGCGGGCTGATGTCACTCATGGATGGGGACATGGGACAATGGCAGCAGCGCCACAAGAACGAGAGGAGCACCGTGCAAGTGAGTGAGTAAATGAATGTGAGAGAGGAGTCGACGAAAGCAGTCGACGGACGGGCCGCGGGGCTAACAACAACACTGATCTGGATGGTTCACCCGGATCGGAATGGATATTAGAGTTCTCGCCAGTAGATAGATGTAGCAACACAATATACCTCACCCTTATTATAAAATGCATACGTGAAGAGGGGCATACGATAGGTCAATTATAAGAGAGTGTGAGCCCAGCACACAGTAAAATGCCGATCTTCCGCACTAGTGCTACCGCATGACTGTCCTAATCTGCCTATATTCCGCACCCAACGTCGGCTAGCGTGCTTCCCTAGCCTAGCGCTATGCATTCGTCGGCTAGCTCGACCTCGTGACTCGCGCGGGGCCGAAGCGTCGACCGGGCGCGTCATCCGTGCGGAGACGTGGCCGCTGTCGTAAACTACGAGACTATATATTTATTACCGAGTAAATTACGTTGTAATTCAACCAATGAACGTCGATTTCGTCCAGTCGAAGCAGAAAAACATTTTTTAGCCAATCCGCTCCGTCCACGAAAACTACCATGAATTCGTAAAGGGCGCCTGAGGCGTCCTTGTAGCTCGCTCGCCCGTCTCTATTCTGCATCCGGGAGGATAGTGACTAGCACATCATCCCCGGATAGTACCGTGAACCTTAAAGAACGAATTTTGTGTCCTTTTAGATAAAGTCGTGCATTACACGAAGAAGCTATGAAATTCAAGCAGATCGAAGCAGAAAAAGAGAAAGTACGTGAAGCGATTAGCAGACCGCACGTTGATCGCACAAGATTTCAATCTCCTGGAGTCGTCGAGTCTCCGCGAGAGCGTAGGTGGAAGGTGTAAAATACCGATCACAAGTCTGCGCTTGCCATCCCCCGACGAGTTTTCCTCGCGCGTCCACCTCGGCCATCGTGCGACGCAGCACACGGATACCGTGGTGTTCCCACAGGTTGTACTCGAGCCAGCGCTGGTCGATCGCGTTGGCTTCGTTGGGCTGCACTTGGAACATCACAATGGAACTGCAACAAAGAGGAATCCAGTTACATGTAGTAACAAGCTCAACAGTTTTTCACCAATAGAGTAAATAATGTACTCCTTCATGTCATAGTGCTTGTGTGCGGCCGCGAGGGCTTTCGGCAGTTCCGTGATGGCATCATTTTGAGGCAAAACACTGGCGAACGAAAACTAGACGCGTCTCCGACTACGGTAGGCTGGGAATACACAGCTTTTTTCTCGAACTGCAGGAATGTACTTTATTGCTGAAGGCTCCGTCTTCGTGAAAATGGAGTCTACCGAATCCATTCGTCATCGGGGCGAGTTTTCGGAGAACTAGCTCTGCTGTACGGCATGTCACGGCTTGAAACGTGCTCTGCTGTTACAGTTGCTGAATTGTATCGTCTAGATCAGCCATACGAGCGCCTCTTACTGGAATTCCCAGAGTATCGCGCTCGCAACAAACTGGCCTGGACCGCGCTCTCGTCTGGAAATGCTCACGATCGTTCACATGCCGTAGAGGCGTTGAGGAAATTTGGTCGACTTAAGTCTAATGGTGCTCCTGTCTCGACAATGAAACCTCACAGCGGAATCGCGTCACTTCTAAAACTGGCAGTGAAAGTAAAAACGCATCGAAGCGCTGCTACCACATTCGTACATCTACCGCTCGACCATGGCATTGCTGTCCAGGTTAAGCAAGGTGGACGCACTTGAAGCCAAGGACTTGCTCCTCAAAAGCCGTGATGGGGCCCGAAGACAGCTGACGAGACTTTTAGGTATTGTCACTTCAAGCCCAGCGCTCGGAGAGACGATGTACGCAGCTTTCACACCCAGAGCGAAGATGTTGAACAAATGGAAGCGTTGGTGGAGAAATTGCCACAAGCTACTGAGAATGAAGGGGCCACGAGGCCAAGACTGAACAAGCGGAGTTCGGCAAAACTTTTACGGCGTCAAGATGGCAGCCCATTGGCACCACAGCTTTGCCGTTGGAACTCATCTACCGCCCTAGCTCATCAAAGCTTCGTGTTCGAGGATCCAGTCCAAAGTCCAACCGCAATTAACCCCCAACACTCACGGATATTTTGGATTTCGGGAAGAGCCCTATCACGGCGTTAAAAACAGCATGTTAAAATAAGGCTAAACTTGATTTTTGTATTGTTCACTTAAGTACGCCGACCTTTTCTGAAACCCAAAAACTGGATATAGCGCAAAGTCGTTCCGCTCCCCGACTTTGTCGACTAATGTTGTATCTGGCAACAACAACACCACCCAGTAATGCAACATGTTGTAGAGCATACATGTTTCGTTGCCCCTTTTACTTGGGAAGGCTGCTCTATGGATGATCGCTGTGCAATAGATAGACATAACTAGAACGAATAGATGATGAAACGCAATAAATGTATTTGCTTAGTCCTCCTAGACTACAAAGCGTGAACACGCTGCCTACTCTGTGTCCTCGTCTCCCGCATCTTCACTCTCACTTGGACGACGGCGCTTCTTCTTCCCCAGTTTCCTCATTTGGATGTCTCGCCCGACAAGAGGCCGAGGACGCTCGGTTCCGTTCCGCCACTTCACGTGCCAAATCTGGTGACACGTGAGCGTGTTGCCCGGGTAGTGCTTCGGCCGCACTCAATCGCACAAGTACACTCGCGCGTCGGCGTCGCTGCAGGCCTCGCAGTAGAAGCGCGTTGCCGTCCGCTGCCCGATCCGCTGCTTGCAAATCGAGCAGACCTTGCACTAGTGCTGCGGCCTCTTGCGGTGCTCGAGCTCCTTGCAAAAGCGGTCCCACTCAGGAAACACAGTCAGCTTGTGGGCCGACGATACAATTGACGCCCTTTCAGCAGGCGTAGGAGGCCGGGGAGAGTCCCTGCAAGGAAAAAACGCAATAATTAGAGCATTACAGTAGAAATAAACTTCTACATGTACGGACTTGGGTAGCGAAGTCTAGATGAGTAAGCTCAATCATTTGTGCGTGTAAAATCTGCAGGAACTTCGCGTGGTCTGCACGAGGTTTTTCCATTTCGTTTCTGTGCCTATCGGTAGACAATGTAGGCATTGACTATAGCGATATCCACGAGCCCCATAAAAATAGCCTTGTAGTACTTTCGGAATACAACTGCGAGCTGCAGCGAGTAGCGCTGCAGTCGCAGCTGGTCGTGAATGTCGACCCCGCCCATCCAGCGCTGGTAGTCGCGCACCATGGACGGCCAGGGCACAGTCAAGCGTCTTCCACCTGGTACGCGTCTCTCTAAATATAATACAAAAACACAGAAGCAGTTAGAAAAAATCAAAAATCACCATGGAGAGTGCTGTCCAGGACATTTCATATAGAAATTTCCTGGACAGCACTCTCCATGGTGATTTTGATTTTTATTTGAAATGTCCTACCCAAGCAGATACTTACCACAGGATGGAACAGCCGGCTACCACCAGTTGCCAAAAGGTGGACTGGTTTGCGATCCCACCAACGCAAAACAGTAAGTCGCGGGCATGCTTTCGCTACAGCCATCTTTGTGTCTCCTCTTGGTACGTGTTTTGGCCGATTCTCCGCCTCTGCCTTCACCTCCGGCGGAAATCCCGCCTTATTTGTCTGGATGGTCCCGACCGAGTAGATGTTGCGAGCTAGTAGCTGCAGCGCTAGCTTCACCGAAGTGTAGAATCGGTTGGTGGCGACGGCGTGATACACACCGGCTTGTGGGAGAGAGAGAACCTCATACAGGTTCCGCACCACGGCAGCAGGGCCGGAGTTCGGGTCTGCTGAGAAACGAGTTGGCGACTCGCCTGCCAGCTCGTCCTCGTGTTGGTTGGAGCCGCAGTAAACTTCAAGAGTGCAAGTCGAGTAAAACAACATGTTAGTTAATTATCAAACTCAATATACAACTTGTTTATCTTGTCAACAAATCACACGTACCGGATACAATACGCGGTGTCTGCACAGCAGGTCATGTAGAGCTTGGCCCCCACTTGTGAGGCTTGTCCTTCAAGTACTGCCTCGTGACGTTGTGGCGGTTTCGTGACGGGATGACAGCCTCGTCAAAAGCCATGACTGGCGGTACGTTGTATCCCGATCGAAATGTCTGCTGTAGTTTGTCGACCACCGGTCTGACCTTCCACGCTCTGTCAGAGCCGGCTTTCTCGTTTGCATTGTCGGAGAAGTGCAAGTTCTGCATGATCTGCCCAAATCGCGGCTTCGACATGTAGCGGCCGAAGGTCCCGCCTGGTACAGCACCGCTCGACGTCGTCGCCCAATGGTCTGCCAGGTGACGCTTGTGAGGACACAACATGCGTGCCACTAGTAATCCAATACACTGCACCACTTCGTGCCCCTTGATCTATTTGTGTATTTTGGTTTCCTTGCTCAGGATTTCCTCACGTGTCTCGTCCTTGCCAGCTGCACGCTGCTTCTGGTGCATGCGGTCTACACGCGCATTCAGATGCTGATGATAGTAACGGTTGCTCTCGTCAGCAATGTTCTTCCACAAACTTCGTGGCATGAAGTAGAAGAACAGATCCAAAGGCGAGTAGAGACTTCGTCGGTTGGACCGTACTCTCCTCCGTAGAGATCCGGATAATGGGCGTCTTCGGGAAAGTTTCAGGGTCTATGTCGTAATATACAACATGATAAATGTCAGACATGTCGTATATTCATCGAGAACCAACAAGCACAACTCACCGAAGTTCCACCCGTCCTCTCGCATCTTCGCGAGCACTTTCGAGTCCTGGGCAAGGACTTCCATATCTTCGGTCGTCAGTTCGTCCCAGCGATCCGTCGTCGTTGCCCAGTCGCGTGGTAATTTGGCCACAGCTTCCTTCAGTCGCGCTGCAGCCAGACGCTTGTACGCATTTTTGCGTCGGCGCGCCTCAATAGCGATTCCTTCTTGTTCTTGTGCACCATCTGCGTCCTCGTCTTGTTCTTTGTCGTTTTCGCAATCTTCTGCGTCGTCTCCTCCTCGTCCTCATCCTCCTCAACGCTGTCATTGTCGTTTGGTACCACCTCATTGTCTTTGAAAAATATACCCACGGAGTCCTCCTCAGTGTCAGAGTCCATCCCGAAATCTGCAGCTACTGGCGGTGTGGCTGCTTCACCAACGGCAGGTTCGTCGACCGCTTCACTAACGACAGGCTCGTCGACAGATACTAACTCGCAGTCATCCAAATCCAGGACTCTAGACAGGTAGTATCATATACAACATGTCAGTAAAACAACATGTTGTAAAATACCCCAACCAAACATCATACCGGGCAGGCAATCGCGTCGGCGAGCACAGCACTCCCCCACCACCCCCGTAGCGGCGTTGGTAGATGTAGAGCTGTCAACAACAGTAACATAATCAATATAGGCATCCCATAACAATAACAGCTTTTACGTACCCAGATGAGATGCTTGATTCGTCTGCTGCACCAACATGCGGGCTTGTCTGCTTCTTCTTTCCCGTCGGCTTCTTGGCGCTCGTCTTCGTCTTCTTCTTCTGTCGCGTGCTCTGCTCCAGCATCTGTTTCTGTGCCGCCTCCACCTCCTTCTTCTGCTGCATCACTTGCTGCAGCTTTTCCAGCGTCTTGGCACGGGCTGCAGCTCCCCGTTTCTCATCTCTCTCCAGCCGCAATCGCTCCCGCATGAGCGCCTGCTTCTTCTTGGTTGCCGCTGCGGCCGCGTGGGCGAGAGCTGCAGCTTCACGCGCTGTCTTTTCTGCTCTGTGTGACGCCGCTTTCTCCTTCGTGGTAGAACCCTTCCTTGTTGCTGCGCGGCCCTTTGTTTTCTTGAGCAGGTCCCCTCGTCGTTCGCCTCCCCCGCAATGTCCTCCTCCTCCTACTCGATCTCCTCCTCCTGCTCATACGCGTCTTCGTCGTCCCCCTCCACCTCTTCATCAGCATCGGAGTCGGCGTCCAGCCCTTGGCGCTTTAGGCCCGCCAGATACGCCGTCGACTTGCCCATGGCCGGCAACGACACTGACCGCGGCGTTCGTACGGGTCCGGGAGATCTGCGTCTGTGGCGCGCTCGCCGGCCAAGTAGGCCGCGTGCTCCTCGAGAGCACGGCAGCGGACTTGGAACGATAGCCCCCCAGTTTCGCGGTGAAGGCTTCATATTCGCGGCGGGTCTCTCGGCGTTCCTCCATGGCGGTCTTTTCGGAAATGAGTGGCTGACTGACTGGCGCGAGGGGGCCGTTTGTGTGGGAAGGGCGTCTGTTTTGTGTGACACCCAACTGATTCATTTAACCTAACCGCGTGCAAATTGATAGAAAACCGTACAACTGATCAGTCCTTACCATGCTGTTTTTAACAACTTGTTTAGAAAAAGGCCAACCAGGGATTTGCAGCGACGGTGGTTTTAACAACCGTAAGTGTTGGGGGTTAACGAGGTAAGTAAGTAGACTGAACGAGGTGCTTTCAGAGAATAATTCGTATACATGTCCGACCATGTATGTACGTCATTGGATTTGCTGTCTGCGGTCAATTGATCGTTTGGTACAATCTCAGCGAAGGTGGCGGATAATTTCTGTTCTGTCCAGTAGGTTCATAATCTTCAGTCTCTGCTCCTCCGTTGGCCTCGACAATTCTGCCACGGCTGCCTCCATCTGCTCCACACTGTCGATGTCGTTATCATTGTCTTCTTCCCGCGACCAACTTCGCGAGTGGAAGCTACGCACGACGTTGTCTGCAGGCTCGGCACGTGATGTCATGACACCCAATGCAGCTTTAAGTTGCCGCCGAGCTCCGTCGTGGCTTTTAAGAAACAAGTTTTTGGCTTCCAGGGGTCCAGTTTGCTCAGTCTAGACAGTAACTCCATCGCGGAGCGATAGATATGCGAATGAGGCAGCTGCGCGTCGATCCGAGCAGCATTAGAAGTGATCTCCGCCACATTCATTCATACAGTATGAGCGCGTGGGAGGGCAACGAGGACGCGAATCTGGAGGAGTGCAAACTGCTGAGCCGCGACTTTGCAGCGCTGTTGCAGGTGCTGCTGGGCCCGATCGCCATCTCCGTGCTTGTGGTCAAGCGGCTGTGCGAAGTGCCGAGACGGCCGCTCACAAGGTGGCGAACTCTAATATCCATTCCGGACAGGGACACGCATTCTTCCATACACCTTCCCGTAACATCTTTCTCGCACTTAACGGGAGGGGAGACGACACAGGTAACATTCATGTAATTTATGATTTTTACCAGGTATTTATCCTGGCAAGAGCCACTGTACTATGCTCTCTTGATATTTGTATTCCACATCTCACTTTTAATTATTAAATCTACCATATAAACTACCAGATGTTTATTCGTTGGAAAATGGGACCTCAGTCGCATCCTGCCTTAGCTCTAAAAATAAATTTCAGAGAACTAGAGTATCTTGACCTTGTATAGTATACTTTAGGCAAGGGCTCGCGAAAGGGTTAAAGTTAGTAATCTTTTCCCAATTTCACCTTCATACCTCGCGGTACCTCGCGTTAATTGTCTTTTCGCCCCTCGATTAAGCTAATCGAGGGGTTGAGGTATGATACCTCAATTATGGAGGCCTGTACCCAGTGTTGGACATATTTTCTGAATGCATAAAATCATCACTTGCATACTATAATAGCACACGAAAACCATATTGCATAGTTCATTAGTAATCGACAGATAAAATAGACTTGAGTATCGGATTCCATCTCACCTACACTCCGCGCCAGAAGTTATCGCCAGGGTGGGTCGGTGGCTGTATCTCGGCCAATTTTTCGATTTAGAGGCTGCTATTTAGATATGTGTCTCGTGTTACCGTTACCGACCGCCTACATGTGCTAACGACGTCGATTGCGACGTTCCTGATAGGGCCAGTATACAGACGTCAAAAATTTCACTGCGTCAAAAGTATCGCCACTAGCCGGTTTTGGACCACCACATACAAACTTCTATATAAAAGGAGTGCATGTAAATTTGATGAACGCCGCACAACCTGTCAAGAATTTCTCATGGCACACAAGCCACGAGTGATACCAGAGGAGCGCGGCCGTATCAAAGGCCTCCACGAAGCGGAGTTCTCAAAGAGCAACAGCGCCGCAAGAGTAGGGCGCTCCAGGGACACCGTCCGGCGAGTCGTGAACGACATCCCAGTTGGCCAGCGTACAGGCCGCCCTTCCCTCACCTCAGACCGAGAGCTGCGCAGGATTGTGCGTACGGCTGCCGCAGGGAATCACAGCGCCTCGCAGCTGAAGGAAGAGCTTGCTGTCAAGGTGTCCATGAGGACCATCCAACGGGTACTGTCGCGTGTGGACTGGCTCCAGTACAGCAAAATGGACAACACGCTGGACCTGACGCCAGCCCACAAGCTTGCTCGCCGCACCTGGGCGGCCCAGTACCTGCAGACCCCGGCGTCTGGGCCTCCACGATCTTTTCCGATGAAAAGAAATGGAATTTGGACGGCCCAGACGGGTACCAGCAGTACTGGCGGGACATTCGGCGGCCTGCCCGCCGCACTATCCGTCGTCAAAATGGTGGAGGGTCGGTCATGGTATGGGGCGGGTTCAGTGCGACGGGCAAGACGAAGCTGGCTGTTTTGGTTGGGAAGCAGAACTCGGACGACTATGTGTATACGTTGTCCGAGTATCTGCTTCCCTACGCCCATCTACACTACGGCACCGACTACACCTTCCAGCAGGACAACGCGTCTATTCTTACGTCGCATCGAACCAATGAGCTTTTGCGGAGGCGAACGTGGAGGTGATGGATTGGCCTGCACGTTCACCAGATTTGAACCCGATTGAGAATCTGTGGGCCATCCTGTCTCGCGCTGTCTATCCTAACGGGAGACAGTATCGCTCTGTCTTGGAGCTGAAGGAGGCTATTCTAATGGCGTGGGAGAACATTCCACAAGAGACGCTTTTGAAGCTTATCCAGTCAATGCCGAAGCGGTGCATCGAGGTCATTGAGAAGAAGGGTGGTAAAACTCACTACTAATGCATTCAGGTTTGACCTTTTCCTTTTATATAGAAGTTTGTATGTGGTGGTCCAAAACCGGCTAGTGGCGATACTTTTGACGCAGTGAAATTTTTGACGTCTGTATACTGGCCCTATCAGGAACGTCGCAATCGACGTCGTTAGCACATGTAGGCGGTCGGTAACGGTAACACGAGACACATATCTAAATAGCAGCCTCTAAATCGAAAAATTGGCCGAGATACAGCCACCGACCCACCCTGGCGATAACTTCTGGCGCGGAGTGTACCCTATGGTTGCTTTCCATCCTTTTTGTATCTGAAGTAAGCCCTACCCGGAAGATATCTGCGCTGCAGCAGAGAATCGTCAAGCTCAGGGTGAAAGTCCTTTGCCTCGACGAGTAGCTGCGATCTTTGCGATGCGAGAACTGGAGCTGTTGAAGGAGGTTTACCCGTTGCAAGTTCGTGTCCGTGATGTGGATCCTCAAGGACGCTACATTTCGGTGCATTTGACGCTGACAAGCACGCCACGACAGGACCAATTGGACTCGACGCTATACCCCATCGCAAAATGGTCCGCGAAGTCAGTGGCGTCCTATAATTCACTTCAACCCCGTGCGTTGAGGCTGACAACGAGCAAAAATTGTCCTGCTTTTGACCGAAGTGGCATCTCTGTGGTTCACTTGCTATTATAAATGTTAGCAAGTTGCTAACATTTGGCGTTGTAGTGGGCCTCGTGGTAGCGTTGCAGTTTGGCAACGGCGAGTTGATCGATGGTTTGCAAGACAGTCTGTGGCTGGTGCAGAGTGCAGTGAAAGTGGCTGCACTTTTTGCTGCTGGGTTTTGTGTTTATAGCGCTGTGCGTTTGATGCGTTGGACGCGCGCGAGCTACAAACTGTGGAGAGCGCAGTACTCTGATGAGTTGGGGCTCAAGCAAGACTTGCTACCAGCCACGAAAGCGCAGGACTTCAGTGCTGGAGTATCGACATTTCGTGACTTAGTTGCCGAGCTGCAAGTTACTGTCGGTCGACAGACCTGACAGTTCATCTACGAAATCTACATACAGGACATCATGAAAGATGCACCGGACGATGGATCTACAATCGGTGTGCTGGTATCTGGACCTTCTAGTCTGAAATCTGCGGCACTCAAAGCTGTTGCGTCAATTGGTGCGAGTGACTTTGATACTTCAGTTGAAGTATTCATGAAGAAGAGTTTGAATTATGAAGTGAAAGAAGATGGTGTGTGTTGGTCTACAACTTAGAGCTCGAACTCCTCTTCGAAGACGTCGAAGTGGTGGGTACCGATGGTTGTGATCGCTTGCTCCATCGAGTGCTTCAGTGGTGCAGGTCCAGAGAAGAAGACCACAACCGTGGGGTTACCCGCGGTGCCAGACTCCGGGTGCTCCGCCACGAACCCCTGGTGGCCAGCGAACACCTTGTTCATAAGCTCCGAGATATTGGCGCGGTGACCAACCTCGACGTTGTACTCGGACACGAGATCGTGAAAGTTGTGGACGACAGCAGGAAGAGCAGATCGAGCTCGAGGCGTCGAGTTTGTGTTCACCGCACCGGTGGAGTCGGTCTTTTGGTTGCTGCTCTTACGATCCAGCATGGTGCAAGCGTACGCCGTCACCATAGCCACGATAATGAGTAGTACGATCTCCACGAAATTCTGGAGCGGCCACAGGTTCTCGTCATCGACCTGCACCTTGTTGCCGTACTTGACAAGAACCACGACGACAATCGTAACCAAGTAGGAGGCTCCGTACATGGCGATTCTGCTCGACCCTGAACGCAGGGGCTCAGCGAACGAGTGAGGTACTTTGGTCGTCACAGCAGCGTCATAACGGGTAGCCGACACGTGGGGCTTTCCAGTGAGACGTTCGTGGTCAATAGGCTGGTCGAGCTGGTCATCGGTCGGAGCGCGTGTGAGGCTGAAGTGCAGACTGAAGTAGTGTTGCTGTGGGTCCAGCTCCTTGATCTGCGTGAGCAGCGGGTGGATCTCCTCCAGCAGCGACAACTCACGGAACGTGAAGATGAAGAACACTTTCTGACGCAGAGTCTCGCCGTGCTGCAGTTTTGCCACGAGGTCTTCCAGGATGGCGAACAAGGGCGTGGCACCGATGCCACCGCCCACAAGACACACCGTCGAGTACTCGTCGTACATCTCGAGAGACCCACCGTAGTAGCCGTCCATGTACATTGTCGGCAGCACGTTGTTCTTCTTGCAGTCGTCCGAGTACTTGACGAGGTCCTCCGTCCAGTCTCCGAGGTTCTTGAGAAGAATCGTGAGTGAGTCGGAACTAGTTCGAGGGGACGAAGCAATGGTGAACGCGTGCCATTGCAGCTTGGAGATGGCAGGAACGTTAAGATAGACGAACTGACCGACCTTGTAGTCGCCGGCGCGAGTGGTGGAGCGCGTCAGAACCACCTTGACAACATCGTGCGAGAGTGTTGTGAATTCACGGACTGCCACTGGAGTGAACCCGTTGGCGCTGGAGATAGCGCGGCAAATGACGTAGAGCATGACGGAAGGATAGATCCATGAGAGCACCTGGTTCCAGTGCAGCACCGCGAAGATTATTCCGACCAAGAAGAGGTGGTGCACGTTGTAGAACGTGTTGTACATTTTGCGACGCACCCACGGGATGGACGTGAGACCGATTGCCAGGAAGGCCAGCAGAGCAATCAGACCGAAGAAGTTCATCCACGGGTCCTTGCCGTCTTCTCCAACTGCGCAGTCGAAGCACGGAAGCGCTTTGTTGGTCCATTCACCCTGTCGGATCCACACCCAGTAGTAGCCGAGGCAGTGCAGGAAGGCCGTGACGATAGTGACGACACCCACCCACCGGTGATACTTGATGCCATTGGTGTACGAGATGTTGAGGAACTCCATCCACACGCAGTTACGAGTGGCTGGCAGGAAGAGGAAGGCTACGTTGTAGATGCACACGAAGCCTAAGGTGAGCGCGATCATCTCGAGATAGAACTCAAAGTTGGCCTCATGTCCACTATTCTCGTCCTCGACCTGCTGGAGGTAATATTTGACGAAGACGAACACGTTGCCACCAACCAGGAACATCAGGAACAGGAGCTCACCGAGACTGACTGGTGCCACCCACCCGAAGACACGGGGTTTGCGGCGCAGGAAGCGAGTGAAGCTGAGGACGTAGCTGGAGGTGATTCGACGTACGTTGAAGTGCTTCAGCAGCTCCAGGAACAGCAAAGATGCCGCGATTGGGAGGAACGCGAAGAGGAAGAAGTACATGGGTTGGACCATCTCCTCGTTACCCGTCTTGTCTTTCTTGTCGGCGTTAACTGGGGCACCGAACCAAGTGCCGATTGTGGAGCTGACGTCGTTGAACGAGTCGGTGAAGCAGAAGATCTGGCCGAACGCGTACGTGACGATGGCGGCTGCGGTCAGCACTTGCAGCAGGTTCCCGAAAAGTGGGAGACGAGTGGCCCATGAGGGTTTTCCAGGTCGAGATTCATCGACGAAGCTGTTGTGCTTGTCATCGACTTCCGGGGTCTTGAGCGAAGAGAAAACGGCTTCGACACGAGGAGTGGCGGAGACGTCCGCGTTGTTAGGCTCCATGGTGGACGACTTGCGCAGTCGAAAGCAACTTGCGGAATGGTGAAGAGTTGATCGAGATGCAGTCGTTGTGGTTGGTACATGAACCACATCCCAAGCTTGTAGTGTTTGGATAGGACGTCCAGCAGACGAATGTTGATACAGTGTAGGACACCGCAGATCCAGGTGAAGGCACGCAAGCCAATGGCAACAACACTATTCACCTTCTCCGACCCTATTGTTGATCATCAACTGGACTGGCGTAGCTGTCTCACCAGCAAGGCATAAAAAAACATGATCTACCAGCACTACATGTATTATTATACATTATTATAATACCTGCATCCGCAATATAATACATGTACCTACCAATCTACAGACGTCCCCGCCCATGCACAAGCCAATACGGCGCTCCTTACGTCACCAAATATCTTACATAGAACGGCCTTTACTGCATCTTTAGCGCAACTTGCCAGCAACAGCAGCAACATAAGCGACTCCATCACCCTGCCCTAAACCTGATAACCCTAGGGGAACGGGTAAATGTCGAGGTTTAGCACCCCGCGCGAAGACTTCGCTTCGCACGTCGATACTAAAACTCTCTGGCCAAGCCCGCTAGGCTTCACCCTAGTCTTGCAGCGCTACGCGCTGCGCTTAATCTCGCCGGCCTTTGGCCGGCGACTTTGGTGGTTAGGTCAATTATGTTCGGTTTTGTAAGATAATTGGTGAACGTAGACACTTCCTTACATGTAATGATTACGCACTATCATCACGCGGCGCGTGACGCTCGAACGCATCATGGAATACATGTTGTACCAAAAGTCTGGATGCTGTTCGTGCACATATATTATTATTTCGTGCACATTGTGAAAACCGGGCAGAATGTCCGTCACTTGGCACCCCTAAATATGCTCCAAAAAAATAAAGCAGCCGGTTTTCACACTAGAGGAGTGGGCTGGTAGTTTCTGGTGCAGAAGACGCTTTCGTCGACTCGAGTCGCCCCCATCACTGCTCACCCGGGCGGGCAATCTGGCATCGTTAGCCTGGGAAGCCCACTTTCTTCGAAAGACGCCTGCTTCGTGTCGACTCCTATCACCTCAGTCCACCCAGCTAGCATACACCAGTCTTGGTTTATCGTCCGCCGTGGAAGCCACCACCCCCACTCCCGGGGCACCTTCGCAACCACGGCGCTGATAAACCAAGGCTCCCCATCGGACTTCATCACGAGCCAGCACATATCCTAGCGTCTAGCCTATCCACACATACTGAGTGTCGAGACGTTTGTGTAATTCCCGTAGCGCGCACCTAATGTTCCTCCGCGGCGGCACCCGGCTCCGTGGCTCCGGTTCAGGTTCTGGAAATTAATACCCGCTCATATCGGCTACGCATCGCCACAATAAAAACTGTTTTTCTGAATACCCTGTTAGAAACCATGCAGTTTTCTGGATTTATTAATTGAATCACTTGGTTTTGTATTGGGAAAGATGGTGTGTACCACAGAGATACTGAAAGCGAATTAAGCTGTACGTACTACGTAAACGAAGCACTACCAGGAATATTATATGTATTATTATTTCGTGCACATGTATTATTGTGAAAACCGGCTGCTTTGCCCATTTCGTTTGCTAATCGGCCGATATACACGCTGATTAAGCAACCTCAATATTTCATTAATGACTGACCGACCCTGAACTAATGGCACTTACTCAATTTTATGCCATGAATAGCCTGACATATTACTGCAGGTGACCGAATTAGATGACTGAGCGGCAGCATGCCCACTTCGTCGTGGGCATTTGGCTTGATTATTGCATAAATCTCTTTCAGCCAGCAGTAGCATGCCCGCGTTGGTGTACAGCCGGACAAGTGTACTCTAGTGTTCGAATTCATCGAGGGAGTTTATTGTTTTGACGAGTTGAGTAGAGAGGTAGTGGAACGAGTTGTTACTAGATTGCGGGCTACGTCGGTGACTATCCGGCCCGATTCAAGTGTCTACATCAAGCCCAGCCGAACTGCACGTCAGCGAAGACTGACCCCGCTAACAACCAGCTTGCTTGCTCCTCTAGTTGCGTACCTCTTGCGGGAAATTCCGCTTACCATTAATGTGCGGCTAGCTCTAGGGCTAGCCAATCGAAACGTCTTGGTAAGTGGTGTGTTTGCATCGTTTGTGGCTCCAGCAAAGCCAAATGAAAACGCATCAGACAACGAGTACACGGTCTAAATAAGTATCACAAAAGTCTCGCTAACGTTACGCTCGTAATGTTTGACCGGTAGGCTTAATATTACGCGACCGATCGCAGTTTATACCTGATGTATCCATTTATTACTGACCGATTTACATTCATTTTGGAGCATATTTAGGGGTGCCACGCGACGGACATTCTGCCCGGTTTTCACAATATATGCAGGCCTCTTAAAAGTAGGCATTGTGTCAAGAGAAAAGCCGCCGCGCCTATTCCTGGGTTTCTAAAATGCCTACCTGAAGTCACCAATTGAACCTCGAAATTGGAGCGTATCTGGACTGTTTAGATAAACTAGTACGCTTTCGCTCGTGCTTGGGAGCGGAAATATCATTTACAAGAACGTTTGAGACCGTCCGGGCTACTGTTGGTCAGTAAGTCAATGCCGAATCCGTATCGAGATGGCATTTGGACTTCTCGTGAATAAGTGGCATATTCTTAAAAACCTCTGTGTGTGGCCCTCAAGAACACGCCCAGCGTAATTCACGCTTGCTCGAGACTTCACAATTTCTGTATCGAGCAGCGCGGTATCGAGTACCCTGATACAGTGAGAAGAATTCTAAATGCAATAAAAACGAGGTACGAACTTGGAATGGCGATAGAGATCTGCCTACGATCACACACAATATGAGACTGAAGGGGAGACGTTGTCGAGCTACTCGATGAAACTACACGCGAATTTGTTGTTCAGCATATTGCTGGCAAAGATTTGCATCGGCCACAGCACAATCGCATTCGTAGGACGCGTGAAGATCTTCTCAATGAATAATATATTAGTGTTCAACCAGCTTTCAATTTCATATTGCTCTTGAGTGTCTTTGTCGTTCAGTTGGTGGTGCTACGGGTCGTGTCCGCGCAGTTTGTTGATTAAGTCCTGTCGCTCGTGGAGCAGTAGGGCGCGGTCCTCTTCAAGCATTGGTAGTGAGGGTCCATCCGCACACGCCAACGCTCGGTCTACATCGGCGAGTTGGCGACGAATATCTCCGAGCATCGTAATGATACTTGACTTTTCTTGCAGTCTTCTGGTGGTGGAAGCATTAGCGCGCTCGCTGTCAATGCGTCGGTCGCTCACAAACTTCGCAAATGAAGCAGCTATGCTGTCAAGCGACTGAGTATCTCGCGCTTCTGATTTGAATTTCCCTCTACTGTGGTGTTGTCATCTAGTGAATCGAATTGATCCTTGTCCAGCATCCCACTCTTCACAAGTTATTCAGCTCTGGTTTTACCTGCACACACCAAGTTCATGTCAATACTATTAGCACAGCTACATAATTTCCGATTTACACGTACCCCAAGCCATTTCCGCAAGTAGAGTACAAAGCCACGGCTATCCACGAAGTTCGGGAAACGTTCTCGTTCTGCCCTGAAGTGGCGAACTTCTTTTCTGCGACGATGTAGTACCGGTTCACTTCCTTCCACATGTCGTACAATTTTTTGGCTGAATGCATCTTCACTACAGACGGATCAATCCCCACAAAAACTCATGCGAGAACTCGAGCGCGTTGACGCTGTGCCCATCAGGGTAAGGCGTCACGTAAGCTGCGTGAATATCCTGCCAAAAGCAGCTCTTATCAGCAACTTCCCTCGTGTCAAGGTCCGCCCGAGGAGGTGTATCACCTGTGGAAAATAGTGAAAGCGGAAGTTAGTAAGAACGATAAGCACGCAGCAAGAAAAATCAACAAGTCATTACCAGACTGACTAAATCTCGTTGCGTACTCGTTGGAGAACAGGATGTTGAGTAAACGGTACCAGCAATGTTTTGTCCGAGTGTCCACTACGTTCATGGTTTCCGTAGCTTCCCCACCATAAGTCCCCCATATACAAGCTGTGCTACATCGTGACGGCGGAGAATTGCGATGCGCTCATCTTTTTGTCTTGCCCTTGACTTTTAGCCCACGGCGCGTACATTCCTTCCGAACTGCATCCGCGGTCTACGTGTCGTAATCCTCACGTGGCTTCGTCTTTGAAGAAGCATCGGCGACTGTAGCCAACTCACTGGCTGAATCCGGAGCTGCATCGCTATCGAGTGAGCTATCCGAATCAAGCAGACTCTGAGTTAAGTCCACTTGCCCCAGAGGCACCAACACGTTCGAGAACCGGAACGGCACCGATGCGGGTCTCAACGGGAAAGTTTCCAGGGGGTGTCTGGAGCAACGTGAGGACAAGTTGGGGAGCCGAGCAGTTGCTGGAAAGTCTGAGGTGACTGCAATAGATTCGAAACATTACGGCGTTGTTGCATGACGGGGTATAATGCCCGCTGCTGCTGGGTGTCTACCGGTAGTTACGTTTTCTGTAGAACTTGTCGTTGCTGCACAACTTGTCGCCGCGATAGCTCCCCTTCTAGAGCCTCAGATTGGCCACTAGACAACGGGGCGAATCCACGGGATGACATCCTGCACACATTCACGTAAGCACAAAGTATAACAAGTTCTCAGTTCAATGCTATTGAAGCCGCTTTCACTTACAACCAGCCCTCTTCTGTGCTCTGGTCCCGTTCAAAAGTGAGCGGAATCCCACCAACGACCGTTGGCGGTAATCAACCAATCAGCAACGAGCTGAAAAATCGTCGCATGGGCAGTCTCAACCGCTGCGGTCGCATGCGGTCGCATGGTGCAGAACTGTGCGATGCGATGCGATGCGGCCGGTTGGGAATGAGCCTAAGGCGGAGGTGCTAAGTAACCAGTGTAATGCCCTACCGCAACACGTCGCTGTCCAGGTGCATTTCTAAATAGACATGCAACCACTCAGATACTCACCAAATGGGACGTTAGTAGCTAATTGAAAAATGCAAATCCCACGTGTCGGGGAAAGCCCACCTTCCGCTTCGGGCTGTACTCTACTTCGTCGCTAGCAACTTCCGAATTCAGTACCTCAATTCCTAATTGACCAAGCAAAAGCCAAATAGGGATGGCATCCTCCAGAAATCGGTCCAGACGAACACAAGAAGATGAAGACGCAAGCCCGTGAACGAAAAAAGAAGGCACGCAGCGCTCCTCCTATCACTATGGCGGAGAAACTTGAAAACGATCGCATTTCGCATGACAGAGTCATTGTTGAGAACTACTTCGGGAGACTCAAGACATTGTGGGGCGTGTGCTCGCACAAGTGTGAGTGGGGTGACAAGTCGTACGATATTTTTTCAGGCTGTGTGTGTCGATGACTTACTACAGTGTTCGCTGTTGTTCCCTTCGACTTGAGGATGGAGAAAACTTCCTGCGGTACGAATAAGGTCTCAAGCAGATTGGGGCCGAAATTGAAGCAGCGAAGAAGAAGAAACGCGAGGACTATAGAGGCAGTAGACGAGTGAGACTTCAGCTTGCTACCCGTGGTAGCACTCGGACGAGGGCCAGCCCCAGTACTAGCCGTCGGTCTAGTATTGGCAGGACAGATTGCTAGCCCCTGCAGTACCACCTACGGATCTCCGTAATACCTTGTTCTCTCGCAGCAGTGTAGTAATGGCGCATTTCACTCATCAACTTCCTAATTCCATCGATCATTTCTTAATACACGTCTTACTTTCATCCTTTGATTGGCAAATTAGCATATGTTAGTGGCATTTCAAATTGATGCGCTCAAGTCATCTTTAACATGCATCTTACCAGGCACTTAGTACTTGATTTTGGGCTCTAGTGGTAGCCAAGCGACCTCGCTTTGCTCGGCTTGTTTATGCAGCCTCGCTTCGCTCGGCGGCGTTTGTTTACAACCCGTTCTAAAATATAGTTTTATACATTTAAAAAATATATATCCTTGTTTCAACTAAATGCACATTCTCCCTGAAAACATTTTTTCGTCTGTGGTTGCTGGGTTGTCCACAAACATGGTAAGGATATCTTTTTGTGTTTCCGTCTGTGAAGTTAAAGCGAAACCATTTTGCTATTGGTGGCGGTCTTTGTTTCGCGTCTCCTTGGGCAGCCAATTTGCGTGCGCCTCCATTTGAAGAGAAGAGTCTAATATGGAAAGCGAGAACGGAGAATCTATGGCAGTGTGCTTTAAAAGCATACTCCTCGTTTCCTACAGACAGCATAGCCCAATATCAGCAGGCGATAGTTTTCTCGTAACCACAGGAGGCAACATAGCAGGCCCTGTTTGAGGAGGCTGGCGCACAAAATTATCGAGGCGGACTAAGCGTGTAAGACCGAAGAGCAAAGCGAAGGCACTGCATGTGTGGTATGATTTGGATGATGAGGTCTTTCTTCAGACGCGCTACTACATCCCCGTCAACCGCTTCACCAATGTTCGCTCGTCGCAAGACACCCAGGAGAACTCTGGCGTTGTTTGCAGCAGCAGAGGGAAGGCAAACGTTCGCGGAACGTGACGTCGAGTAGGGGTTCGCATATGCTCGGGACAGTGCCACGTGAAAGTTGCGGTTGGGGCAGGTGTATGTCATCTTCTGACCTTAAAACGCGTTAATTGTTACGGAAAATGGCACCCTAACAGGGTACTTCCTTCCACTTAGATCGAACGAAACGCATGTAGTCCTGCTGATGAGAGGAATGCGCAGTGCATTTACCTCATTTCCAGCGAAATATACGCCCTCTTTATAGTTCTTCCAGTACGTTAACATCCGTTAATTGGGTTCGATTTGGTGTTGAGATTTCGGATAAGCGTTGCTGGGGTCGTGACTTCCAGCTTCAAATCCTGACAGGCCCCGCAGGGGGCGTTATCGTGCTGGTAAACGCCCGACGGTATATCCATTATGGCCCAGACGTAGCAGCTCGTCGTACCCATCGCGACTATCTACCGACTTTACTCCATATTCTCTCCAGGTAGTAGACCCACAGCGAAAAATAGGGCGTCGGCATTTGCCGGTGCCAAATAGATCACGTCCGATAATTGGTGCTATATATTTCATCGTTGCACTCAGCGTACACATCGCCAGACTTAGTCACTGTATTTTATATCGAAGTACTGCATCGCAAGCCCTTTTTCCTAAGTGAAATCTGTAGCTGGAGGGAGATACTAGTCCATTTAATTGACACCCACTTTCTCAGCAGCCGTTTGAGCTACTGTTAGCCGGTCACCACCCACCAACTGCTAAGAGAGGGCTCTTTCCGGTGCTGACTCCGAGTGGTTGCCGCACTTACATGCTCGTCCGTCGTGCACCACCGCCAACATGATTGTTTACCACGTTTACCTCGATATTATTTTATATTTCTCTGTAAACAATGTGGCGATGTAGATACCGTCGCTGTTCGTCATATATCCCACCAAGTGTGTTATGTTTTTTGTCGCTGTATTCAGGACCTAATCCTTGAATTGGCCGTAATTAATCTCTGGCTCGGGTATGTATACTTCTTTCCCTGAAAAACATGAAACAACACCCAAACAACATTTGTATTAGCCAATCAAATTCGACCACACTAAAAATATTATTGACCAATAAAAATCAAATTACGTGACCGAAAAGCTCCGGCTATATTAGTCGTAGAAATTGGTCGGAATATGGAGAGCAGTGACGGCCCCCAAGGGGCAGTGCCCTACGTGCTCCAAGCAGGTGTCCAAGTCGAACATGTTCAAGCATCGCAAGGTGTGCGGTAAAAGAAGCCACCTAAGTCGCGGAAGGTGATCAACCGCGACTCGTACGCCCGGAACAAGGACAAAATCCTGTTAAAACATCAGGAAAAACGCGTTTACGACCAGTTCTGACGACTGGAAGGTACATAATTGTAATTAATGGTAATTATTTGAGTCATTTATGTATTTTAATACTTCATGTAACCTATAGTGGCTCGGAAACAGCTGGCTGATCTCGATGCTCGGCCGGTCGAGGTTGAGGAAATGGAGAGGACGGCTTGGACACCCTTTTCGAAGACACACCTACTATATGGTGTCAGTTTGGACCCCGAGTTGTTCGCCCACTTCCTGACCGAGCTGACCGCATGTTGCAAGGCGAGACACAAACTCAGCCCGATCATGGTCCCTGTCAACGATCTCTACAGGGCAGCAATTTTCGTCCTTCACCCTGACAAGCTTCGGGGCACGAACTGCCGAGCAAAGTTTGGGGAGCGGGTCGACAAAGCTACGAAGTGCTACAGCGAGACAGCAAGGGCATTCAACGACTTTATGACTGGTCTTAAGGCTAACACCGACATGGCGCCTCAAGAAGAGATCGACGCAATGAACCAGGTGGAGTATTCCAATGAGAGCCGCCGTGTACGTTTGGCACGTGAAGCGAAAGATCAGAGTGAACACGCCTACGAGAAGCTAAAAGCCAACTACCGAGTCTATCGCAAGAAAGCTGAGCGGTATCAGAGAGCGAAAGACCGACACTATGCTGAATTTCAAGCCCGGAAGCAGAAGGCCGAAGAAGAGCAAATCGAACAAGTGACCAAGTTGAAAGCGATTATCAAAAGACTTGAGAGCGTCGGGCCCTGTGCTACCTTTCAGGAGTATAAAGAATCGTACCTGAAGCCGAAGTAGGCGACGAGCAGGAATGACACGTACCAGTAAGCATACTGAGACAAAGGACATAAGACAGATGAATTCTACGACTTTTTCATCGGTCAGACTGCGTGGGTTCTAACATTTATTCATACCAAAAGTACGAGTTCATACCAAAAGTACGAGTTCATACCAAAAGTACGAGTTCATACCAAAAGGTACGAAGCGTTCATACGAAATAGTACGGCCGAGTCATACTGAAATGTACGAGTTCATACGAATAACTACGAGTTCGTACTGCTTAGTACGACGTCATAGCTACAAATACGTAGAGTATTCAGGCAACTCTTTCGCTGGGCACGCGACGTTCGTGCGACGCTTGCGATCTTTTCTGATGAACGAGGCCAGCATCGAAATAGTGAACGTGTTCCCGTTGCCTGTTTCTCCCGCGACTTCATAATGAGTAGC
Source organism: Phytophthora syringae (assembly GCA_012656105.1). Lineage (NCBI taxonomy): Eukaryota > Oomycota > Peronosporomycetes > Peronosporales > Peronosporaceae > Phytophthora > Phytophthora syringae. The sequence continues at coordinate 27,372 of JAAKBD010000006.1, forward strand.
GTAACAGCTGCGAAAGACAGGAAACACGGCTTTCTCCCAGCGCGTATTGTCGGACTCTCCCATCATTGTAGCGATCATCGCGACTTCTTCACCAAGTAACTTTGCGACGCTAAACCAGCTACGGGTCACTCCTGCGCTGGTTCGATCGCCTTGTGTCCACTCTGAGAGAGGTTTGAACAAGTGCACCGAGTCGTCCGGGAGCCACCACATTGCGCAAAGGTGAGCCCAGTCCCTGACAGCTGGGATCACCGGACCTGCTCCTTCCGATGTCGGTATGAGATCGAGAGGGGCGTCGCCACTAGTCGGTCTTTGTGGCTCTCTTGTCGAGTTACCTGCCGTTTCCAATATCCCTCCCGTCACCAAACCTTTCAGCTCAGTAATCTGGGATTTAGTCTCCAGCATAAGGGTCTCTAGTTGGCGAAGGCGCTTGAGAACATGACCTTCTTCGATGTTTTTGTTGGCTTCGTAAGGCGCGCTAGGACACCCATGCAGATAACTCTTGTCAGGCGCCAGACAGTCTGCGAGTTCGCTGTCCTCCGTTTGAACAGTGAGGTCAAGTAGGTAGCGCACCAGCGTCTCCGTCGACTCGGAAACACTCCAGCCGGCCCACCATTTGATCATCCGTAACGACCAGCGACGTGCTGGATTCGCATACATGAAGCGGTACTGAGCCCCACCGCGGCGGAACGTGTGGGACGTGAACCAACAGTTGTACCAATCCTTGGCAACGAAGCCATGAGTCTTTTGGCCCTTCCGGTTCAAAGAATTGACAATACAGTTAAGTTGAGTGATGAAACTCTGCTCTCCCATTTTCTTGCCCCAGCCAATAGCCACCTTCTCACAGCCTGTAGAATCGCCGTTGCCTTTGATAGCTTTCTTGCTGAGACCAGTAAGCGTCGGGAATACGTAGTCATCACCACTCCATTTGTGTCCTTTGTGCTTCGTTGCGAAGTCCACCCAATTACACAAGTGTTTGTAGGCGTTGATCGGAGATTCTTCTTCGGTTAGGTTGTGGAGATTGTAGGAACGCCCCTCTGCCACCTCCGTCTTGCGGTTGAAGAGTGCGTATGTTCCAAATTCAATCATTTCGTCGGGGCCAATGACGCTGGATCGGAACTGGTGCAGCGATATGTCTCTCCATTTTAAAGTCAGAACCTTGTTGATTCGGCACATGCCATAAAAGGCAAATGACGAAACGGCTTTAAACCAAAACCGGCACTCTTGAGTGAATCCCTCGATAATGCCAGGCGAATCCAGAAAGGTATGCAAGACCCCGACCATTTGAAGCGAGACAGGAACAGCTCTGGCTGCCACGTACTCTGTTACCTTTTTCTTCTTGAGACCGCGCATGAACTGGCGTACAAACGGGTCCCGGGCCGAATTTCCATATCCTCGCTTGCTTCCGCTTTCGTCTTCCACCGTAGTCCACTTGTTCACATCTGTTCCGTCACTGTTTTTGTGAGAAGAGTAGTAGCTAGCGACAGCAGACCTTGCCTTCTCTGCCGTCTGTAGCGACACGGTTTTGGACGCGGAAATACTCTGGAGGTACGCCACCAACACAGCAGGAAGTTCATGGTGTCGCTCCGTATGGGGGTCTAAGTACCCATTAGCAAGACAGAACTCCGCAAACTTATTAAAGCTTGACTCGTAAACTGACTGTGTTGCTTTCTTGATCACTCCGTTTGCTGTGGCTTGACCTTCCTTCACCAACTCACGAACGTTCCCCATCCCGCCAATTTGAAAGTGAACACGTGGCAGAAATCTGTGCGTGTGTCGTACTTTTGGTATGAACGCGTACCTTTTGATATGAACTCGAACTTTTGGTATGAACTCGTACTTGGTGGTATGAACTCGTATTTTCTGGTATGATCATAGTTTGTAATTCACCATGGTCACATATATATCTCATTTCAAAAGATGAAATTTTGACGAAAAAAACAGTCACCTTTTTCTGAGAGTTCATTGGCCAAATAACACTGAATAACGCTCGAATGTTGTTTGAGCTCGAAGAAGTTGCTTCAGATCGACCACCCATACAAAGTCCTAATATAGTGATTCGACTTTCTCTGACCAAATCAACGTTTCAGAGCGCGAAAAATCAATTCATAGGGCTAGGTTAAATTCAATACAAATAGAAAGAAGTCAGCCTGGACGGTCTACTATTGAGGTGTTGTTTCAGTCTGAGTAAGCTCTACTTCCAGATTCTAAGTCGATTTCCATCACATTGTTGTATTGTCATGGCAAGTCCAGGAGTTACTTTATCCTCAGCACGAACGAAAGTATTAAGATCCAACCAATGAGAGTAAGGCGTAAGATATTTTGCAAAGAGTCGGTCCAATATAGTTGTCTCCATAGAGTTCGTCCGTGGGCTAAAATCTCTAACCGGTTTCCGTTACACAATCGATCCTTAGATTCGATTTTGGGTAAACATTACTGGGGTCAGCTTCAGCTTAGAGAGGGCATCCGGGTCTACCTCACCATGCTCGAGATGCGGCGGTCCGTCTACCACATTGCGGCTGTCTATAGGCATGTACCCCGTGTGTCTGCAGGTAGTTGATCTGGGTAAAAGCATTGATATTAAGGACCTCAGTATTGTCCGGTGACGACATGTTCCTCTCCGTGAGGTTGGTGTCGCTTTGGTTACTGTTGTTGAAATCAGGATGCACCGTCAATCACCAACGATAATCGTGTAGTCTGATTGGCTACTGTCAGATCTTCTGTAACTCTAGACAGCTACTAAAATAAAATATTCAAAGCATGTCTCTCGGGATCCTACAAATCGCTTCGTATTTTAACTGACGTATCCTGTCGGTCATCACCAATTCAGAGAATGTAGACTGCACTCCGCTCCTGTAGATTAAACTGCCTTGTTCGACTGACGCTTTTTAGTAGGATATCTATGGGGTAAACAAAATGAATCCGTAGTTTGGAAGTGTTTGTAGTGCTGAAACTCGCTTTGAGCGTCGTTTCACTTGTTACTGCAGAGCTTATCTATTAATTTGTATCTAGCAATCTAACAATAATTGTAATTAAAAGATAAAGCCGTAAATAACTTGTAATTTTAAAAGATTTCAGAGGCAGGTTCTATTGATGGTCTTTTAAATTAAGAAGGCAATTGACATGTGGATGTATATGGGTAGAAAGACGCCATGCAAAAATAGGTGGGAGGGGCCCCTAACTCTTCTCAATGGAGTCTTAAACAAACTCTCAGGACCTCGTTAAACTTAGAATATGACTCACCGAAGGAGACGCTCCAAATCGGCTTTGTAATTAAATTTCGTGTGGACACATCAAAACTATGTTTTGACACTAATTATACGTACTCCACACCCAATCTTCATTTTAGCCAATGGGAGTGGCCCACGAACGTGACATTTGGCTCCCATAGGTAAGGGCGGAAAAGGGTGACCTGTAAATATATATTAGATCCGGATACAGTATAGCAGATGTGACTCATGCCCCCAAAGCACCTTGTGCGACAGAATGTTCGCGCTGAAGTTACAGATACCAAAACTAGGTTGAGAAACTTTATGCTTTCATTGAAATTTAAACTGGAAACGCACTGGTATCGTCTCAAACAACTCATGTAGACGACCAAGTCGTTTATCCATGCACAGCGGTGTAGTTATAGTAGACCGTGTTTTCGTACTCTGTGTCACAGTACGGGAACGACGTGTCCGAGTCCGTCGGGGCAAAGAGGGTCTTGCCTGACGTGTACGTCACGTAGCAACCCAAGCACGTGCACACGACCACCACGATGAGAGCGGGGATCTTCTCGTACATCGGAAGAGTCTTCCAGCACTTCTTCAACAGGAAAATGATGGGCAGGATGATACTGTTGAGTGAAATGCAGGACGCCCCACAAAGTCCGACAAGTCGGAGAAATGGTCCTTCAACACGATGGACAGGATCACCAACACGACAACGATGGCAATGCGTACCAAGACGTACTTGATGGTGTTCATTCCACCACGGTATTCGGCAGCTTCGGCTTCGGCATCTCCATAGTGCGGGTTCTCGGCGTCCGCAACCGAAATGTACGACATGCCCGAACGACGGCTCGACACATCAGCGGGGGCGTTCACCGACTCCTTGGCGGGGTTTCCATGTCCGCGTACGTGAGACCACTCTCAATGTCGCTCTGGTTCTTCTTGTGCATACCAAGGACGAGACGTTCCGAGAGATAGAAGACGGGGTTCAGCAGCACGGAGAAGGCAATGGTGATGTGGAGCTGCATGAAGAGGTAAGCCAGGACAACGGCGCCCCAGTCGGACTTGAAGCCCAGTGTGGTCATCCCCGTGTCGGCGTCCGGGTAGATGGTGAACAAGAGGTTGCCCGAGATCTGACAGCCCACGGCCGAGTAGGCCGTACTGGCCAGGACCAGGAACAAGCACGAGATGAGAGTGATCGTGAAGAAGACGACGCGCGGCATCCGCTTCGGGTCACTGTGCTGACGTTGCAGTGCGGGGATGACCACACCAGCACCGTATGCTAGCGACAGGTTACCGAAGACACCGGCCACCTGCTCGAACTTGAGATCAGGTGATGGCACGGACGGGTGGCCGCGCATACCGTACAGCACGACCGAGACGCCGATGACATCGGCGATGACAGTACCGGCACAACCGGCGAAAGCAGCACCAGCTCCTTCCTTGAGAGTGGGGATAAGACACACAGGAAGACACATGAGCGCCATGAAGATGATCCAGACGGAGTCACTGAAGGCGTCCGGGAAAAGGCCGTCGAGCAGCGAGCCACCAAGTACCAGGAAGACACAGGGCACGAGCAGACACGAAGCCATCTGAGCAATGACGGCCAGCCAGTGGCCCCATCGACCCATTGCCCAGTGACCGAGGTCGCCGTACGTCTTGACGGACTTCGGGGCTAGCAGCATGACGCGGCAGATGGCCACGGACGCGTAGACGTTGGCGAAGGCCATGAAGAGCATGGCGATGACGGCCAGCACGGGGCCGGCGCGAGAGAAATTGCCCGGCATACCAAGTGTACCAACGCCGTAGACGCAGCAGAAGACGTTGAAGGCCATCTTGAGGTCCTCCATCGTCAGGAACTTTTCGCCGCACTTGCCCATTGTTGTACGAGTCTTGACAAGGTACTGGATGAGGTAGTGATGGAACTTGACTTGGCTCGAAGAAGGAGAATTGGAAAGTGAGTCTGGGGAAGCGATGCAATGCAGGACGTGGCTGTGCTCAAGGAGACACAGCTAGCTAAATCGCTGAGAGAGAGCCGGGGCGGTCTCAAGATGCGCGGAGTCAAGTCGCGGCGCGTCATGCGTGAGAATGGCCAATGCTTGACCTGCATGTTTTAGTCGAGACGGTCCGGCTCAGGAACTGTTGCACAGTTAACCTCCATTTTGGTGCATTTTTGAGCGCGTAGATAGCGACCGGCGTCTTTGATGCCTTCTTCTCTCTGCGGAGACTGTATCTCTCGGTGGATACAGCTTGGTTGCGCAGCGGGCTTTCACCTTCGTAGACTGTTGCCAAACCAACAGATACGGACAGATTGAGTAAGTTGCATCACCCTGTAACTCATTCGTCTCCCGCGTTAAGATCACGTATTATCCGGGTTGAACAACAACTACATGTACAAACAACAAGGTAAAATCCACACACAGCGAACAAATTTATTGATTTATGAGAGCTCAAACAAAATCTACTACAGACGCGTTACTCTATCTAGGATTCATGCACGGCAGTGTAGTTGTAGAAGACGGTGTTCTCGAACTCCGCGGCGCAGTACGGGAACTCGACGTCCGAGTCCGTGGGCGAGAAGAGCGTCTTGCCCGACGTGTACGTCACGTAGCAGCCGAGGACGCAGCACACGACCACTACCGCGAGCGCCGGGATCTTCTCCCACATGGGGATCGTGCTCCAGCACTTCTTGAGCAGGAAGACGATGGGGAGGATGATGCTGTTGAGCGAGATGCACGAGGCGCCCACAAAGTCCGACAGGGCGGAGAAGTGGTCCTTGAGCACGATGGAGAGGATGACGAGCACCACGATGATGGCAATGCGCAGCAGCACGTACTTGATGGCGTTGCCACCGCGGTACTCGGCGGCCTCGGCGTCCTCATCGCCGTAGTGCGGGTTCTCAGCGTCCGCCACCGACACGTACGACATCTTGGAGCGGCGCTCCGAGACGTTCACGGACTCCTTGGCGGGCGTGGCGGCATCGGCGTAGCTGATAGCGTTCTCGATGTCGTCCTCCTTCTTCTGGTGCATTCCGAGGAGAATGCGCTCGGCCAGGTAAAGGGCGGGTTGAGCAGCACGGAGAAGGCGATGGTCACGTGCAGCTGCATGAAGAGGTAAGCCAGGACGACAGCACCCCAGTCGGACGCGAAGCCGAGCGTCGTGAGCCCCGAGACGGCGTCCGGGTAGATGGAGAAGAGCAGGTTACCCGTGATCTGGCAGCCCACGGACGAGTAGGCGGTGCTGGCCAGGACGAGGAAGAGGATCGAGATGAGGGTGATCGTGAAGAAGACGACCCGCGGCATCCGCTTCGGGTCACTGTGCTGACGCTGCAGTGCGGGGATGACCACACCCGCTCCGTAGGCCAGCGAGAGGTTACCGAAGACACCGGCCACCTGCTCGAAGCTGAGCTCGGGCGACGGCACGGACGTGTGGCCGCGCATGCCGTACATGACGACGGCCACGCCGATGACGTCGGCGATGATCGTGCCGAGACAACCGGCGAAAGCAGCACCAGCTCCTTCTTTGAGCGTCGGGATGAGGCACACGGGTAGACACATGAGCGCCATGAAGATGATCCAGACGGACTGACTGAAGGCGTCCGGGAAGAGGCCGTCGAGCAGCGAGCCGCCGAGCACGAGGAAGACGCAGGGCACGAGCAGACACGAAGCCATCTGCGAGACGACGGCCAGCCAGTGGCCCCACTTGCCCATGGCCCAGTGCCCGAGGTCTCCGTAGGTGCGCACGGACTTGGGCGCGAGCAGCATGACGCGGCAGATGGCCACGGACGCGTAGATGTTGGCGAAGGCCATGAAGGCCATGGCGATGACGGCCAGCACGGGGCCGGCGCGAGAGAAGTTGCCGGGCATACCAAGTGTACCAACGCCGTAGACGCAGCAGAAGACGTTGAAGGCCATCTTGAGGTCCTCCATCGTCAGGAGCTTGCTGCTGCCCATGGTTTGCAGCGATTCGATGGACTGGAAGAGCCGGTAAGAGAAGTGAGGTGCCGAGTGGAAATTGACAAGTGAGACCAAAAGCAGCAGTGTCGGCGGTGGAGAGCTCTGCTGCTGTAGTCTGGTGCACTTGCTTTAATTTCGCTAGATTAATTCAGGAGGCCACTCTCATATACTGTACAACATACGGACGCTGCCCCCATGGCAAGCCCATCTTGCATCTGACTCTAGCGGCAAAGGCTACTGGATTTGGAGGTGCGTCACGGCTCAGCTGCCTAGTGAGGTACCGGTATTGACACGAAGGGGAGCTGTACAAACTCAGAGCACGTTTCCAGCGCAGTCTTGACCGCTGCTGATAAGGATACAGACACGTTGCCACCAGAAGGATCCTCACACTCGAGATTAATAGTGTCGCTACCGCAAGCACCGTGCAAAGCTTTCTGGTGCAGCGTTCTCTACCGGAGAAAGAAATGAAAGCAGCAGCAGCAAAGCCGGTTTTAGCATCCGTGATACCGTACAGTAGCTTTTGCCGCTGCGTAGCCATCTCGCAAGAATGATACAGCACCAGGCCATTTCGGTGATGGACAGATAGGTATGAAGTTGGACACTTGATCCGTCCCGCAGATATCCGGTTCGTTTACAAAAAGCGGCCATCGGTCGGTCGTCAACCAATCGCGGGCGTGTTGAACACGCCACGCCGTGCCTCGTCATCCGCAGACCACTTCAACACCGTCAACAGCTTGCTTTGCAACAAAGCAAGCTGTTGGAGAACACGCCCTATTCTAGGGCTACGCGCAAATCGCGACTCGGCTCGAAGTGTGAGCAGAAGCAACCGCCGAGCTCTTATTGCTGGATGCTTTCAAGTCCACGAGCGATGTATTATACGGAGCGGGTAGCAGAGGGAGGCTTGATGTATCCTTGCCGGCGCCATCAACGCGCCGACAACACGACCTGGAAACGACTAGAGTATATGATGTGTACAAGTAGATCCTTTGCCAGTCCTTCTGCGCTACCTTCGAGTCGTCCTGAAATCGTTCCTGTATTGTCCGCTGCCGATCCTTGGAAGCTGTCGTGTTGCATGTTCTCCCGTCCACTGACTAATGAGTTCGTACCAGGACTTTGTAGTCGTCAGCAGACAGGTGCGACGGTTTGCTTTTGAAGAGCTGCATTTTCGTGCCGTGCAGGATGTCAACACCAGAATTGAAAGGCACGACGTGTTTGCCGCACGATTTGGTGCACTGTTTAGTATCGTACTTAGCGGTAAATCATCTCGTGCGACAAAAATAAATGACGGAACTGAAAACAGTATCCTACTGTGAACCCAGAATAAATCGGGAAAATGTCTAAAGAGGTATGAAATCCGAACTTAAATGCCAAACGTGTAACGTTTTATCGGGGGGTTAATTGTTCTAATTAATTGTAGGAGACCGTTCAACTTGATCTAATCTAATGATCTAATCTAACTAATTATAGTCGGGGGGCGCTGCTGCGACCAGATTTAGGGGCTGTTTCTGGTGAATATCTTGTAATTTTACCAAATTTCACCAAATGTGGGAGTTTGAAGTGGACGGGCTAGGGTTAAGAGGAGGGGTGATTTTACATCCGTGAAAATCAGTCAAACGAACGCGTGCGTTCTCTAGACAAGCTCTGAAGTCCATTCTTGCTGCCCCACACACCTGATCGGGTTGCCCAGGCCATTCTGAAGAGGCTCTAAGTGCCTCAATCGGCTTTGATTTGGCGTAGCTAGAGCTTTTGAGCTGCTCGGCGCTCGTTCGTTTGGCGATTGTGAGAGATGACACCCATCCTTCACCCTTGAGCCTAAATTCGGTCGCAGTAGCATCGTCCGTTTTATCGGTATGTGTGTGCGGTATCCATATGGCAAAACTATTACTGAACGCTATTTTGCGCTTTTCATTCGGCAACTTATACTGGGAATACCGAAGAATGAGGGATGGACAGCCCTCACTGGATTAATTGCGTGACTGCGTAAGCGAAACCATTCTACATTCAGCCAACATTCGTGCTACATCGGTAACAGAGCAGCACCAAACTGAGTACTGTAACTGTAAACTGAAGCTGCAGCACGCGCGATATTCATGTGTGCCCCTTCGGGGGCACATACCCATGAATCACGCGGGCTGCAGCTTGAAGACAGTAACAAACACGATGTTTTTTGATATTCCCTGCTAAGTCGACGACGATCTAGTTGTGCTCGTCATGCGTTTTGTCCTCTGGAACTGAAGTCCAAATCGGTTCTCCCCGCGGATTTGGGGTGTAATCTGGACCTATCTGTGATCATAAATCTGAGCATACGTGCGAGCAGCAGTAACAGCAACCCTGGCGCCTTCACTTGACATGTAGGAGTGCTTGGGCTTGCATAGCTTGTAGCCGAAACAGCAACCCACTCCCTCTGTGGTGCTTTCACTGAGTAGATGCACCACAGAGGGAGTGGCTTGCTGTTTCGGCTACTAACACTATGCAAGTCCAAGCACTCCAACATGACCAAGTGAAGGCGCCAGGGTTGCTGTTACTGCTGCTCGCACGTATACTCCTAATTACTCTACCATTCGAATTTATGCTCAGATTTATGGTCATAGATAGGTCCAGATTACACACCGCAAATCCGCGGGGAGAACCGATTTGGACTTCAGTTCCAGAGGAGAGAGAATCAGATTGTCTATTTACACGGTGTTAACTATGTGCAAGATCTCTGGAAAATCCTAAGCCAGGATATGAGCGCCGGTGTACCCGGTGGCTGATCGTGGCTGGTCCCCTGAAAATGGGAGACCCTCTGGGCTCTTGCTCCAGCAATATAATACATGCGTTGAGCGTTGCTCCCCGGATGCCCGTCTCCACCGTTCGGTGTTCTCGCTTTGCTATCGCTCGTAATTGGCGTATGCCGGTCTTCTAGTGCTGCATTGTGCTCCCTTTCGCTGTCATTGTGCTCCCTTTCGCTGTCATTGTTTCCCCTCGACCCACGACTGCATTCCGGTCTAGCCACAGCTTAGGTTGACACATCGTAGCAAGTATATGCCAGATCCGCTGCCATTCCTTCTCTGCCATCTCCGAGTCGTCCTGAAACGTTCCTCGGTCGTCCGCTGCCGATACCGTGGAATGACTGGTGCTTGTCGACTTGCACAGGCTAGAAAGAACTGCTGGGTTCTCTGTCTGGTAGCATGTTCGCCGGTCCACTGGCTGACGAGTGTATCCCACATCGATTGTGCGCTTGGACACCCCCAGAAGAGATGGCGAACCGTTTCAGCTATCCCTGCGAAACTGGGTGTCTTCCGGCAACTGTTGTCAAGTTTCCTGTCCGCATAGTGCAGGTTGAGCTGCCGTGTGGCTACTCTGTATCCCGTCCACACCTGGTACGCTGTTAGCCCATTGCTGTGATCCCAGACTTGTTGTGGCGTCTGACAAAGCGCTGCTCGCTGCCAATCCTCATGTTTAGCTTCGTTTTCGAGACGATCAATCAGCATCGTGAGTGGCCGGACGAAGTCGCGTTTGCTGCGCAGGTAAGCCTGTCTCCCGATGGCCTTGACTGATCGACGGTTCGGTGTCGAGTCCGGCACACTCCAGGGAAATCTGTGGATCTTGGGGTGAGCCTCAAACACTACACCTTCTGCCACGAGTTGCTCCCTCCTCCTCAATGTGTCCTGTTCCGGGTCCTCCTTGAGCTCGGGTATCTTACCGTGGAATGCCCAATGCAATCCGTCTTCCCGTTGCTCCAGTATGACTGGGTCATCAGTGACTGTGTGATTCGTGCTAGATCTCCCTCTATACAGCCTGCCTTCAGCAGCGTCCACTTCAATTCCTCATCAAAATCTGGCGCGTGACGTAACTGGAGTGTTGGGTTTGCATTTATTCCCTGACCGATTGGGATGTCGGGCGATGATAACAGTAGCGCTGTCGCCCATCGTCTTAGCTTTGCCCCGGAGTGCCTGCTCGTTTCGGCATTCGTACCTGGGAACTGGAAAACAAATTCCTCCGGTCCAGTTCTTTGAATGTTGAGTTCCTCAATTGTGCAAATTGCAATTCTGTTGAATTTGCGACTGTCAAGCATGTTACCCTATGCAAGGATTCAGACCCCAAGTGAACGCGGCCCAAAATCTGTTGATCTCGTCAGGTCTCCCGTCTTCGTTTCCGGTCCTAACCGGGAACGACTGGTGGTAAGACAGGGTCCATTCATTCTGCTCCCACCAACTCGTAGCGTGCCCCGAAGGGTTCCTGCACGCATTGAAAACTTGATCGACTTGGTCTTCTGTGGGTGCCATCCACTCTCCGAGTTCTTGTTGAAGCTGTTGCCCCGGCGACCGTCGTGTTTGGGCTGGCGCTCGTACTAATGCCTGTGCGGGTGATACACGTGACCCTCCTGTGTCCCGAAGTCCTCTATAAGCCCACGTCCCCCAGGCTGCAAAATACTTGTCTGGTCGCTGCGTTAGCCAGGCTATCGCATGCTTGAGTCCTTGCGTCTTGATTGCGACCGAGATCGCCACAAGTCCGATACCTTCCGCTTTTCGTGGCGTCACTAGTAGGCCTGGGTTGGCTTTATGTCGACTCTTCTCTGTTGTCGTCGCGTGCGCCCATAAAATTGATTGTAGAGATTGTGGATCTCTACTTCCGCCCACCGTGGTAGTTCAAACACTATCGCTGTAAATAGTAGTGAAGGCACCACAATCGAGTTCAGAATAAGGATTATGTCCTCCACGCTGGTCGCGACTCGTGTCGCCGTGAGCAATCTTCGCTGTATCTTACGAATACGTAACGCCCAATTCCGATTTGTCAACTGGCCTGTGCCCACTTCGTAGCCCAAGTACCTCGTCGTCTCGTTGGGGATACCACTTCGATACCCTCATAGTGCTTAAGACTGATGGCTTTGTTCAGGAATATCAGCTTGCTCTTCGCCGGCTGAACGTGTAGCTCCGATAGACTCCCAAAGTGCCGCACAATCGAGAGTGCTCGCGGAATTTGGTTTGCTTTTTCCAGAAACACCGTTGAGTCATCTACAAACGCAGAAAAGTGGTGTCCTTGGTCATCGTGGCCTGGGACGTCGAGTCCTTGGAGAGCGGGGTCTTGCTTCAGTGCCAGGCCTAAAATTTCCACCACTAACAAGAACAGGAGTGGCGCAAGAAGGCAACCTTGACGGATGCCTGATCGTACTGGAATCGCTTCGGACATGAGTCCGTTCACTAGAAACTTGCCTGTGTTCCGGTGTGCATACGCCGCACGAGCGCTATAAAGCGTTCGTCAAATCCAAACCGTCTGAGCACTTCGTACAGGAATTCCATGTCCACAGTGTCGTAGGCCTTCTGAAAATCAAGGAGCAGAATACATCTGCTGAGCTCTGCTGCGAGTTCTGCTTCAGTAGTTGCTGTGGACAGCTGCGCCATCATCATAACCGTTTTCTGCATTCGCCGCCCATGCACGCAAACTTGTTGAGAGTCGCTAATTACACGCGGGAGTAGCGTTTGTTTGCGTGCTGCTAGGACCTTGGCGAATATCTTGTAGCTCGTTTGGAGGAGTGAGATCTGCCGATAATCCATGGCATCGTCTGAGTCTCCCTTCTTTCTCAGCGAGATAATGAGCGCTTCCAAAAATGATTGCGGCATGGGTTCCCCGGACAGAATCTGATTACAAACCGTCACCAGCGCTGGAACCATTAGTGCTGTCGTGGCCTTGTAGAAATCGTTGTTTAGGCCATCCTGGCCCGCTTCTTTGTGGCGACTCAGTTGCTTGATTGCCTCGAGTACCTCTGCTTCTGTAATGGTCCGCAGGAGACGCTCATTATCCCGGTCATTCACTGTTTGCTCCGGTGGTATCGTCGCGAACTTGGTGAACGCGGTTGGCACATCCTCGACCGGAACATTGCGATGACTTCGGCTCAGAATCGGTGCCCATTCCGAGGCGAATTTGTCCGCCGTGGTCATGTTCCTGTTGAACGCTTTTCCGTGCTGAGCTTTGATTTCTGTAACCTTCTGGCTCGTTCCCAATCTGCTACTTGTTTATACGTCCATCGTAATCGCTCTGTCGTCCTCTGGAGCTGCTCACCAACTCGTGCCATGTGCTCCTCTCGGATCTGATCGATGTTCGCCGCTATCCACTGCCTTCTCGTCAAAACCTGACTCTGGTTTCGGGTTTTAACCTTCCCTAAGAATCGTTTTCACCGTTGTTTCTCGCGCTGTTTTACTGCTCGTATGCACCTTGTGCATTCGACTACGTCTGCGTCCCACGTCCGCGTCGTAGTCTCTCGTCCTATCCCCATGTTATCCATGTCCTCCAGTAATTCATCAATCACACGTTCTGGCCGATTAGTCTTGATCGGATATGATGTACGGGTTTGTTGACGCCGCGTTTTCTCCTGTACCTGATCCCGAAGGTGTAGTACCACTTCCTGGTGATCTGAGTATTGAGGCGGTGTTGTCGCTGAGACCCACAAGACTTGCGGCACCCATGCTTCTGGTACGTAAAACCTGTCGATACGACTCGCCCACTCTGTAGTCCAATACGTGAAGTGGTCTACTGTTTCATAAGCTTCCTCATCCTCGACACGATCTCGTACCAATCGTGCGTCCGTCAGTTTGTTGGCGCTCAGTAGGCTGCTTAGGGCCGGACTCTCCGGTCTACTTGCCGACCCTAGGCGATCGAGTTGAGGGCTTTCGTTTGACTGATTTTCACGGATGTAAAATCACCCCTCCTCTTAACCCTAGCCCGTCCACTTCAAACTCCCACATTTGGTGAAATTTGGTAAAATTACAAGATATTCACCAGAAACAGCCCCTAAATCTGGTCGCAGCAGCGCCCCCCGACTATAATTAGTTAGATTAGATCATTAGATTAGATCAAGTTGAACGGTCTCCTACAATTAATTAGAACAATTAACCCCCCGATAAAACGTTACACGTTTGGCATTTAAGTTCGGATTTCATACCTCTTTAGACATTTTCCCGATTTATTCTGGGTTCACAGTAGGATACTGTTTTCAGTTCCGTCATTTATTTTTGTCGCACGAGATGATTTACCGCTAAGTACGATACTAAACAGTGCACCAAATCGTGCGGCAAACACGTCGTGCCTTTCAATTCTGGTGTTGACATCCTGCACGGCACGAAAATGCAGCTCTTCAAAAGCAAACCGTCGCACCTGTCTGCTGACGACTACAAAGTCCTGGTACGAACTCATTAGTCAGTGGACGGGAGAACATGCAACACGACAGCTTCCAAGGATCGGCAGCGGACAATACAGGAACGATTTCAGGACGACTCGAAGGTAGCGCAGAAGGACTGGCAAAGGATCTACTTGTACACATCATATACTCTAGTCGTTTCCAGGTCGTGTTGTCGGCGCGTTGATGGCGCCGGCAAGGATACATCAAGCCTCCCTCTGCTACCCGCTCCGTATAATACATCGCTCGTGGACTTGAAAGCATCCAGCAATAAGAGCTCGGCGGTTGCTTCTGCTCACACTTCGAGCCGAGTCGCGATTTGCGCGTAGCCCTAGAATAGGGCGTGTTCTCCAACAGCTTGCTTTGTTGCAAAGCAAGCTGTTGACGGTGTTGAAGTGGTCTGCGGATGACGAGGCACGGCGTGGCGTGTTCAACACGCCCGCGATTGGTTGACGACCGACCGATGGCCGCTTTTGTAAACGAACCGGATATCTGCGGGACGGATCAAGTGTCCAACTTCATACCTATCTGTCCATCACCGAAATGGCCTGGTGCTGTATCATTCTTGCGAGATGGCTACGCAGCGGCAAAAGCTACTGTACGGTATCACGGATGCTAAAACCGGCTTTGCTGCTGCTGCTTTCATTTCTTTCTCCGGTAGAGAACGCTGCACCAGAAAGCTTTGCACGGTGCTTGCGGTAGCGACACTATTAATCTCGAGTGTGAGGATCCTTCTGGTGGCAACGTGTCTGTATCCTTATCAGCAGCGGTCAAGACTGCGCTGGAAACGTGCTCTGAGTTTGTACAGCTCCCCTTCGTGTCAATACCGGTACCTCACTAGGCAGCTGAGCCGTGACGCACCTCCAAATCCAGTAGCCTTTGCCGCTAGAGTCAGATGCAAGATGGGCTTGCCATGGGGGCAGCGTCCGTATGTTGTACAGTATATGAGAGTGGCCTCCTGAATTAATCTAGCGAAATTAAAGCAAGTGCACCAGACTACAGCAGCAGAGCTCTCCACCGCCGACACTGCTGCTTTTGGTCTCACTTGTCAATTTCCACTCGGCACCTCACTTCTCTTACCGGCTCTTCCAGTCCATCGAATCGCTGCAAACCATGGGCAGCAGCAAGCTCCTGACGATGGAGGACCTCAAGATGGCCTTCAACGTCTTCTGCTGCGTCTACGGCGTTGGTACACTTGGTATGCCCGGCAACTTCTCTCGCGCCGGCCCCGTGCTGGCCGTCATCGCCATGGCCTTCATGGCCTTCGCCAACATCTACGCGTCCGTGGCCATCTGCCGCGTCATGCTGCTCGCGCCCAAGTCCGTGCGCACCTACGGAGACCTCGGGCACTGGGCCATGGGCAAGTGGGGCCACTGGCTGGCCGTCGTCTCGCAGATGGCTTCGTGTCTGCTCGTGCCCTGCGTCTTCCTCGTGCTCGGCGGCTCGCTGCTCGACGGCCTCTTCCCGGACGCCTTCAGTCAGTCCGTCTGGATCATCTTCATGGCGCTCATGTGTCTACCCGTGTGCCTCATCCCGACGCTCAAAGAAGGAGCTGGTGCTGCTTTCGCCGGTTGTCTCGGCACGATCATCGCCGACGTCATCGGCGTGGCCGTCGTCATGTACGGCATGCGCGGCCACACGTCCGTGCCGTCGCCCGAGCTCAGCTTCGAGCAGGTGGCCGGTGTCTTCGGTAACCTCTCGCTGGCCTACGGAGCGGGTGTGGTCATCCCCGCACTGCAGCGTCAGCACAGTGACCCGAAGCGGATGCCGCGGGTCGTCTTCTTCACGATCACCCTCATCTCGATCCTCTTCCTCGTCCTGGCCAGCACCGCCTACTCGTCCGTGGGCTGCCAGATCACGGGTAACCTGCTCTTCTCCATCTACCCGGACGCCGTCTCGGGGCTCACGACGCTCGGCTTCGCGTCCGACTGGGGTGCTGTCGTCCTGGCTTACCTCTTCATGCAGCTGCACGTGACCATCGCCTTCTCCGTGCTGCTCAACCCGCCCTTTACCTGGCCGAGCGCATTCTCCTCGGAATGCACCAGAAGAAGGAGGACGACATCGAGAACGCTATCAGCTACGCCGATGCCGCCACGCCCGCCAAGGAGTCCGTGAACGTCTCGGAGCGCCGCTCCAAGATGTCGTACGTGTCGGTGGCGGACGCTGAGAACCCGCACTACGGCGATGAGGACGCCGAGGCCGCCGAGTACCGCGGTGGCAACGCCATCAAGTACGTGCTGCTGCGCATTGCCATCATCGTGGTGCTCGTCATCCTCTCCATCGTGCTCAAGGACCACTTCTCCGCCCTGTCGGACTTTGTGGGCGCCTCGTGCATCTCGCTCAACAGCATCATCCTCCCCATCGTCTTCCTGCTCAAGAAGTGCTGGAGCACGATCCCCATGTGGGAGAAGATCCCGGCGCTCGCGGTGGTGGTCGTGTGCTGCGTCCTCGGCTGCTACGTGACGTACACGTCGGGCAAGACGCTCTTCTCGCCCACGGACTCGGACGTCGAGTTCCCGTACTGCGCCGCGGAGTTCGAGAACACCGTCTTCTACAACTACACTGCCGTGCACGAAACCTAGATAGAGTGTGTCCATTTAGCATTGTTTGTTCCTTCTTTTAGCGGTGATTGACAAGTCCTGAAGAAAATACTACTAGTACCACGTAGTAGTACGTAGTACTAGTACCGGTAGTATACACTTTCATATTCTTGTTTCCACATTTAAACTTGTCTTTACCGCAGTGGTCGGGGTACCCGACTTATTGGAGCGCACGTGAGGGGTGCCCCTGTGCACGGGCATAAACCTTGCGTTTGGGATGGGAAGCGGGGCGTAACCTTAGCATTATAGCATACGGAGCGAAACTGATACCCCGTTACTCCTCTCCAACGGACTACTGAAGTTCAACGTGGCAGTGTTTGTTTGCCTTCTCAGACGAAGTGAGTCACTCGAGCGAAGGGGCTCTTAAAAACTTATATTGTACTTGCGATAACACATGGATACATATACAGCGATTGTTGGAGAGTATGCGGATAGGAAGGTATTATCATGTTGAGAATATGAACGGTACTTCTCAGTATAGTTAGATCAAGATTGCACTCTGTATTAGAAAGGATATACACTGTCCGACGCACGCTACAACAAATTACAGAGATTGGGCTACGCGGCTGGCCGGACGTGAGCAGGCGTGCGGATGCTGCACGCTAGGTTACGTACCTGTGCGGCAGCGTCGTTCAACGGAGAGGATGTGGTGGCAGCATTGCTGGACGGGTTGGCGTCGGCGACGGCAGGATTGGTGGAGAGGGTGGACTCGCCGGCGACAGTGTCGCTCGACGGAGTGGCCGCCATGCTAAAGTACGTGCCAAGTACATGCTGCGATACGGCCCTTTCGCCTAGGTGCTCCAGCAGCGTGGTTGGGGCTGACTCGGTCGACATGAAGCTCAGAAGCATCTGATGCACGTGAAGTCTGCAGAAATGAGCGGTGAGAAGTTGTTTGACCGTTAGCGAGTAATGCGCGCAGGAGCTCACGTACCGACTTGCAGACCAAGGCGCGAGCAGGCGTGTCTGGATTGCGAGTACAGTCGTGAACCTCGTTTTCGACACCGCTGAAAACTAATAATTGAAGATAATGCATTGGGATTGGAGATGTTTGTTTGTCAAACACACTTCTAATAAATGATCTTTTGGTGATAGAGATATGGTCCACCCTGTCGAATACGAGGTGCAGAACTGTACGGCCACACCCGCGTCGGCAAACAAACGCAAGATGGTGATACAACTCTAACTACGCCAGGCTGCCCACCTCCAAGTGCACCAGTGCACGAACGAAAAAGGAGATCAAGTCCAAGCTTTGGTGACTGAACAAGAAACTGCAACAAGTGAACAGCCAACCGGCTAACGAGCCGATCAACACGGCTATGTATGTCGGTCTATCGACGGTTAAACACACGATGTTTGACCAACAAAGCAAAATAAAAACAATGACAAGTCGCCAAATCGTTCTAACACGCACGATATACATATGCAACCGCTCCTTGCCTAACAGCATTCCCACCCGTTCAGACTTAACTAAAAGTCAAAGCTGCAGACAGGGCTTTCGATAAAATTATGGAGGGCGACTGTTCAAGGGTGTTAAAGCCGGTCCATTTCGGGCAAATTTGGGCTATCGCTCAGCCAAATATAACCACCATTTGAAGCGTTTGGCCGGACCCCGGGTCCCCGCAAATAAAACCGAGGCTGAGAGGAATTATTTATTTAATTTTTCGTAAGCGGTTATTCGTGACCTGTTTGAGCCAGCAGATCGAAGAATTTGGGAAGCCTCCTCTCGCCGCGTACAACTAGCACGACACACTACGAAGGCCCTGCCAGAGAAGAAGATGAAGTCGCTCTCTGCAACAACAAAATCGCTTCCGCAGGAATATTTGAGCTACTATCCCTTGGTTCCTAATTTAGTTGTCAACGCTCCAGCTACCCATGAACCAACAGTAGCTGACGCGATATCTTCAAAACAAAAGAAAACCCGGTCGCCCCACAAGGTAAAGACAATCAGCTTCAATCCTGGTTCAGCGGACAACGACTGTAGCAAAAGTTAAGGGCGTGTTCGACTTGACGTTTAAATTGCTGTTTCGGGCGATAAGGAGCTGGTTGGTCGTCCGAGCTGTCATTTTGACATAAATATGCAAGTCGAACACACAAACACATAAACAACTGCTTTGCTCTGAAATGGTTGGTTTTGAAATTCAGGGTAGAGGTGTTTTTCAGAACCAGTCATTTGAGTGCCCTTGTACTATTGACCACAGTTCATTTTGCAGTGAGCAGAATGGAGCCACCGGCGAAGAAACCGCGGCGATCATGGACGCGTGAAGAGGAGACGCGACTGCTACAGCACTACTTCCGCGCACGCAATGACGCCTCACTACGAAGTGATAAAGGCATTAAGTCGAAAGCCAGGACGCTCATCATTTCTCGTCTATTTGAAGATGGCGTCGATGCTGATAAGGGTATGTTTGGCTTAGCTATTTCCTAGCAATATGTCTGTTCAATTAACCGTTTCTGCTAGACCAGTGTCGGTCCAAGTATTCCCGACTGATGTCAGAGTACGATGCCTACAAACGGTTGTGCAACTTGAGCGGTGCTGGATGGTGCAGCGAAACGAACGCACCAACGCTCGACGAAGAAGGATGGGCTGCACTCGTTACAGCTCAGCCTCGCAATGCAGCACTGTTCAAGCGGTTTAGAGCTGAAGGGTTTGTACACAACAATCTTTGTGCTCTTTTAGCAGGAGACTCACGCGCAACACCAGACGAAGCGAGCTCTGTCCAGCAATACGACGCCGAAGCCCTGTTAGCAGCCACTAGCAACATCGATGTCCCCACCAGACCCACGCCTGATACACCAACAGGCATGGGGACACCAGCAACAGCCGAGCTGACATCAGCATCAAGTGGACAAGAACGTGTATCACCGAGTCCTTTCACGTCACCAACAGCGGTGCAGCGCACTGAGCGAGTTAAGCGCTATCAAGATGGTCGCAAGAAGGCGAAGGAGGCAGCTGCTGCTACTTCTACTGCTGCAGAAGAGGCTAAAGCAAACGTAGCGGTCTTCATGAAGACAGCTGAGGCCTACTTTGCGATGAAGATGAAGGTGATGGCTCGCGAGATGGGAGAAGGGGAGATGCAACAGTTTAGAAGTACAGTCACAGTAACGCGAACAATGCAAGATGCTCAAACTTTTCAAAGTGTTAATTCTACTCTTACGACAATTCCAACTCGGGAATCGACTCCACAATGTTCGTGACCACGTCCCATTATGAGCGCCTCGTCCCATAGCATGGGACGAGGCGGTGGACAATCTGGGACGAGGCGGTGAAGTGGGACGTGGTCGCGAACATTGTGGAGTCGATTCTCGGGGTTTTATATCGGAGAGTAATAACGATATCCTCATCTTACTCGGTGTATTCAGTCCACATAGCGCTTGCCATCCAGTCCCGCCAGTTTGACGGCGTGTTGAAGTCGAAAGGGAAAGCATCATCTCGAGCAGGAACGTCGTCGTCGTCTTCGCTATCTTCCTCTTCACGAAGGTCCTCCGCAAAATCATCTGCGTTATGCCGCCGGATAAAGTTGTGCAAATACGCACAAGCGAATATGATTGCCTTTACCACAACGAACTCGCACTCAATGGGGACTCGAAGTATTCTAAACCTCCTCTTCATGCATCCATTTAGGCGCTCCACAACGTTTCTCGCCTTTGCATGCCTCAAGTTGAAGAGCTCCTTCGCTGTCCGTGGTCTCCCCGTCCCTTCTGCAAACTCCTTGAGATGATAGCGGACCCCTCTGTACGGTGTGAGAACCTTCGGGTGGAGAGCGTAGCCTGCATCGGCCAGCACATACATGTGATCTGGTAATTCTTGCAGGAAGTTGCTATGCGCCAACACCATTGAGCCCTGGGCAGCACCTTCTGCCCCCGGATAAATGAAGGCAACCTTGAGTTCCCAGTCAGACACAATCCGCACATTTGTCGACGTCCATCCCTTGCGATTTCTAAATCGTTCTGCGTCTTCTACAGAAACCATCAAAGGCACGTGAACACCGTCAATAGCCACTACAGCTTGGTCAAAATAGGGGAACTTCTGTAGAAACTCTGTTGGAACAGAGCTCGACAACCCTATGGTACCGGCCGGACCGCGAAGTATGGCGTACAGCCCAACCCTTCGGTAACGATGCACAGTAGAGAAAGCCATCTCAAACTTCGTTTCTTGATCCCGACATGTTGCCGCGCGCCCAAGCCAATCCAGCGTCACTGCAATAACCTCCCGTCGATACTTGATCTTCCTTGGAATAAACTCTTCACATGCATCGAACAATATGTCGTAGAGCTCTTTGTCCATCCGAAAGTGGTCCCTGAATAGGAAAAGGTTGGTGCTGCCGTAAATACGATCAAAGTACCGCTTGCTGTCTCTGTCGAGAAGACGTTGTACAGGTACCAATCGCAGGCCCCCAGCTCCTACTCCTTGGCATGCTTGCAACAGAACCGCAAGCGCCTGCACCAGCCACATGTCGTCCTCATTGTCTCCATTCATTTTGGTTTGTGTCCGACTGATGTAAACCTCGATTTAGTATCAATGTCGAGAAACCACATTATTTAGAAGCTGTTCTCAAGTGAAACACACAATATTCAGATTACTGGTTCAGGCTGGAGTGTCCATAGTCGGTTGGAACTAAATTGTTATTTACTTACCACTTTGATTTTGGCTGTTCAAGTCGAACACGTCCTAATATTACCATATCATAATAAATGTTTCAATACCGAGATAATATCGGTAGTTTTCCCAGCTGGCGGGGCAGGATGGGACACCGGGTTCCGGCCAAACGCTTCATTTAGCCTGCGACTATTCAGTTGTCTTGAATTTTGTAGGGGCTGTTTAGTCGGGGTTTTGTCGGACTCCAAAACTTATATGCGAACTTATGCGGGATTAAGTTCGCTTTTTAACTTTGGTTTAGTCTGAACGGGTGGAAATGCTCTTACCGGTAGAGCATAACACAGCGGAACAGGGTGGGTACCCCGACCACTCTGTTTCGCCCGCAGGGCGAAGCCTAAAATTATTCTGACAGGGTCGAAAGTTGAAGCGAGGATCAGATTTAACAAGGCAGGCCAATAATGCATGTTACCGGTACACCAAACGCTAAAGTTTTAGATTAAGCTTACAGGAAGTTAGCTCGTTGGTGCTGCTTTCTCCAGCTTTTCGCCGTTAGTATAGTAGTACTTCTCGTAGCGACAGTGTCCCACCTGCACCCACCGCACCGTCCCCGAAGTCTCTGGCTTGTGGGGTAGCCTGACGTAGCGGCCGTAGCCACTGCGCATCCAACGAGTCTTTTTATTCTTTGGCTCAGCTTCCACGCCATCAATTTGGTGGTTAACGATGACTGTACCGGTGGACTCGCACGAAGTTGCGCTTGGTTCAACTTTGGCATCGTTCGTCTTCTGCTCAATGGCGCCCTCGTTTTCGTCCACAACATCCAATTCATCCTCCTCCGGAATCGTAGAGCAGTCGGTTGAGACCGTCGGAGCTTCGGATGAGATGTCGTCACTCAGTGCTCTGCGCTTGCCCGACAGGAACGGGTTGCACTTGTTGAGCAATCTGTCGGTGCTGGCCTTGGGGAAGTCCTTGACGAAATGTTCGTCTAGGACGAACGTGGGCGCCAACTCCCAATTGGCAAGAGCCACGATCTGAGCTCGCGGTGCCGGCGGCACGTAAAGCGCCGCCTTGTCCGTCGTGATCAGTTTGCACTTGTCGTCGAAGGCGATGTGCGTCCTCTTTTCCGATAGTTGTTTGACTGGAGAACTCGCGTCGGTGAAGACTCGTCGCGAGTTCTTGGCCATTGAGACGTCTCCGTCCACTCCTTGGCACAGCAGAGGCTTGATGGTGAACTTGGCCACAAACTGCCAGATCTCGGCGAGCGTCTCAAACGTGTCGTCGACCTTCATGCCGTCGAAGCTTCAGTCTGTTTGCATCGGTTGGTGTTTCTTGAGCTTTTTGAATAATGAACAGCCCGAGTTGGGGTCGAAAGCTGCGGTGTGGGCCGGTGGCGCTGTCATTTGCGACAGGCGCTGGAATGACTCGCTGCGATGTAATACATCCTATGGGTGGGCAATGCCTTGGTTTCAGCTGGATCGGTGTCGCCAATTTTTATCAGCAACACAGGAACCACAGTCAAAGTCTGTGACTCAAACTAATGCGACACAGACACACAAACAGAGATAGTCCCAAACAATGGCTGACTCAAAGCACATGGTTGTCAAATTTTAGTGTAGCCATCTCTTCACTACATCGCGAAGGTGAACTCGTTGCAGTTTTTTTGAATAAATAATGACTCACCTGGCGACACCGTGTCTCAGTCCGTCAGGAACTGCTGGAGTAGCTTTGGCAGCGTCTGGCGTAGAAGGCAGTGTCTGTGGCGCTGCGCCTTCGACTGCGCAAAAGCCGCGAGATCAGCGAGAAATCGCGCGAGGATCTTTGCGCTGCTTCTCGGTGGTCACCACGCGCAGGAACCAGAGCGGCTGGGCCGCGTGGAACCTGGCGTACGTCTGGAACTGGCGGCAGTACTGGCACAAGAAGTGCGCGTTCACGCACGAGGCTGCAATCGCCTCGTGTCGGAGACGCGCAAAGGCGGCGAACCGACGACGCACGCAAAAGTCCGGAGTCCGCTCCTCTGCGTCTTCGTTAGACGCGGAAGCACTGGAACGTGTCGCTGTGGTGGCCGACGTCTGGACGCCGCTGTTGCGCACCGTTGGGATGTTGGACGAGGACTGGAAGATCGTGCAGGTCTCCACTTGGTAGAGTGTGGCTCCGTCCCGGACGCTCTTGCGGGTGTCGGGGACGCGCATCAGCTCGATGCTGGAGACGAAGTCCATGGACGCGGAGGTCTGTGAGTGGTCGCCCGGTGTCGTTGAGGCCGGCGTGAGGCTGGCGGCGTTGAGCACTGGGAGGGAAGTGCTGGGCGGCATCGTACGCGAGGTGCTCAGTAGTTCCTTGTGGCGCAGTCGGTCTGTTGGTGAGATGCAAGGGTGAAGCGAGGCGGAGCTCATGGGGACTCCCGTCATGTGCGTGCGGCTTGGAGAAGGAAATGGGAAGTGACGCCGAGAGAGAACTTGGTACTGTACTGACGCAAAAATGCTGGGAGTGGCCAGTGAGGCTGAAGTTGCGTCTGTATACCACTGTCGTGCACGGTGTAAACAAGCTGCGGCGTCGTGATTATATCGGGCCTCGTGGATGTTTGCTGTTAGCGTTGGGCATGTACACCGGGTATACAGTTACGTGTCCAACGCTATAGATGTACTATAGATCGGAGGCGTACCGCCTGAAGCGAAGCGCTTCCGCTACATTGGAAATCGCTCTGCTCCAGGTTTGACTCTTGCTAACCGTTGATGCCGTTAATCCTGATGATGGTCTTGATGGCGGCTGGAGCCTCGAGGAGCAATCACCACTTGAAGCTCAAATCGCGGCTCGCTACGAATGTGCGTCAGAGCGATCTGCGGCACTGCGGCAGCTCTTAGTCGGGTGGCTGCTTGCTTTGGCCGAGCATATCGCAGAGCGAGACCGTCATTTTTCGCTGAAGAACCGCGCATCGTCTTCATGGTCCCACCTCACAAAAGTGTAGGTTGCGAAAGGCAGAGAGGTCACAGAGCTCACGGACTCACGTAGAAAGCAGGACAAGCAATCGCCTCGCTTTTGGGCGTCTTCATAGTTGTGAATAGATACTTTGTTCATTGAATGGCTGAGCTGGGCTCTCTGTTGCCTACTTAGTACATAGCGTCGCGTAGCAGGAACGCTGTGAGTACCTGCGGCACAAGTTGCTGCGCCTCGCACTTGCGCTTACTCTTCAAGGGCTTCTGAACTCGCCGCTGGCCCATTGCGACGAAGTTGTTGATAAAGCGCTGCAGCAACTCTTTGCGCTTCTGTTCGCGACCAAAGCGCTTGACTGTTCCGCGCGGTTGCGTCATAGAGAATCGAATGTACTCGACGAACTCGAGGCAGTACTGACAGGTGCACGGCCGCTCCGTGCTCACGCAGGACGAAACACTCTTGCGCAGCTGCTCAAAGTCGCAGAATCGGCGCTCCACTTTGAAGGCCGGACGAGCTGCTCGCTCTTCGCTCGAGCTGGGTTTGCTGGCGGGTAGCCGCGACGCTGGTAGAGACAGGAAAACTTCCAGCACGAAAACCAATTCGTTATCTGCATCCCTCCGCGTCACGTTGATCTCGACGCGCTCGACGCTCCAGAGGACCCCGGCCGGCAGAGACGTGCTCCACTGGCGATGCGCCTCCAGTCGGAATCCCAAATGCGGCTGAACAACTCCATTGATGTGTGTCTGTGTGGAACTGGTGAGTGGGTCACCGCTGGGCGACACGGGGGCCAGCAGCTTCGGGTGCAGCTCAGTGTTGGAGAGCGCGATCACGTTGGCTAGAAAAGCAGAAGTCATGATACAAGTCCAAATGGAAAGTGAACACTCTCAATCGTGCCGTCCAGTGATGATGTAAGACGTGACTTTGGCGCGGTTGGTCCCAGCTCAGCTGGGCACCATAATCGGCTGCACCGCGTCAACATGGCCCCATAATCTTAAAGCTGATGTAGACGTGATGAGGGGTTGAGTGATGGTCAGGCTTGTGTGCTAAGCGCAAGTAGAAAACGCGACCGAACGCTTTCAAGAACAGGGTGCCAACTGGATCAACCGATTCACATAAATTACGTTTGTTCGACTACGCTGCTCGGTCCTGTGCCTTCACGTAGCGGCCGTAGCCTACACAAACCCACTTGCCAGACTTCGCTGAGCTAGAGTGCTGCAGAGGCTGCAGAAACTTCGACTCCTTGAATGGGGTCGTGGCTTCGTCGTTGTCGGACACGTCGCTGTCTGCGATGCTGCAGGCGTCCGAGATGTCCGTGGCCGCTTCCGAATGAACGTCGTCATCTTTCATCGTGAAAGCTTCGGTGTCGTGGGTCGTGGACAGACGAAGTCCGGTGACGGCCTCCAAATCTGCCAGAGACACAACGCCCGACGCGACCACGGAGAGAGCGGCCTCGTGCATGACGGAGGTCTCATCGAAAGACGTTGAAGTGGACGTGTCAAGGTCACTGCCGAACATAATGTCAGCAGCTCCTGGAGACTGTCGGCGCAGCTTGCGAGCGCGCTTGACTGCGAGTTTCCACAGTGTGGCGACAAGTCGAGCCGTCCACAGGGAGTGAGTCGCCTTGGGGGCCGAAAGCGACGGCATCTTGGTCGGGGACGACGGTCGAGCGGTTTGCATTCTGGGAGAGAGGTGAGCGCTGCTCGGCGTTTTCAAGAATGAGGAGCTCAACAGGGCTCGAAATCTCTCCCAAAGAGGCACGCGTGGCTACTGAGGATGCTACATCTACCGGTAGTCACCTGCACATCGAAGGGTGCTGCAGCTGAAGCTTCAAACGCGCGGATAATTCCTGCCATCACTGATTGTTTGGTCTCTGCGATCCTCTCTATCGTTGTAAAACTTCTTGGTTGTAGACTCAGCACCAAGAGCACTGTGAATACGTTTCAACACCGTCCTATCGAGTTACTGCGGAGTTGGCACGCGCAACTCGGACGCGATATCATCGAGTTTGACGGTGCAGCTAACAGCCATTTTGGCTTGGGGCCAGCACGAGTCCAGACAAATGAGTGGGGTATCAGGGCATGTCCAAGCCTGTCACGGACTCTTGGGCGGGCGGACTGGGGCAGCACGCCTTTCACCCGGCCTTCCCGCTAAATGAGCCCGCAGTGGTATTCAAGTTATACACGTCTTATCATTTCTCGGTGTCTCTGCATCGCGAAAGCCTGACAACCGGTGCAAGAGTAACTTCAACTTCGAGTTGAGGACAAGTCCTCTGTACTTCATGCAGCTTATCTATTGTTCATCGTTATCATTATTCATCATGCTATAGTATCTTAGCTGTATAGCGAGTCGAGCAGTGCTTGGTACTTGTGGTCTACAGCGCGGCGGCACACGTCGCCGGTGTCGGGGTCCAGCTCGCCGGACTCGACGGAGAAATCGGCAGCCATGAGGATCCACTTGCGAACGCGGAAGCCGGAGATGGAGCAAACCTGCGGGAGGTCCTCCAGCACCGAGTCGAAGTGCACAGCCCAATGCTGGCATCGAATCGCCTCGACAACCGTAGTGGCAGGGCTGCCGATAGTGTGGCCGACCTTCAACGCATCCTCGTCAAGCAGTACGCCGCCACTGTGTTTGTTACCGCCTGTCATACGCGAGGAAACTCCGCTGGTCTTCAGGAAGAAGAGCGCGCTCAAAAGGTGCGGCCGTCACCGATTAGCACTACGCGGTCGAGCTCCGGCATCAACTCCATCATTGCAAACTCGTAGGGCTGAATAGGGACCCAGTCCCCGTGGATAGAACAAGGAAGTCTCGAGGGTCGCTAATCTTGAGAAACCCCGTCGGGGTGAGGAACCCACGCTGCCACAAGCGGAGCCATCCGTCCGAGTCGCACGTCGACGTGTAGTGTTCACTATCGGTGTCACAGTCGTGTTCAGGTCCTGGACTGCAGCAGTTGCTGCATGGGGCGAAGCGGTAACCCATGAACACGTTGCGTCCACGCATAACCGTCTCCTGTGAGCGCTCGTCGCAACGGATCGTCGTTCCAGGTAGCGCGCGGCCGGAGCTGCCGAACTCCCAAGCGTGCGGGAAATTGATCGCAGCAAAGCCGCACGTCTCCGCTGTACCAAAGAGCTGGTATATGGGAGTATCCACGGTCTTGAAAAGCCGCTCTCGCTCGAAGTCTAGCGGGGCCAACACTGAGTAGCACGCGGTGCAGCCCTCGAGCCCAATCTTCTTCTTGATATTGTTAAGAACAAGCGTTTTGGCCAGCATGTAGCCCAGACTGCGGTGTTTGGCTCCTTTGCCTCTGGCAAAAAGCAGTTTCTGCGAGTTGTTGGTGGCGCGCGTCTTGGCCCATCGGTAGACAGCCGCGTTCACGTCGCTTTTGGCTCGATAGACCTGTTGGCTAAAGCGCGCCCATGTCGCGGGGGTCGCAAAGAACACTGTCGGTTTGTGCTCGGTCACAACCCGAACAAGTGGTCTGCTGTACGTCGGCGCGCACACCACCGACAGCCCCGCCACAATCGGCACGTACAGCTCCAGTACTTGCGACGCCACATGTTGCAGCGGCATATACCCCACGATCCGATCCCGACTCATCAGCCCAAAGCTGCGTACCAAAGCCGCAGCCGTGAATAAAACATTATCATGCGATAATTCCGCAGCCCGTATCCGTCCAAGAGCGTCGTACTCGAACGCTAGCAAGCAGCACTGGCCGGGCATCACACTCGCATCCAGCGCCTCCAGCGACGGCGTCCTGGACACTTTCTCCGTGTCGAAAGTATTGATTGCCAGTAGATCCTGGGGTCCAATCACGTTAATGCTCGCGTTCAAGTCCGCAACGGCCTTGTCCACCTTCTCCGACCCTCCCAGCACAACCACCGCTCGAATCGGCGGCCGCAGTTCCTCCTCCTGGTTGTCCAGCGCTTCCAGCGCCTCCAAGAAATTCCCTTCCAACGAGTCCACCACGACCACCGTCGCCTTGGCCATGGTGAAAATCTCGTCTTTGAGCTCCTTGGCGCTCCACGAGCTCCGCACGTGCGCGGCCACCCCTCCAAGAGCAACCACCGCCAGATTCACCGCCATCAGCAGCGGACTCGCTTGAGCACAGACCACCACTCCTTCCCCGCACAGAACCCCAACTGCAGCAGCGTCGTCGCCACGCAGCGGACGCGCACGGCCTGCTGCGCCCACGAGTAGGCCACGTCCACGGCCGCTGCTGTGCGGTCCAGCGCCTCTTCTCTGCCGCGAATGGCCGTCTCGTGGCCGCACTTGGCCACGGTCTGCAGGAAGGCGCCCCAGACCGTGGAGGGCGTCGCCGTCACCACCGCGGCGACGGTCGTGGCGTCCTGCGCGTCGTGCGTGACGCTGAGCGCGCGGCTCCAGGCGCGCGCCCGGCTGACTCTGCTGACGCTGCTGCGTCTTCTGCCGTCGCTCAGCGTCGACTCGCTGCCGCGCGAGTACATGTAGCCGTACCTGGACAGGCTGCTGCGCGCGTCTCCGGCCTGGATCGTCATCTGCATGGAAACTGCCGCCTGTTTCTTGTCTTCCTGGGGCTCGTGAGGCTTCTTCTTGCGGCGGAAGCGGCGGGTGGCGGCGTCGGCTGCGCGCGGCGTCCAGACGTCGGAACTGGAGGACGGGCGGCTGCTGCAGCTGGAGCGCACGACGGTCGTTTTGAACGAGATCATGTCGGACGTCATGCGCGGGCCAGCTGCGCACGTGTCGCTGCCGTTACTCACCCGCGGGTGGCCGGAGTTTCTGGCCTGGAAGCCTTCGGATGCCGCTGACATGTGCGCCCCAAGCGGCAATAAATACACTGAGCTGGCAGAAGCTCACAGCATGGATTTTGGACTGCCAAGGATGGGCGACCCTCTGCCACCTCTGGGAAGTGATACGTTGAGTACATTCATGCGACAGTGGTGGTGAGTTACAGGCTGTCGTTGGCTGTGAGAATTGATTCACCTGCGAGATGAAATACTGTTGATGGAATTCGAGTTGGCAGGCGCGGCTTTGTGACCCATGTCCCAAGCCAGCTGGTCGTAAGTGGTCGAGTGAAAGTGCAACCTTGATGTCAACGGGCACAAGTCCCTCACATCTGCTTGTCCGCGTGCTTACAACTTGGCGCGGCAGCGAGAAAGTAACTCGAACGTACAGGAATTGGCCGCCTTGTCGGGCGATTGAACCCACAATGCAGACGAGGACTCCAGACGACGGCACTACAGTAGATACTACCTCACAGCAACACGAGCAACGCCATCAGCAGCACAAGACCGACCTGTACATTGATTGACCTTCTGCCTCAGCTCTGGCGGATGTGGATGCCCGTCTCAAGCCTCCGGTTGCTGTGGTGGCGCGGCGGCGGCGTCGGGTCCGCGTGCTCCAGCCCCAAATTGCCCAGTCCGCCAAAGTCCTCGCCACAAAGTTCCTGTAGTCGCGCCATGGGGAAGAGCTCCAGCGCCTCCGGGTCCATCTCATTGTACACGGCGTGCAGCGTCGACGCCTTCAGGTCCTTCACCAGTGCAAAATGCCACTGCCCGAACACCTCGGACGAAATGCCCATGCTACACAAAACAACAAACAGCACGCCACAGTTAGTCGAACAGTGTCTGCAAAAGCCGCAACACAAAGCCTCTCTTACCGTTGACGGATACGCTCCTTGACGTCGCCGACCGTGTCGCGCTCGTTGAAGCGTACGACGCATGGCACACCGTGAGGGTGGATCCACTTCTGCGCGCTGTTCTGGAAGTTAAAGTGCACCACGCCCTTGTGGAACCACACGACATCGTCATCTGACATCGCATCGTTTTCATCACCACCCCTGGCTGCTCTTCAGGGTTTGAAGACGGGTCTTGGGTCGTGATCTGCACCTCAGTCTTCGTCTTACTGGAGGTAGAATCGCTAATCAACTCGTACGCTGGAATCTGCTCCACCAACAGCTCAGGCGTGTTGGGGTCCGATACAATCCCATTCCCCAGTAACGCGATAACGCCCCATCCTCGTCCACAATTCGCTTGATCATTGTGCCGTGTTGTACAACTTCACAGGCACGTAGTGGTGTGTCTTCGGGCAGCATGAAACCATCCCGAATAAGCTTCAGCAAGTCGTGGACCTTGTGCGTGGGCAACACGAGCACTTCAATACGGCGCTGCGGAGCGATCGGCGACGGCGACGCAGCCTGTTCAGTAGCGAAGCAAGCGTCGTAAATGCTCAGATGCACCACCAGTTCCTTCTTGGCCTCGATCTCTGTGATCGGATGGTCGAGCAGCTCGTAGTACAATATGTTGGTGCGCTCCATGTACTCCGTAAGCAGCTCCTCCAAAGTCGTTTGGTCATCTCCAGAGTAGCGTGAATGACGCAGCGGTGCCTTCAAAGGCAGATTATTAAGGGGCGAGTGCTGATACAGCCGTAGGAACAGCCGCTTCGGACCAACAAGGCCCAAATACACCGCCACCGCCTCGATCACCTCGTCGTACACGTAGCTGAACAAGAGCGGCAGTGTAAAGGACTCTTCATCCGCGTGACCGTAGCGATGGAAAGTAACCTCCACGCGATCCAACAAATACTGGAAGTAGGATGGCACATCGGGATATTTCTCCGGGAACCGCAGTTGGGGCTGGTAAAGCTTCCCCATCAACATTTGCCCCTCTCCAGCTGACCCGAGGCTATGAGGGCCATTGGTAGACAAGGCGCTCGATATTGCTCGTGAGTTCTCATCGTCACTATCGGGGAGATACGCGCTTTCACTTCTTCACCGTCCGGACCGGTATACGTCGCTTCAATGGCATCCGGGTCGTCTTCAACTCCAATCTCCGGATTAATCACAATTCCATTGGCCACCTCCTCGTCCTCAGCGAACTGGAAGCAAATTATGTCGCCGTTTTGAATTTCAGACGTCACGAGCATTGCCCCCATAACAATCTCCGACACAGACGTAGGCTGCACCTCTTCATATAACACCAGCTCCGTCGAAAAGGGGATCGAAAGCGCTTCATGCAAACACTTGGCCAGCTCCGCGCCAGTAATTCGAGCATCAACGACCAAATTGCCCACGTACTCCAGTCGCTCCCCGAGCTTTCTCTTGAGGTCGTAAAACTTGATAAACAGCAAAATGTCGTGGCTCCGTAGAGGTGGAGCGTGGTCCACTGCGATGCTTTCGCTAGCCTCGGCAAAAGCGATAGCAGCATCTTCGTCCTCCTCGCCCATTTCTTGGCTTGGCTTGACCTCCTCCTCTATCTCAGGAGGAGTAAATTCGTCCCAGAAATGCCGATGAATTATTGGTGCCGGCGATTTCTCCGTATTACCTGTCTCGTGTGAATGGATAGATGGGGAGGACGGCGATATTGGAGGAGAAGCTGAAGATCTCGGCGACACTTCTGACAATATCTGAAGGAACAATCTGACAGGTGTCTTCAGCGAGGCATCATCCTCGATGAGCGAGTCCACCCGGTACCCATACATATCCGGGCTTATCGGCTGGTCGGGACGAGTTGTACGATTTTCACGAGTGATCACTTTCCACAAGCGCTGGCGTGACATCGGAACCCCAGTCTCTTTATACACGCGGAGATATAGCTGCCGAATCGAAGCAGCGCGCTTGATGCGTACGCGCAACGCATTTGCGTTGTTATATAGCGCAAAATCTGATGTCTTCGTAACCCGCTTGAGTTTGGCGACGCTCTTGTCTGCCGCGATGCGCACTGTCATGTACAAATGTTCCGTTTGTTGAGCTTTCTTGCGTCGAGCTACTGACATCTCTTCTTCGTGGAAGCGCGTCACGAGATCTGCCGGAATGGGCAACGGGTCGCTTTGCCAGCTAGGAACAGGAGGATCCGCGCTAGCTACTTCCACACTGCTGGCTTCACCCTCTGACATCGAAACGTCTTCTGATGTCGCTGGAGTGTCGACCGTAGCTTCATCATGAATTGCACCGATATCATTCTCACCGTCCCGCACGTACACAAGCATATATGCGCTCGAAAAGCTCCTACCAAGTGGAAGTATCAAGCTGTTCGAGGAAGAAGACCCCAACGGGAGACTGCCACTGCCGTTGCTCTGGCTGTAATCATAAACGTCATCTACTGGGTTGTCACCGTCGGTACTTGGTACTCCTGTATCCACTGACCTGAATTCGAGGCCATCCATACCATTCGTCTCAGTATTATTAACACCACCATGATCTGGTGAACAAAACAGTGATGATGAGTACAGTGGCGACGGAGGCTCTGTACCGCCATCCTGTGGGGTGGCAGGAGTTCCTGCTGAGCCAAAATTCCCATCGATCGCTACCTGCTCGTCTACGCGCGTGATGTGGTCATCGTCGAACCGGAACCAGTCCGCACTTGTTGCAATGTGCTTCCCGGGCCGAATAAATACGTAATAGTGACCGCCGTGCACATCGCCGCTATGCACCAACACGCTATGCAGGTGATAAATATACCGTGGGGATTTCCCATCCTCCGTTTTCTCCTTGTCACCGTTGGCAATAAATTCGTCAAGCACCAGAGTTTTCGGGAACTCGAAGCGGTCGTGAATTTTGACCATTCCATCCCGCATCGGATCGTATTCAAAGCGCTTGAGCTGGATATTAAGAACAGGCGGGAAGTTGATAAACTCGATGCCCTTCTTGGCATCCTGCTTGCCGTGTCCTTCCGCCTCGTACTGATTGTCTCCATCCAGCATTTCCACCTCCACATATTTCCGAAAACTCTGCATCAAGTCTCTGCAGCCTTTCACATCTAGCTGCAAGTCATAAAAACTCTCATCCCGGAAGGACTGGAAATCCACGTTCACGCACTGTACAAACGAGCGCACTTTGCCCTCGAACAGCTTCGGGATGGCCGAGTCCACTCTCGTATGCTTCATCTTCTCCTCCAACCGGTCGCACAGAATCCGGTACAGCTCCTGCACGTCGTGCTGCATGAAGGCGTCGATCTGGCTCCACCCAAAGGAGCGCGTGAGCTCTTTCGTCGACACGGCCTTCTTCTGCTTCTGCAGCCTGTAAAACACCCTCTGCAGCGCCAGCGACACGGAATCGTTCGTGTCTTCCTGCGCTGTCGGTGTAGCATACACCACCTGTCGGAACGCTCTCAAGTGGAAGAGCGTCTGCAGCAGCGAGTTGAGATAGCACGTGGCTCCCTGGTTCTTCAGTCCCACCATCCCGATCTCCTCCTGAACGTCGCACAGCTGCGTCTCGTCCTTTACCTCTTCTCCTTTAACCTCTTCCCGGGTCTCTGGAACCTGATTAACCTCTTCTTGCAGCGTTTCCTCCTCCACGAAGCTCAGCGTCACCTCCACCTCTGCCCTCCCTCTCTCGTCAGTAGGTTATTGCTGGGGTTCAGCAGCTCACTACGTAGCACCAACTGGTGCATGCCGAACTGTGGGTTTTCCTGTGAAAAGGCATGCACGCGCGTGGTTTTCACGCGCGGCGCTCCTCCCGCCTGCTGCACCAGCGAGATGCCAATCTCCACCAGTTGTGACGCACGAGCGTCATCCGCCAAGAGCTCCACGAAGAGGCCCACGAAGTTCGGGTCGCTGGGGCTGCGCGGCTGCCACAGAACGCGCCACTGGCCGCCGCGCGCGTCGGTTTGCGACGCGCTTTTCACCTGCGCGTCCGTGAAGTCCAAGACGGGGAAGCGCTCGCGGAACAGCAGCTGCTCGGATGGGGGCGAGGGGAGGGGCTGCGTGGCGCCCTGCGTGTGCAGCTTCTTGCGGCGCGGCGGCGAGTCGCCCACGGGACTCCGACGCTTCTCCCCATCAGTGGTTGGCAAGTGTGGGAGACTGGAATTTGATTGTACCAGTTTGACGGTACACCAGGGTCGAAGTTTCAGGGGTTCCAGCTTCCAGGGGAAAACATCAAGGACAGGACGTCGGCCCAAACTCGCGGACCGGTTCATCACCGCAAGGGGGCGGCGGCGTCGGATCGACTGCAGGCTTCGGAGATGTGGCGATTGCCAGTGTAGTCGGGCTAACTACCAGGACCTACCGGCGCTACAAGGTTCGGTTCCTACGAGGCGTATCGGTATCTTGGAACGCCTCATGTATCATTTGGGCAATGGCCTACGACTGGATTCACGCACTGGTGGCCAAGAAGCTGGTAGAGCTGATTCCAAGGGGGTTAGAGTTACGCTCATCGCGGACCCGAGGATAGCGTACACGAAGTACGTTATCGTCGTCCTCAACTTTCGGATCGTCAACGGAGCCGAGATCTACTTTCCTGCACAAGTCCACAGCAAGATGTGTACGTTTCTTTTCGTGTTTTGCTATAATATGTGCTCATTGTAAATGTAGGCCTTCGTAGACCGAGACAAAGCCGCGACTTCGCACGGAACAGCTCCGGATTTTAGTTGGGCCAAGTGATTGTTTGTCCCCGACTGGGGCAGTTCGCTCTTTGTGTTGCGTATCTGGAAACCAGGGTGCAATTTACAGTACAGGAGGTAGCGGCAATAGTCACAGGTTGAAAATGCTACCTTATGTATGTGATGGATGGGCCGACAGACGGAATGGGATATGCAAGCACGGAAAAGTTCGGAAAAACGAAGGTTGAAAAGCTAGAGCAACGCGGTGCACAGTCGACAGTATGAATTCCACGTTAAGCAGAATCGCCCAGCGCTATCATAGCTTGTGTGAATGGCAGGTAAGGTAGAGACAAGCATGCTTCGAACGATCACAAGTAAACTAGAAAGTGTTTGTTGTACGCAGAGGTCCGTGTTATAATGGCCTTCTATTTGGGTGTGTTTTAGTTTTTGTTTTCTATAGAAGCCTGATATGCACTAAGACGCGAGACAATGTCTGGTACTTTGGAGCACAGAAACCATGTCTAAAGAGCACGTAAGAAGGCGGAGCGCAAGATGGCACCGGTCCAGCCGTTGAAATCTGCGCGGTCAACGACCACCTGCATATCGAATGCATCGGCGAAGTACGTAGCAATCCAACGAGCCGTGTGAAGATCGCCGCCGACACGAAAGCGCCACCACCGTTAAATACATACGAGAGCTCGAGCGATTGTAACCCCAAGTGCGTTTCGCCGGGAGTGGCAGATTGATGCGCGCCATACTGACTGGATCCTCAACGCTGCATTAGCGCGCCTCGCGTCCTCGTACGACAGAGCAAAAGCCTTTGCTGGACCGACGGAACACATGGAGACCGCGCGCTCAAGACTCGCCACGATGTGTAGATACATATCAACTGTCCACGGTATGAACACCTTCATCTTTCGGTAGGCACGCGGAGGCTCTGCTATTAAAGTCGCACTTGTTTTCCACTGTCGCCGGGTAGGCGCGCGCCCTTACGCTCGAAGCTTGCTCGGACAGTCTCGTTGTACAGCGGATACTATGTAGTACTTCGAAGTATTGTGTGAGGCGCGCTGCAATCCGCCGAACGCCGATAATATTCGGAAATGTTGCGCGAACGCCGATACATAGGATTCCAGTTGCTATCATAACCTACAGTTTTTTGTCTTCCTTTTTGTGGATGGGTCAACATTCAGGTACAGAAATTATCTTTGCACGGCTATTTGGTATTAAGAGTTACCCAGGTAGTTTCCAGAAGATGATGACACCGAATTCAGCAGGGTATGCACTATGCACCTATTCTGACCTCCATTACAACCGCGGGATGGACACTGGATTAAAATCCAGAGAACAGAAGCAGGAGTACGTAGACTCCAGCCAGGGTACATGTAGAGGTGAGAGAATGAGCCTTCTTGACGATGTTTTTCGGGGGTGCTGTCGTTGAGCTCGCGTGCCTATGCAAGCTGAGCACGGCCAGGCTACACATGTTGAAGATTTTTCTTGATGTCCAATTTGCTGGGCGTCGGCACAGCGTCTCTTCCTACGAAACAGCAGTATTGTACCATTGACTTGCTGGGTCTCGAGACTCTCGACTGAATCATAATCTTGCTGAGCACCACCTGTGTGCGGCGACCTCCGCGGAGACTTGAATTGATTCGGTGAGGCAAAGCCTAAAGCAGGATCGTATCGTATCGTTTAGCCGACCACAAACCAAAATTGACTATCCAGCGCGATGCAATGAAAAAATGCGATGGTTATAAAACCTGAACGTTTTCATGATATTAGCCACGATGATGGAGTTGCATCGTCCGGTAAATGCTAGCGGCACGGTGGCACGAGCTTTGTCTTGCCCGGCTCATGCCGCGAACAGCAAAACGAAGAACGAATCTACCGGTACCTCAAATTTACGGATCTTACGGAGGCGTGTGGGAAACTCTGCACAGCCCAAGATCAGGCTTTTAAACTTCGTAATCCCTAAAGTTCAGGGTTGATAGTCAGTACATGCGAAAGTAAAGAACGCCATCACGTGCTGCGATGTGCGTCCATGCTGATGGTGGAGATCACTTCCTATTTAGCCATCGAGATGGCAGGTGGCTCCCTCTTCCAGGTGGGCGAAGATGTCGAGTTCTGGAGAGTCCTCGTCAACCTCAGCATCTTGGCCTTCTGTCTCGTGCTCCTTGAATCTGCACTTCATCGCCTGGAGCACAAGTTCCCACCCTCTGAAAAGTACCAACACATGCTCAAGAAAGCGTATCGAGAGCTCATGGTGCTCGGTTTGATCAGCCTCGGACTCAAGATTCTCAAAGAAATCCCCGACATCGACAGCGACAGCAAGACGATGCTCGCGTTCCAAGTGGCCGACCTGACCATCTTTCTGCTGGCACTAGCACTCATTTTGCAGTCAACTGGAGTGTTTCTACTACTACGCAACCAAAACGACCGAGCAGAACGTGCCGAGTTGATCTCAACACAGGACTTGGCCAATTCAGTCAACGAGTCCAAACAAGCCGAAGAGACTGGGCCGTCGTTCTTCCAAACACTATTCTGCTGCGGAAAAACAGCGAAGAAGAGGACCAACGAGAAGCAGCTCATCGAGTTGCGGCTGATCCGCCGCCTATTTCTTCAGCGCTTTGGGCTACCGCAGCTCTTCCCGTTCTCCAAGTACCTCAGTCGCGCTCAAGCCAACCAGATCGCGCACATGATCGAGGTCGAGCCGATGATGTGGGTGGTGCTTCTCATCGTGGCCTGGTCTATCGGTGGGCTGCTGGAGGTGCTCAAAGTACTGGACAATGATTTGCCCGAGAGCCACGAACTCGTCGAGGCATTTGTGATGATGGCGTGGGTGCTGCTGCTGCTGCACATTATGGTTTTCCTGTACTTCCGCTCGTGTGTGACGGAGCTTCTTCACGCTGCAGCCTTCAGCAATGACAAAAGGACTCTCCTCGCCAACTTGAACGTCATCGCTGAAGAAGAGGCAAACGCGTGGCAGAATGAAGAGGCAGACAAGGCACTGGAAGTCATGAGCAGCATCCAAGAGCACCACGAGGAGCTCGAGTATCGTCGCATCCAAGCGCAACGCAGGAGAAGCTCCACGTTCCAGCGCGTTGTGAGCCACTTCAAAGACGAGAAGGAAATGGCGCGCGATAGCCTCAGCGGTGTCATCGCTGGGTCTCCTAGTCTTGAGTTCCACTCATTCTCCCAGAAACGCTGGCACGTCGGTGTCATGCTGCTCCTCATCCTCAACGGATTCCTCATCACGCTGTTCGTGCAGTGCGCCATGTACGACCTCGACGATATCTACGAAGACTTTGGTGCGCTGGCTGCCGTCATGGTGCCCCTCCCTCTCATTGTGAACGCGCTCTTCTTGCAGCGCCACATTTTCTACGACTTTGTCATTGTCAGTAACATGCTCCGGATCGACTCGCTCACTCTCAGCGACGTCGTGGAGAACTTCAGTGAGGTGGTTCACTTGCGGTCCGAGTTCGCGACTACTCTGGTTCAGCATCTCACGCAGCAAGAACTCGCCATCTCCGACCTTGAGACGGAACTGAAGGCGCGAGACGCAACCGGCACGGGGTTCATCGAGGTGGACGATCTGCGGGACGTCCTGTCTAAGTTCGGGTTCCGCTTGACGCGGTTCCGGTTCAACAGCGTCGTCAAACTACTTTTCGAGCTTCACGACACCACGGTCGCCCACGCGCACGTGGTGCGTCTGGTTCAAATGGCGCAGAACGAAAACCTCTTCTACGAGACCACCTCCGTACGGTACCAGCAGCCCCACCCGTTGTTGCGACCGAGCGTGTTGCTGTACGACGACCTCGGCCAGTCGAGTATGCGGTCGCAGTCCAACTACAACATCTTCAACTCGACTCGCCAGCTGCCGGTGATGGCTCAGCCCAGCATGGAAACCGAGCCCTGTGCGGACGACTTTGTCACCGTCGCCATGGGCAGCGCCATCCTGCCCACGATTTCTCAGCGCAGTGTCGACCCTGCCGCGTCACACGTGCACGTAGGCCGGCCCCGAGTCAGCTCGCACGCGCTCCACGACATGTTCAACCTGCAGAGACTGTCCGACTCGCGAGCTCGAGTCCGCCCGAAAATGATGCAACTTTAACAGCCCGTCCACGTCCGAGCGTCCACATCGTCACATCGTCTTGCGTCTACTGGTAGTACTGTGCAGTATTAATTCCACAACAAATAAATTACGTCCTTCGAATGTATGATTAGTATAAGTAGTAGTATTACTGCTATTAGTACTACGTAGTACTACTTCGATCACTTTGAAGTATGAGTACTACAATAAATAACTTACCGTCATTTATGTAAATTTCATTTTGCACCCCCAATGCTGTTGCTGCTACTGCTGCTGCTGGGCCTGTCGTCCGTGGCCGCGCAGCCCGCGGGTTCCCGCTACGAGCCGGCGACGGACGACGTGTACGCCGTCATGAGCCGCCTGGACGAGCGCGAGTCCGTCGTGGCGGTGGTGCGGCGCAACGGGGTCCTCCACCTGCTCTTCGACCAGACCATCATCGGGGCCGAGTTCGACGACCCGCAGTTGCGCAAACAGACGGCGTTCCCGGGCTTCACCATCATGCAGTGCGCCGCGTATTTGCGCAACAAGCCCTCCCGCGCAGTGCAACTCGGACTCGGGATTGGCACAGTGCCGAGCTTTTTGCGCGAAATGGCCATTCCGACAGGTAAAATTCGCGCAAAAACCAAAAACGTTGTTTTAGTCACTGAAAAAAGTAGACTAAATTAGGTGTTTTTGCGCAATAATGAATAGATGTGGTGGAGATCAGTGACGCCGTGGTGACGCAGGCAGCAAATTATTTCCAGTATGAACGCTGTCCACGGTCGAAGGATGAAGAGCTGGAAAAGGACGAGAAGTGTCCTAATGGACGGACTTTTGTCATGGACGGACTCGAATTTTTAGCCAGCAAACCCGCAGATTTGGGTGTTGAGACCGAGAAAGGGCAGGAGCATCCGTACGACCTGTTCATTGTGGACGTGTACACGGGCTGGAACCCCTTTGCGTTCTTTGTGCGAGAGGAGATGATGCACGTTCGGGACAATTGGCTCACGACCGACGGCGTGCTCGTCATGAACTTTGTCGGGTACATGCAGGGCCCGCGGGCGGTGGCGCCCAAGTCCATCTACCGCACCCTGCAGAGCGTGTTCAAGCACGTCAAGTGCTTCCGGGAGATGGAGGAAGAGAACGAGCCCGAAGCCGCCAACATCGTCTTCTACGCTTCTGACAAGCCCTTCAGCTTCGATTTGCCTTCCACCCGTGAATACCGGAACCCCCGACGCACACGTACTTCTCGGTAAGTAAATGGTGGGCTGTCTCTGCTGAATTGTGAACTGATATACTCGCTTTTGGCACGTTTAGGTGGTCAAGAACTTCCCGAAGTGGGAGGTAGGATTTGATTTCGCAGCGTTTTGAGGCTTTTTCACGTCTTAAACTTATGCCTTTTGTTCATTTCTGCTGTAGATTTTCACGGAGCTTCAGGCTGAAGTGGAGGTGGCAATCCACCAGGACATGACGGACGAAGAAGTGCGGTTCGTGTCGTCTAGCGATGACAGTTCAAAGCATGAAGACGTCCTTCTACCCATTGTACTAACGGAGGCCGACCACGGAGAGGAAGAATTCCGTGAGATTCACGCCGAGACGCAGGCTCACATGCGCGAACGAGTGCTGGAACAATTCCCAGCAGCGCTTTGGGCCGAGTTCAAACAGAAGCAAAGCTCTACGTAAGGCTTCACTCATTCACCAACGAGCGTTGCATTTTGTGGGGTTATTGAACAGTTGTGTGTGCAAGTTGGTCTGCTAACTACTTACGACCGTCGCTGCATCTTCCAGGCGATAGTACTTGGACTCACTGGCTCCTCCGGGTAAGTCTCTTCCTCTTCCTCCTCCTGCACTTCATCGTCACTTGGCCCCGATGCCTCATGACCGACTACTATGCCCCGGACAAGCTCCAGTTCTGTCGCTGGTAACTCGAGATACGCTCCCAACTCCTCGGCCTCGCGTTGTAGACGCCGTGCCTTCTCCACATTCCACTCCTCGACCTCCAGTGTCTTCGTTGCACGTAACCATTGCGCAGCTTTACTAACGCGCTCTGCGATCGTCAGCTGCATGAGTCGGTACTCCTCGCGAGGAAACACAAACCCCGGCTCTTGGCTTCGTACATCCTGGAGCTGAGCTGCCAAGTGCGAGTACTTTGGGGCATGCGTATTTGGTCCGAGAACGAGTTGGCACGCTCGCAAACACCAATGAACCGCTCCCAGTTGCGTCTGTGCTGTCTCGAGACTCACCTCCAGACCCGTCACGCGCTCCATCAACTGCATCACCAACGCTTCTTGCGTCCTCATGTAGTCCGGCGTGGCGTAAACTGCTGGCGAGAATTCGCGCAACGCGAAAGTATGCGCAAAGGTGTTGACTTCGTTCTCGACGCCTTTCACTGCGTAGACATACGCCACCAATTCGCGAGCTGCAGGAGGACACGCCACTAACTGAGTCTGCATCTGGGTCAGAAAACTCTCCACTCTTGCGAGGGTTGGCCGTCGCCCCATACACTCCCGGCGCAGCAGCTTCTTGTCGAGATAATAAAGGTTTTGTCGCCGTGAGCAGCGAGGACAGCGGAAAGCTTCAATACTGTCGAGTTCGCGTGGCGAGAGATCCACACAGGTGCCATGGTACCATTCATCGCAGAAATCGCAGCAGATCATGGGCGATTGCTCGTTTCCGCGGCACACGCAGAACAATTGCGGCGAAGTGACGTGACTTGCACGCTTTCGCGGAGGAGGACGACACGACACACACAAGAACGCGTCCTGAGCTCGTTGGGGCAGCAATTCCGGCACACATTGCGGGTGAAAGTAGCGCTGGCAGCTTTGGCACGTCACGAATTGCGCTCGTTCGCTGAGAACCTGCTGGCAGACGCAGTGCAAACGCGAATGCAGGTGCAAAGTCTGCTCCGTGTTCAGCAGGCGCTGCTGTTGCACCTTATCCCGAGCCTCTTGCAAGAATTGACCGAGCAGCAGGTGGCTGTTCGATGGCCGCAAGAACAGCGCGTGGACGGCGTCGTACCAGCGCCGACAGTCCTGTACCCGCGAATGAACTTGTCTCCGCAACAGCGAGGAACTGGACACGAAATGCTCGTCTGCTTGGGTGCAGAACGTCTCCATCTCGTCCATTGACGGCCGCTCGACAACGGGTTTGTAACTCGACGTACTGACAGCACTCAAAATCTGACGAGCACGCTGTTCCCACAGCTGGCACTTCTCCAGTCGATCACTGAGCTCTTGCTCATTTGACGGTGGAATGGGCATTGCTCGTACACGTCGAAGCAGAACCTCCAGCTCTTCCGTGCTCTTTGAGCGATCAGAAAGCGCTTTGTCGACGTCCAAAGCCTCAGCTTGGGTAGCTGTCAGTAGTTTTCGGAGAATCTCAGCGTTCGCAATCCCACGAGCTTCGTCTAGCTGGAGTTCGTCCACTTCAACTAGAACACGTTCAGCCTGAGCTTGACTCGGTGCACCCATGGCAGGACTTCCTCGAAATCTCTCCACAATGGACGCAGCTAACACGTTCACCTTGCAAAGAACTTCCAGGTAACTCTGAGCACTATCCAGTTGATTCAGCAAACTGCCACCACATTCACTCTCGTTTCTGTCACGCAGGCGGTCTCGAACATCGGCGATTGCTGTACTGAGCTGACCAAAGCGCACGTTCTCGTGCAGCAACCTGTTCGGAGCGCCCATGGATGAAATACACGACGAAGTATCGGACGATGTCGGTCGAAACTGAGCTCTGCTGATAGACTTGTCTAAGAGAATATCCTCCGTCGAGTTCAGCATCCCAGTAGCTGCTTGTCGTACTGCACGCCATTCCCCGACAAGTTTACGCACCTTTCCAACCGCTTCGGGCTCAATGAGCAGCTTCTCAGCATCCTTCAACAGCGTCTCGAAGTCACCAACACTCAAGACAACTCCCTGTGTCTTCTGACCGACAGTGCCAAGTAGCTGGTTAGCGTGAGAGTCCCAATCTCCAGCACCGGCGATCGCGAGTTCCAACGTATCCAACCGTTCACGGTCTGCACCACCGCACGACTTGCCACGCGATAACAAGCGCTTGAAGTCGAGAACCGTTAGGTGCTGGGTGGTTGGATCCCTTGCAGACCGAATGACGTCATCGCATTCCTTGTTCCAAGCTCGAGCACTGCTCAACCGATTCCGAATACCAGTAAGCATTTCTTCGAGTCGTACAGTTTCGTAGCGGTACAAGTACAAGAAGTTGTCTGGATCCTTGCACTTGCACATGGTCGGATAGTGTTCCAAGCAGCCAACAGTGGGGCCCCCGCTACTGGCATGCGGCGGTCGACATCTAGTGCACACCACAGCTTGCAGATAGCAGTACTGTTTGCAGGTCACACAGCGAAGTCCCTCGTTCTTACCGGAGCGACCTGCCCACAACACCATTCGCGTAGGCCGCATCGACGGCTCGGACATTTCCATCTTCATTTTGCGTGCGCCTCTCGCAAGACTGCTTGGGTTTGACGGTTTGTTGCAAGTTCGAGCCACCATACTCCGTCTCATTGAAGAAGTGGACGAAGCTTCAGCATCAGCAGCACCCGTAGCACCTCGAAATTGGTGCTTCTCGAACTCAGCCATGATCTCGCGCTTTACCACGTGCGCTTCGCTGTCGGTATCATCCACACATCTCTGAAAGTTGCGATAATCCTGCAACAATTGCTCAACCGCAGGAAGCAAAGACAATTCGGTGTGCTCGAAGTCAAAGTCACTGCCATCTACCAGTGTTTCAGCCAGAGTACACACCAGCGCCTCGTGGCAGAACACCGGCAGCTTGTGGAACTCGCGATACTTTCGTAGTGACTTGGCACCCCACGGTAACCAGTCAACAGTGGCGAAATTCACTGCTTCAGCACAGTTAAACCCATTGTTGAAGCCGGCATGGTAAGCGGATGGGAACGTCACGATGAACTCGTTTGGTCGGTGCGTGGCGCGATACACTGGAACGCCGTGTTCTCGCAGCGTTTTCGGCGAAAACATGGTAACCAGCTGCATGTGCAGGTCTGGCTGGCTGCCGAAGAGCTCCGGTGTGAGCTCCTTCATCGTACGTTCCATCAGCTCCGCGCTAGCGCATGGAATGCCATACCAAGTCTTCGGAGCACCGCAGTGCAAGTAGCTGGTGCTGTAAAAGTTGTGATCTTCCACATGCCAGCAAAACGTCGAGAAGCACATGCCCGCGTAGAGCCACGGCACCATCACGCCTTTAATATCTTCGTCCAAGTGCTGCAGCACTGAACCTGGCAGCTTCGGCATGTTGTTTAAGTTCCAGTCATCCTGGGCGTACCGCTGCAGCAGTTCTTCGAGCGACTTTGCTGCGTCTGGACTGTGATTTTCACCTCCAGCTGCTACGGACAAGCCTTCGCGAAGTCCGTGCGAAAAGAATTCGCTAAGATAACGAACGTAGTCGCTCTTCGCTTTGCCAGTCAAGTTCTTCCACCGCTTCGCCACG
The DNA here is from genome assembly GCA_012656105.1 of Phytophthora syringae. Lineage (NCBI taxonomy): Eukaryota > Oomycota > Peronosporomycetes > Peronosporales > Peronosporaceae > Phytophthora > Phytophthora syringae. The sequence continues at coordinate 71,636 of JAAKBD010000006.1, forward strand.
CTGCGTAAGTTCTTCATATACAAATCTTGGCGAGGGAAGCCGCTGCCGTTGGCTCCAGTGTCCACATCGCTCCCGTATTGCACCTCAAGCCGCTGTTCATGCACGGGGATACTTAACAATCGCCAGTACTCTCGTTCTAGGTCACGGTCACTTATGGATGCATCCGGGTTAGCGTCTGAGGGCAGGGAGAAGTAGTTGCGCTTCCAAGCATCGGCACGCTCCTTGTAGTCCATCATGCTGATCTCCGCTCCCATATCGAACCCAAACTTGAGGTTTGTCTTGCCTTTGTCAGGGTCCATAGCGTCCTCCACGCATTCCTTACAATACCAGTCACCCGACGGAACTTGAGCCAGCGGCTTGTCGAGACAGAAGAGATGTTGGCCGCTATTGCAGCCGTCGCAAAGCAGCATCCGGTCTGAGCAGTCTCCACGCAGACAAACCTGACAAATCTCGCTGTTATAGGCGAGCTCAGCCGCGTTTGCATCCCAGCCATTGGCGATCAGAATCTCCATCGTGGACATCTCAACGTCGTCGTTCGAGCCATCGTCCACGTATCGTACAGCAACATGAGGCTTTTTACCGCCAAACACACGCTTCACCTCGGCCAAAATGGCGCCTGAGCCTGGGAAGAACCGGTAGAATTTCTGTCCGGCATGGATTTCCGGCGCGCCAAGCCGCATGTTGCGCATTGTTGAGGGTTTGAGCGCCTCTGGCTCGAGATCGCGTTGCCGGGTCCTCTTTTATCATCTGTTGGTCGCTTCTCCGTCTTCGGAGGAGTATTTGACCGGTCATTCTCCTCGCTGCTAGTGTGTTCACCCTCAGAGAACAAAGTGCGTTTCACACGCACTCCCTCCTCTTCTCTTTCATCATCGCCACGATTTGTGGGAACTGGTCGCTTCCTTCCGCTCAGCGTACGAGGCTTGGACGATGGAGTTGCCTTGGTTTCTCCTGCCGCATTTGCTCCGGACGGCGTGGCTTGCACCTCTTCGATCTTTCTCTTCTCCTCTTTCACATCGCTGTTCTCTTTCGCTGTCTTGTCCTTCTCGTAGGCGATCAGTGTTGCTTCGTAGTGCTGTTTATATGTCCTGCACAGTTCCTCCGATGGTTCAGTCGCTGCTTTCGTGCGACCCACACGTCGCACAACCTGTTCCCACCGGCCACTCGCACACACCGCGTCATACCCTCCAAGCGAACCCACAGTCTTGTACAACAAGTGCAGGTTCACCAGTTGACCGTCAGCTCGCGGCAGCTCCTTCATGGGCTGGCCGCGTTGGTACAGGAAGAGCCGCAGCGCCTCCACGAACTGGCCTTCTGCGCGAGAATGGCCCTCGATGCAATTGAGTTGCTGCACGCGGGTGCGGAAGCGGAAAGTCTTCTCGTTGATAGCGAACGGCGGTCGCCAGCCTTTCGGTGGCACAATCTTGCAGATGCCAGCCTGCATCCCGATGTGGCGAATACTGCAAAATAAAATACCAAAGTCACGTTAGTACGAAACTTTCGACACTTCTCCTGCTCTTCCTAGGAGCTGCTACGTTCTCTAGCTGTTGGCTGCAAAAGCAGCTCAATAGCATTGAGCTTTGGTGCTCGTCTACACCTCTTCTCGCGTCCACCAGGCTGCGTCGGTTGGCCTCAAAAGTCTCAGCAGTTTGGCAGGCTGAAAGCTCTTTTCGAGCTCGTTGCAGTGAGCTCGGAGCCTTTGCAGCTGCTTGGGCTGCTGAGAACGGAGCCTGGTGTTGTGCTGGCTGGAGGAGAAGAGGTGGTGCTGGGCCCAAATGGATAAATTACCGACCTGGAAATATATTTCAGCGGGTGCTGGAACTCCTCGGCCGTGGGATGGAATTCTGGGCAGGGCGGGCAAATGTAGCCATCTGAGTCGCTGGCACTCGGGTCCCACTCCATCGCGTCGAGACTTGCGTTGGCGGTGGCTGGGGCAGCGACGAGCGGCTTCGTCTTCTTCTGGGCAAAAGCGAGAGTGCAGAAATACCGGCAGAAGAAGCTGTACACCGCCTTGTAGACGAACTCCGCACCGTGTTGTGTGAAAATAAGACGCCGACTGCAGCGACCACGTGGAGGTGCACGGTTTGTCGCACCTTACAATTTCAAGTGTAATTATCAGGTGGCGCGTGCCAAAACTGGGTTAGTAGCTACAAAAGGAGAAAACACGGTGCGTCGCTAGGGATGGGTATTTTTATAGCGTCTTCGCCGGTCAGACGTGGGGAAGAAGGAAGCCCAAGATCGAGCGTGTGGCTACGTCGAACTTGTCCTAGCGTTGGCAGTGTATTTCTCTCTGTAGAGAAGACGTGGGTGCCTCCGAAGCGTTCGTGGTTGGGAGCCAAGACGTGGGACAGTAACCGGTGCTCATCTGTATTAAAATACGCAGGTAAAATGGGTTGCTAAAGTGCTGCGTTTGGCGACGTCTGCCGCGGCCCCCAGTGCGTCTGCAGCCTCCTAGCTTCGACCAACAGATATTTTCGCGTCTTGGCTTCCTACCGGCCGCAGAATGAAGCTCGGAAGATGCTTGGCAGAGGCACACGCGTCGCGCCGAAGCTATTTCTGCCGGTGCTGCGCTTGCACGGAATTTATGCGTGTTGGTGTTGGCCGAAATTGTGCGATCGGGCGAACTGGACATAAATCGGGGCGACTCGTTGCTTAAGTTGCACTCGAGGGTGTGGGCTGGGCCAATCATTTAGCGGCATTGGACTTCTTTGCTAAAGATTGCAGCTTACAGAATTGCTTGACAGCCTTATATTATCCACGTACTGACTAATGTGTTGATTTTTTCGTGGGGCGCTACTGTACCTCGAGGTGGCTGGTATTTGAGCGTACCGGGGACTTGAAAGCCTCTGCAGGTTGAACATGTCGTGGAATGTATGGGAGCTGACTCTGGGACGCTGCGGCGGTGTTGAAAGCGACAGCAGTGGGAAGTCGTCTGGACAGGGTGCTGTTCCCCAACTAGGCTGGCCATTGAAATTGAAGCTCGACTGAGATAGTCCGTTGCGGTGCCCACCATTGTCATTGGCCAGCATACTTAGGCGCAGCAATGGGTACGCTGACTGCTGAGCGATCGCTGACCTCTCAAAGAGGTGCTCGTTCTGCGCCATGAACACTAAATGGGTCACCTGGGAGTAGGCGACCGTGGTGTCTTGAAGCTCGAAAAGCAGCTTCACGACGCTGTTGAATCGGAACCGCGTCAAGCGGAGCCCGAACTTGGACAGGACGTCCCGCAGATCGTCCACCTCGATGAACCCCGTGCCGGTTGCGTCTCGCGCCTTCAGTTCCGTCTCAAGGTCGGAGATGGCGAGTTCTTGCTGCGTGAGATGCTGAACCAGAGTAGTCGCGAACTCCGACCGCAAGTGAACCACCTCACTGAAGTTCTCCACGACGTCGCTGAGAGTGAGCGAGTCGATCCGGAGCATGTTACTGACAATGACAAAGTCGTAGAAAATGTGGCGCTGCAAGAAGAGCGCGTTCACAATGAGAGGGAGGGGCACCATGACGGCAGCCAGCGCACCAAAGTCTTCGTAGATATCGTCGAGGTCGTACATGGCGCACTGCACGAACAGCGTGATGAGGAATCCGTTGAGGATGAGGAGCAGCATGACAGCGACGTGCCAGCGTTTCTGGGAGAACGAGTGGAACTCCAGACTAGGAGACCCAGTGATGACACCGCTGAGGCTATCGCGCGCCATTTCCTTCTCGTCTTTGAAGTGGATCGCGACGCGCTGGAACGTGGGGATTCTCTTGCGTTGCGCTTGGATGCGACGATACTCGAGCTCCTCGTGGTGCTCTTGGATGCTGCTCATGATTTCCAGTGCCTTGACTGCCTCTTCATTCTGCCACGCGTTTGCCTCTTCTTCAGCGATGACGTTCAAGTTGGCGAGGAGAGTCGTTTTGTCATTGCTGAAGGCTCCAGCGTGAAGCAGCTTCGTCACACACGAACGGAAGTACAGGAAAACCATAATGTGCAGTAGCAGCAGCACGCTATTATCACAAATGCCTCGACGAGTTCGTGGCTCTCGGGCAAATCATTGTCCAGTACTTTGAGCACCTCCAGCAGCCCACCGATAGACCAGGCCACGATGAGAAGCACCACCCACATCATCGGCTCGACCTCGATCATGTGCGCGATCTGGTTGGCTTGAGCGCGACTGAGGTACTTGGAGAACGGGAAGAGCTGCGGTAGCCCAAAGCGCTGAAGAAATAGGCGGCGGATCAGCCGCAACTCGATGAGCTGCTTCTCGTTGGTCCTCTTCTTCGCTGTTTTTCCGCAGCAGAATAGTGTTTGGAAGAACGACGGCCCAGTCTCTTCGGCTTGTTTGGACTCGTTGACTGAATTGGCCAAGTCCTGTGTTGAGATCAACTCGGCACGTTCTGCTCGGTCGTTTTGGTTGCGTAGTAGTAGGAAGACTCCAGTTGACTGCAAAATGAGTGCTAGTGCCAGCAGAAAGATGGTCAGATCGGCCACTTGGAACGCGAGCATCGTCTTGCTGTCGCCGTCGATGTCGGGGATTTCTTTGAGGATCTTGAGTCCGAGGCTGATCAAACCGAGCACCATGAGCTCTCGATACGCTTTCTTGAGCATGTGTTGGTACTTTTCAGAGGGTGGGAACTTGTGCTCCAGGCGATGAAGTGCAGATTCAAGGAGCACGAGACAGAAGGCCAAGATGCTGAGGTTGACGAGGACTCTCCAGAACTCGACATCTTCGCCCACCTGGAAGAGGGAGCCACCTGCCATCTCGCTGGATAAATACGAAGTGATCCCCTCACATTGAGGCAAACGACACGCCATTTGCCATTTACTTGGGACTGCCAAGCATTACAGACGACCCCGCAAGATCCGTAAACTTGAGCATCCGGTATGTAAACTCGTTCTTCGTTTTCCTGTTCGCGGCATGAGCCAGACAAGTGCCACTGTGCTGCTGGCATTTAACATTTAACGTGGACGATGCAACTCCATCATTGTGTGTGGCTGCCATGTTTTTACAAGCATCTTTCGTCGAAGTGGCTGCTGCCCGAATCTGAGAAGGAGGGTGAACTCACATAAAACGACCAAGGGGAGGGGTGCGGCGTATTTGTGTAGGCGGGCCCAGCGCCGAGCTTTCCAGCGAGCCGCGCACTGTATCCTATTAGCGCTGGAATCTTTTCCCTGCCTTTGCGAAGCAAAGCCAAAAGATCGTCCATCCTGCATTCAGGTAACATTGGGTAATGGTTTGTTTATCTTGATTAAAGTAAGACCTCGATTGCCAGATTCGGGCAGCAGACTCGTCCATCGCATTGAGCGGATCCGCGAATTTAGTTTGTGTCGGCGATCTACGATCTTGCGTTGTGCCCGAATCTCGGTGGCTCCGCAAATTCTTGGGCAATACCTGCCAATACGTACATACAGTATGCACAGGTGGTGCTCAGCAAGATTATGGTTCAGTCGAGACACAACAAGTTGACGGCGTACTGCTGTTTCTACTCTTGTAGTAAGCGATACAGCTTGCATGAATTGATGTTGACTTACCTCGTGCTAGACGTGGCTGGTATTTGAGCGTATGCGGGACTCCGAAAGCCTCTGCAGGTTGAACATGTCGTGGAATGTATGGGAACTCATACTGGGACGCACCATCGACTGCTGCTGCGTGGTTGCAGTACTTGGGTCACCACCGCGCTGTGAAAAAGACGGCAGTAGGAAATCGTCCGGACAGGGGTCTGTCCCCATGCTAGGTTGGGCGAGCAACGGGAGTTGTCGTGTCGACGCATACAAATTGAAGCTCGACTGAGAAAATACACTGGGTTGCGCACCATTGTCGTAGACTAGCACACTTGGGCGCAGCAACGGGTGCGCTGACTGCTGAGCCACCGCTGTTCTCTCCAAGGCGTGATCGTTCTGAGCCATGAGCACTAAATGGATCACTTGGGTGTAGGCGACCGTGGTGTCTTGAAGCTCGAAAAGCAGCTTCACGACGCTGTTGAATCGGAACCGCGTCAAGCGGAGCCCGAACTTGGACAGGACGTCCCGCAGATCGTCCACCTCGATGAACCCCGTGCCGGTTGCGTCTCGCGCCTTCAGTTCGGTCTGAAGATATGAGAGGTCGAGTTCTTGCTGCGTGAGATGTTGAAGCAGAGTGGACGCAAACTCGGACCGCAAGTGAACCACCTCACTGAAGTTCTCCACGACATCGCTGAGTGTGTGTGAGTCGATACAAAGCGTGTTGCTTACAACAACGAAGCTGTAGAAGATATGACGCTGAAAAACAGCGCATTTACCACCAAAGGAAGCGGCACCAGCGCTGTTGGTAGCGCCCCAAAAACTTCGTAGATCTCGTCCAAATCGTACACGACGCACTGGACAAACAGTATGACTAGAAATCCATTGAGGATCAGCAGCAGCATGACGGCGACATGCCATATTTTGAGGGAGAAGAAGCGGATGTCGATGGTGGGCGAGCCATCAACTACACCGCCGATAGTATCCGGGCCCTTTTCCTCCTCGTCACGGAAGAAATCTCCGATGAACTGGAGCGCGGACGTTTTCTTCTTCCGGCGTCGAATTTGTTGGTATTCGAGCTCCTCGTGTTGTTCTTGGATAATGCTCATGATTTCCAGAGCCTTTTCCGCTTCCTCGCTCTGCCAAGCTTTGTCTTCTTCTTGTGCGATTGCATTCAAGTTTGCAACGAGAATGTTTTTATCCTCGCTGAAAGCCGCAGCTCGTAGGAGATACTGTACGCAGGAGCGTAAGTACAGAAAGACCATAAAGTGAAGCAGCAGTAAAACCCACGCGACAATCATAAACGCCTCGACGAGTTCCTCACGTTCCGGCATTTCGGCGTCCAATGCTTCAAGCAGATACAACAAGCCACAGATACACCAGGCCACGATGAGAAGCACGACCCACATCATCGGCTCGACCTCAATCATGTGCGAGATCTGGTTGGCTTGGGCGCGACTGAGGTACTTGGAGAACGGGAAGAGCTGGGGCAGTCCAAAGCGACGAAGAAATAGATGACGTAGCAACTTTAACTCGACAATTCTCTTGTCATTGGTCTTCTTTTGGCTGCCATGCCACAACACAATAGTGTTTGGACGTAGGAAGGTCCAGACCCCTGCGAGCTCTCTGTCCCATTGACCAATGTGGCCAGGTCGTGGGTACTGATGAGCTCTGCGTGATCGGCTCGGTTGTTTTGGTTTCGGAGCAGTAGGAAGACGGCCGTGGACTGCAGGATGAGGACTAAAGCCAGGAAGAAGATGATGAGATCGGCCACTTGGAACGCGATGATCGCCTTGCTGTTGCTGTCGATGTCCGGGTTCTCCTTGAGGATCTTGAGGCCCAAACTGATCAAACCGAGCACCATGAGCTCTCGGTATACTTTCTTGAGCATGTGTTGATACTTTTGGGACGGAGGGAACTTGTGTTCTAGTCGATGGAGTGATTTCTCGAAGAGCACAAGGCAAAAAGCCAGGATGCTCAGGTGGACGAGAACTCGCCAGAACTCGACATTCTCGCCTACTTGGAAGAGCGACGCGCCCGCCATCTTGCGTTTTGTAAAGTGAGCATTGAAATACTCCACTCTCTACCGACGTCTACAGCGCAATATGATCTCGACTTGAGGCAGCCAGGCTTTCCAGATTGCTAGCGCACCATCATGGGCTTTGCCTCCCTCTCAATTATCTGGTTACCTTTTGCTGTCCTTTGTAGTTCATGAGCCGGGCTGGCTCACTTACGTGGCATTGCGATCGATCGCAGTAAACCCATGACTTCTACCTGAGACCAAAAATCGAGCTTGCATGAGCATCTGAGCCGCACAATCATGGCATCGCATTGGAACAGCCGTCAGTATGAAGGCCTTCATTTGTGGACACCAGCAAGTCTCCACTCGAAAGAGCTGTTCTACACTCTGCCCCACCGAATCTAAAAGCCGGCGACATCCCCAGCCTTGACTGGGTCTGGTGAGGTGAATTTTAACAGACCAATTTAAGTTGGCCGTAACGAATTGTCGGTGCTGTTTTGTGTCAAAGACGCCGAGAACAGTTGATTGACCAGGTACTGGGATCGAGTACTTTATTGATGCCGAGCTGTCAGAGGGTGGGCCCGTTCATCGCGAGGTGCAGACGCGTATTCCTAGTAGCGAACCGACCACTACCGGTAATTGAGCACCTATTGGTGCTTGCAGCTTGGGTTTGTTGGCATACGCCTCTGCAAGATCCAAGGTGCCTCTGCCCTGGAACCCGCGTGTTTTGAGTTTGCAGCTTCAACGCGAACACTGCCCACGATGATGTTGGGTGTGTCCGAGTACCAACTACTTCACTGTCAGTGAACCAACCACAGCGCAAGTCAGCTGAGCGTTTGTTGAGTTTCGCTTGAAAGGCTAACTCAGCTGGCACAACTGAAATACGAAACGTTTTCGGTGGCCGAGTCATGCGAACTGAACCTGTCATCGGTCTCCAGCATATGGCTGATGTGAGCTCACCACCGCTGCAGTCAATGCACGGAATATGCCTAAGGCTCATTCCCAACCGGGTTTAACTCGATTTAGCAACATCCGATAAGCATGGTAAATTGGACGCCGATGACTATCAGCATCTACCTTGAAAAGTAGGCGGCTCGAGGCCTTTTCGCGTCAGTTAATGCGGCAGTGAGCGTCTCGGTGACTCAGTGCAGCGGTTACCGATAATCGTGGAGCTGTCATGCGTGTACAGTACACTGCAGCATTACCCCAGAGGGTAGTTCATCTGCCACAGCTCTTCCAAGTCGGAACTGCTCCGATGTTTCCAACTTGGCAGCTTTCGGCCAGCGACAAGAAGGTCTCCTGGCAGCCAGTCAAGCCGCGCCATGCTGTCCACGCCAAAATGATTCCGGCGCATGGAGAGACAGTCGCGTTCGATGTCAAGTCTGCTTGGAGTCGTTTCCCCAGCCAATCAACGGCGTCACAGCCACTGAGCGTCATCCGTATGAGACAGGTGCTTCAGCTTTGCACAGCCATGCACCTCGGAGCAATCGAATCTGTGGATGGTGGGCATGGGTCGCGTACGCGCATGTCGCCGAGGGCCGCCATCCCCACTTCCCAATTTGCATCCCAAGAGACAAAACGATCATGACCGCAACGACGACGAGCTCTGTGTGCGTGGCCGACCACGAGCGCACGCACCAGCTCCAGAAACTGCAAAAGCTCATGCCACACGACTGCGCCATCTTGGTGGCGACCAAGAGCGGCGAGGACGAGGAGCTGCCCACTGTGCCACGTCCTACAGGACTCCAACAGACTTTGCAGCTGGACTTGGAGGCGCACCGCCGCTGGAATGCGAGCGTCTCCGTGGGCTTCCTCAACAGCGTGGACCGCATCGAGATCAACGCGATCCGCGTCGACGAGAGCCAGGAGGTGCAGTACACGCTGGAAGCGTATCTGAGTCTGCCTGCGTCGCGGCTGCCCAAGAGCTACCCGACCTCCTCCCGCGTCACCATGCTGCACACCCGAATTTCAAGGTGGAGCGGAGCTTTGCCGAGTTCGAAGACCTGCGCGAGAATGTGCTGAAAGCGGTGAGCAACATGCCGCAGTGCACTTGTCAGTACTGCATGGACTTCCTCGTCTACATTCGCTACAAGTTCAGCCAGCCACGCGGCATCGTCAAGCTCACCTCTGGCACCGAGAAGCGCAAGCAGATTCTCGCTACTTTTATCAACGACTTTGTCGTCATGGGCCAGCGGCGAGTGGCAAAAGTCGGCAAGCGTAGGTGCGAGGCACAGAAGCTCGTGCCTGCCATGCTGGAGGCCTTTCTGCTCAGCAACGCAACGGATTGCTAGGCGCGTAGACCGCATAATATTATTTAATTTACAGCTCACAAATGGTAACGAGGTTATAGTCCTCATCAAAGTCCGTCTGCATCTTGGCAGGTTGCAGCTCCAGCTGCGCGCCCTCTTCCAGCTTGACAACCGATGCAAGCGGGTCAAACGCCCCAGGTAGCGAGATTTCTTTCGGGAACGAATCCGTGATCAAGATATCACGGTCGGAGCTGAGCTGCGCAACGTGACCGAACCAATACACCACCATTCCCGGCCCATAACGGTTCACATAACCTTGCAGCTACATGTAACAACAAACATTCTTAAGTGAGTCACCATCAGTCAACCCCACCCCAAAGTCAAACTCACCTGACTCGCGTTCTCCGTTTCGTGTGTGTGTCGATCACCAAACATGGCTTTACTATCGATCCAGTTGACCACATGCAGCTGGCCCGTCTTACAGTCCGTCACGCCGATCGGTAGCAGCAGCCGAACATCAGGAGTCTTGGACAACCCCTTTTCACGGAGCATATCCTCGCTCTCGAACACCAGTTGGCGGTTGCGCAGCGTCTCCAGCAGCAAATACTCGTACTCGAGCCCCATGTTGTGACGCACGCGATCGGCCAGTGGCGAGCAGTACGCGTCCTCGTTGATGCACTCCCGGATCTCTCGCATCACGCGGTCGAACTCTTCGTCTGCGAGGCCTCTGCGGTTTATTGCGGCGTCGCTCTCGTCCTTCATGGCTTCCTTGAAGAAGTTGGAGATTGTGGTCTTGCTCCAGTTGTACTTGTTCTCCAGCAGAAGACGCGCCAGCATACACGGCGAGAAGTTCACGGACTGGGCGATGCCACACATGGTCTCACCAGAAGAAGAGCCCATCCGAGCCACGTACTTCTTGAGGGTCCTCTCGTGGCGGTGCTGACGCAACTCCGAGCGGAACTTGCGGTGCTGCAGCTGTTGCTTGATCACCGAGAAGACCTCCTCCGACACCGAGAGCGGTGGAGCTGCAGGAACGCGTCCAGCGAGCAGATCCGCGCGAACTCGTCCTCATCCATTGGATGGTATTGTGGTTAGAAATCAGGTTATTGCTTTAGAAACGAGGTGTGACTTTTGATTGGATGAAATACATTTGACTTTGATAAATTATGGGTTCTAGAAGGACGAACGGCTAGCGTAAACATTTGCCGCCCTCAATCCCGTAGGAAAGACTCGAGAAGGGCCGGCACGTGCTGGTGGGCTTCGCAGCGGTGCACCGTGTTCTTGGACGGGTTCTGCGCGAGGTCGATGAAGTCGATCATGAACTCCTGCAGGATGCTCTTGCGCTTCTCGACGTTGGACGCGAGCGACGTGAGCAGCCGCGGCTGGCGCAGCTTGAAGCGCATGTAGCGGCCGTACTCGTAGCAGTATTGGCACGTGAACTGCGCGTTGGGGCACGTCCAGAGCTTCACCTGGCGGCGCAGCTTGGCGAAGTCCAGTAGCGCCTCTCCACGCGGAAGTCGGGCTCGCGCGGCTCGCTGGCGTCTGAGAGGCGCGTGACGGCCATGCGCGGGTTGTTGACGTGCGTGGGCAGGCGCGAGTTGTAGTGGAACTGGAAAACCTCCACGACGTAGTACGTGACGCCGTTGCGCGCCACCGTCTCGTGGATCTCAGGCGGTCGATGTTGGACAGGAACGAGAGCGAAAAAGACGCCGACGACCAGCGCAGTGGCTCCACGCGCACGGGCGTGAGCGGCGGCGCCTTGACGGCCGCGGGCATCTCGCGCGTCGACGCCTTGCGCGCCAGGCGCGGGATCAGGTTCAGCTGCAGAGGCGCGTGCGGCTCCTCCGAGGCGGAGGCGGCGACAACAGTTGGCTGCGGCATGTTTCGGTGACGAGAGGAAAAGGTGGTGACTGCCAGACGGCGAATTTGAAAGTGAGGACTTTGTGGGTCTTGGCGCGCGTAATCTGAAACGGCGCTTCAACCCTGCGTGTCTCTGGGTGGTCCGACGTGGTTTCCGGCCAATGGAAGAGCGACTAGGGAAGATAACGCCGCACGATTCGCTGAAAAGACGAAGGGGTGGAGCGCAAGTGCGCCACACTTCCGCCAACCGGCATCATCAAGGTTGCCCAAGCCAAAGTCGGCGACTTGCCTTCGCCTCGACTCCAACCATCCTGCGCTTTGTTGCTCCTGTTATACCTACCTAACTAGTATACGGCCAACCACCTTCACCGTGTTTGCGGCCATGGTCACCGCCGTCATACCAACACTCTTGGGGATACTTCGTGTGACACAGCGACAGTCGCAGCGTGTACCGCTTTGCACTTTGTACGCAGCCAACCACCGCTCACGTGCCGCGCTCCTCTCGGCGAAGAAATCAGCGCTGGGGCCAGATCTGCCGTCGCGAAAGGCGGCGAGCGTAGCCATTTGCAGCGAGGCGTTGTGGTCTACTTTTTGGCCGTGCCCTGGACGCATGACTCACTGAGTTCGATGTAGCGACTCGCTACTAGCGACCACGTAGGAAGGCAGCCATCTTGGCATCTTGGTGCTGCCGGCGCAACAAACACGGCGTTGGATTTTGCGGGCGAGATGTGCGATTGCGAGCGAGCAGCGTGCCACAAACAAGATGAAGCACGAAGTTGAATTGGGCGCAATCCGTGGGCTTCAGATTTGAGCGCAATCGCAAATTCGGATTGCTCGCCGCCGTAAACTGTAAACTGCCGTCATCGCCGCTCGGCGAGCTCGGAGTACCGCACGTTGGATCGCTTGGCGCCACCTTCTCATTCCTGCAATGGAATCTCCTCCCCGAACCTATGGTATTCACCGTCAGAGGGACGTTTCAATCCAGGAAGCTCCGCTCTACAAGAAGTCAATGGCGACGGGCCCTGATTGATGTCCTACATGACCATCCATAATCGCATGCCGTTCTCCCTCCATTCGTCGCATATTCCCATCATGCCGTCGTCCGCCCCGAGCCTCTTGACGCCGTCCCAAGCCGCCGTCATGCCGCTCCCCTCCGTCCCAGAGCCCCGCAGCGGCTCCGTCGTGCCGCTGCAGCGGTTCGAGTACGTGCGCGTGGCCAAGAAGCTGCGCCGCAACGGCCACCGCTTGTACGTGGCCGCCGTGTACCTGCAGCGCTCCGAGGCGCGCCGCCGCCTCTCCGAGTGCGTGTACACGGCCTCCCCGGCCTTGAAACGCTCCCCCGAGACCATGCGCGCCGTCATGATGGCCGAACGCGAGCCGACCTACACGGTGGAGCGGCGCTTCTCCGAGTTCCGCACGCTTCGCGACAGCGTCACAGCTCTCGTTTGCGCCAAGCCGTGTGCCGACTGCCAGGACCTGCAGCGAGTGATGCGCGGGCATCAAAATTGGACGGTCAAGCGCATGTTCGGGGGTCGAGAGCAGCGATTCGCGCTGCTCGCAGGGTTTCTAAACGATCTGCTGACGCTCACGGCCAATTCTGGAGAACGCCCAACCAGCGACAGCATTAACATCACGGAAGAGATGGCGTCTGTGGACAAGGACTGCCGCACTCGACAAGAGATTGCGGGTCTGCTGCAGGACTTCCTGCGTCGTAAATCCACGGCCTCAACTGGAATCATCTAAGGAATATGTATACATGTATACACGCATTTAGTTTTCGATCAGCAAAAATTACAATTCATCTACTATGCGGCTTGAGATTCTTCAGGTACGCTATCGAAGAAGAAGTTGTACAGCAACTGGGGGATGTGGGCTTGTCCCGCGCACACCCCACGACCAGCAACCGACGAGTGGCGGACAGTGCGCGTCAGGAGGTCGGTCAGTAGCTTGGAGAGCTTTCGCAGCGCTCTCTCCTCGCCCAACAAACGCAGCGTCATCGACTCGGGGTCCACACTCCCAGCACGTAGAGCTCGACCATCTTAGCGCAAAACTCGCAGTGCACGTCGTCGTGGGCCGACCACGCCTTGTCGTAGATGTCGCCTCGCAGCAAGCCGAATTGGCTTGGGGTCTTCTCGGTTTTCACTGCCTTCAGTGGTCGACCGCCGTCCACACTGGTCGGACTGTCGTGGCTCACAGAGTTCCGGAAGACTTCCACAGTATAAAGAGCATTGCTGCCTTTGCCGGCGCGGCTGGTGACGCGGACGTCCACAATGGTTTTGAGCTCCAGAAGCGCTTGTCTGCGTGAAGACATCCACGCGGGCTCAATTGACACGGGGATCAGTAGCTGCAGTTTGCACGTGTTGGACAAGTTCGGTAGCATCGGAGCGGAGACTTTGACAAACAATTGGACGGACTGTCACCGAAGACTGGAGGACGTGGCGCGTGCTTGGCGCATTCGACAATGACAACGGCCCAAGTGCTGGCGTCTCTGTGGTTGGCCTTGAAGCACAGGCACGTGAGGCATCTAATCACAGCGAATGACGAGGGAGTCGGAACGAATTTGCCATGTGCAAGGGGAGTCTATGCACAAACTGTGTACCTACGCTGTTGTCGACTTTTTCATAAATTTGGACTTTGGGGACTGAGAATAACGGTAGGACTTGATGGTTCAAAATTACGCTGCGTCGCTCGGTGAGGTGAAGAGGAACGCGTGCACAATGTGAGGAACTGACGTCTGCGCGGTGCAACACGCTCGTGTGTCAGTGCACGCATGCTGCAAGGTAATCTCCAGCAGCGTTTCCACGAACTTGGAGAGTGTATGAGTCATCCGCTTTCCACCGAGCAACCCGATCAAAAGTCCGTCCGGGTTCGCGCCGAACACGACCAAGTGCAGGACCCCAAGCAAAACTCACACGGGTCACGGTGGTGAGCGGTGTGTGCGAGATCGTACACTTGACCGCGGAGGTGGATGAATTCCAACAGCCCCGTTCGATCCGGATAGTCGGTCTCGGAAGTCGAGTGTCACCTTGTGCAGTAGGCTCCTCGCTGTCTGTTATTGCAGTGGTCGATTCTGCAAACACTTCGACGGTGAAGCGCTCCTTCTTCCCCGTGAAACGCACTTGAATCGCGTCCACTTTCTTGAGTTCTTGCAACGCGCTTCGTTGAAACGAAAGGAGCGAGGGTTCGACCACGATTGGTGCTAGCGTTAGCGTTGGCAGCATGTTTCCTTTGTGTGGTGCGCTTTCCAGTTGGAAATGAGGTCACTCGTGTACTGTAGTAGATCGTGGCGCCAAAAGCAATGGTAATTCAACCAAAAGCGCTCATCAAACAGCATTGTTGTGATGGCACTTGTAGGTCATCTAATCGAGCTGATTGGATTATCGAAAGAAGTGGTACAGCCGTATCTTTTTCACATTTTTAGACATTTTAGTCAACTCTTGACAACAGTCTTACATGTTGCCTACACTTGGTCGGATTCAGCACCACTGTGCTGCCAGCTTGCGTTCGAGTCACCCGCCGTGTTTGTCCGGTGCTTTGGCAGCCAAATGACTCGCCCCCGCGGCCGAGTCGCTCAACGACTGCGTTTGCAAGCAACGCTGCACAAGATAGACACCCAAGCCACCGCTTCATGCAGCTTCATACTGGCCGCCACCAGCTTTTGCCGAAGGCGTCCGGCTCGACGCATGTCGCTCGCCGCGCAAATCTGAAGCGAGAAAATGTGACGCGCGCAAAGCTGAAGCGTGAATCGGATTCGTCTGCAGCTGGCCAGTCATATGCACCGGCACGTCGCACGCAAGCTCTTGCTGGTGCTCTGCACGACGCCGCACAAGATTCATGCGAATGTGGTGCAAGAGGGACGAGTTCTCGTGGCAACCGGTTGCAGTTGGCCGAGGCCCCGCGTTTTTGCGAGCCGATACAGGTGACCGGAGCGCCGTTCATTCCTGAATCCCCCAAGCCTCGCCACCATGCTGCAGTCGCTCTCCATTCGGCCTCTTGAGCCCGTCATGGGCGGCGACGCGAGCAACCACTCGCGCGCCGAGCCCGTGGCCGACGTGTTGACGACCCCGACAACCACCGAGGTATCAACGCCATCGTCAACGTCTACTTCCGGCCGGCCACCACGGAGCAGCCGCTGCAGGAGCGCACGCCAGACTACTACTTCCGGTGCACCTTCGCGGAGCTTAAGAAGATGCGGTCGCAGATCCAGTCGAGCGTGGGTCGCGGCGGCCACTGCACACACTGCAAGCGGGTGGCCACGTACATGGCCTACTGCTGGGAGCGTCCGCGTCTGCTGACGCCGTCGTGGCAGGGAGGCATGAACCTGCAGATGGAGCCGCTGACGACGTTCCTGAACCAGCTCCTGTGCTTCGCCGCTCAGTTGGGCGTCGAGGTGCACCCGGAGTTCGCTGCCATTATGACTCGCTTCATGCAGCCGCGCGATGACGTATAAAATCGCTTCCATTCAGAACCGACCGATGCACGTCCGACTATTAGACGTCCATAGGCTGAGTCTGTCCGAGCCCAACTTTCTTGCTGGACTCGGGCAGCAATGAGCGTACCCGCCTGTCATCACTTTATAGATTGATGCAGGAAATTGGGACGCCACGAGCCGAACTGCCCCTACATGCGAGCGTACCCGCCTAGCGCCAAAGGAGACCCTTTGCGACGCAGGAGATTGGGACGCCACTCTGCTTTCATGCAGCTCTTATGGGTAGTTCAAAAGGACCAAGTCCGCGTGCTCGTCGTCGTTTCACTCCATCACTTGCCCTTAAGCATGCAGTGAGCACACACTTGCTAGGAAGAATGAAGACAAATACACCGTCTGCATACAGAAAGATGGCACACTTTATTAGTTGAGCTTTTTTATTTTATTTTATTTTTTTTTGGGGGGCTGTCTACATGTCTCGTGTGAAGTCGCTGCCCCAATGCGTACAATCAAGTCGATACAGAGGCTCTTCAAGCATCGGGTCCACGCAGAGGAACTTGAAAAGTTGACGCGGGAGTTTCTCCTGACACGGGCACGCGTCTGAGTCGATGACGGGGCAAGAGACTGCGAGCTGCAATAGAGCTTCGACGAACCGCTGCACGGCTTTCGTCCGCTGGTTCTGCGGCAATATCCGCGTGAGCAGTGTACCTGGCAGAACTGCTCCGAGGAGTAGGTAGCGAGCCACCTCGCTGCAGAACGCGCAGTTCATGCACGGGTGCGCAGTTTGGCAGCACTCGTACAGCTCGTCGCGTAGCCGGACAAAGTCGGAGAACTGCTTCTCCATGTGCACACCCGGCTGGCGGAAGAGTGTGGCAGCCTGTTGGCCCTTGGTGGGGATATGTATTGTGGACTGCGACGGCGTGTACACGTCAACGATGTAGCTGCGGTTGGTGTTGGGGACGCAGGAAACCTGTACGGTGCGGATCTGCTTGAGCTTGGTCAGAATCTGCATGTGGCGCGAGTAGCGCTCGGGCATGAGGTTCACAGGCGTGATGCGGGCGAGGCCGCTTTGGACGATCGGCATGGTGAGTGGGGGTGCGATTTTAGAAGTGAAGCACCACGGCGCCAACCAAAAGCGCCATTCCGGTCCTGGCCGCTTCAACCTACCTGTCTCGTAGCTGCATGTGAACCGACGATAAAAACGTGCTGCCGCCTCGGAAGAAGGTGCTGCTTGAGCATGCAGCGTTTACGAACTGAGAACTTGCTACATTGCTACTTGACCCTAACTTACACACGTTCACGATGCTCGTAGTTCCGGGATATTTATATCCAGAGTCTAGTCCAGAGTCCAGTCTAGTCCAGAATCTAGGGTGGGTTCGTGAACCGTCGACGATCCTGTATAAATGCATACTTGGACATATATGTAATTTAACAAAACTATCATTCGTACAATTTGGAAGCTAAAACATCCGAATACTTTATAATTTCTAATATTGTATGCCAAAGTGGGTGAATGTTGACCCAACCGGTAAGAAACGACATTCGCGCCACATTTAGTTCTAGCAACATTCACGCCACGCTTCTGGTGTGGCGCCCATCAGTAACTATTTACTTTGTTAGTGTCGTGAGCTCAGAAACTCAAACTAATGAAACCCGTTCAGGTGTGGGGCTGGATAGAATCAATTCCCGGCGTTCTTCGCCAAGCAGGATGCGATTGTTGTTGAACGATCACCACTAGGAGGCAGACTTCGATACGTGGGATGCAGGCCTCGGAAAAAAGGATTGCGGAATTGCAATTACTGTATTTTTGTATTGTAATATAGATTATTGGTTCGATCTCAAATCGATACAATAATAAATTGACGCAATTATGACAATACAATTATGTCCAATAGGAGGCAGGTCGGTTTGGAAAGCCCGGTTCACTTTGCGGTCAACTATCACTGGCGCTGGTGTCAATCAAAACAAAAGAACATCGTTAAAGTATGGTGAGTGGCTCCCAACGTTTGTTGGCTTCGTAGCTTGCTCTTCTTTGGAGAAATTGTCAATCTCACTTCAAAATCTACGACAATGGTTGCAAACAGAGACCTCGGCGCTTTTTCTTCGAGCCTGAAGGCCACGGCGGTCATCGGTGCAAGCTCTGTGGCGCGGACCGAAAGCAGCTGTCCGGTACGGGCTACTCCAACCTGATCTCGCACCTGGCGAGCCGCCACGAGGACTTTCGCGAGCAGTTCGCCGCCCATCACCGCGGAACCGAGCCACCCCTCCAAGCATTTGGCTTCGTTTCGGAGGAAACAACCCATCGCTACGACTGGTTGCGGTGGGTTGTTGAGCGGAGCATGCCGCTGTGCGAGGTGGACGACGGGAGAACAAGATCCATGCCCAAGTGGCTCCCAACCAACTCCAAGGCGCTCAAGGCTGACATGATCACGGTGGGTAATAAGTTGGGGGTCGTAATCACCGAGGAGATGGGTACCTTCTTCGGGTTGATGTTCGACGGCTGGAGCCACTTGACCATGCACTTCATCGGCGTCTACGCACTCTACGTGGTTGGGGGTCGACTCCAACGCACGTTGCTGGCGCTGTCGCTCCTGGACGATGGAAGCCAGGATGCGGATGCTCATATTGAGCTTTTTCGTAACGTGTTAGCCGTTTATAACAAGACGGTTAACATGGTGCAGTTCATCGTGGCTGATAACTGCAACACCAACCGCAGCATAGCCACGAAACTCGGCATCCCATTGGTCGGTTGCGCCTCGCACCGGTTTAACCTGGCGGTAATATGCTCTTAACCGAACACGAGCAGCTGTTACAGAAGGTTAACAACCTAATGTCTCATGTGACGTAGCGCTTGGAGCTTTCGCCCTGCAACACTTTAGTCCCTGAAAACTGGGTGCTTGTGCGCACTTGGACCAGGAAGAATCTCCTGTGTAATAGACGGCCCGTCCGGACGAGGGATATATCCGGAGCCGTGAGTATCCTCGGGGATTCCTTCTATTGAATGAGAAGGCCCGGGAACTCGGTCAGTAACCTCACCTTGTGTACTCCCTTGAATCGGTTGTTTAGATCAGGGAGAAGGCTAACTACTGGAAACCCAGAGACTCAGAACCTTGTACAGTACGCTGGTAGGTAGTAAAACAATCAATCACCCGGGGAATACTACCAATTGCCGGGGTGGGGTTAATACGCAACTAAAATGTATATGCACTAGTTCTTTCGGACAGAGATTCCACCGGCGATGGCCGCAAAGTAAAAATGTTATTCCCGTGCTGGCTAGACCACACGCCGGGACAACAAGTAAGCCGCTCCTGTGCTGGCTAGACCACACACCAGGAGAGCTTTATCGAGGATAGACCCCAAAGAAATATGAAGTGTTACTCCTGTGCTGGCTAGTCCACACGCCAGGAGAACAGATATGGAATGCCTAGTAATCCCGGGGAAAACTGAGACAAATAGGTGCTACGTACGAGCTGAGTTGAGTTGGGGGTTGAATCTTCTAACACGGATCCCCGGGACCGTGAGCTCTTCCTTAGTCGCTGGAACAAGGTCTGCGCGCTTGAAGGGAAAAGTAAGACTGAATTATGATCCCTCCGCGGCGGGTGCCTTGGAGGGATTCTTAGACATATGGCGATCTCTAGGATCTGCTGGCTACTTGGTTTCACTATGATCCAACTTGGATACACTATGATCGCTGCTGTCACACGTGCCGCACTGGCTACACATGGATTACTCCTTGGGGATGCATCTCCATGAGCCCTGTGCAATAGACTTCCTGGGGTTCAGCCGACAGCTTCGGGAAACCCCGGGGCACTATGTCACACTATTGCTCTGTTATATCCTCAACTGGGTTATTAAGGGGGATACGATGCTGTATTATAATTATATTAAGCGTAGCAATCGATTACCGAGTCCGAAAGCTAATCCCTAAGCGTCACCCGCTCACCGCGACTCATTCCGTTCTTGGCTTCTTTGACGCTCCGGTTTTTCGGACGAAGTCGGTCCTCGCCCTGATCCGGGACACCAGACGGTTTCGGCGACGATTCGTGTTTCGTCGTCAAAAGCTGCTCCTCGGCGTCGTCGGACTTTCCACGACAAGTCTTGTTTCTTTTGCTTCGTGTCGTTGCAAGTGGGTGCTCATGGTCGGTTTGGTTGCCTTCAGTGCTTTGGCTTCGGCTTGCAGGTGCGCTACTCTCGACTGCGGAGTCGGGCGCGTCAACTTTGATCACCATCTCTACGCGAGTCGCGTTTCCTTGGGCCAGTTTGTCCTCGAACAAAATCAAACCCGTTACACGGTCAATGAACACCTCGGCGCCGTCCGGAATGTCGGTGATGGCTTGCGCGTTGGGGTCCGGCGTCTTTTTCGACCAAACCGATAAACGGAAAAACATTGACGCCTTCTCATCGAAGGTCATGAGTGGCAGCTCTTCTTTTGTTCCGTGGTCAAGGCTGCCACGTCGCCGTCTCCCAACCAGACATTCCAACCACCGGCGAACTCCTCGCGAAAGGCTATGAACATATCGAGGCTGGTACTCATAGATTGATTGTTTTAACGAGAGAGCACAGGTGGCGATTGCCTAGTCCTCTTCATCGGGTTCTGGAACTATACGTATAAGGTAACGTTCCAGTTTCGTGCCCATTTTTTCAATCAATATTCGGGCTAATAGAATTTGCAAGTTCCGGTACTGGTTAAGTGCTGGTATGCGATCGCAGCCAGTTAAACCTCCACGACCGAATTGGATTGAGTCGCCGAGAAATAAGATCATTTTCCTTTTGACAACCGGAAGCGAAAAATAGATTTGCAGATCTTACAAATGCCCAGTTAAAAGGGGCAGGAAACTGGTTTCAGCGCTAATCAGTGTCGAAGCGCATTCAGAAAGTTACAGCCACTATATACACATGCTATACCGCAATATTTTCTGAAAAAATCAAGAAAGAAAGCACTTTCCAGTCATATGATTCGCTTGCAAAAGTAATAACAGGGTGGAAAGTTATGAGCTAGAATATTTTACGTAGCCGAAGTGGGCACGAAACTGGCACGTTACCTTATGTGGACCTAGGCTTGGCCTTATTTGTGGCACACGGACTTGCTTGAAGCTGGCTACTCAGGCTATCAGGTTGCGTCATTGGCGTGTTTGATTCTGTCAAAGCACTGCTTACTAAGCAGTAGCTGATTTTTACGGCCATATTCGTACTGAGGTTCACCAAATACTATAGTTGGCAGTGTCTTCATATCCAGAGCTTTCCGGGCAACGCACGGCCTTAGTTGGATGAAAGGATTGGGCTGCTAGTGCTAAACGTGTCAGTATTCCTAGTGCGGCGATGAGCCCAGCCCTGTACACCGTGTTGTAGCGGAGGTGGCCCATTCGCCCCCAACATGCGGTTGACGCTCTCAGTGCGATCGACAAAGCAAGTTCTCCAATGACCGCTTCAATCCTATCCTGCTTGCTGGCTCGGGCAACTAAGTTATGAGTCTTCGACAAATACAACCTCTCATAGTTATGAGTCTTCCACAAATACAACCTCTATCCAACCTCTCCACGCGCGCCGTCTGTGGGTCAAGTCCGCCTCCATCTACACCAACGCCGTATACCGCACCTCCTTCGTCATCCTCGGCGGGTGCTAATTAATATCTGTTACAAATCTACTGGACGATCTGTTGCATGTTAAACCTACTGGAAAGCTGTCGTCCATGTATGATTAGCTGTTAGGTGGAATAGGTCGTAGAAGCAACAGGTATTTAGCACGATAAACCTGCAACAGATAGCTAGTCGGGGGATATGTTGCTCAACTGGGTGCTTATTAGCTAAATTTTATGGTGGTGTCTGCAAAGCTCGGGCATCGTGCCGCTACAGAGAAATCTTAATCTCCTCCACAACGTTCACGAGCACGAGTAATACCCTCAATCAACTCCGTTAGCTGATAGTATTTTGTCAATCCATTGACAAATACCACGCTCCACTCAAACACACCATCGTGTTGGGACATCCGAACCCCACCAACGGTGCCAATGCGGTCTTCGAGCTCAGAGTGTCCATTAATCTCAATACTAAACGTAAACAGCACGGACCACTTCAGCGCTCGATATGGATCATTTGTCAGCAGCGGTGTAAGTCGTTCTGTGCTGTGAAAGTTGGTACTGGTGGGGTCTCTACTTAAGGCGTCTCTGGATGCTCGTGGGCGGCCTGGTGGTCGTCTTGCAGGTATGCTTTCTTCAGCAAGCTGAAGGTCTAGCTTCTCAAGTAGAGACAGAGAGGCTATAATGTGGGAGCAGATCCAGCCTGAATGCATATAATTTTTGCAGCTGCATTGAAGTGCACTGCGAATTGTTGTGATCTGCAGAAGGCAAAAACCAAAAGCCACTTCAGCACAATACAAACGCACCATTATGAGGTATGTACCTACCGTTTCCAGTTTCCAACACGGAGAAAGGTCAAATGGCTCCATAGCCCGAATTTTTCAACGTGAACGGCAACGTGTTGAAGGGAAAGAAACTTAAACTTCAGATCGTTAATCGGAGTCCGGTTGCCAGCTCCACATTCAAGAGAGAGCAAGAAGCTATATAACTCGGTTAGTATCGCACTTTCATCAGTCTTTCAACGCACGGGTAGAAACATTACGTTCGTGCACGTTGTGCAGTAACTGGGCAGCCGGCCAGGTTGTCAGGACGCACCATACTCATCGTAGAATTGAATACGATCTCTGACGGAACATCGCGTTCACCGGGTTCATGCACAAATCGAAAATTGTCTGGTTTAATCAGATACAAGTGAGCTTTGGCCATTGCAACACTCGGTAAAGGACCTATACAGACATTCATCAGTTAGCATTAGACGCTTTTAATCTATAGACTTACAAAAAGATAACCTTCGCAAATGTGTCGTTGATCACCGTCAGTCAAGGTGTCGACATCCAATATCAACAGTCTTGGAATTACGCAGTCTAGTACGGTGAGAGTAGGCGCTTTTTCGAAAGCGGAAACGACCACTTTGACAACTTTGTGGTGACTTTCGATAGACTGTTGTGTCGGAAGCACACCAGGTATACCGGAGCTACTTACGCTCCAGCTTTCCCATCTTGGAGTCAAGTACACCGTTTCCATCCACTCCGCGTACGCGTTCTCGCCACTCTCCTTCCAGAATCGAATAATTCGCTTGGACAAAGTTCGAAACTGGAGAACTGAGCGAGTCGTGTGCAATATCCACAATTGCGGAAGAACCCACTCCTTGTAAAACGTTGAATCCACTAGTAGATGTTTTTGCTTCCTGGCTTGGCGAAGAAGGTGCTCCCAGCAAGATAAAAGGATAGCGTTGGGCCAAACGGTTTTTATAGCACTAGCAATCGCTTCTGAATGATCGATACTGCAGCAAGCAACATTTACATCCACGCTGAAAAAACTCGTGCGTACTTAATAATTGCTCGAAACATTTCTTCGTAGGCGACTTTGCTTTCCATCCGGACGAACATGTACACCCACGGTCTAAACCTTTGAACGTGCTTGTTGCGGGTCCATTCAACTGAAATACCACCACAGTCAACCAAAGTCCATCCTAAAAGTGAATGCGATAGGTTCCATCGGTTGACATAGCTAGCGAGTCATCTTGCGCGGTAACAGCCCGTCGAACGTTCTTAAAAAGTGCCCTGGAAGTCACAATCATACCGAAAGTAGGCGTTTGCGTACCTCCATCATTGAAGTAATGCTGAAAGCGCTCAAGAACAATCAACTCGTTCATTTTGGCGGATCATTTTCATCAGCGCTGTGGAACTGTTCGTAAGTCTGACAAGGCGCGGCTGGGTCCACACGTCGATATCATTGAACTTTTCAATCTCCCAGCCATCCTTGGCTTTTTGTTTTAGAGTTGCTTTTCTGTTCTCTAACTTTCGAACGTCTGGAACAGATTTAAGTAGTTCTGCGTTGTTCTTGTACTTATTGAGCAACATGTTCCGCACACGACTCGCTCCCATTCCCAGCTTAAGAAGCGAATCAATTTCAGGTTTGTGAACCGCGGGGATGCCGGGTTGGGAAAGTACTACATGCGATCCCGCATGCGATCCCTTTGGAGTAACTCGTATATTGCACCGGAATCATACGTCTTTACTTTAAGACGGTGAGGGCATCCCTCGTGAGAACGACACCAATACTCGGTTGCAGCGATGTTTGTCGATTGGTATCGAGTGTTGTACGTGTACACAAACTCATTGAAGCTCTCTTTTGCAATATTTGCAGCTTCTAAAGACCCGAAAAAATCAACTGAAATGTAGTTGTTCACATTTGAGCTTTCCAAACGAACTTGTGAAGTGTTGGGGTCGCTTCTAGAAATCGTATCCATGTCGTTACCGTAGTCAAGCATCATAGCTCTAGACGCACAGCGATCTATCTCCAATTCATCACCAATATCTTCCAAGTCACCTCCAACAGGAAATTCGCTGTGAGCCGGTTGGTCGTCGCCAACCACGCCAGCATCTGCACCTGAAGATGCTTCACCTTGGACACCAACATTTCTTTCAGCAGCTGGAAGAGCTGACAGCCTTTCAAGGGCTGCCTCAGCAAGCACCACGTCCTCAACAACACTATCGACGTCATCCCCCATCGTGCAGAAAGATGAATGCAGTAGCCCCCAAGTAAAATTGGTTTCACAACAGTCTAGGGTGTTAAATATAGTCTAAACGGGTGCAACTGAATTCGCTGAATCGTCTGACTGAATTCGCTAAATCGTTCGCAGAATTGACAATGAAACAGGATCCTCGATAGTCGACCACTACTATCTGTTGTAGGTTTATCGTGCTAAATACCTGTTGCTTCTTCGACCTATTCCACCTAACAGCTAATCATACACGGACAACAGATTTTCAGTGCGTTTCAGATGCAACAGTTCGACCAGTAGAATAATAACAGATATAAATATTATCCCATCCTCGGCGACATCCTCTGCCGCAAACGGATCTTGTCCGCCTTGATGCGCTGATGTCCGCACACCGCCCATTCTGCAATTAAAACAAACACAACTCGTGCTAATATATGCGACTAAATCACAAAGGACGAGTGCCGCTCGACACGTTGATTCTTCGGCGCCCTGCTTCGGCAACGCTCTTGACAATATCGACATCCGGGAGGGGAGCTCACTCCGACACCACAGCAGCGAAGTATCCCTGAAAAGGGTGGGGCTACCGCAGCGTCAAAGCTCACATCCCTCCTCCTCTGCTTCTTGTCCACAGCGGCCAGAGCTTTCGAACCGATCGAGCAAAAGTAAGATAGAATGTGACCACACCATAACGTTAATTCCGGTCTAGTATGGACGCAAAACGTGTCACTTGACCACTTATGTAATTAAACCTCGAAATCTTCCTGGCAAAAGTAATATTTTAACCTCCAGCAGCTGCTGGTTTGAATAATTTATAGGAACAGGCGAATTTATAAGAACCGACTACTTGAAATTTGTATTGACATAAATGCGTGTCACTTTGGCATCGAATTAAGCCCTTTTGGGCTGTACGTACTTTCGTTCCTCAAGCACTACCAGGATAAAAGTTTATCATAAACTGCTCCACAAGCACCGGAATGGACTGGAAGCCGAGGTACCACGCGTCGTGTGGCCGCGTGTTCACGTCCGACTTGGGGTGGCCCACGGCGTACTCGATGAGACGGCTGATGAACTGCGACAGCAATTGCTTGCGCGTCTCCGGGCCTGTACACAACTTAACGAACGCCGTTGGTCGCCGGTAGCACGCGAACATGAAGACGCGGATCGAGTCGCAGTACGGACACGTGGCCACGAGTTGCTGCTGCGAAGCGGCCGTCACCCGCTCACGCAGCGCCTCGAACTCGCTGAAGCGCCTAAGCAAATGGAAGTCAACCGTCTGCGCTAGAAACTTTTTATTGTTGGTTGGGATGCGGCTGAAGTGGTGGCAAACGTACACGTCCAACACGTAGAACACGACGCCGTCTATAGTTCTGGCGTCGCTGATCTCAAGGCGGTCGATGGTCTTGAGAAACGAGAGCGGCTCCGAGTAGCACTTGGGCCAAACACGTTTGGGCTGCAGTGCCGGCGCAGAAACTTGCGGAGGAACGGGTCGTCGTATTGGGCTCTAAGAAGCATGTTGAACGGAGACTTTGGATCGGAGCAAGTTGAGCTGTGAGTCTGGCGGGACTGCGCGTGCAGGAGGGAACTTGTGCCACAAGCCGCAGCTTTGCACTCGGATTTGATAGGTACGCGCCCGTCTCAAAGAAACATGTCCACGTGGCATGAGGCCGTTTTGCTAGTCGATTGCAACGGAGCTGCTCGTACCAAGACAGCCAGGTTGAAGCCAGAGTTCCTGCCCTTGGATATCGTATGCAAGCACCAAAAGAGCAATAAATATATGAACAAACTAGAGCAATCACACCTGCTCTCCCGCTTCAGCGCAGCTGGTTGACCTCCCCGCTCTTCTTCAAGAACCTCACGAGGCGGTACGGGATATGGTCGAAGCCGTGGCAGTGCGGGCTGCGCTGGCCGTCGCCCCCTGCCAATGGCCAGCCCCACCATGCGGTTCAGATACGCCTGCATCATGTCTCTGCGGTGGCTCTGGGTGGCCCAAATCTTCTCCACGAGGCCCGACGGGCGCTTGCCGGCGTCCCCCACGAAGCTCGTGATGTCGTCGCAGTAGATGCAGCCGCGCGCCGGCCGCGGCTGCTGCGCGTGCACCCAAACGTTGTAGCGCAGCTTGACGAACTCGGCGAACTCGCGCTCCAGCTGGTAGTCCGCTTCGGGGGCGGCCGAAGGTGACGGCAGCTCCGTCACGCTCACGCGGCGCTGGGGGACCCGTCGGACCGGCGCGTGGCCGAGTTGCGCGACGTGGGGATGCGAATCTCCGGGTTCTTGAGGAAGATCTGCACCACGTAGCAGCGGCGGCCCTGGCGCTTGACCGTCTCGTTCACCTCCACGTGGTGAATGGCCTTGAGGAAGCCCAGCGCGTCGGCCGCCTTGGCGTAGTGGCACGGCCACATGCGCAGCGGCTGCAGGTCCGGCACGAGCAGCATGCTGGGGGCACCGGCCTTGGCTACGGGTAGCGCCTCGTCCGCGGGGCTGTGGGAGCGATGGATCATCCTCAACATGGTTGGCTTTGTTTGGTTTGGCTTCGGCTTGTTGGTTGTTGGCTTGAGGCTGCAGAACTGCGAATGGCTTGCGGAGAAGGCGGTCCTGCCGCGCTAATCATTTTCCCTGTTGGGTGTTAGGCAGAATGGGCACATGTGGAGAGCAGGGAGGATAAATGAGCACCCATTTTTAGGTGCGAAGTTCTCGAGCAAAGGCAGCATCCTAGGGCGTCTTTGTTTCGCTCAAATATCTCGTGAAGTTAAGTCACTTCCCATAACGCGACTTTATTCTGATTGGCTACCGGACTTCACCCGATACATTTTCTTTAACGACGTCAGCGACGTAGTTAACTGTCTGGTAACGGCAAGCAACTTCTGGCTGTCCATCCACTCGAAGTGAACTTTCAAGCTCATTAAATGGGAGCGTTAATGCAGCAAGCATTGTCGGCGGAAATAGGGGACTCCCGTTACGGCGCCTTTAACTACGACAACACGACACCACTAAAGCACCTTTAACTGGTTAAAGTGCCTTTACTCAGTTTTTAAGATCTGATTATCGGTGCTTTAGCGTAAGGCACCTTTATCGCACAACAGTGGAATCTCTACCGTATCGACCGTATCGGCAGCTTCTTGGACATGAGTCAACGGCCTTATCAGATCTGATTCTGCGACAGCAAAAGTGGACGACATCGACGGGGGCACAGAGGCATGGAGATAATTTCAACGAAGCTAACTTACCGGTGCACTAACTACCGTGCGCTGTGCCCTCTCGTTCATCCCCAAAACTGGTGACCTTCGCTCCTTACAAGCATGCGTGGTAGACTACAATTGATAGTAAATACTACGTAGTATAAAGTTGACACGTTCAGGGCTTAGCGAGACGTTCTTAGTGCTGTACCAATCGCTACAGACATGAACTCCAACAGAAAAGGTATTAAAGGTTTGTATTTATACGTGCAAAATTACCGGACGTGCCACCGCGCCTCGCTAATATAGAGATGGATACCTTCCGGCGAGAGCACTCCTCATCTGGCTGGGGAGCTCGGCGCTGGGACCGCTCGCACCCGCTCGTCTCCGTCGATGCGCCACTTACCTGGTGTACTTACCTGGTGTAGTCGGCGGCAGCGCGTGCCTTCCTGGTGAAGCTTGCGTGGTCGGCGGCGGATTCTCGAATGAATGGAAGCGCGAAACCAAATGTCTAAATATCGTAATGTCAAAAATGCTTCCAGCCTTATAGGCGCTTTAAGCGCTTAAAGCGCCTTTATCGTGTCTATCGTGCTGTTGTCTGCTTTAATGACTTCCAAATAGGGGAGCACAAAATGGGTCGCTTTGCTTTTCTATGGAAAGCTGAATGAGTTCGGCGGCGTCCCACTGTGTGCGAACGCCAACTGCAACATTTGCAAAGACAATACTGTAGCGAAGGCGTGAGTCAAGCTGGACGTCCGAGCTCCAAGCTCAGCGCAAACGATAAAATGTGCTAAACTGCTCGCCCCCGCGATTTGACGGATGCTTGTTTTAAACGGAGGCCATCTTGGTGCGGATCACCCACACTTTTCGCCGCAAAGTCCACGCGGTTCTCGTCTCTATGAGACCGGGGAGACATTGGTATACGCCACACCGAGACCAACTTCAACATGTCGGCTGGCAGTCCACAGCGACATTGTCGGACAACCAGGAGAGCAAAGCATGCTCTCAGTATGGCGACGCTCTTGTCTAGGGCGAGCAGCGTCGCGCCAACTTGCCTAGCCAGCTCGGCGAAGGCGCCGCCAGAGTCCAAATTCATTCGTGACGCATCGACGCTGGATTCTGCTGCGAGCTTCAACATGCATTACCGCCGACGCGGGACGCCGTGGCCCGGTAAACAGCGAGAGCAGCTAAAGATGCTTTCGGCCACAAGTTGTGGCCCGCAACGGAGCTCGAGGTCTGCTGGGGGCGAAATAGGACCAAGTCTCGTGCTCCGCCGTCGTTACACGCACTGCGGTGGTGAAGCGAACACGATGGGGGTGACTTCTACTTGGGTGGTGACCCCACCAAGAATGTCGAGATGCTTTCGAGCTCAAAGCGTTGCTGCCTTCCCACGAAGGGGGGCTACTGCCAAGTTTGCGCAGACCGCAACGTCAGACCAATCAGTATCATAGCAACACACTTGTCGACGACACCACCCGCTGCACGATGCTATTACAACTTTAAATACTCGAACGGCTCTGCTGCCGTATCGAGGGCGGGCAAACACTCTCGGTCGCGAGTGGATTGCCTTCTAACTATTATTTCGAAAACATAACTACGCTTCGATTGACACCGTGTCCAAGACAGTCGTGCTCACAATTTCCAAAACCGAAAAGCAATTGCGGCGGGCGCCCATTCCCAGCGCTCACACTTCATCGCGGAGGAAGCGCTCCACCAAAGCCGGAATCGTCACGTAGCCGTCGCAATTGTAGTAGCGCTGCCTCCTCGGTCCCTCCTTCCTGCCAATAGCCAGCTCAATGTACTTGTTGATGCCCTTCTCCAGTAGTCGACTGCGAATTTTCGTGCTCTTGACGAACAACTTGATGAGCAGCCGCGGCTGCGAGAAGCTGGTGACGAGGAAGTCCATGTTCTTGCTGCAGTAATTGCACGCCGAGCCACCGTCGTGTCTTCGCTGCGCGTAGCTCCACACTTTGTACCGCAGGTTGGCAAAGTCGTTGAAGCGCTTCTGGATGGTGTAGTCCGGTTCGTCTCGGCGCGCCGCCTCCAGCCGCTTGTTGGTCGGGATGCGGTTCGTGTGGTGTTTCAGGTACACGTCCACGTAGTAGTAGACGACGCCGCCGATCTCCGAGAAGTTGGTGACCTCGACCCGGTCGATTTTCTGCAGCATACTGATGGGCTCCACTGCACTGGACGAGCGGTGTGGAGTCAAGCAGACCGGGGTGAGCGGTGGCGCCCATGCGCGTTCCCAGAAGTGCACCATTGTGTATGTGAAAAGGTGAATTGCGTTGACGCACGAAATTGAAAACTGAAGTCACGCGATGCAGTTCATCTGGCTTGGACAAGTATTTTTACCCAGCGTGTAATTTTCATCAGCCATGTCGACCACCCACCTGAGCACCGTATGGGGATTTTTAATTTTCGGGATAGGCGATAGCTGACCCTGCGTCC
The DNA here is from genome assembly GCA_012656105.1 of Phytophthora syringae. Classification (NCBI taxonomy): domain Eukaryota; phylum Oomycota; class Peronosporomycetes; order Peronosporales; family Peronosporaceae; genus Phytophthora; species Phytophthora syringae. The sequence continues at coordinate 101,867 of JAAKBD010000006.1, forward strand.
AGTTTCCCTCGTGTCTCGAATGGCCGACCTGCACGCAGCAGAGCCACCACCGGCATGATCTGGGGCTTCGCAAGCTTCTTCGAGCTGAACGTGGAGGTTGCTGCTGCTGCAGCCTCACTCAGCCGTTTCGAAGTTGGTGTATGTAGTAAGAACCAGCTTTTGTGGGCGTCATGCTGGCGCTACATTCGCTACATTGGCGACGGGATCCGATTCGGTCAGTCTTAGACATCTGCTCTGGTGTCAGCGTTGCGACAGAAGGAGACACAACGTGACCTTTGCATGACAGAGGAGGAGCTCCTGCCAGGAGTCCTCGCAATGGCAGAAGCCGACAGAACGCAAGGAGCAGGGATAGTAAAAAAGTTGGCGTCTTTTTCGTGGTGCATGATATTTCAGGAACTGTGCGTGTGGGAGTGCGGCGCTATCTGCGCACCCAGCAACTCCACGCCGATTTTTGTGGCTTTTCAAAGTGTCGATGCTGAGATGCGAGCGTTTGACCGACATACGAGGTGTGCAGCTAAGCTTCAGTTTTACACAAAATAATGGAGTCGATCTTGTACGGTCGCCGGTGATGGGCTTGACGGGTGAAAGGCACCACTTCTTGGTGAGCGCCCTTGTGTGGCCCTTACGTCGGCGGGCAGCAAGGAGTGTGCACGCGTGGAGAAATTGTGTCCGGACGTTTTGGCCACTCCAACAATCCAGGCTGCCTGCCCTCGTTTTTCGGATCGTAACATAATTTCGTTGGACTCTACTTCTACATGTACCAGAAGCACTACGTGTTGCTCTGGTTAAGGGTAATATCTATCGACGCACCAAGTTGTTTAGCGATGCTTGACGCTTGCAGTCGACCGTGGTCACGCTTGTCATCTTCATCCAGACGACGACAACCCAAAGCAAGCTTACGTGACAGCACGTTGAAGCGCACGTGCTAACGTGGCGTTCAAGTTCCTGCGTCGACTAAAAGAGGGACTCAAATGAAAGCTGTGTTGACGAAAAGAGCAACACGAGTTGTCAGTTAGCCACTAGGACGGCTTGTCCAGCGTAAAGACCACAAGACGACTGGTTTGAGCACACCATTATCTTCAATCTGATATCGCTTCATTGATATGTACGTGGGTAGACGTCGTCTACCGATAGTAAGATACGAGGCCTCTTTGTGCTTCTACTAGCTTGACTAGAGGATAAATACGAATATGCTACGAGCTCATGCCTCCTCCTTCTGGAAGAAGCGCTGCAGCAGGTACGGGACGGCCAGGAAGCCGTCGCACTCTAAATTGTGCGGCCGGGGCTCCGACTTGCCACCAAGTGCGAGGGCGATGAACTCGTTGCAGAACGTGGCCATGAGCTTCTTGCGCGTGTCCACGCTGGCGGCCAACTTGACGAACAAGCGTGGCTGGGACACGGAGTGCACGATGTACCCCATGAAGGCGTCGCAGTACTTGCACGCGCAGGCTTCCTCGTGCTTGCGCTGCGCGTAGGTCCAGACCTGGTGGCGCAGGTCGGCAAAGTCGTTGAAGCGGCGCTCGAGCTGGTAGTCGGGTCGGCCAGTGGTGGCCCCGGCCTTGGCCAACTTGAGCGTCGGGATGCGCGACGTGCTGTGCTCGAGGAAGACGTCGACGACGTAGTACACGACGCCTTCGCGCTCGGTGGTGTGGTTGATCTCGACGCGGTCGATCTTGGCCAGGAACGCGAGCGGCTCCGAGGCTTTGGACGAGCGCGTGGGCGTCATGGCCACGGGCGAGAGCGGCTGCAGGTGCGGGACTATCGTGTTGGCAGTGGTGGCGGCCATTGTCGTGTGTGTGTTTGGGTCGAGTGGCGGATGCTGTGGCTCGCAGGCGGAAAGTTGTCAAGTGAGCCAACGACCCGTCTCGGCGCGCCGCTGTCGGTGGTGAGGGTCTTGCTTGTCCTCCTGCGAAGAAAGAGGTTTGTGAGTGTTGTACTGCCCCGTCTCGCGGCGAGGGCGGACAACCGTGAAGTTACCCATCACCCTCGGCCAATCCGCTCCCGTTCACCTTCAACTTTGCGCGTTCATTGGCCGAGGCGGCAGCACCAAGCAGAAGATCGAGGCCTGCGTACCGCCCCGAGATCATCACAACCGGACTGCCGGCGCGGCCAATCCACCGCCGCAGCGAGTTATCACCCGTGACACGGTGGCCGTGGCAGGTCTCGTTCTGCTTGGCTCGCTGTCAACTGGTACGAAATGAGACAGGCACTCCTCTGGCTGCTCCTTCTAGCTCGGAGCGGGCGGTCGCTGGTCAGATCGCGCTCAGCACGCAGATTACGCGAGACCTTCAAATGGATGCCTCCCCATCCAGGTAGCAGCGGTCGCCTCCGCCAATGCGCCATGGGTGCCACAGAGCTGTCATCGTCAGCCAAGTTGAGGTAAGAGGCACCGCCAATGTTGCTTCCGGCCTTGGTGCTTGGAGGTGTCTGCATGCCAGGCCAGCACGTCAACTCGACGCTGTCGTTGGCCTGGCATGCAGACACCTCCAAGCACCAAGGCCGGAAGCAACATTGGCGGTGCCTCTTGCACCTCAACTTGGCTGACGATGACAGCTCTGTGGCACCCATGGCGCATTGGCGGAGGCGACCGCTGCTACCTGGATGGGGAGGCATCCATTTGAAGGTCTCGCGTAATCTGCGTGCTGAGCGCGATCTGACCAGCGACCGCCCGCTCCGAGCTAGAAGGAGCAGCCAGAGGAGTGCCTGTCTCATTTCGTACCAGTTGACAGCGAGCCAAGCAGAACGAGACCTGCCACGGCCACCGTGTCACGGGTGATAACTCGCTGCGGCGGTGGATTGGCCGCGCCGGCAGTCCGGTTGTGATGATCTCGGGGCGGTACGCAGGCCTCGATCTTCTGCTTGGTGCTGCCGCCTCGGCCAATGAACGCGCAAAGTTGAAGGTGAACGGGAGCGGATTGGCCGAGGGTGATGGGTAACTTCACGGTTGTCCGCCCTCGCCGCGAGACGGGGCAGTACAACACTCACAAACCTCTTTCTTCGCAGGGAGGACAAGCAAGACCCTCACCACCGACAGCGGCGCGCCGAGACGGGTCGTTGGCTCACTTGACAACTTTCCGCCTGCGAGCCACAGCATCCGCCACTCGACCCAAACACACACACGACAATGGCCGCCACCACTGCCAACACGATAGTCCCGCACCTGCAGCCGCTCTCGCCCGTGGCCATGACGCCCACGCGCTCGTCCAAAGCCTCGGAGCCGCTCGCGTTCCTGGCCAAGATCGACCGCGTCGAGATCAACCACACCACCGAGCGCGAAGGCGTCGTGTACTACGTCGTCGACGTCTTCCTCGAGCACAGCACGTCGCGCATCCCGACGCTCAAGTTGGCCAAGGCCGGGGCCACCACTGGCCGACCCGACTACCAGCTCGAGCGCCGCTTCAACGACTTTGCCGACCTGCGCCACCAGGTCTGGACCTACGCGCAGCGCAAGCACGAGGAAGCCTGCGCGTGCAAGTACTGCGACGCCTTCATGGGGTACATCGTGCACTCCGTGTCCCAGCCACGCTTGTTCGTCAAGTTGGCCGCCAGCGTGGACACGCGCAAGAAGCTCATGGCCACGTTCTGCAACGAGTTCATCGCCCTCGCACTTGGTGGCAAGTCGGAGCCCCGGCCGCACAATTTAGAGTGCGACGGCTTCCTGGCCGTCCCGTACCTGCTGCAGCGCTTCTTCCAGAAGGAGGAGGCATGAGCTCGTAGCATATTCGTATTTATCCTCTAGTCAAGCTAGTAGAAGCACAAAGAGGCCTCGTATCTTACTATCGGTAGACGACGTCTACCCACGTACATATCAATGAAGCGATATCAGATTGAAGATAATGGTGTGCTCAAACCAGTCGTCTTGTGGTCTTTACGCTGGACAAGCCGTCCTAGTGGCTAACTGACAACTCGTGTTGCTCTTTTCGTCAACACAGCTTTCATTTGAGTCCCTCTTTAGTCGACGCAGGAACTTGAACGCCACGTTAGCACGTGCGCTTCAACGTGCTGTCACGTAAGCTTGCTTGCTCGAAGTTTGCAAGGAATCCATCCTCAATCTTTTTTAGGAATGGCTTTGCCGGTTTGGCGAGAGCCTTGACAGCCTGTTGATCACAAATTGACCGAAGCGGGTGGCTATCAGCAACAGAACCACATTTTCAACGAAAATGACCCTGATGGAAAGCCCAGCGGTGGCGTCTGGAGTGGTGTCGCAGTAACCTGGGCCAAGAACGAGCAAATTTGCAGACTTGTGCCGATGCAAACATGTGGGGAGCTACTTCACCAACGCTCTCCTTATGGGAACCGAATGCAAAACGTCTCAGCTCTCGCCTCGAGACCTTCTTCAGCTACGGACGGCGTTTTCAGACCAACGCCCAGGAAGGCCGCAGCTCCAGTGTCGATAAATGCCATTTCAATGATACGAGTGAAGTCCAGCGAGGAATGAGCGTGCAACCGATGAGGCCAGACAAACTGAGGTTAGCAATGCCCGTCTAGCAAAAGATCGGCGTCACATTGTGCAACCGACACCTTAAACTAGAACACAACACTGAAGTGGCTTCATGAGAATAAAGGCTCTATTGATATTTGCTATGAGTCTGCCGTTGAACTCGTGTGCTCTGGTGGTTGTTCGTCTAGGGGTTATTAAATATGGATAGATATGCGGTGCAGTCTGCGCAATCTTCGATCGATTGCAGGGCATCCTCTGCCTATGCGTTCTCGTTCCGGAGAAAGCGCTCCACCACGTAGGGAATCGCCTGGTAGCCGTCGCACGCGATATTGCGCGGCCGGCGCTCCGCCTTGCCGCCCACTGTCATGCCGACGAACTCGTTACAGAACGTGGCCATGAGCTTCTTGCGCGATTCCACGCCGGTGGCGAGCTTGACAAACAACCGCGGCTGGGACATCGAATGCACGATGTAGTTCATGAAGGTGTCGCAGTACTTGCACGCGCACCCGTCCAGGTGTTTGCGCTGCGCGTAGGCCCAGACCTGGTAGCGGAGGTTGGCAAAGTCGTTGAAACGACGTTCCAAGTGGTAGTCGGGTTGGCCGGTGGATGATGTGGTCTTGGCCGTCTTGTTCGTTGGGATACGAGACGTGTTGTGCTCCAGAAACACATCGAGCACGTAGTACACGACACCATCGCGGGTGGTCGTGTGGTTGATCTCGACGCGGTCGATCTTCTCCAGGGACGCCAGTGGTGCCGACGCTTTCGACGCCCGAGTCGGTGTGAGCGTCACAGGCGACAGGGACTGCAGGTGCGGTATCGTGGAAGTGGAACCGGTCGACATGGTCAATGAGTTTGGTGTTAGTCGATCGGTGGGGGAGTCGTAGACGGAAAGTTGACAAGTGAGCCAACTGGACGACGCCCAAGTTTCGTCTCTCTAACGGCTGTCGGTGGTAGGGTCAGCAAGGGTGGACGAACACCCCTGTCCCCCTGCAGAGTTGGCCTTTCCCCGGGGCCTCGCATGCGACGCCCCAAGCAGAAGTGCTCGTCACGGTAGTCGTGCCATCTCGAGCGACTTTTCTCGCTCTTCGCAAAATGATCGGACACGTTGCACGCTCGAATACCAGCAAGGCGTTGGGGAGGCGTTGCAGTGTGTTCATGTTGGCCATCTTTTCCAAAACCTGCTAGGAGTTTATTTCGTTTTCGCCAAGTGGGGGGCTTACAAAATGATAGACGTGTCGCTGGGTTCTCGAAATTTGTCAGTTACCTGCAGGCTTTTCCTACAGTAATGTGCGTGAATAAGCAACCTCTAATATGCATTGATTCTGAAAGGCTATTAGTACTGAAACAAAGACTAGAAACAAAACTATACAGGATGTGCTCAGCATAGTATAATTTCTATCAGGTTATAGGTTGTAGCCCCGTTGCAAATTCACGCACATTACCGTACTGCTTTTCGGCGATCTGCAGATGTGGGAATGTACTCTTCGACGGGAAGTCTACCATGCCCGGCTCATGGGCGAGATGCAGCCCCGCAAGAACGAGATCGATGTCCCCACACCCACGGTGGTGAAGAGCGGATCATGACCACTTAAGCTAATTTGAATGTTGCTATTGTATTGGTAGATAACACTCAGCCTTTGGCGACGCAGATATCATCGCACACTTCGTTTTAAACTTTAACTTTGAAATCATCGCGTAAAATTTGCCAAGTTTTCGGGTGACGCGGACTCATACACAGGTCGCCTACCACGACAGGCCACAACACAACGTGTTGCGCGAGAACAGCGCTGGAACCGCTCGACGATTTGAGCGCGACTTGATGTTGTAGTTCAATAACCGATCAAAACTAGTTTCGAGAATGGCTCTGTATTTTCCACTTCGTTGTGAGAGGACACGCAATAAGTGCGCAAGTCCTGCGCTGATTTCCGGGTACGCCAACTACAATACGCATGAGCGTTGGCCCCTTTTGCCTTTCAAGCTCTTCGCCTTTATCGTAAATTTGTGGGCCGGCAGCGCTTTCATATGGCGAGGCCAGCGCCTTCGCATATTGGTTTGTGATGGTCCTCGAACAGGCTGGTGCAGAGCGCACTGTTTCCCACGAAAGAGCTCACACACCACACGCTTGCAGCCCGAAGTTACTGCTGAAGCGGAGACGATGTCGCAGTGCGTCTGAAGACCTTCGCAAGTCGTGATCGCATTGCAAGGGGCTGAGTGAGCAGAAATTGCAGGGAAAAAGTCGAGGCCTGCTCATACGTTTCAGTTGATCGTCAAGACTAGCGACTTGGTGCAACACGAGACTGCAACAAGCAAAACGTTCTGCTATAAAGCTACCAGAGGAGTTCAGTGCTGCAAAACTGCACTTTTTAGTCGAAGTTGTAACTTCCGCTGTATGTAATTTATGTTTAATCCACAATGTAGCCATTTTATAAAAACGGATCTTCAGCAGACGCGTAGTAGTATTCTGGGGCAGGTCATGGACACGGCCAAGTCTGCGCCGTCCCGCGGGTGGCAGAGCAAGAGCGAGTGGGTCGTTCTCGTGGAGAACATTGCGCAGTCTCGTGCGCGGCTGGCGTCCGGCATCCAATTGGCCATCGAGAAGCAGTGGGGCAATAACTTCGCTGGTACGGCGGTCATATAATCATACTACTTTTAGTAGTAATAATAGTATTTTGACACTACTACGCAGCAAGTCTGCAGAAGTATGCGGCAACCAAGGAGAACGAGATTCGGGATGTGTGCAGCTCCAACTACCAAGAGTTTGTGGACTCGATCGAAGAGATCGTCCGCATGAAGGCGGACGTTTCCAAGCTCCAGGTGCGCGTAGTAATAATACTATCTGTAAATCACTTTCGATAACACTACTATGGTACTACTATTACTACCAGCTCGACATCGACCGCTTCCAGAACGAGTTGGCTGGGGCCACGTCAGGTGTTTTATCCATTCACGACTCGCTGGCAACGTGTTACACTGTGCAGGAGCATATCGACGAGTCGATTGAAAAGTTGCAGCAATGCCAACGCATTGTACGCCGAAGAAGTAGTAAAAGTGTTTTTATTTCTTCGAACCTTCTAACATGTCGTTGATATGGGCAGGTGGCACTAGCAGCAGCAATTGAAGCTTACATCCAGCAAGGAAAACTCATTCACGCTCTCAAAATGCTCGAGGAATTACGAGTGGAAATCGCTGCCTTTCGAGTACGAGAGACTAAAAGTGTTTGTTGATGGCTCGAAATCTCACTTGAGGGTGTTTTTCCCACTAGGGTCGACTGTTTCCCCAACGTATGAGCGACTGGATGCGCGTTGCGATGCACACCATTAACGATGAGGCGAAGCGAAGTGCTTCGGTGTGGCTGGAAGACATCCGAGCAGCATCTTTGGTTCGTTTTTTTATCCTGGTATCGTGAACGACCGACTACTGACTCGCAGTGTACTTGCAGTCGATTGGTGACGCTGCAATTAATCGACTGGAGAATCAGATCAGCGAGCAGGACTACGAACAGGAGATTCTGGAGAAAAGTGGTCATGCATCCCCTGGCGCAGTACTTGGGAGATCACCCAGCAGCGGCAATGTTCCAATCAGCCCTCGGTCGTCCCTCAGTCCTTCAAATTCTGGAAGATCCTTATTAGGAGAAGATTCTTTCAAGTTACCGTCCATCAGGGTATTTAATTCGGACGCAGATACGCTACGCGAGCGAAGCAGCATCCACGCCAACTACATGAAGGAGGCGCTCTCCCAATTATCCCCGATGCTGCGGATTTTGCACGTTTTCCGCGAAATGAGTCAAGTTCCCGAGTTGGCTGCGTTCTACAATGCAAACCGCTTGGTAAAACCTCCACACAGACGTCAGGTTATGCTCTTTACTGACAAAAGCATGTGTGTGTCTTTGTGTAGCCTCAGCTGCAGTTGACTTCGTTCCTGAGGGGTGCAGTCACCACGATTACACCGGAAAAATTCGTGGCGCAACATGAAGAGCTGTTCAAGAAGCTGACGGGGTCCTTCTGCCTTGAGCACCTGCTGTGGCGCTACTCGGATGCAGCTTTGCTCTCCAAGAAAGAAATTAACGGGATATTTCATCTCGTCATGCAGAGTTTGTGTGGAATTGTGTCGACCTCCGTTTTGAGTATCCAAGTGCCAGCTACGATCCTCAACATCAAGCTCAGAGCGATTGAAAGCGCTCGGACACTGAGCGATGAAGTTCACGAGTACAACTCCACGCTGATGTTCGATACCTTCCGTCGCTTGGGCACGCACTTTCGAAGTGCAATCATGGCAGATATCAAGAAGTACGTCCATGTGTGTCGGTATTTTACGTGGGGGATACCCAAACTTAACTGACGATTCTACTGTTACAGGCAGCTTCGGGAATATATGTCGGCTGATACCTTCGAGCGTGTCCGAGTCACTTCAGAAAATATTAGGGCTGTAAGTACCATAATTCTCATTAGTGGCTGTTGAAAGCTAACCACGAAATTATCTAGACACTTCAATGCTGCGGACTGGAAAATGAACAAGCACGGATGCTGAAGAATGTCGATCTGACAACTAATCCAGTAGTGCTGCCGTTTACAGATGTACGTGCTGTTGACTTCTGGCTCAGATGATAGACCACACGTTCATTTTTGATTTTCATGATGCTAGGTTGTCGTGAAGAGCTGCAAAAGCATGGAGGCTCTGGTGCAGATGATGTTCGACTATGAACGGTAAATGGATGCGTCTATGCCGTTTGATTGGTGCTGTGAGCAGAAACTAACGTGTCCGGTTGATTTGATTTAGCTACCTCAACATCGACGATTGGGGCGAATGGGTGCGAAATGACACGATTCAAGCGCTCGGGTTTCTAAATGATACTCTGAACGAAGTCATTGATCAGCATACGGACCTTCAAGTGTCGACGGTAAGTTCGCGAAGGTGAAAACAAAGCAATACCTCAACTCATGCTTTGCAAATGCCGTTTGCAGGCAGTCATGATGGGTACCAACGCGTCATTTTTGGCCTGTGCATGTGATCATTTCGAGGAGCTCGTGAAAGTGCAAACGGATGCCTGGGAAGCCCGAACGTATGGCTACAGTGTGAGCAACACTCTGCGTGGAGCCAACACGCAGTTAGTCAAGCCTTGTTCGAGCCGACTGCTACTTAGCAAAGCTGCTGCGAAGAAGAAATTCGAGAGTACGACAACAAGAGCGCAAGATATGGTCTGCGAACTGATGGTAAGCATTTGTTTTCGTAGTATTCTCTCGGTGGATGCCGTACTAACGGCATTTCTACCCATTTTCAGCTGAAAAGATCGACGAACTGCTTTCGAGCTTCTACTATCTCAACTGGACGCCAAGTGCAGTTCTAACGCAGCCTGATCCTTCCATGTGGGACCTCATCAACTACCTCAAAGTGACTTTTGCACAGTTGGAGCAGCTTCCTCCAGCCGTGCAAGAAGCTGTTCACTTTGCGTCCTGCAGCTATCTGGCCAAGTCCCTCGAGCAGATTTTAAGCGGCCCCACAGTGAAGAAGACAAACATGGAGGGGATCGCCAACTTCAAGCGCAACTTGGACGTGTTGCTGGATTTCATCGAGTCTGTCCCGATTGCACAGTTGAAAGACTGCTTTGTGCCAATTACGCACCTAGTGGAGCTCTTTGTATCGGGGGCCGTGGAGGCTTTTCTGGATCCACAGCAACGGTACGTTTGGGTAGCTTTCAACTGTTGTGAATTTGCTTAAAGTGTCTAACTTACAACTTTGCTTAGTGAGGCCCGTGGCAAGTATTCTCACCTATCGTCCGACACAGTGTCAGCCGTGCTCGCAAAGATGCAGGATGGTAAGAGCTCTTCAAAGGCCTGGGGTGCAAAGTTCGTTAGCGCACCGAGAAAGACTCTTTTGGTGGCAAAAGCTCGAAAAAGTGAGTGGCAATGCAGTGCAGGACAGTTCGCGCTAAGATTTCAAGATGAAAGGAGATATATTGCCTGCTATTCATTATATTAAAGAGCTGTGGTCGACGGGATTGACTCCAGTATTTTTTCTTGTAGGGAACCAAGACTCAGCGCTCCGGTTTGAGGTTGGTTTTCATCGCGATCTCCTAGCACAACTAGCAGGTTTCCAATGGCAGGCTGACGCTCTCCCAACTTTGCCACGTTGTGGTGGAGCCTTGACGATATCTGTGCCTCCATCCTGTGTTGGCTCCTGCTTGTTAATCGTACAGCTCCATCGAGTAAAAGCTTCTCGGCCTTGGTAGTGCTGGCATCCTCACTTTGGTTGGACTGAACAGTTTTGCTGCCACATTCTGCCTCGAGCTGGTTCTGATGGACACGTGCCAGGTGCGTGAACATGCTTTGGGAAAGCATAAAGTCTGATACTGCACTTTGATTCCCAGAGTTGTTGTCTCGACGAACTGTACAGCCAAGTCGAGTCTGCAGTTTCTCCAGCTTGTCTTGAGTGGTTTGCTCGCGATCAAGAAGTCGGCAAAAGCTTCAAATGTTAGAGCTGCATCCAGCCACTCTTTCATCGTCATCAAAGACTCGGGGATATTCGTCTCAAGCTGCTGCGATTTGTTCAACTTCTCGATGAGATCATTCGCCCAGATACTCTCGTGGTTTCTCTTGGAGTGTCGAGCGATCAGCTGCAAAACGGACTGCTGGAAGTCGCCGAAAACTCGGCGTAGAACATGTTCTTGCTGCTCTGTTTCGACGGTTGTAACTTCGCTATTCTCCAGATCGGACCAGAGTCGATCCACACGACTACGAAGAACGGTTTCCAACGAGGCATTTCCCACAAAATCGTCCTCCAATTCAGCGTGTTTCAGCTTCGTAAGAGACTGACGAACACGCTCTTGCAACGCCGACGTTGCAGGTGACTGCAAGCTCGCTGAAAATGCTGCTGCGACGTTCTTCTCGCCTGGTTCAAGTAAACACGTCGGCGAACTCCCCAGTCCTGCACGTCGCCAAGACAACATCACACGCAGAAAAGTCACGATCTGCATCATGAGGTTGCCAGCATTTTCTTGAGACGCTCGAGCCATTCCAGAGCATGAAAAAGGTTTGGAGCCATTACAGTAGCAAGAGCATGCGTGGTCATCAGGTTGGAAGAGCGATGGGTACTCACCTCCAAAATGTGCTCCAGAAGCCATTGGAAAACTGCATTTTCTCGTGGTCCGAGCTTTTGCAGCGTTCGGGAGATTTGAGCATCCACGAGGTGAATATTCGCTGGGGTGACGAGGTGAATTCCGTCGTCATCTTCCCCAACTCGCGTCGACGTGCTAGTGTTTGCCAGTTTCGTGACGGCTACAAGGTCTTGGACGTCCAGTGCATCCAGCAGGAGATCGGGTAATTCACGGAGCCAAATCTTGAGAAGGCTGCCGTACACGTGAGGATCTGCCACCTGGGCTGGCTCAAAAGACCCGCAGTTTATCGCTGCTTTCGCGTGTTGCACCTCGTCCTGAACTGGCGAAACGCGGTAAACGTACTTGCATTTCAGTCCGCCATGACGAACCAGTTCTCGACGCAACATCCGCAAAAGAGCTGGTACATGGTCGTCCAGATTGGTTCCTTGCGGGACGGAAGATCGACAGCGCATGTGAGCCAAATCGATTCCGAACTGCTGATGAAGTGCTGCCCATTCAGCGGACATCGGCACGCCCTCGTATTGAGCCTGAATGGAATTGTACTTGACGCACACGTCATGCGAAGCTCGGAACGGGTCTCCCACGAAGATTTTGCCACTTTCGCGACGAGAATTGCTCCCACGAAAGGTACAGATGGAATTTGTAGGTGGAAGAGCAGCCTCGACGGATCTCCAGTTGAAACTTTGTCGCGTGGAGCTTTGGTTGCTGTGGGAGTCTGCAGCGTATTGGTCGTTGTACGCACGCATCGCAGCCGCAAGACTTGGTGATGAACTGGAGGCTGAGAAGGAGGACACCAACCGGTTCACGCGAGCGTTTGTGACAGTGTCGATACTGGCAAGAGGATCGTCTTGGGAGGATGAGACCGACGACCAAGATGCTTGGACGGAGGGTGAAGAAGGCGGGGATGACGATTTCTTGGGACGAAGAGCTACCGTCGGTGGGGAGTGTCTGGGTGGCTTCAACGTTCCACCACTAGCGTCGTTTATCTTGCCAAAGCGCGCTGAAGATTCACGATTCGTTCCACGGAGAACCGGAGACTTCGCTGAAGATGGCAGCAGCTTGAATTCAGTCGCTGGCTGTCGAAAGCTTGCAGTGTTCAAGACACTCAAAGACTTTTGGCTCGCAGTTTTCTCATTGTGCAGCTTGTCAATCTCACTGAGAGCTGGGAGATCGTCTTCAAGAGCGAGAGACTCGTTAACCGACAAGTTTAATAACTCATCAGCAGAGCCGCTCAGTTTTGGAGTTGGTGCAGGAGTTATCGCCACTGGGGATTGTGCCGCAGCCTCGCGAAACTCAAATGTTTCGCCCAAAAGTCCAGTCGAAGTTTCTCCTTCTTCAGGATCGCTCTGGGACGATACCGAAGCTTCACTCAAAGCATTTTCACCAATGTCTTCCGCAATTTCTTCGTCAAGCTGCTGCTCAATCATCGAAGCTGGTATAGCCACAGAAACGGCGTCAGCTTTCACTGCGTTGACTGGCGAAACTTGACTTTTGTCGTGAATTTCACCCTTTTCATCCTTGTCACCACTTGCAAACACGCGTTCAACGTGCTCTTCTCTTCGGATGAATTCGTGCTGCATACACTCGAGCGCCGTCGGACGTTCGGCCGGGTCTTTGCGTAGACAAAACCTCAAAAAGTCTAAGAACGCGGCCGACCATTTCTCCGGGTGCGCGACTTGCGGCGGAGGGTTTCGAGGGATCTGAATGAGCACTCGCATGGGATGTTCGTCAAACAGCGGCGGCTTCTGATCCGCCAACTCGATGGCCGTGATCCCCAGCGACCAAATGTCCGCTTTGAAGTCGTAGTCGCTGTCCTGGATAAGTTCGGGGCTCATCCAGTACGGAGTTCCCACAAAGGAACCTCTGCGCGACAAAGTGTCTCGAAGCTGCGCAGAGACGCCAAAGTCCGCGATCTTCACTTGCCCCGAGTCCGTGAGCAAAATGTTGCCGCCTTTCACGTCTCGGTGAATTTTGCGGCGTGCGTGCAAGTATGCAAGACCGCGCAAAGCTCCTCTCATAATGACCGAGATTTCGCGCTCACTCAGTGAGCGAACTCGACGGACGTCCCCCACTGAACCCCGGCACAATGCTCCATGGCGACCCAAAGAGCTCCGTCCTTGTAGTACGCGCCGTGGAATGCCACGACGTTGGGGTGGTCGCACTCGCGCAAAAACTGAATTTCGCGACGAACGCTTTCAATGTCTTCGCCCCGTTCACCCGCTTCGAGAGCGACAGGGATCACTTTCAACGCTGCGAGACGAGCACGGTCGGTCTTGTAGCAGGCTCGGAAGACGCGACCGAAAGCGCCCGCGCCTTCTTTTCGCTGCAGCTCGAAAACGTCTTCCGGGTCCACTTCTTCCAGCCCCAACGTCTTCAACACCGGTAGCTCGGCACTCGTGACGGCGTACGACGCACGACGAGGCTTGGACATGAGAGTTCGAGAAGCCGGGGACGAGTCGCGAGAAATTCTGGGAAAGGAACTAAACCGGTAGCGTTGCATGCCTATTTTTGCAGTGTTTTCATGCGGCAGTTAGTCAAACTAGAACCGTGTGGGACGAGAGGGTTGTCGTGGGTTCTTCAAGTCTTCGAGAGATGAAGAACTTGGTTCGGACTTGGTATCCGATAGCTCATTTGTGAATTCGACACGAAGGAGCAAAGGTACCAGAAGAAGAGAGCCGAGACCCACCGAGAAGTGTTTCTACAATGGCGGAGAAGGTGACGGGGCAGAGTGTGGGGATCGATCTGGGCACGACGTACTCGTGCGTTGGGGTGTGGCAGAACGACCGTGTGGAGATCATTGCCAACGACCAGGGAAACCGCACCACGCCGTCCTACGTGGCGTTCACGGACAGTGAACGTCTAATCGGCGATGCGGCCAAGAACCAAGTGGCCATGAACGCGCACAACACGGTGTTTGACGTCAAGCGCTTGATCGGCCGCAAGTTCTCCGACCCGGAGGTGCAGTCGGATATCAAGCACTGGCCGTTTAAAGTGGTGCGAGATGCCGAGAACAAGCCGCAAATGGTGGTGCAGTTCAAAGGGGAGCAGAAGAAGTTCACGCCCGAAGAGATCTCGTCCATGGTGCTGGTCAAGATGCGCGAGATCGCCGAGGCTTACATTGGGAAGCAGGTGAAGAACGCAGTGGTGACTGTGCCGGCGTATTTCAACGATTCCCAGCGCCAAGCGACCAAGGACGCCGGTGCCATTGCTGGCTTGAATGTCCTGCGGATCATTAACGAGCCAACTGCTGCTGCAATCGCCTATGGTTTGGACAAGAAAGGAGGCGAGCACAATGTGTTGATCTTCGACTTGGGTGGCGGAACGTTTGACGTCTCGCTGTTGACGATCGAAGACGGGATTTTCGAGGTGAAAGCCACCGCTGGCGACACGCACTTGGGCGGTGAAGACTTCGACAACCGTCTTGTCGAGCATTTCGTGCAAGAATTCAAGCGCAAAACCCGCAAAGACATGTCGTCGAATTCGCGCGCGCTGCGCCGTCTCCGTACAGCCTGCGAACGTGCCAAACGTACGCTGTCGACTTCTGCTCAAGCGTACATTGAGATCGATTCGTTGCTGGATGGAGTGGATTTCAACTCTACCATTACGCGCGCGGTTCGAGGACCTTTGCAACGAGTTCTTTCGCAAGACAATGGAGCCGGTGGCGCAAGTTCTGCGAGACTCGAAGCTGTCGAAGAGCCAAGTGGGCGAGATTGTGCTGGTCGGCGGCTCGACGCGGATCCCGAAGGTGCAGCAGTTGTTGATGGACTTTTTCAATGGCAAAGAGCTCTTCAAGTCCATCAACCCGGACGAAGCGGTTGCGTACGGAGCCACCGTACAGGCGGCGATCCTGAGCGGGAACGAATCGTCCGCCAAGTTGCAGGATCTGCTGCTACTTGATGTTGCGCCGTTGTCTCTTGGTTTGGAGACGGCTGGCGGAGTCATGACGAAGCTGATTCCGCGTAACACTACGGTTCCGGCCAAGAAGACGCAGTCGTTCTCGACCTACGCGGACAACCAGCCCGGTGTGTTGATCCAGGTGTTTGAAGGTGAACGCTCTATGACCCACGACAACCACATTTTAGGCAAATTCAATCTGGACGGCATTCCGCCCATGCCGCGCGGTGTGCCGCAAATTGACGTGACGTTCGACGTGGACGTCAATGGCATTTTGAACGTCTCGGCGGTGGAGAAGTCGACAGGGAAGGAGAACAAGATCACGATCACGAACGACAAAGGGCGACTCTCGCAAGTTGAAATCGACCGCATGGTTGCGGATGCTGAGAAGTACAAGGACCAAGACGAACGCAACAAACTCCGCATTGAGTCGAAGAATTCGCTGGAGAATTACGCGTTCGCGTTGCGCAACTCGATGAAGGAGGAGAAACTGGCTGATAAGCTGAGTGAAGAGGACAAGATGAAGATCGAGGACAAGGTGACGGAGATTCTGCAGTGGTTGGATGGGAACCAGTCGGCCGAAAAGGACGAGTTCGATGCCAAGCGCCAGGAGTTGGAGGGAGTGGCCAACCCGATCATGCAAAGGTTTACGCTGCAGCGGCCGGAAGTGGAATGGGAGCTGCTGCGAGTGCTGGAGCTCCAAGTGGCGCTGGAGAAGGCGACGATGGTCCGAAGATTGAGGAAGTGGACTAAGCGGACGGTGACAAAGCAGTAGAATGGGCGAAGGTGCTTCTACTGCGAAGGTTTCCCAAGTTAATTTTGAATTCAACTTGCTTTTATCAGCATGAGCTCGTGTAGGTATCTTAACTTTGCTGTGTCCGGTGAAATGTGCTCGAAACGCGGTTTTGGGATCGAAAATTGGCTTTGCATTTAGCATACGGGACCCTTCTGTCGGAACACACCTCAAATGTCAGACCTGCGACCAAGCTTTTGCAGCAGTGGCGACGGGAACTGCTAACCACTGCACTGGTCAATGGTGAAATTTCAGAGCCCAAGAAGCGGTTTTGACTGTGCCGGTGCGTCGCCCGTTTCAATAGCGGCGGTAGGGGATCTGATCCCGGCAAAATCTCAGACTTTTTGTATAGGCGCGTGCAGAGTCGCGATTTCGGCCCACGTCCAACCACTACCTGAGCCTAACCAGATCACAACAAACCAACGACCGCCACTATACGATCGTACGGCGCCCTCCGGCCATTTAGCCACCCGAGTCCAACATTGCATCCCATCGCCACCAATAACCAGATCCACGAAAAATGGTGGACGAGGACGTGGCCCGCTCGCTGGAACAGGAAGCCATCGCACTCGTGAACCTGAGCAACCCCGCGAAATTCGCCCAGCAGCAGCAGAACTTGGACGACGTGGCCATCAAAGTGGAGGAAGCAGATGCCACGGACGACGTGGACCTGCTGGACGGCAACATCTCCATGAAGTCGCTGCTCGTGACGCTCAAGAAGCGCAAGCTGCAGCACCCTCAGGTCCAAGTGAAGGAGGAGGAGTCCGATGCCGGATCGGAGACCGCCGACTCCAAGCTCCCGAGCTTTCGCACGGTCTTCCAGCCGCAGCCACAGACCAGTGACGCGTCCGAGTCGGTGCCGCCTGAGCTCAAGTGCAAGTACCGGACCGGTAAATGCCACAACGCACGCGCGCTCAAGTCGTGCGGAGACTACCACAACCTCTGCAATTACCACCGACTGCGAGCCAACGCCAACCAGCGCAAACTCGACCGCAAGAAGAAGGAGCAGCGACTGCAGCAGCAGCAACAAACGGCCGACGCGCTCGCGTCCTCACCACGCGCGCTGAAACAGCCGATCCCGTCTTCGTCACATGCCGCGGCGGCGGCGCTGGCGTCGCTGGTGGCCGCTCAGCCCCACCACTGCTTCGACGCCATACAGCAGAGACCGTTCTTCGCCGCGGGGGTAGCTGGACCGGACGTCGACAAGAGCAATAGGAATAGAAGCACCGGGTGTGTGCGCCCCAAGCAGGAAGACGCCTGCAGTTATTAGACCCCCATGGCAGCAGGAGAGCGCGGGACCTGCAACCATAGACACCATAAACAGATAAACAGAGCACCAGCGATTGCCACGACGGCTCGCGAGCGACCTCAAGACATCGAGCATGCTACAGTACATTGTTATTGGAGACGGATCATGTCGTCGTGTCTAGTGGTGTGCAGACTGCAGACATAGCAGCATGGGTGTTAGCTGAGCTTACCATGTCACGCGCTTCATATTGGAGTCTTCACACGCGAAGAAGAGGGGTCTGGTTATGTGTACACGACCAAGAAGACCATGACGATGAGGACTGCCACCAGGACGAGGATAAGTCCCAGCTGGCACTTGTCTAACAAGCAAAACACACAACGGTTGAGTATTTGAACAGTGAACATAATACGAAGCTGGAGTCACTCTCACCTTTCGTCTTGAGAAGTTTGCTCAAGCGACCCATGACAAAATTCATCCGCTCTTGTGCTTCCTCCACGTCGTCGTTCAAATCGTCCAGCATCCTGACGAGTGATGACGAGGTTTAGAAACATATTTGGTGAGCCGCACGAGTTAGACGCCACGTACTTGTTCTGGTGTTTGACCTCGTTCGAGATTTCCACTGTGACGCCGTGCAAGCGCGTGATGTCCGTCTCAAGGCCGGCCAAACTCTGCTCTTGCTCCTGCAAAACTTGCTGTAAGTAAAACAAAAAGCTGCGTGTTAGTTCTACACATACTCGGCATCCCACCAAAAGTCGCACCTGCTGCCGCTGCGTTTCGTCGACCAAAAATCGCTCATTCCTCTCCTGTCCAGGAGTCGAAGACCTGAATGACGTCGACGATTTCGACGACTGCATCAACTACAGGAAGAAAAAAGCACATCCAACCCAAGTCAGCTCCACATCATTAAACTCACTCAGCTTCTTTTTCACCTTGCGCTCTTCCTTCCGAATCCGAGCCTTGACCGCATCGGTCGAAATCTCTGCCGTCACAGCTTGCAGCTCCTGTAAGAAATAAATTACACCAATTCAACACCCCACGAATAAAATACCATCGACAAACTGCACCAAACTACCAACTCACCTTCTTCGTCGTGGCCACGAACGCTTTTCGGCTTGTAATTTCCGCCTGCGGTCACAAAATTGATCAGAAATTTGTGACGCACTCTACCGCTCTACGTGCCACCACCCTACCGCGTCTATGTGCTCGAACTTGGCTCGATTGGCCTCCACCATGACGATCGTCTCCTCGAGGAACTTGGCCGCCTTGTCCGCGGTCGAGACGGCGCTCTCGATTTCTGATATCGTCACGAAAAGTCAGAACCATTTTCTGATTTCAAAAGTAGTTCAAGTGTTGCAATCATTGCAGCACGCACGATGCGTGAGCGCCGGCAGCTCCTTGGCGTCTTTGGCCTCCAGGACGGCGCGCCACTTGGCGTGGGTCTGGTTCACAGCCGACACTTTGCTCTCCAGTTCACTGTATGGAGGTTAGGAGGGAAGTCAGAAAAGAGAGCGGGTGAAAAGGTAGAATTCTACGCCCCACGCACTCCTTGAACACGTAGAACGGGTCGCCACTGGCCGCCGCCATCGAGTGCTCCTTTTTCATGGCAATTGGGGATCTACTTTTGCCTTTTGATAGACAGACGTCGCTTGGTGCTAGGTACGAAAAATCAGAAATTCGGCATGGGGATCAGTCGATACCCCGCTAAATCTAATGAATATGGACCAAGCCAATCAGCGTTTAAGTTGTTTTGAAAGCTGGTGCCTCTCAATTTTGATCTTGTCCAGCTGGCTGAAGTAGAGGGGTACGACTGTAGTACAGGTACATGTATTTCTTGTGGATTTTTACCAGATTTTCAAACAGCAATTTGCGAATTCTGTAGTTGACAGAGGTCTACCTACAGCCTACAGCTTGCAGTGCATTTGAAAATTGAAGAGTCAATGCAAAAGTAAAATAAAAACTTGATGTATTTGATTGTCTTGCCTACGAGCACGAGTATGAACGCAGCTTAGTCGACCTCCTCAATCTTTGGGCCCTGGTCCGCACTGCCAGAGCTGGGAGCAGCTCCAGCACCAGGCATGCCGCCGGGCATACCGCCGGGCATGCCACCTTCGGCGCCAGGAGCACCGCCAGCAGCAGCGTACATCTTCTGCAGGATCGGGTTGGCAACACCCTCGAGCTCCTTCTGCTTGCCCTCGTACTCCTCCTTCTCCGACGACTGGTTGGCGTCCAGCCAGTTGATCGTCTCCGTCACCTTGTCCTCGATGGCCTTCTTGTCATCCTCCGAGATCTGGTCCTTGAGCTTCTCGTCGTTGAGCGTGTTGCGCAGGTTGTACGCGTAGTTCTCCAGGGCGTTCTTGGCCTCAATGCGGACCTTGTTGGCCTCGTCCTCCGACTTGTACTTCTCGGCCTCCGACACCATGCGGTCAATGTCCGCCTGGGACAGACGACCCTTGTCGTTGGTGATCGTGATCTTGTTCTCCTTGCCCGTCGACTTCTCCACGGCCGACACGTTCAGGATTCCGTTCGCGTCAATGTCGAACGTCACGTCAATCTGGGGGACACCACGCGGCATGGGCGGGATGCCGTCCAGGTTGAACTTGCCCAGCAGGTTGTTGTCGCGCGTCATGGAACGCTCACCCTCGAAAACCTGAATGAGCACACCAGGCTGGTTGTCCGCGTACGTCGAGAACGTCTGCGACTTCTTGGTGGGGACCGTCGTGTTGCGGGCGATCAGCGTCGTCATGACACCACCGGCCGTCTCCAGACCCAGAGACAGAGGAGTCACATCCAGCAGCAGCAGGTCCTGCAGCTTCTCCGACGAGTCGTTGCCGCTCAGAATGGCAGCCTGCACGGTGGCACCGTAGGCCACAGCCTCGTCGGGGTTGATCGACTTGTTGGGCTCCTTGCCGTTGAAGAAGTCCGACAGCAGCTGCTGCACCTTGGGGATACGCGTCGAGCCGCCCACCAGGACGACCTCGTGCACCTGGCTCTTGGACAGCTTGGCGTCACGGAGCACCTTCTCCACGGGCTCCATGGTCTTGCGGAAGTAGTCGCCGCACATGTCCTCGAAACGAGCGCGCGTGATGGTCGAGTTGAAGTCAATGCCATCGAACAGCGAGTCGATCTCGATGTAGGCCTGGGCCGACGACGACAGCGTGCGCTTAGCGCGCTCACAGGCCGTGCGAAGACGACGCAGCGCACGCTGGTTGTCCGTGATGTCCTTGCGGTGCTTGCGCTTGAACTCCTGCGTGAAGTGGTCCACGAGACGGTTGTCGAAGTCCTCGCCGCCCAGGTGCGTGTCACCAGCCGTGGCCTTCACCTCGAAGATGCCCTCCTCGATGGACAGGAGCGACACATCGAAGGTGCCGCCGCCCAGGTCGAAGATCAGCACGTTGCGCTCGCCGCCCTTCTTGTCCAGGCCGTACGCGATGGCCGCGGCCGTGGGCTCGTTGATGATACGCAGCACGTTGAGGCCCGCAATGGCGCCGGCGTCCTTGGTGGCCTGACGCTGCGAGTCGTTGAAGTAGGCCGGCACCGTGATGACGGCGTTCTTGACCTCCTTGCCGATGAAGGCCTCGGCCACCTCGCGCATCTTGATGAGCACCATGGACGAGATCTCCTCGGGCTGGAACGTCTTGACTCGCCCTTGAACTGCACCGTGATCTGCGGCTTGTCGCCGGCGCCCGCCGTCAGAACGGCCAGTGCTTGACGTCGGCCTGCACGACCGGGTCCGAGAACTTGCGGCCGATAAGGCGCTTGGCGTCGAACACCGTGTTGTGGGCGTTCATGGCCACCTGGTTCTTGGCCGCGTCGCCGATGAGCCGCTCCGAGTCTGTGAAGGCTACGTAGGATGGCGTGGTGCGGTTGCCCTGGTCGTTGGCGATGATCTCCACGCGGTCGTTCTGCCACACGCCTACGCACGAGTAGGTCGTGCCGAGGTCGATGCCGACCGAGTATCCAGACGTCTTTGCTTCTTGAGCCATCTTGTCTTGCTTTGGTGTTCCTTGAAAGTAGGTTGGCTTTCGGATGCTCCGAAACTTGTAGTTGTTGTTGTCGTTGAAGTGACTTCCACAATGAGAATTCAAAATGAGCTTTCGGTCGGTGTGGTCAAAAGCAGGTCTCTTTCGTCCACTCGGCGCGACCAAGTTGGTCGGGTTCGTGCCGTCTGTCCCAGAACGGTCTCGACAATTCCAGACGATTCGGATTGAGTATGTGACACCATTGGACGGGTTTCTAAAGGGGCTGATTCAAGAGATGGGGCGGGGTGGGCGGATTGGTCGTCAGGGCCTCGCCTCCTACCACTTTCGGGGCGAGGGCAGTAAACATTCCATGTAGATTTTTTTACCTGGCAGAAAAGTGTCTTATTTGCTGACAGTCGAAACAGCTAAAACAGGATACGCTGAGCCAACTGGCCAAACTGATCGAGTGCATGTAGAGCTCGAGTCGTCCTCCAAAACCCGACCAACGTGGAGCCAATTTCCTAGGTGTTGACAGAATGGGCAAGCCAAACTTGAGTCTAGCTGCCCAATCAGCGGTCGTGACGACCAATCCGCCCACCCCGCCCCATCTCTTGAATCAGCCCCTTTAGAAACCCGTCCAATGGTGTCACATACTCAATCCGAATCGTCTGGAATTGTCGAGACCGTTCTGGGACAGACGGCACGAACCCGACCAACTTGGTCGCGCCGAGTGGACGAAAGAGACCTGCTTTTGACCACACCGACCGAAAGCTCATTTTTGAATTCTCATTGTGGAAGTCACTTCAACGACAACAACAACTACAAGTTTCGGAGCATCCGAAAGCCAAGACCAAACCTACTTTCAAGGAACACCAAAGCAAGACAAGATGGCTCAAGAAGCAAAGACGTCTGGATACTCGGTCGGCATCGACCTCGGCACGACCTACTCGTGCGTAGGCGTGTGGCAGAACGACCGCGTGGAGATCATCGCCAACGACCAGGGCAACCGCACCACGCCATCCTACGTAGCCTTCACAGACTCGGAGCGGCTCATCGGCGACGCGGCCAAGAACCAGGTGGCCATGAACGCCCACAACACGGTGTTCGACGCCAAGCGCCTTATCGGCCGCAAGTTCTCGGACCCGGTCGTGCAGGCCGACGTCAAGCACTGGCCGTTCAAGTTGACGGCGGGCGCCGGCGACAAGCCGCAGATCACGGTGCAGTTCAAGGGCGAGTCCAAGACGTTCCAGCCCGAGGAGATCTCGTCCATGGTGCTCATCAAGATGCGCGAGGTGGCCGAGGCCTTCATCGGCAAGGAGGTCAAGAACGCCGTCATCACGGTGCCGGCCTACTTCAACGACTCGCAGCGTCAGGCCACCAAGGACGCCGGCGCCATTGCGGGCCTCAACGTGCTGCGTATCATCAACGAGCCCACGGCCGCGGCCATCGCGTACGGCCTGGACAAGAAGGGCGGCGAGCGCAACGTGCTGATCTTCGACCTGGGCGGCGGCACCTTCGATGTGTCGCTCCTGTCCATCGAGGAGGGCATCTTCGAGGTGAAGGCCACGGCTGGTGACACGCACCTGGGCGGCGAGGACTTCGACAACCGTCTCGTGGACCACTTCACGCAGGAGTTCAAGCGCAAGCACCGCAAGGACATCACGGACAACCAGCGTGCGCTGCGTCGTCTTCGCACGGCCTGTGAGCGCGCTAAGCGCACGCTGTCGTCGTCGGCCCAGGCCTACATCGAGATCGACTCGCTGTTCGATGGCATTGACTTCAACTCGACCATCACGCGCGCTCGTTTCGAGGACATGTGCGGCGACTACTTCCGCAAGACCATGGAGCCCGTGGAGAAGGTGCTCCGTGACGCCAAGCTGTCCAAGAGCCAGGTGCACGAGGTCGTCCTGGTGGGCGGCTCGACGCGTATCCCCAAGGTGCAGCAGCTGCTGTCGGACTTCTTCAACGGCAAGGAGCCCAACAAGTCGATCAACCCCGACGAGGCTGTGGCCTACGGTGCCACCGTGCAGGCTGCCATTCTGAGCGGCAACGACTCGTCGGAGAAGCTGCAGGACCTGCTGCTGCTGGATGTGACTCCTCTGTCTCTGGGTCTGGAGACGGCCGGTGGTGTCATGACGACACTGATCGCCCGCAACACGACGGTCCCCACCAAGAAGTCGCAGACGTTCTCGACGTACGCGGACAACCAGCCTGGTGTGCTCATTCAGGTTTTCGAGGGTGAGCGTTCCATGACGCGCGACAACAACCTGCTGGGCAAGTTCAACCTGGACGGCATCCCGCCCATGCCGCGTGGTGTCCCCCAGATCGACGTGACGTTCGACATTGACGCGAATGGAATCCTGAACGTGTCGGCCGTGGAGAAGTCGACGGGCAAGGAGAACAAGATCACGATCACCAACGACAAGGGTCGTCTGTCCCAGGCGGACATTGACCGCATGGTGTCGGAGGCCGAGAAGTACAAGTCGGAGGACGAGGCCAACAAGGTCCGCATTGAGGCCAAGAACGCCCTGGAGAACTACGCGTACAACCTGCGCAACACGCTCAACGACGAGAAGCTCAAGGACCAGATCTCGGAGGATGACAAGAAGGCCATCGAGGACAAGGTGACGGAGACGATCAACTGGCTGGACGCCAACCAGTCGTCGGAGAAGGAGGAGTACGAGGGCAAGCAGAAGGAGCTCGAGGGTGTTGCCAACCCGATCCTGCAGAAGATGTACGCTGCTGCTGGCGGTGCTCCTGGCGCCGAAGGTGGCATGCCCGGCGGTATGCCCGGCGGCATGCCTGGTGCTGGAGCTGCTCCCAGCTCTGGCAGTGCGGACCAGGGCCCAAAGATTGAGGAGGTCGACTAAGCTGCATTCACACTAGTGCTCGTAGGCAGGACAATTTAATACATCAAGCTTTTATTTTACTTTTGTAGTGTTGTACATGTAGTGGGAATTGGTCGTTGTCTTACCGCAATGTTGCGTTCGCCACAAAGCAGCAATGCAGACAGCTTTGTCCTCATTGCGCTCCGCGGCCGAAATAGTTTTGGAGTGTCTAGGTGTGATCAATTAAGGGTAGTACTACTACCGATAGTACTATACTGCTACTACTATTTCAGCGAACATAATATCACTACTACTTTAAGTTTAAATACTGCACCAGCATTTCACATATTAATACTACTACAAAAGTGTGCACTGTTTTTGACGTGAACGAGCCAATTCTGTTTTCACGTCGGGATTTTTAGCCAGCTGTATTAAGTACGGATCGTACAACCTGCGCGTATTGCTCCGATCATTGCAATCTTCTCACTGATCTTCACATGGGCGTTTTTCGTTCATATTTAACTTACATGAGGACCGACACCTTGACGGGTGCACGTACGGCCACCTCTCACTTACACAAACATCACAGGGCGAGAGCCGTCCGTGTCTTGACCCCGAGGTCCACGCAAGCGCGGGGGCGACGACGTCGAACTGCCAGGAGGGCTTTTGAGGCTCGTCATGCTTGGCAGCACCGGTCTCTTGTCGTTGTCGTTCCTGGGTGAGTAGGAGCCCACTCGGGTGGGCGGTGCGAACTGCGAGGGCGCCGCGGCCACTGCTGCCGCCGTCGCTGAACCGTCGCTGCTCACTACACGGGCTGGTAACGACCGCTGCATACTCGTTGGCGAGGACGGCTGCGATCCGTAGTCGTAGCCTGGATGCACGAGGTGATAAAGACTCATCCCAGAGCTTGACAAGTTCCTCGGCAGCGGCGGCGGCCAGTCCACGATGATATGTCGGATCGACTGCTCGTTGCGCGACTGGAAGCGCACCATTAGGTTGCGTGCGTTCTCCACCGAAATGTCCGGCAGCTTGCGCAGCGCGGCCATCTCCACCAGCTTCATCAGTTCGTCGAACGTCATGAGCACACCCAGCTCTGCTCTTGCGACAACGACGCGCGTGATTCCCGCCTCATCGCTGGGATGGAAGTACCCGTTGTTGCCCTTGGTGGACTGACCGCCCTGCGCGCGCTTCTTCACCCTCCGATGCAGCGCCGCGAAGTGCACGCCGTAGATCTTGGCGGCGGCGCGCAGACTCATGCCCTGCTGCTCCACGGCCGCGATGGCCTTCTCCCACGTCTCGGCGGGCACCGTGTGGCTCAGCTTGTAGCCGCGTTTCCCGCTCGAACTGTCTTGCGACGAGTCGAAGCTGTTACTGCCTCTGTCGGTATTGTCGGGCGGCGCCACGCCCGAACTCGTGCTGACGCTGGAGCTGCTGCTGGCCCCCGTCGTGTTGCCATTCTCGCCGTCGAAGCTGCTGGTGCTGGAGCCGAGCTCCTCCCGGTCCGCCGACGGCTCACGGCGCTGCCACGGAGCCCCCACGCGGCGGTCGTCCACGACCATTGAGCGGCGCTGCTGCTGTTGCTGGTGTTGCTGCTGACGCCGCGACTTCTGCGGGTCGCTGTCGTACGTCGGGTGCGTCCTGAACCGCGCGGCTGATGGATAGCGGTGGTTTGTGTGGCGCTCGCTCTCTCCGTCGCTGCTGCCTCCGCTGCTGACGCTGCTGGTGCTGCGGCGGTCGGGCAGTCCGAAGGAGAAGCCGCCGAGCGGCGCGAAGCCGTTGACCGCCTTGAACTCGAGAATCCAGCGCGTAGGAGGGAAGTCAGGCGGGAGGTGGACGGCCCCGCCGTGGCTGGCGACGGCGCGCACCACGACGCGCACGTCGTCCGACGTGATGCGCAGCTCGTGCCGGAACTGCTCGCGCAACACGTTGAGCACCTCCCGCTCGTCGCTCTCGCTCAGGAAGCGGCGCACGTCGGGGGCGGAGGGCGGGGGCGAGTCAGAGTCGCTGCGGGGACGTCGCGCGGGCCAGCGGTCGTCTTGAAAGCGCATGTCGGTTCAGTCGGCTCTTTCCGCGCAAACGGTAGGCTCCAGTCGGCTGCGGATTCGGAAATGAAGAGGACAGCTTTCTGCCCAGTGCTTTTTTATGCGAAGCGGCTTCTTTCGGCTTCTTATGTTTTCGACTGGCTGCGCCGGGCTCCAGTTTGCCCCGAGAACCGCCGCGATGTCCGCCGAGCCGCGGATGGCGAGGTTCTTGTCGTTGGCGACCAGGAATAGCTCGCAGTGCAGTCTTGGTTTCGCTAAGGCTGCGGCTTCTCAGGCACGTTTTGGTGATGCGGAACTCGGCCGTGTTCGAGGGTCCTTTCGTTGTCACACTGGCGAACAGGACACCGACGAGTGTTCTGCCCGACGACGGCCAGAGCGCTGCGTACAATAACAAACGCGTCGCTCCAAGCGCTGCAGCGGAGCTCGATGGCGACGGAATCGAGCGCACCAAAGTGCCGTTGCTGACTGTCGTCCAGGTCCTTCTCGTCGAGGATTTCCTAGTTGAAGATTTGCCACATAGGACCCGACAGCGACGACACATAGAAAGGCGGTAGGACGAGGCATTTCACTTGGTGTTTGTATGTTGTCGTAGAAAAACTGTGATTGGTCAGATATCGGCACGTTGAGCTGGCCTTCTTTCCTAAAATAGCAGAAGGGTTCGTCACGGGCTCCGACTTTCGTCAGTGGCACGGTGGTCCCGATGCCGTTCTTGACGGAGTGATGCCCTGCGAAAGAAGGCAACAACAGCGATGGGGGACTGCGCTCTGTACCGTAATCTGGAACAGTCAATTCAAGCACTGTGTTGAGCGTCGAGGTTGCTCGGCAAGATTGGTTACGGTACAGACCTGGCGCTTGTGTTTGGTGATGGCAGTGAGCTTTATTGCAGCTGAGCAAGCTCAAATGCGGTTTCGTGCTGGTGAATTCATTCGGACAGCATTTCGGCCAAGCTTACGAAAGCAATGCCTCTGTAAAACAGGACACGTATTGCAAAACGAGTAGCTGCAGCACACGCCAGGACAAGTTTCAGGCATCTCGATTTCTCGTGCAATTTTCGGTGGGTATATGGATAGCAGAAGTCTGCAAGAAAACCTGAATTTTTCTCGCGGCAGATCGTCAACACAATTGAGGCGGAACACTAATGCGTGGAGCAACCTGAAATGCTCAAACTAAACGCCGGACATCATCGCAGTGTGGACTTCAATGAAGTGACAGCGTAACATGTACCGTGCCGTGGTCGCAAACTTGTACTAGTACTACGTAGTATTGTTATTACCTCTGCGGACACCAATTTGCCGGCTCAACAACACAATACGTACCGGAAGCACTCATGGCAGGGACTTTCATGCAGCCCGACGCAGGGGAACACAATGTCCAAGGGTAACGTTATGACCACCTACAGTTTAGGACCATCATGAATGGACACGTGGAAAATGGACAGCGTACATGTACTCACCATGTAGTTGCCACCACTGTACGAAGGTACCGCCACGATTTCTTGCACAGCGCCTCGAGGCTGGCTTTTCAGGTGTTCTTCATGCTCTGCAGCCAGCACATCCACGTACAAACAAGACACGCAGCATGGAAACGCCACACTTCCGGACGCTGCTGACGGCGCGGTGCTCCCAGAACCAAATTTGACCCTCTCGCTGGCGATGACACGCCGATGAGCCCTGAAGTGCTAGCGCAAGCCCATCCCTCAGCTGAGTTGCGACGCCTCCGAGCCGTCTGCATTCAGTGTGATACTACGCCTTCCGTGTTGATCGCCGGCGGCCATCAACAGTGTGGCCATTGGCCGCAGCGCACGCACTTCTTCGCTCAGTTGCCGTCAGCCAGCACGCGACATGCCAAATCACATCGCTCCGAATGTCGGGGATCACACACGGAACGGCGCGAACGGTTGAGCGCTGGAACGCCGACAGCGCCGAAACCATCGTGGGGTGAACTCGCATTCCAACAGCGCCACCCCAAAGATGGCTACAGTTTGGTGTGGCTGACGTCAACTCAGCAGAAAAATCCGTTTCGAGCGTGCCGGGCTGCGATTGGCTGAGCTGATGTCCTTCTAGAATGTTCGACGTACATACAAACTTCAAGTCAAAAAGACTCGAACCTCCTCCCATCATTGGGCGAATACGGAGACACGGTTTTCAGCCAATACCCGTCCATGACAACCAACCTGGTCGGCCAGGAATTGTCTCGAACGTGGGTGGCAGGCGCTAAAACCCGGAGGTCACCTCGTGTTCCCTCACTAACCTCACTTAATCACCCGGTCCCGACGATCTTTCGGTTGCGGAAAGCGCGCCCCTCCGATCGCTCGGCTCATTTCCGAATTTCACTCGTGGAGAAGAAGACAAAACCGCAACCCCAAAGCAACAAGAACAAGATGGCGCAGTCTGTGTCTGGATACTCGGTCGGCATCGACCTCGGCACGACCTACTCGTGCGTGGGCGTGTGGCAGAACGACCGCGTGGAGATCATCGCTAACGACCAGGGTAACCGTACCACCCCGTCGTACGTGGCCTTCACGGACACGGAGCGTCTCATCGGTGATGCCGCCAAGAACCAGGTGGCCATGAACGCCCACAACACGGTGTTCGACGCCAAGCGCCTCATCGGCCGCAAGTTCTCGGACCCGATCGTCCAGTCGGACATCAAGCACTGGCCGTTCAAGCTGTCGCCTGGCGCTGGCGACAAGCCGCAGATCACGGTGCAGTTCAAGGGCGAGTCCAAGACGTTCCAGCCCGAGGAGATCTCGTCCATGGTGCTCATCAAGATGCGCGAGGTGGCCGAGGCCTTCATCGGCAAGGAGGTCAAGAACGCCGTCATCACGGTGCCGGCCTACTTCAACGACTCGCAGCGTCAGGCCACCAAGGACGCCGGCGCCATTGCGGGCCTCAACGTGCTGCGTATCATCAACGAGCCCACGGCCGCGGCCATCGCGTACGGCCTGGACAAGAAGGGCGGCGAGCGCAACGTGCTGATCTTCGACCTGGGCGGCGGCACCTTCGATGTGTCGCTCCTGTCCATCGAGGAGGGCATCTTCGAGGTGAAGGCCACGGCTGGTGACACGCACCTGGGCGGCGAGGACTTCGACAACCGTCTCGTGGACCACTTCACGCAGGAGTTCAAGCGCAAGCACCGCAAGGACAT
Organism: Phytophthora syringae; assembly: GCA_012656105.1. Lineage (NCBI taxonomy): Eukaryota > Oomycota > Peronosporomycetes > Peronosporales > Peronosporaceae > Phytophthora > Phytophthora syringae. Next base: position 131,331 of record JAAKBD010000006.1, read on the forward strand.
CACGGACAACCAGCGTGCGCTGCGTCGTCTTCGCACGGCCTGTGAGCGCGCTAAGCGCACGCTGTCGTCGTCGGCCCAGGCTTACATCGAGATCGACTCGCTGTTCGATGGCATTGACTTCAACTCGACCATCACGCGCGCTCGTTTCGAGGACATGTGCGGCGACTACTTCCGCAAGACCATGGAGCCCGTGGAGAAGGTGCTCCGTGACGCCAAGCTGTCCAAGAGCCAGGTGCACGAGGTCGTCCTGGTGGGTGGCTCGACGCGTATCCCCAAGGTGCAGCAGCTGCTGTCGGACTTCTTCAACGGCAAGGAGCCCAACAAGTCGATCAACCCCGACGAGGCTGTGGCCTACGGTGCCACCGTGCAGGCTGCCATTCTGAGCGGCAACGACTCGTCGGAGAAGCTGCAGGACCTGCTGCTGCTGGATGTGACTCCTCTGTCTCTGGGTCTGGAGACGGCCGGTGGTGTCATGACGACGCTGATCGCCCGCAACACGACGGTCCCCACCAAGAAGTCGCAGACGTTCTCGACGTACGCGGACAACCAGCCTGGTGTGCTCATTCAGGTTTTCGAGGGTGAGCGTTCCATGACGCGCGACAACAACCTGCTGGGCAAGTTCAACCTGGACGGCATCCCGCCCATGCCGCGTGGTGTCCCCCAGATTGACGTGACGTTCGACATTGACGCGAACGGAATCCTGAACGTGTCGGCCGTGGAGAAGTCGACGGGCAAGGAGAACAAGATCACGATCACCAACGACAAGGGTCGTCTGTCCCAGGCGGACATTGACCGCATGGTGTCGGAGGCCGAGAAGTACAAGTCGGAGGACGAGGCCAACAAGGTCCGCATTGAGGCCAAGAACGCCCTGGAGAACTACGCGTACAACCTGCGCAACACGCTCAACGACGAGAAGCTCAAGGACCAGATCTCGGAGGATGACAAGAAGGCCATCGAGGACAAGGTGACGGAGACGATCAACTGGCTGGACGCCAACCAGTCGTCGGAGAAGGAGGAGTACGAGGGCAAGCAGAAGGAGCTCGAGGGTGTTGCCAACCCGATCCTGCAGAAGATGTACGCTGCTGCTGGCGGTGCTCCTGGCGCCGAAGGTGGCATGCCGGGCGGCATGCCAGGTGGTATGCCCGGTGGCATGCCTGGTGCTGGTGCCCCGCCTGCCGGCGCTCCGGACCAGGGCCCCAAGATTGAGGAGGTCGACTAAGCACTCGAGACGATTCCAAGTCTTGTGTCGCGGTGGCGTCAGCGTGGATTGCACGCGCTACGGGCGTCGAGTGTTTTGGCCGCGATCTCTGTTTGCTTTCGAGTCCGTTAGTCTTGAGTAGTTAGATTTGTAGAGAAGAAGCTGGAGTTGAATGGCTCCTTCGAAGATTCACAAGCTGCACGAAATAAAGTCAACGAGGAAGCCCCTCTTTTAAATTACGCACCCTCTTGTTTGTGTGCACTTCGAGAGACTCGCCTTTTCTGTATTTCTACTACCAGTACTACTACGTAGTACTACCTCCGCGCGGATAATGAGCGTTTGCAATTCTATTACTACGCCCTGCTTAGACATAATACCCTTCAAAAGCGATGCGGTTTCAATTTCGATTTTCCCGCTCATTTCTCCCTCCAAAATGTCAGTCCCGCTCCTCCGATCATTTCAAGATCCGACTGCTTCTGCTCATGAGGCAAGCTACTGACAAGGAGCGACAAGCTGTGTGGAGACGCTGCTCCTCCACAGTAACCAAGGAGTGTTCCAGCACGGGGACGTCACCCGGACTGCTCACCTGTTCGACCTCAGTCGCCTGACTGTCTCTGGGGTATGACTAGCTGCTGCGCGTAGCTTCCGTGCCCGTCAACGACAGAGAGAACCAGCGCAAGATCGAGATGGGGTCGAACACGAACTCCTACGTGGTCAGGCAGCTTGTCAAGGAAGACTACATGCGGCACGCGCTGAGGCAAACCCGCCCCTTGCTGACGCCCACGCACAAGTTGGCGCGACTGAAGTTCTGCATGGACCACGTGCAGCCGAATGCGGAGGGGGCTATGCAATTGCTCGCTGGCTTGCCTCAGCCAGCCGAGCTCGAACCTTTTCTTTTGTACTACAGTAGTAGTACTGTACGTAGTAGTACTGTAGCCGGCAAATGAGTGCTAAGTTTAGTGTTACGATTATCATGTCGTCTTGAGCATTGAGCTGAGTCCGTAGCTATGATTCTGGCTACGGAGCAACCAACTGACGTCGGTACTCGAGAAGCATCTTGCCAGAACTGTTTTCCCAACGTGTGCGTCGAATGAACTCGAGCGAGTATTCAGGCCCTACCGCTACGCCCTTGCACAAAATTTCGATCTCCTCGGGCTTTTTAATCTTGAGCTTCTTGGCCAGGAACTTGCGGAGATACATGATCTGCACAACAGCAACACAGCAACGTTACGATTATGCGAATAGCACGTCGTCGACGACCGGTTTTACCTTGAGAGAAGACTGCGTGTTCATGCAAGGCGCCTTCAGCTTGGACAAGGTAAGGAAGAGCGGGACGTCGGCGCTGCAATCAACACAAACCGACAATTAGTATCCCCTTGAAACCAAACTTAGACAACCCACAAAACTAACCCGCACTGAGGATGCAGCTCAAACCGAATCCGTTGTCCGGGCGATGGGCCTAGCGAACGACTGCACTTCGAGGCACTCGGATGAGTTTCCCGCGGAGTATCCGGCTGCTTGCGCTTGATGCCCAGCTTTGTATAAAAAGCCAGCTCTGTAACGCATAACGTTATAACCTTTCTACTTAAAGCACACTTGCGCACCCATACCTTCCGCTTCTTCCTTTGCAGAGTAATCCGGCAAAAACTTCGCCGCGAGCTCTTTCATCGCTGGGTCCGGACTGGCATCGACAACACACACAACAGCATTAGAATTGCAAGAAACACATATTTTGATGAGTAGTTTACGTACATGATCTGGGCCCACGGCTTGGCGCCAAGACCCACTTTGCACGTTGGGCAGGAGCTCGACTTGCAGTACAGATAGTACCCTCGAATGCAGCCATGGCAAACTGCAAACAATAAAAAAGGGATTGTTAACCATCTGAGTAACCACCTCACCTAAGTAATTCCAGGTACGTACATGTGTGCAGACACTCCTTAATAGTGTACGGGTCTCGCAGATAGCCTTTGCACAACTTGCAGATGAAAAACTCGTTGATGTCTGCCATCCGCAGCGTTTCCTGGAAAATAAATTACCAAATAAGTATTTTTCCGCCGAAAACGTGGTAAAACCATGTTAGCTCTAGAAACGTGGGCAGCTCAGCACTGCTCTAATTCTCCACAGGACGTACCGTACGCGCCTCCGCGAACAAGACGGTACCGTCCAGCGACGAGGCGAGCGCCGCGCTCGGCGCCGAGGAGCTCTGGACCATTCTAGCGCGAATAAGAAAGTGGGCTAAATGAAGCCAAAACAAAAATGGGCAAATAAAGCAAAATAACTTACCGTTTATTTCGCTGGTTATTTAACATATTGCGTATATTACCGCGTTTACATGGTACTGTTCATGTTGAAGCAGCTTTTACGCGTGTGTGTGTTGTTGCCGTCGTTTTCGCCTGCTGAGCATGACGAACCCAATGACGCAGGCGACAGGAACTCCCATGAGGAACACAGCGAGCACGAAAATGGTACTGGTGAAAAATGACCCCGTGGGGGCTCTGGATGCTTCGTCCAAAGTGGAACTGCTCTCCACTGGTTCCGGAACTTCCAGTCGCCACGACGACCGTCTTTCTGGTGGAGGGAGGTCGGCTGGCTGCGCTGGTGTTGGCGTCGGACTCGTTTCCGCACTTTCGCAGGCGCATTTTCTTGGCTTAACGACTCTCGGAGCTGATTGTCGCCCTGGTGGTGCAGCCTTTGCACCTCGAGGTTCAACCGCGTAGCGACAGCCTCGAGGTGTCGATGCGCCATCGTCAGCTGCTGGATGCGATATTGGTAGCTCTGGATCGCACTTGGTGGGGCCAATGGGGAGGCAAAGTCGACGTGGCCTTGCAGAGGTGGAGATGGGTACATACGATGGGTAGCGAGGTGTCCTTGAGCCGGGGTCTGGCAGAAGGCCAGAGCCAACAAGTACAGGAAGATCCACCGCATGGATATACGCTGGTGCTGCTTTCGTGACGCAATGAGAAATGACAAGAATTCGAGGCGAGTTACGAAGAGACTATTGCCATCAATATGAAAAAGTGGTAGTGCCATCCATCCATCAGTCGCACGCAAGTGGAAGCAAACATTGGCGGTGATCACGAACGAGGTAGCTCATTCACGGGAGCTGTAGTGCTTTTTAGTCTGTCTCGGTTGCTGGGGTGAAAACCATAACGAAAGTTTGAAACGGCAAGTTGTGGTAATGAATACAAACATCGAGTCAGGCTGGTCGTTTTTGGTGGGCTTTCCTCTAAACATCATTCAAATGTAGTACCCCTTCGTCGCTACGTACGTTGCAATCCCCCCGTTGTCCCCACGTCAAGTGCAGGTGCATAAGCGATTTTTTCGACTCGACGTGGACTACAATGTTGCTTATGACGGTACCTGCCGTGGTTTTATGACGATTTCCTTCAACATTTTCTGTCCTGGGAAAAAGGATCAAATGGGCCGAAAGTTGTTCTCCCAAACGGGCTTTGTTCAGATGCCTTCTCGGACAGACTCGTTGGGTTCCCAGCTGTATGTTGAAGCGTGTCTGAGGGACGTTTGGTCTAGCAAACTCATCAACATTCTTCACTTTGTCAGCAGTGGTAGGTAGCTCAAGCTTCCATAATGGAGCCTCGGTTAGGCCACCTTTAATCTGGTGCAGCAAGAGGAAGCCGTCTTCTTTGCTCAGTTACTTGTGGTTTTCACAAGTCATTACGGTAACAGGGTCGAAGAGCGTCAGCGTAGAATCTTATGACCAAGGAAGAGAGTTTCTCGGGATCCGTTGCAAACCTACGCGTACAATTCAGCAGGCTGCGGATGAACTCAATGCAAAAGTACACCCAACGTCATGGCAATACAACAATGGAGCTTGTTGTACAGATGGCCGGAAATTAAGGAGGAACGGGTTGCCCAGCACCTCGGTCACCGGACGAGCCGTTGAGCGAGAAATGCTGTTAAACATTTGTTCATGGCCGAAGCCACCTTCGAGCCTCGCCGCTCGCTGTCCTTCCTTCATTATCACATTGGAGAACTAACCAACACCGCGCCGCACAACATCCACTGAAGTCGATACCATCAGCTAGCCCCTAGTCGGTAATTCAGGGACCATCACAAGCAAGACCCTGTCCAGACGAAGCACAAGCGTTTTCCAAACACCGATAATGGCCACCACTCAATCGAAGATGCAGACAAACCTGAACACCGCGCCCAAGAAGTTGCTCGCAAATCTCCACCCCACGGACCCGTTGGCCAGCCTCGTGCACCAGGCCGACAAAAGTGGCAAGCAGCAGTCCATTCGTAGAGGTGGAAGTCGCGTAAAGTGCGTGCGTTCTGGTGCGAGTGAAGCGCAGCAAGGCAGCTTCCGCAACTTGCTCCACAACATTTGGGCAACAATCGGAAACAATGAGCAACAGCAGCAGCAGGCAATTGACAAGAGATCTCAAGGCTGTTTGTCTCCACCCAAGCCGAAAGTTGCGGAGCTGCGCAGGAGCGTTCTGCCTCCGGTCTCACCCGTCGACGCCAACAAAAAGTGTTTGGTGCTGGACCTGGACGAAACGCTGGTGCACTCGTCTTTCAAGCCGACTGACAACCCCGACCTCATTATCCCCGTGAACATCGACGGCATGACTTACCACGCGTATGTCTGCAAGCGACCTGGTGCCGAGGAGTTCCTCGTTGAGATGGCCAAACACTACGAGATTGTGGTCTACACGGCCAGTCTGAACAAGTACGCGGACCCGCTGTTGGACGAACTGGACCCGGAAGGAGTGATCCGCCACCGGCTGTACCGTGAGCACTGCGTGCAGTACGAAGGCAGCTACGTGAAGGATCTGTCGCTGCTGGACCGCGACATCTCGCAGACGATCATCATCGACAACGCGCCCATGTCGTACATTTTCCACCCTCGCAACGCTATCGGCTGCTCCAGCTTCTACGATGACCCGAGTGACTGCGAGCTCGAGTCGATTTCTCGCTTCCTCAACAAGATCCACGACGTGGATGACGTTCGAGAGCACCTGCACATTTGGGACGCTAACTATTAGTTTGGCGAAGTTTTTACAATCTGGACATCTGGACATAAGAAGTCGTAAGGAGTAAGCGTTAACTGACATCAATGTACATCGTTCTACGTTATGAACCACAGCGAACTTTCACAATTAGTAGTGCCGGACGCGTCATTTACGAGCAGATAGATCTTGGAATATGTTTTGGAACTAAAAAGTAAAACAAATACTATGGTGAACAATATATTTCATCATATTAATAGTATTTTGGGGGAATCCGCTTTTCCCTTGTTTTAAAAATAATTCGGTTTAGGGTTCCTTGAATTTAATCCGCCCACAACCAACCGTATTTTGTAAATATCGCAAAACCAAGTTTATCACAGCCTCACATGCGGCTAAAGCGCTACACGTTGAGCAATATAACTATTCACTTCTAATCCGAGAGCACCAAGCAATATTCTAGTAATTTAAGTGCACTTTGAATACCTGGCACTACGTAGAACAGAACTAATGGAGTACCAAATGTAGGACGTATCCGATACATGTTTTCAAAACACGGTATGTAACAGTTTTTAGGAGTCCAAGGGACCAAAGCAGATTTCCCTACTTTTTCCAAATAAATTACCATATATGTAATATATTCGAAATTAAAAATGGATTATATCCGGATTTAATTCAGCAAATTATTTGGTTTCCAGATGGTGTTGTTGCTGGATTTGAATCCAGTGTTCTCAAGTTTATTTGTAAAAAGAGGATTGCACGCTCTTCAGGGCGAATGGCAAAAAACTACCAAGCTAATAGTTGGCGTCCCATACGTGCAGATGCCCTCGAACGTCATCCACGTCGTAGATTTTACCAAGGAAGCGTGAAATAGACTCCAACTCGCGGTCATTCGGGTCGTCGATGAAGCTGGAGCAGCCGATGGCGTTGCGAGGGTGGAAAATGTACGACATGGGCGCGTTGTCGATGATGATCGTCTGCGAGATGTCGCGGTCCAGCAGCGACAGATCCTTCACGTAGCTGCCTTCGTACTGCACGCAGTGCTCACGGTACAGCCGGTAGCGGATCACTCCTTCCGGGTCCAATTTGTCCAGCAGCGGGTCCGCGTACTTGTTCAGACTGGCCGTGTAGATGACAATCTCGTACTGTTTGGCCATTTCAACGAGGAACTCCTCGGCACCAGGTCGCTTGCAGACGTACACCTGGTGGATCGCGCCATCGATGTCCACGGGGATAATGAGGTCGGGGTTGGTAGTCGGTCTGAAGGACGAGTGTACCAGCGTTTCGTCCAGGTCCAGCACCAAACACTTTTTGTTGGCGTCGACGGGTGAGACCGGAGGCAGAACGCTCCTGCGCAACTCGATCGTGTTGCTCGCAACCTTTGGCTTGTCCGGGGACAAACGACCTTGAGCTTTGTCGTCCATAGTCTTCTGCTTTTCATTGCCCCCGAGTGCTGAAAAATATTCGTGAGCAAGTTGCGAAAGCTTCCTTGCTGCGCTCCATTCGCACCAGGACTCTCGCGATTTAGGCGTCGTCCACTTGCAAGAACGGACTGCTGCTTGCCACTTTTGTCGGTTTGGTGCACGATGCTCGCCAGTGGGTTGGTGGGGTTGATAGCTGCGAGCGGCTTCTTGGACGACGGGTGGTCCCCGTTCTTCTTGTCGGTATTCAGCGCATTACTACTCGAACTTCGGCGCGAGAACATTGCGTTCTGGAAGAGTTTGCCTTGCTTAGGACCAATTGCGGCCGTCTTCGGGGCTGCGTTCAGGTTTGACTGCGTCTTCGACCGAGTGGTTGGCATCATCGCTTCAGTGTCGGAAGACGCTGTGGATCGAGACTCTTGGTGACGGTCCTTGCTTGTGAATGTCCTTGAATGCCCGGCTAGAGATTTAGCGGGTTCGGCCGGTGTTGGCTAGTCCTCCAATGCGAGAATAAAGTTAACGAAAGCAGAGCCGCGAAACCCGAAGATGGCAATGCCCAATGACCTCAAGGTGTTGGGCAACCCGACCCCTCTTTGACCTTCTTCGATGACGTTTGATGTATTTTTGCATTGCGATTCTTCCCAACCTGTGCAATTCCCGCGCCCAGAACGACAGTCACGCAAGGCGAGTGATGTACGAATGCTTGTTCATTGCATGTAGAGCTGGTGGTGGCTTCATAAATTGCTCGCCAGTACTCCTGGTCCTTTCACTGCAACAAGACCACTTCTGAGACGGAGCATTTAACAGCTTGAATTTAGTATGTCCTTAGCTAACAACATACTACACACGTCCCAGGTACATGTGTCATACATCAATATGTACCGTGCACCAAGTTCCATCCGCTGGTTAGCATGGCGACGCCGACGACCGCAGAATGGCGCGGCACGAGCGACCACAACGTGACGGAGACGGCCTTCGACGCCGTTAAATGCAAACTGTGAGTTTAACCAGACGATAATCTCGTACTCCAGACCTTTTTCACGTCTGGAACTGCTGTATAAGCGCCAGTAGCAGTCGCTAAAGTCAGTGTATCATTCCTCCTTTTGCAGCTCCGCAGTGACGATCGGCTACTTCCAGGACCCATTTCTTCGCTTTTTGTAGAGAAACTCACTCGCCGCATCCCCTGGTACTTAAATGATGCAGAATTGAGCCTCTGAATGGGCTTTTCATTCAAAAAGAGTACTAAAGTGCTGTTTTGCTTGGTTGTGATGCTTTTTGCTCCAGATTCATCGCGGTTACTACCTACGGCACGTAGCGATTGCTCGCTGTGTTGAGCTCTTCCTATCGCAATGTTCGTGCTGCTCAGCGCTGTTTAACTTTACATTTATTTCGTTTTCAATGACGTTTTCGTTGCTTTGTGGTTTGAAGATGCATCGTCATCTCAGGTCAACATCGTGTCGCTAGGCTCCGGGTTCGACACGCTGTTCTTCCGACTCCTGGAGCAGCAACAGTTTACTGGGAAACTCATATTTACAGAGGTGGACTGTGACGCTATCGTGGACGCCAAGAAGCGAGTTCTGGACGACCACGATGTCCGTGCTGGTTTGTTCCCGAAGGATGTGGACACTCTGACTGTTGCCTCTACGGACGATAAGGTGGCGTGGCAGTGCCAAGCGCGTTCTGCTACGTACTCGTTGATTGCTTGCGATCTCGGTGACACGGAGCGACTGGATGCCACGCTAGCTGCTGCAGGCGTGGACAGAAGTCTGCCTACGCTCATTCTCGCCGAATGCGTCTTGGTAAGGCTCAATTTGACGTCTTCTCTGTGCTAACGTCAGAAGTGCTAACGTTTCTGTGCTTTCCAGTCGTATCTGGCGCAGGAAAAAGGCACATCGCTGCTTCGTTGGCTCGCTGACGGGTTTCCAAGTGGCTCGATCGCGCTGTACGACCCAATCGGACTCCAAGCTAGCGAAGAAGGTGGCAAGAGTGTTAGCAACTCCGAGAAACAGGATGTCAGTGCCTTTGGCTCAACGCTACAGCGGTACTTCTCTGCAAAGGGCTGCACTCTTCGCGGCGCGCGAGGGTTCCGAACAGCAGCAGATCATGCACGGCGACTACTCTCTCTTTCAAACTGGCAAAGGTGTCGTATCCTAGACATGAACAGCGTGTTTTCAGTCTGCACAAGTGCAGAGGAGAAACGCAGGTTGGCTACGCTCGAACCGTTTGATGAGTACGTCGACTGGACGCTGTGCAATGCACACTACGCGATTTACCTCGCCGACAATGCCAAGGATCATGACAAGGACAGTACACAGTGGACAGCTCGATTTGTTCCCAGCACCGGTGCATTTTGACTGCTGCATTGGCGCCGCAATTGAAACAGCAGATGCAATCAGAAGCTGTGATCATTCGCTCGTTCCAAGATGACGATCTGGCCATTGTGCGCTCGCTCTTTGAAAGCTCTCACCTTGAGTTCGCCAAGGGTTCCCGCGCTGTCCGTCAGTTTGTTGCAAACCGTCTTCGTGGTCCAAGTGGAGATATGTTTGATGTGCACAATGCGTTCCAGTCTTGCAACAAGGATGGAGGTGTGAAAAGTGGCTTCTGGGTGGCGGAGGTCGGAGGTGAAGTCGTTGGTTGTGTGGGGGTCAAGCCGCTAGCTACGTCGTCTCAGAAATCAAACTTCCAAGATGCTCACCAAACTGCTGAGCTTTGCCGACTGAGCGTCTCTCCTGCAGTTCGACGCCGTGGCATCGCATCAGCTTTGGTGGGAGCTGTTGAAAGCTTTGCCTTGTCATGCGGTGCATACAACGAAATTCGTCTCGAGACCATTGACGCGATGGAAGGTGCTCAACATCTCTACCGAGCGCTTGGATATGCTGAACAACCGGAAGGTGCGAAACAGCACAGCTCGTTCAAGCTCGTACGTTTTCAGAAAACGCTCTAGCTGCTGCACAAGTCTCCACTTTGCAGTTCCCTATAAATACAGGAGAAAACTTGTTCTCGTTCGTCTTCCAGTGTTGCTGTTAGTGGCCATCATGGGCGACGATCAAGCAGATGAAGCCCAGCAGAAGACCCCCGAGCAACCAGCCCAGCCCGAAGACTCAGCTTGTACCAGTAAAAAGGAAGGAAACAAGCAGCAAAGTCTTTCAGCACGTTCATCTGCCCTGGAGCAGCGGTATACTGCGAGTCTGACGCAATCCAACGGAGCTACGCTGGACTTGTCATCTCTCGGCTTGACGGAACTTCCACAGCTCGAGGAGCTGGCTCAGCGGTTCCCACACCTCCGCCAGCTCAACATTCGTCGAAATGCTCTACGCCTGCTGCCTGACGACTTGGCTGGAGCGTTCCCACAACTCGCAGTGCTCAACGCAGCTGAAAACGCCCTGGAAGAACTCTCATCGACTTCCATCGGCGCTCTACAAAACCTTCAACGACTCAATGTCGCGCACAACCGTCTCCGTGAGCTTCCAGCTGCAACTTTTGCCAGATTGGAAGCTCTGGAGGAGCTGGACGCGCGAGGAAACCTCATCGAGAAACTTTCATTCAACAACGTTGATGAGCAGCCCCCGATCGGAGCTGGTCTAGCGAAGTTGCAGAGTCTGCTGCTTGCAGACAATCGACTGCGGGTGATCGATCCGACAACCGCTGACTTGCTGCCCAAACTACGCGTCATTGATCTAAGTGGGAACCCGGAGCTCACAGACGCACCGGAGAAGTTGAGACGCTTACATGAACGCAACCTGCTGCTTCACTCTCGTGCTAAGCGACGCGAACTCATTACCCGAGCTCTGAGCATCCGTAAAGCAGTTTCTCAGGCTCTTGCTGCTGCTTCACCAACACGACTCAAGTAGTAACAAAGCAACATAATACAAGACGAAGCTTTCATTGATCGTCAAGTGAAGTAACTTGTCCACACTCCTCTTTGTTCATCATTTCTCCAGTCACTCGCTGGTCCACCATGGTAGGAAGGTGGTGAAGTGGATGAGCCCAGTCTGTGGGTCTGCAAGACTCGCCGCAGCGACTGCTAGCTCCTCTTCGTCGAAAGTCTCTCCTAACTGGAAGCAGAGCGCGTCCAGCTGTCGGGTCGAGATCGCACCCGTGTGCGCCTTGTCTAGAGCTGAAAAGACCGTCTTGAAGGCTTCAAACCGCTCTGGCGAAAGTCCCAACGCAGCGAAGTCCACATCGTAGCCGCCACTCGCCATCGTTTCCGAGATCTGACCGTTCACACGAAGCCGCCGGTCAATTCCGGACTCTTGTCGGTGGATTTCAGTAACCGGTTGAGTTCATTCATCACCTCTTTCGCGGTTGGACGGCGTTCTGGCTTGGGGTTCAAGCACGCCAACGATAAGTTGCGCACATCTTCCGGACAGTCAAGCGTGAAACTTGGCTGCAACTCGCCACTCACCACGAGATTCAGAATGTGGATGGCTTCCATCTTGTCTCCGTCCGAAGTCCGCGCGTCGAAGAACGGCAGCTCGCCAGTGTCCAATTCCGTGAGCACAACGCCGAGAGAGTACACGTCCGCTTTCTCGCTGTACTTGTGGCCCGCGAGCACTTCCGGTGCCGTCCAGTATGCGGTGCCCACCCCACTCGTCATGGTCTCTGGCCACGCCGCAAGCGGCTGATACCGAAGTCCCCGAGTTTCGCTTCGTAGTTGTTGTCGATCAAGACGTTCTTGGACTTCAAGTCGCGGTGCACCACTATCGGCTGACGGCTGTGCAAGTATTTGAGACCACACGCAATGTCCCGTGCAATTCTCGCCTTGTGGGAAGCCCACGAGAACTCTTCATCGCTACCGGAGCTCTCAGCTTTGTCGCTGTGATACTGGAGCACATGCTGGAGATCTCCGCGCTCCATGAATTCCATGACGAGAAGCATGTTTTCAAGTGTATTCCACGCTACACCGAGTAGGCCGAGCACATTCAGGTGACTAAACGAAGCCATGAGCTGAATCTCGGCCGCAAAGACCTCCAGTTCATGCAGTTGGCGGCGTCGATCTCGTGTGAGTCGTTTAACAGCCACCGTCTCTCCGCGCATTCGTCCGAGCCAAACTTCTCCGTACGCACCCGTTGTGATCTGCCGGACTAAACTTATGTCCACGAAAGGAACACGACGCGAAGACACCGCTGGGTCATTCTGGAAGTCAACCAGAGGACTCAACATCGTTCCAGACGTTTGATCCGTTGAGACAGAGGACCCGTGACCCCGTTCCGATGAGCTTGTTTTCCGTGTGAAGGTCAGCGTCAGTGAGTTCCGTGGACTGTCAGTGACTCCGGACGCGAAGCTTGTCAAGCCGGCAGTTGTGGCTTTGCTTGGTGATCGGAAGTCGCCACTTGAGCCTTGGTAAAGGAAAAGTTGTCGGCGTCTTTGATGTCTTCAAAGCTCCCTCGCAGCAGCATCGCGTCCAGGTCTTCACTGTTCTCACTGACAGTAGATTTCTTGACAACCTGCTTGGATTTGGACGGTAGTTGACCCCATGCTTCCCACGTCGGTGTCTCGGCGCCTGGAGCTTCAAGAATGAAATCGATGTCGTCCATGACCGAAAGCTCGTCGGAGTCGCGGCCGCCTAAGATCGCGCGCTTCTGCTCTAGAAGGTCTTCATTCCTGTGCTGTTTTTCTCGCGTTTTCCGCCAGAACACAAGAGCTGCAGCTAATACAAGCAGCAGAAGCACCACACTCGTAATGGTGACCGGGAGAGCAGCTTTCTGCCACCCCGAACTCTGTGTCACGAAGATTCCTCCGGTCTTTTCCAGCTCAAGCCACTGAGGAACAACTTCGCCTCGTTCCGGTGGACACCAGTCCAGTTCTTCAGCTGTGCTGCTGTCGTACGCTACGCAGGGAATTATCATGGACGGCATGACGCATTTCCCGTAGCTGTTGGGGTCCCCAGTGAGATGAATGGCCATGATGGTATAGCCCACTTCTGCATCGGTCCACTCGTGTCGCTGCATCTCGCTGACCGGTACTACATCGTCTGTGCCACCGTCAGACCACATCGCGCCATGTACTGGCGCGATGCCGTTCGTAGCAGCACACAGACTCACATTCCCCATCTGATAGCCACTGCAGTAGAGCGACTGGTAGAACAGCTCACCATTAGGTGAAGCACACCTCTGCTCAGTGCATCCAACACTTCTGTATGCACTGCGTGGAATCTGCAGTTCGGACATTCGCATACCGCACTTGGTGTACACTTTAACGTAGCCGAGGTCTGCAGCGGATACGTAGCCCATATCCCACACGACCGCTTGTTGCAGCATTGGCGGGAGCTCCGCAAAGTCTAACCCGAACTCGTCTTTCACGTAGTTTACCACCTCCTTCAAACCGCTCGTGTCTGAAATCGCCTCAGCTTGGTCTCCTGCGAGATACCGTCGATAAAACTGCTGTGCGAAGTCGGAGTGAGTCCCATCGAAGGCGTATCGTTCATCCAAATGCAGCGTCGTGGGGATGGAGTCGCTGCTGGACGCTGCAGTTAGCCGTCTGAGCTCGCTGTGAGAATAAATAAGGTCTCCGGCTTGGACACCCACTAGCACCAGCACCACGACACAGACCCCAACAACCGTGATAGACCCGATAAGCAGCAGCTTCGTCTGTCTCGCTTGAGCATCGGCCGTCCGACACCGTCGTCTCTGAAGTTTGGCGTGTTGCGTGTTTGGTTCCCCTGAATGTAAACGAAAGCGCTTGAAACTTGGATGAGCTTTGAGGTCTGCTGTTTTGTCCTTCATGACGTTCGTGAGCTTCGAACTGCGACCTTCTTCGAGTTGGGCCAAGCTGAGCTGAACCCGTCGAAGTGGCTGCTTTTCGGACACGACCGTAGCCGACTGGGAGGACATGGATTTTCAGGCCAATGCAGAAATACAACACGTTGGCGCAAAAACGACTGCCCCGAGTCTTATCACGTCGGCTGCTAAGGACGCGGCAAGTCTCCTCCATCCTGACACAGGACGTAGCAAACTGACCCCTGCTTTCGACCACATGTCCTCAGTACGAAACTTTCTGTGCGGCGGCAAGCACAGGGTACGTTCTCCCAAGACCAAAGTTCCAGCACAAACTGCACGCAAAAGGAACGACGGATGTATTACCTGCTGCAGGTCGAGTAAGTGGCGCGCTTCTTGTCGTTTATGGCCGGTTGCAATGCTTGCAGTAAACCATCGGATGGATTGGATACTTGCAGCTTCTACACTACAACGGAGACTTCTGCGAGTACTGTGCGTAAACTGTGGGTCTCAGAGCATTACGCCCTGAGCTTTCCTCATTGAAAAGTGGCTGTACCTAGCGAGACTTGTATTTCGTGTCGACCATACTGTAGGTACCGGCACATTGTCCCTTTCACTAATTTTGCCACTCTATTCGGACTTCTTAATCGGGCTTTGGGGTATTATGGCTGGTACTAAACCCAGATTACAGTTTAGTAAAACGGACGTCTACGACATGTATGGTTACTTTTCATTGTAAAAGCAAATTACAGCTCTCCATCTGATAAGCGAGAAAGCCCCGAATGCCGAGTTGATTACCGGCATTCGGGCTTTTTCGTCTTAGAAGGCCTTATGATCTGCCTAATCTTAGCTCAGATAATAGCTAAGCAGACTTGCACCCTAGTCCTTGTTTGTTAATCCCAGTTTAAGACATCGACTTAGCAAAAATGGGTGAAAGACGCAATAGCAAGCGCAAAAATCATCAATCAATTGCTGTGTACTGGGTGTGTCGTTGAAGCGCATACATCCTCATCCGCCTCAGTTACAGTCTCCTCTTCAATTTCCCTCCCACAGAATTTAGCTTCTTGTCGTTTTGGGAAGAAATCGCAACGAAAAAATACATTCAACGTCGTCGAGGAGGTGAAAGAGGGACGGGGTTGGCCCACATCTTGCGGTCGCTGGGCGTGTGTGCGGTCGTTGCCACCTTCCGGTTTAATGTATTCTCGCATTGGAGGACTACCAACACCGCACTGCGCAACACCGTCCGAACCCGCTAAATATCTAGCCGGACATTCAAGGACCTTCACAAGAGTCTCGATCCACAGCGTCTTCCAACACCGAAGCGATGGTGCACACCACTCGGTCGAAGACGCAGTCAAACCTGAACGCAGCCCCGAAGACGGCCGCAATTGGTCCTAAGCAAGGCAAACTCTTCCAGAACGTAATGTTCTCGCGCCGAGGTTCGAGTAGTAATGCGCTGAATACCGACAAGAAGAACGGGGACCACCCGTCGTCCAAGAAGCCGCTCGCAGCTATCAACCCCACCAACCCACTGGCGAGCATCGTGCACCAAACCGACAAAAGTGGCAAGCAGCAGTCCGTTCTTGCAAGTGGACGACGCCTAAATCGCGAGAGTCCTGGTGCGAATGGAGCGCAGCAAGGAAGCTTTCGCAACTTGCTCACGAATATTTTTCAGCACTCG
Source organism: Phytophthora syringae (assembly GCA_012656105.1). Lineage (NCBI taxonomy): Eukaryota > Oomycota > Peronosporomycetes > Peronosporales > Peronosporaceae > Phytophthora > Phytophthora syringae. The sequence goes on from JAAKBD010000006.1 coordinate 147,314, forward strand.
GGGGCAATGAAAAGCAGAAGACTATGGACGACAAAGCTCAAGGTCGTTTGTCCCCGGACAAGCCAAAGGTTGCGAGCAACACGATCGAGTTGCGCAGGAGCGTTCTGCCTCCGGTCTCACCCGTCGACGCCAACAAAAAGTGTTTGGTGCTGGACCTGGACGAAACGCTGGTACACTCGTCCTTCAGACCGACTACCAACCCCGACCTCATTATCCCCGTGGACATCGATGGCGCGATCCACCAGGTGTACGTCTGCAAGCGACCTGGTGCCGAGGAGTTCCTCGTTGAAATGGCCAAACAGTACGAGATTGTCATCTACACGGCCAGTCTGAACAAGTACGCGGACCCGCTGCTGGACAAATTGGACCCGGAAGGAGTGATCCGCTACCGGCTGTACCGTGAGCACTGCGTGCAGTACGAAGGCAGCTACGTGAAGGATCTGTCGCTGCTGGACCGCGACATCTCGCAGACGATCATCATCGACAACGCGCCCATGTCGTACATTTTCCACCCTCGCAACGCCATCGGCTGCTCCAGCTTCATCGACGACCCGAATGACCGCGAGTTGGAGTCTATTTCTCGCTTCCTTGCCAAGATCCACAATGTGGAAGACGTGCGAGGGCACCTACACATTTGGGACGCCAACTATTAGCTCGATTAACAAGGCCTGGCAACAAGTCTCCTCCTTTCCATGACAATATTATATAAATTTTGAACTTGACTATTGAGCTACATCTACAGCGAGGAAATCAGCAAGTTCAATAGCCAAGTTCAAACTGAGGGTGACGATGAGTAGGATGAATCTGGACGTGCTAAGCCTTCTCTGGAGGAGCAAATCTCGGTGCTGGAGCAAGAGCTTCAGGAAGCTCAGCGTGCTGCCAATGAGAAGGCGGAGGACGTGTCGAATCTGGAGCAAAATTACAGCGCTCTCTCAACCGAGTTCGATCGTCTTCGCTCTGCCCACAACGAGTTAGTGAATGCGAAGCAGGCCGATGATGCCTCGCAAAACGATCTGAGACGTGAGCTCGAGATACTTCGTACATCTGCGGCGGGTGCTTCTGGCATGGAGCAAGTGCTGTACGCTAAGGAACAAGAACTGGGTGAAGTGGACTTCAGCACGCTCCAGGATGCCGGAAGTGATGTCGTGTCCGACTACACGTACCAGCCTCGCGTGGATTTGTTTTCATCGTCCCGGACACGTACGAGGCCAGTTTGTAACTTACCAGGGCCACTTCAACTTCTCCGGTCCCTGCGTCATCTCTCACGAACAGCACGAGGCCAACAGCGTGGTGTATACGGGCGTGGTTGATGCTGATGATATCCCCACTGAGCTGCGCGTCTTCTTCCCGTCTATCACGGACGATGTCATTGACGAGCTGCTGGAGATGTACCCGGAAGACGACTACACCAGCGCCGGTCTGGGCTTCGCCGACATGAAGCAGTCGCTCGATTTGACCGGTAAGAACTTGGCACTCACGAACGCACTGAAGAACTCGACGTGGAACGCGGAGGTTGCATTGGGCTCCGCCACACACGGTGCCGACCAGAGCTACTACTGGTACAGCACGTACACGTTGTCCACGAGCTCCAGCGTCTCGAGACGTGCGCAAGCCACGGACTCGACCAGCTCGTACTACGCTAACGCGTCTGCTGGTAGCTCCGTTGGCTCTTTCGGCGGCATGAGAAGCTCCACGGGCATGGGCGGTGGCGCTGGTGGGGACTCGTCCGTCAACGCGACGGTCGCTGTCATGATGCAGAAGTACCTGCTGTCCTTTGTGCTGACGGGCAACCCAAACACGATGTGGCCCGATGACAAACTGTACTGACCTCAGTACAATGAGTCGAGCGTGGGCACGGAGATCGTCTTCAACGACACGTTCACGGTGGCAGACGACGACCTCGCCAACGCCAAGAGCCTCTTCTGGAACAAGGTGCTGTGGTACTAAGTCGGATGTTGACGAGCTCGGCGTTCCAAGCAGTGAACACTTTTATACCGGTAGCAGTAGCTGAACAATCGAAAATCAGGCGTGGTGTCGACGAGGGCTGCGATTGGTCCGTTCACTTCAACTTGCCTTTCGCACTGAGCTGGGATATGCCCGCTGGAAGCTGCAGGGATACTTGTATCCACGGCCTTGCCGACCCCTTCATTGGCCACGTGCAAGCGCATACATGTACGGCGCCAGTTGATATGCCGGGGCTGATCACCTGCAAAGTCGTAAACACGCTGGTCACGCTGGCGTAGAATGCTCCGGAGCATGAGAAACTGGCGAGCTAAACGAGCGATTTTTTATCTGCAATGCGCGTACGAGCGGTCATGGCACGGACGAAATGGGATTTTTGGGGGTTTTTGAACAGTGAGCGAAATTATCTTGAAACTTGTAGTTCGAGCTTGGGCCGCCTCACGGGCGCGCAACCGCCACTCAATACTGACGGCAAGATGCGCAGCAATCGCGTCCGGCATCCCGGTGCAAAATCACGGAGGGGTCGTGTATGACACCTGATAACACATTGCATCAATGCAGCATTTAATGGCGAAAAATGGCACCAGTCCAGACCGATCTCGTCATTGTCTTCCGAATGTAGCCATCCGACGACACGAGCGTGACGATCCTCTTCCCATTGGTTCAAACCACGCACATGGACGCCCGCCTCTATTTTCGCAGGAGCGACATAGCGCCATTAGCCAATTTGCCGCCGGCACCGCATTCCTCGTCCGAACCGGGAGCAACTCACCCCGAACGTTCAACGGCTGCATCCCACTCCTATTCTCGCTCCTCAGAAACAGCCCCTATCCAGCTCTGACCAGTCATCAGTTTCCAATCCTCCAGCCAGCCCCCACAATGTTCCAGTTCTACGCGTCGGAAGCTCCCAAGGAAGACGCGGCCATCGAGCGCTACCGAGCGCGTCACCGCCGCTTGTGCCGCGGCCAGACGCCCGACGCCGCGTCCAGTCCGCAGGTCGAAGCTTTGGACGTGGAGGACGGACGCACCCGCAAGATCTCGGCCAAGTGGCGGCAGCAGCAGCCGCCACGAGTTCCAGTGAGCAACCAGTTGGACGCCGAGATGCACTTGAACGCCTTCGACTTCTCCGCGTCCCCCGAAGCTTTCGAGGCGGGAGAACAGGAGACTGCAGAGAGCAGAGCACCGTCCGGACAGGAAAACCAGGACGAGGTCACGAGTTTGTGGACGCGGAGATTCCAGGACGGGCCGCAGTCGGGACCTGCTAAGCAGCTCCCGACCTTGGGGCAGGACGCGCTGTGGGGAGGTCCTGTGCACTACGCCACGCAGGACGCACAGCGACGAGCAGGCTACTACCAACCGCAGTACTACGCGTAAGCTCCCGCACTTCTGTACCATAAGTCAATGAAAAAGGATCACTTACATTTCAACTCTCTCCGTGGTTATGGCAGCTCAGAGCTGAGGGTGACGGGCTTGCGGTGCATGACAGACGCGAGGTACACGATGAGGCCAAGCAGCAACGCGATGACGGCGTGACGAGGGTCCTCCCGCACCCAGGCGAGCAGTGACCCGTCCTTCTCGACCAGATCCTGCTCGCTATCGTACTCGTCCACGTCTTCGTCCAGATCGTCCTCCTCAGTGTTCGGTACCAGGTTCTTCTCTCCAGACGCGCCATGCGAGCGGTCGACGGAGCTTGTGTCGTGCTCGACGCTGGAACGCCTCTCGCTGTTCAAAGCACTCCCCGTCGAGCCACTCCGACCGACTCGGTTGGACAGCATATCGCGCGTGCTGCTGCTGCGTCGTCGCAACTGGGAAAAATTGGCGTCCCAAGCAACCCAATTGTCAGCAGGTCCAGCATGACGCCGCACTTTGCTCGCGTCCGTGAGCGACTCCAGCCACTCTTCGCCTTCGTAGATGGTCTCCGTGCGCAACGCCAGAATCTCTCCGTTTGGCTTGATGATTGCGATCCGAACGCTTTCGTTTTCACTCTTGTCGCACGCGAACCGCGCGACGTCGGGACCGCTATTCATCGTGATCTCCACAACCTCGCAGCGCGTAAGCTCCATCATGTCTCGGTATTTGCGAGAGCGTTTGTGGGAATAGTACGAGAACAGCGTTCCGTCCAGCCGACACCAGCGCTTGGACCACCGAGACGGCACCATGGTGACCTCCTTGGCGCCTCCTTTGCCCGACGTTTTCTGGATCTTGCGCTTGTCGAAGGAAATGGACAGATACCCGACTTTCACGCGGTTTTCGGGCTTTTGTCGCTTGTAATTCTCGCGCAGCGCCTGAATTTCATCGTGGTACGTGTGTACCAGATCGTCTCGCGCAAGATCGAGGAGGTTCGGAATACGCTCCATCAGCTGAGTCCGCGCGGACGGGTCGATCGCGTGGAAGCCGAAAATCAAACTCTCCAATGCCAAATGAAACGGAGGAGGAGGCAGCGTCAACTCGATCTCCGAGTTGGCGTGAAGCGAGAAGCTGCCCACGTGAGAAAGCGTATTTTCACCGGTTGAACCAGTGCGAGAGGTGGTCGTCGCGGTAGAGTCAGTACTTCCGGCGCTTTGAACATTCTCCCCGTTTGAAGACAATGCAGAGACGCCAGACGCAGTGGAATTGTGTTGCTTCTTGTCTTCCTTGAACGATCCACGCTTCTTCACGCGCAACACCATGTTACCTTCGGGGCCGATGGAAAATCGAGCTTCATCCTTAGGACACAACTCAAGCTGCTGCTGTTGCTCCAACGGATGCGCACTATCCCAAAGAGCCACCAAACTATTAATCGGCTTCTTGACATCTTCGAACGAGGACGCCAGCGAGCGGAAGCGTGTGTCAATGTATTCCAGTAGCACACGCAACTTCATCTTCAGATCCACTTTGAAGACCAAGTGCTTTTGAAACTTGCCAGAGGAGAAACGGTGGAAGTAGTCCGTGTCTTGGACAATGCTGCCAACCGAGAGCCCCTTGTACTTCAGGAGGCTGTCGCTGATGGCACCAGGATCCACATACAAGCCCACCGTGAATCGATACTGGTGGGAGCCGTACGGCTCGTCGAACTCGTCTGGTGAGACCGAAAACTGGTGGGACCACGTTCCCAGCAAAGCGCTGCCATCAACCACCAAATCTCCGCTGAACATGACGTTGCTGTCTCGGTCCACCATGGGGCTAAAATGCACCATGAGAGTGCGACTCTCGCGACGCAGCATTTCAAGCTCCTTCTCGTCGTACTCAGCCCACTCATCCCTGGTGGATGGTTGTCGCTGCATTTTTGGAGGACCAAGATGACTATTTCTTTTGGCTCGACTGTTTTTCTTGGCTTGGCTCCCTCTGCGTCATTGTGAAGTTTCTCCTCGTCCTCATGGCTTTCACTGTGTTCAACAGCGCCGAAGAGGTCTTCAGCTTCGCTGTCGTCATCATCATCGTCCTCATCGTCGTCAACCTCATCATCGTCATCTTCCGACTCGGAATCCTCTTCGTCTTCACTGTCCATACCCTGGATGCGTTCATGCAGACTACCGAAGATTTCGTCTTGAGCGTCCAGCACCTCTCCACCCCAAAGCGACGGCAGCCTTTCGACCAGGCCACGTTTCGCATCATGCTGGATAGAGTTACTATCAAAGAAGAGAGCCTGAATACACTTACACAGCGCGTGAGAAGCGATCGGCGGGTACAACTGGCCGCGCAGGCGATACTCAAATCTCCCGTCTTCATGTATCCGCATGACCATCGACTCGGCTTTCTTCAGTGACTTGTCAATAAATCCGAGGAACGTGCGAAGCGCCACCGCACTCGGCCCCATACGCGGAGTCAACTCGTCATGCAGCAGGGCCGTCAACACCGACTTGCTCACGCGTTTCCGCGCCGTGACTACGAAACTGCGCCGGAAGGTCGTTTTGAACAGCAAATGGTCGTAGAACTGCTGATCTCCATGCAAACTCTTGGCCACGCGTCCGTGGAATTTCTCCAGCTCCTTGGTGGCCATCTCCGGGTCAATGTACATGCCCACGGCCAGAATCCGCTCGTCCGTCCAGCCCATCCTCCTCACCACGGGCCCCACGCCCACCAGCAAGTCTCCATTGGCCAAACTGGGCGGGAACGTGATCCGCGAGTAGATCTCTTTCAACGGGCCGTACGTCATCCTGGACTCCAAGATCGGGATGTCCGTGTTCCCGAACGAGTTGCGCTCCACCATGTCATTGTCCAGCAAGTTGTGCGCCATCACCGGCGTGGAGCGGCCCGTCTCAAACTCGCCACTCTCTGCACTTGCAATGGAGTTTGTCTGCAGCAACAAGTTGCTGGAACTGGTTTCGTGCTCTTCGGCGTCCGGGATGGGCAGGTACGTGGGTCTGGCGCGCCGCTCGGCCTTGCTGTCCGCTGGCGCCTGCTCCACGCTGGCGTGGAAGACGTCGCAGAAGACGTCGATCCACTGGTGCCGCTCGCGTTCGGTGGCAGCAGCCAGCGTGAGCTTCGTGTCCCTGATGAAGAGTAAAAGCCGAAGGGTTTGGGCTCGTTCAGCATGCGAATGGTGATGGGCGTCTGCGCGTTCAGGGGACGTCGCCCTTGCGGTTGCCCTTGACGCTGAAGTACTGCAGGCGGTTGCGCTCCAGCACAAAGTCGCGCCACTTCCACGTGAACAGGCGACGGTCTCTGCGCATGAGTTTGCCCAGCAGTAAAACGCCGCTGCTAGGGGCGGAGTGGGAGTTGCTGGGGACGTGGAGCATGGGAGGCGTTGATAGAGTAGGGAAGGAAGTGGAGGAGGGAAGGCGGACGCTGACAGGTCGAAGGGAGCGACGGAGGAGGCCGCGTCGCCGCCGCCCGAGCGCTTCATCGTCGGCTTCGTCTTGTTGCGACTGACTCAGTTTCTGACAATGTCGATTGTGTGGCACACACAATCGTTTCTAATGCGATAGAAATGGTGGGTGTGCCACACTAAGATGAAAGTTGAATTTCTAAAGTAGAAATTTGTAAAATGTGGGACGTGTGTTATTTGAGTTTTTGGACGATGGCAGGAGGTAATGGGGTGCGGTACTCGTTCCTGGAGATAAAGGAGGCGCAGCGCGTGTGCGGGGACAAGATGACGGCGGCGGCCTTGAAGGAGTGCGGGTCGGCGTCCGCGGCGCAGCAGCAGATCTTCCGCGCGCACGTGGGCGACTTGTGCGCGACGGTCTTCGCGGCGGCGCTGCGCAAGTACAACCCGGAGGAGAAAGGTTTCTAAACGGAAGGAAAGAACAGAGTGATGGTCATTAAAAGCTGATGTAATTTATTTTATTTTACTTCAGAGGAAGTGGCGCCTGTGGACGAAGAGACGACGATGAAGCTGAACGGGCTGGAGACGAAGCTCAGGGAGAAGGAGGAGGCGGTCAAGAAGCTCCGGGAGCGGGTGAGCGAGGGAGATGGACTGGTAATTTAAATAAATTACCAACACTCACGGGAGTTTGTATGCAGGTGCCAAGGCTGGCGGCGGCCAACGCACGTCGGGAGCTCGTCAAGGCTCGCAAACGCCACGCTGAAGTGCTGCTGGAGTACGTTGGAGTTTCTAAAGGAGAAGCGGGACAATTGGAGACTGAAGAGGAGTTTTTAAATGCTGCAGGGAGCCAGAGTTGGCGGAGGTGGAGGAACTTACAGAAGAGCAAACGGAAGCGTTGAAGGCGGCCTATGTGAAGGTGCGGACTGAGTGCAGAGGGTTGGGGTGAAGTAGCTGACATTTTTGTGGTTGTTTGTAGACGGCGTCGTCTATTGCTATTACGAGTGCCAAGCTGTCCCAAGTTATGAGCCAGACGACCGAGACGATGAGCATTGTACGACTTGAAACAGATTGTCTGCGTGTGAAGGGTGTCGTATTAATTCTGACATTGTACTGGGTTTGGCTGTGATTTTTTAGGTGGAGCAGGCGATGAAGCGGCCAAAGACGGAGGTCGACTTGGCCATGGAACTCAGTCCCGTCAAGGCGAAAGCTCTGCTGAACGAGGTGTGCGGGATTTGTGAAGGCCCACGCTTGTGCTTGTATTACGTTTACTCATCATGTCTTATTGTTGTTACGGGTACAGGAACAAAGCAGTCTGGAGCAGCCTTCTCCTCTGCGCACGCGTCTCGCGCTACAGCTGAGCGCCTCCAAAAATGTGTAGTGTTTCAACGTGTATTGTTATTCCATTGCTCTTGTTGATTAACCCCACGGCAATAATTGCGTTTGTTCATGGTAAGCTCTGCGTGTCGGCGGTGGATTGTTGAATGTCTGTCTGCTTATATGATCTTAGACGGCCCGCAACGGACACCCTGGCGGTCTCGATAGCTTGGTGCATGCAGACGAGCGTGATGAGTGCGACAGTGAAGTCCCAGGCGTCACTCAGTTGATCTGAAATCTCCAGTTCCTCGACGGTATCACTGACGAACGTTACCAATGTCGCCACTTTGGGTCCGTAGAATGCAAGGAATCGCGTCGGATATGTCCGCACGAACGTCACTGAAGACAGCACGAGCTCAGACTCGCTGCTCAGCAGCAGCACGTCGAACACCAGCAATACGCTCAGAAGGACAAGAAGCACAGCAAGAATTCTTGAGCATCCATTGCGCTGAGACCTGTGGTTCATTCCGTGAGAAGAGTTCTGCTTGGCATGCGGATGGCTCATTACGAAAGTGGTGAATGGTCCGGAGTCGTTTCGTCTTTCCAGGAGACGTTATACTGGGACCTTCACTGTTCGATCAGCGATTGCGAGATATGAACTCCTTCGAATTTTAGAGATCGAAAGTGATGGATTGAAATCGATGCAATGGCGTGACGCTCGCCCTGATCGTGATTGACTGCAATGGACACGATTTGGCAAAGAACGCGATCTATTTGACGTCCGCTGACTATGACGAACGCTCTTGCTTCAAGGATGATGGTCGTGCTACATTTACGCGCAAGTCTTGGGGGCTGTCCATTCCTCATTCTTCGGCATTCCCAGTAAAAGAGAATCATGGCAACAACGTGGGACTTTCTGCAGCCTTGGCACGCGGTACTGATGGGCTGCTTGACGACTTGGGAGGCTTCTGAAACTGCAGCTCTACAAGTTTCACTTAAAACCCCTTTCGAGTACGAAAACCTGCGAACAATTAGCGTGAACCTGCCCGTCGATGAACACAGCCGGCATGATCGAACCCGATTGCAACACCTTCGAGAAGCGATGGAGCTGTTTACTACGCTATCGTTCGTGAACAATCGAGCATTTAACGATTTCTTTCCCGAGACTGTGACAGCACGCTACCACCGGTACACTTCCGTCTTCCCAGATTGGAACTTTTACACGGTGGAGGCTCTACCATCGAGTGCTATCGCTGCAATTCGAGTACCAGTCACGTGGAGCGCCCTTCTCGGGTTTCCGGATGATCCGTGGGTTTACTCGCCAGAGTTTCGAGCGGCCAGGCAGAAGTTGCAAGCGATGGGACTCGAGGAAGCTACAATGAAGTATGTTGCACTTTGTTTTACCATTTCGTGGGCGGGCAGCTTTCATGGTGCAAAGATTGACGGTACACAGGACTTTGAGGGACCTACCGACTCGTTGAGCTGGCCTTCGATTGGACTTGGAGAGGTATTCAACCTTAGTCTCCCCCTGCCGCTCAGCTGTGCGGTGCGGGTGATGAAGCCCACGTGAGAGAGCTGTGGCAGCAACAATGTGGCTCTGGGGCGCAGTGTGAGTGCATGTTTGTATCGATTTTGGATGTGACGAAAGCTGTAGACACCCAGCAGCTGATAAAGGCATTGGCACAACGACAGGAAGCTTTTCGCTTACTTTTCAGCCAGGGTTGTCAAACAACCCCCGTGCCCCCAAGCAACGATGAATGTCGGGGAGTTGCTGAACACATTGCTGTGCGCTCGCTCAGTGAGTGTCAATGGAGACCGAAGTCACACAGCTCTGCGCCGTTTGCAGCGAGTGAAGTTCGGCGAGCTAAACCTGTCGTGGCACGACTTGTGCAACCCAACATCCAACATTGTATTTACTGCGATCTGCTCTGCGGCCGCGGGAGTACCACAAGCAGCAGCTTTATTATCTCTAAACGTTCAGTCCGTGAGAGGTGAACGATGGCCGTGGCTGGTTTACGCGTTATGTTGCGGTGAAGCGAGTATCGATTCAAAAGATGTTCGGTTGGGGACGCTAACAGAAACCGACTTAGTAGCCGTGGAGGCCGTTCTGCAGACCAGCTACCCCCAACCAATATTGACGCAAGGACTGGCGCACTCGCCCCAGTACGGATTTGTCGGGCTTAAAGAGGAGCGCAGCTACATCTCTGTGGATTCGAAGACGGCGATAACACCATTCGTCTTGATTCGTGCACGTGTCGCTTCCGAGCCCTTTACAATCTATCTGATGATCCTGACAGTGTGGAAGTCATAGTTCCTGGGTACGGAGCTTGCAAGGCAAAACTCGGCGGCGATGTCCAATTTACCCCCGACAACGGGGGCGTTAGTTCCCGAAGCAAACGCTTGTCCGGAACGCTGCGACTAAGTTACATAGCGGTAAATGATGCCGGATTGTTGATGGATCTGCTGGCGCTGGTTACCCGGGGTCTTCGCTCCCTGTATCTCGCTGCACGCGAAGATAGCGCACTTCGAGTGGATTTCACCAAACTGTCCGCCGCATGCCCGAATCTGGAGACCATCTCTGTTAAAAACGTCACTGTGGAGGTTTCTGCTCATGACGAGGCACTCCAGCGTTGGCCTATTCAGCATATTGAAATGGTAGACACTACTTTTGTGTCTGCACTCTTGCCTTGCTTGAAAAATTCGAGGCTTCAAATGACTCGAGGGCTAGTCTGGACAGCAGGAGCAGACCAGCAGTTTGACGAAGACGAGGTTAGGGAGCTCGCAGTCCACAACGGAGAGTTCTTACCTGTCACGAAAGAAAAATTCCCGGTCCAGTCGAAACTCGCAATGCTCAGTGTCGTTGTCAGTTCAAAGTGGGGGCCCCAGGCTATTCATCAACTGGAAGCTGCTGTATTGAGTCAAATCTTCGTTTTCGCCGCGACTCCAGCTCGACGATTCGTGAAAATGGTGAGCTGGGCTGAACATGTCGAGGAACTGGAATGGTAGGAACTGGAATGGTACGACGAAGAATATTATGGAAGAAGATCTTTATCTTCCTCAAGCTCAAATGCATTGCTGGAAACTTCCGATGAACACTTCGAGGTTCGGCAATAATAAAAATAACAACTGAAAACATGGATTCACTTTTGTCATTACAAGACTAATGCAAAAGTGGTTCCAGAGCAACTCGTTGAAACTAAGAAAACTCCATCATCATCTCCTCACATCTGGGTCATACCGTTTCCGCAACATTTACAGGACTTTACCGTCCGTCCTACTCGTCAATCACCGCTCCGCCCCGGTAAATTTGCAGTATCAGTCCCATCGCCACAAAAGCCAACGAAATGATGGCGTACGCTACAAGCGCAATGAGCGAGCTCGGAAGGGGCTTCATCAGCAGCAATATCATCTTCAGAGCCGCGTTGTTGTAGGGCATGTACCTCTGCGGTGCGTCCAGCATCGCGTACCTGATCAGCACACTCTTCTTGTGTGAAAACGCGTCAAAGGAGAACTTGCCATGGTAGGACCCCATTCCGGAGGCACCCACCCCACCGAACGGCAAATTGTAATTCGTGGACTGCACCAAGCTGTCGTTCACACAAGCAGTCCCAGAGCTGGTCTCTTCCAGAACACGCGTACGAGTCTGATAATCCGACGAGTACAAGTACAGCGCCAGCGGCTTTTCCCGGTCGTTCACAAACTCAATCGCCTCGTCCAGCGTATCGTAGTACACCACCGGCAGGATCGGACAAAAACCTCCTCCTGCATCACCACACTGTTCGTAAAAGCATCCATCTCCTTCTTAAAATTCAGCAGCGTGGGGGCCACAAACTCATCGTCCCTGTCCTTCTCCCCTCCGAACACCACAAACTCCGCATCTTTCTCCAAGAAACCCGCCGCCCGATCAAAAGCCTTGTGGTTGATAAGGCGTCCGTACGACGCGCTCTTCTGCGCGTCTTCTCCAAAAACGTCGTGATGGCAGTTTGCATCGCAGCGACCAGTGCATCCCCCACTTTTGCACTCACCAAAACATAGTCCGGTCTCAGACACGTCTGTCCCGCATTCAAGAACGCAGCCCACGCGATTCTCCTTGCAGTCACCGCAACATCACACGTCTCGTCCACAATAGTCGGCGATTTCCCGCCCAGCTCGAGGATCGTGGGCGTGAGCGTCTTGGCCGCAGCTTCGGCCACAATTTTGCCAATTGTGGCGCCCCAGTGCACAAGATAAGGTCGAATTTGTGCTGTAACGTAGCGACTGTGGCCGGAATGCCGCCGTGCACCACGCGCACCACGTTCGGGTCCAAATACCGCGCCACGAGCTTCTGCAGCAGCTGAGCCGTGTTTGTGCACGAGTCGTCGCTTGGCAGCCGCAAAAGCACGCAATTGCCAGCGCTAATGGCGCCCACCAACGGCCACAGAGAGCTGCACGGGGTAGTTCCACGTGGCGAAGACGCACACGACGCCCAGCGGCTCCCGCTGGATGTACGAGCGGCCCGGGAGGTTGGCCACGTTGGTCCAGACCCGCTCCGGCGCGGCCCAGTTCTCCAGCTCTTCTTCGTGCAGAGAGTTCGCCACGAACAGGAGCGATCTCCGTGATGAGCGTCTCGGCCGGGGGCTTGCGCAGGTCCTGGAACAGAGCGTCCTGCAGCTCCCGCACGTTCTCGTTCAGCAGACGCCGCAGCTGCTGGAGTTGCGCCAGGCGGGCGGCGATGGGGCGAGTGGCGACGTTCCGGAAGGACGCGCGCAGCGCCTGGACGGAGGAGGCAACAGAGTCCGCAGACGTGGGCGGGAGGCACGTGTCGGCCATTTGGCAAATTGGAAAGTGAGGGACGTTAAGAGAAAAAAAAGTGATTAAAACTCCACGGTAAACAATCTGGAAACGCAGCTTCAACCACGGCATAGTGTAGCCATTAGGTTGGCGTTGCAAAAGGGACGAAGTCGCTGCAGCAGCGTTCATTGCATGCGTCGAACACCCTTCCGTACGCTTGTCGTGGAGAAACTGAACGACATCCAAGTGCTCCTTGCAAGTTGAGTACCGTTTCAGTGCACAGAAGAGCTAAACCAACAGCTTTGAATTTTTCTGGGATGAGAAACAACGGACCCTACCGGCAACTCGTTTCGTTTACAATTGCTGTGTAAACGAAACAACTGCGAGTATGCACGCCAGCAGGTTGCACAGGTTAGAAGAACTCTGGTCAAAAATACGTCCAACGCCATGGCAGGCACAACAATGGCGTTTGCTGTTTAGATGGCAGGGAATCGAGGAGGAACGGGTTGCCACGCACCTTCGAGGTCACCTGACGAGACGTTGAGGGAGAAATGTTGTTGAGTGTGGGAGGCCGTTGCCACCTTCGGGTTTCGCGGCGCCTCTCCTTCTCTTCACTTCATTATCGCATAGGAGGACGAGCCACCACCACACTCGATAGCATCAGCTACCGGTAGCCTCCAGTCGATAGTCCAGGGACCTTCACAAGCAAGACCCTGTCCAGACCAAGCACAAGCGTCTTCCAACACCGAAACGATGATGCCCACCAACTTGAACTCAGCACCGAAGGCCTCCCCAAGAAGCTCGCAGATCTCAACCCCACCAATCCGCTGGCGAGCATTGTGCACCAGGCCGATAAAAGCGGCAAGCAGCAGCCCATTCTCCGCGCAAGGCGCGAGAGCTCCGGTGCGCATGGCAGCTTCCGCAACTTGTTCGCGAACATTTGGTCAGCACTCAAGACCAATGAGCAGCAGCAAGCAGTTGACAAGAAAACGTCGTCTCCAGCTAAGCCGAAGGTTGCGGGTGTTGCGAGTAACACGATCGAGTTGCGCAGGAGTGTTCTGCCTCCGGTCTCACCCGTCGACGCCAACAAAAAGTGTTTGGTGCTGGACCTGGACGAAACGCTGGTGCACTCGTCGTTCAAGCCGACTGCCGACCCCGACCTCATTATCCCCGTGAACATCGACGACATGACTTACCACGCGTACGTCTGCAAGCGACCTGGTGCCGAGGAGTTCCTCGTTGAGATGGCCAAACACTACGAGATTGTCATCTACACGGCCAGTCTGAGCAAGTACGCGGACCCGCTCCTGGACAAACTGGACCCGGAAGGAGTGATCCGCCACCGGCTGTACCGCGAGCACTGCGTGCAGTACGAAGGCAGCTACGTGAAGGATCTGTCGCTGCTGGACCGCGACATCTCGCAGACGATCATCATCGACAACGCGCCCATGTCGTACGTTTTCCACCCTCGCAACGCCGTCGGCTGCTCCAGCTTCTACGATGACCCGAGTGACTGCGAGCTCGAGTCGATTTCTCGCTTCCTCAACAAGATCCACGACGTGGAAGACGTTCGAGAGCACCTGCACATTTGGGACGCTAACTATTAGCTTGGCGATTTTTTACAATCTGGACATAGGAAGTCGTTAGCAGTAAGCGCTAAATGGCACCAAACAATGTACATCACGAGGTTTTTGTCAGCATTGGTAGCCCAAGACGCAGCAACACTTCCGTGCTCAGTCAGTACAATAGTTTCTCAGCCTGCAGTCATTTAAAAACTTCGCATTTTATTTTCTGACAAGACCACCTACCCCTACCCACAAGTTCCGTTAAAAATACTCCTCGTGGCCATTTCTATTTTCAGGTCGCGGGCGGAGAACGCTATCTTTGCACCTCCTCCGCGCTGTGACTTGTAGGGGTGCTCACTTCGCCCCTCGCCATGAACCCCAGCAACCCGTTCCAGGACCCGTCCGTGCTGCGCGCGCAGTCCCCGCCCGAGATGCCCTTCTCGTCCATCTCGCCGCCCGCCCCCGTGTCGCCCGTGGGGGCAGCGCGTACCCGACGGCTCCGCGGCCGAACCTCATGGACGAGATCGGCGCGTCCATCAAAGCCACCAACAGCCAGACAATCATCAAGGTAATGCGGCTGCTAAACCTGGTGCTGGCCTCGGCCACCATCGTGGCCGGCGTGCTGGCCTGGCTCTTCGGCCAGGTGGACAGCTTCCAGCGCGTCATCGCCGGCATCTACATCGTCCTGTTCGGGGCGCTGCTGCTGGCCTTCGAGCTGCGCACCGAGAAGATCGACGTGGTGCTGCGCAAGAACTTTGGCTTCATGTACGGCAACAAGACGCGCACCATCTTCCTCGTCTTGTACGTGCCATTTCTAACGGCACCATTTCTAACGGTCGCCCCAGGTGAATTTCTAACTGATTTGGGTCTCTTGTTGCTGTTAGCATTGCCATCTGGCCGCTGTCCATGGGCAACTTCTGGCTCACGATCGTGGACGCGGTGCTGCTCTTCCTCAACGCCTTCTTCAACTACTTTGTCATCTCGCAGCACCCGGCCTTCTCCACGGTGCCGCCCGTGGTTGACCCCAACCAGCCGCAGGGCTACGCGCCCGCCCCGACGATGAACGTCTAAAGCTGATCTGCCGAGTAACTTTTTTATATCTAACTGCAATATCCAAGTTTTTATCCTCTTTTTCATCCGGTCGACATGTAGCCATGTTACAAATACATGTACCGTAGCTACATTTTTGCGCCTCCTACCCCCAACCACTAACTCGCAAAACGCAAAAAATAATGCAGGACAGCGCGGGGATGTCTTCGCGCAGCAAGCTGGAGCGCAAGAAGGCCCGGCTGAACCGCCGCAAGATCGCGGCCGAGGAGGAGCGCAAAGCCCTCGCGCAAGAAGCCGAAGCTGCGCGCCTTGCCGCCGTCAGTCGCAGTCGGTTGCGCCGCCTGCCGCCATGGCTGCCGGCGCTGCCGTCCACCAACGCGCAAGACGCCAAAGTTTTGCGCGAATTGAACGACATTTCCCAGCCTGTTGCGCAACGCGTGGGGCGCGAAATGTTGCGCTACTGCAAATACACGCAAGACGTCGTGGACGCCGCGCAAAAGCACATCGACGCCGCCATCGCGCACATTTCGGACGGCGTGCAAAGATCTGGCCGCACGCCAAGGTGTTGTGCTTCGGCTCGTACTCGACGGGTCTCTGGCTCCCGTCCAGCGACGTGGACGTGGTGGTGGTGGGGCTCACCAACACGCAGGACCGAGACGTGCCCACCCAATTCATCCCGGACGGGGTGAAGGAGCTCGAGCAATTAGCGCGGCATTTGCGGCCGCAGCGCAAATGGGTGCAGCGCGTGGACGTGGTGCGCGGCGCAAAGTGCCCGTCGCAAAACTCGTTTTGCGCAAAGACGGCGAAGAAACGTCGACGCTTTTGCGCGTGGACATTTCTATCGAGAATTTGCAGACCAGCCACGGGATGGAAGCCAGCAAACTCGTGCGCGAGTACGTCAAGGCCCTCCCGAGACTCAAACCGTTGCTAATGGTGGTCCGCCAGTTTCTAAGCGAAAAAGCACTTAATAGTGCGTTTACTGGCGGGTTAAGTTCCTATGCAGTCACGTTGCTGGCCGTGTATCTGATGGAAATGCAAAAGCCTCAGGAGGAAGAAGAGGCGGAGAAGGAGACGGAGGAGATGGAAGCGACCAAGTTGGGCCAATTGCTGCTGGACTTCTTGGAGTATTACGGCACGTCGTTCGACTACTTCACGACGGGCCTGTCGCTCAAACCCGAAGCTTTCGGCGCGTACCCGTTGGCCGCCCACTTGTCCATTGCCAGTGGGAACATGATGCCGCAGCTCGTGATCGACGACCCCGTGTACAAGAACGGCCAGCACAATGCGGCTGCGGGGGCCTTCGCGTTGGCTCGAGTGGTGGCTGCGCTCGAGAATGGCTACTACGCGCTGTGCTTCCACCGACCCACCCAGTTCACACCCACGCCGCTGTGCCAGTTGCTGCATTGGTCGGGACATCAAGCAAAGGAGCTGTGAAGACTAGTTGTGTACTACGAAGTAGGTAGGCGTGGGGGACGTTGAAGGTGTCAATAGACTGGAAGGTAGAAATGGTGGTCTATGTGAAGGCACTCGACAGGGTTCTACAACTACTGGGTGGGCTGCTCCTATGAGTCGACTGCACCCGCCGTCTAGCTACTGATCTCCTCGGCAGCAGCAGCGGCCTGCTGCTCTTCCAAGAGTTTCTGCTGCCGCTCGATCTCATCGTAGTCGACGTTGGCGAGGACGTAGATGATGACGAGCGAGACGACCGTCATCTTCAGGAGCTGGCGCACATCCTTGAACGTCAACGCGCGGAGGGAGGCCATGAAGATCTTGGGCGCGAACACCAGCAGACACAGCTGGTCCCAGGCGAAAGCACCCAGCACCTCCAGCGTCAGCAGGCCAGTAAGAATACGCGTGAAGCGCGGGTCGGGCATGGGCACAATCTGCAGCACCTTGTTGAACAGGGGCATGCGCTCCGTGCACAGCAGGAAGACACCCACGATACTGATGCCGAGCGAGTAGAGCAGCCCCGGGTTCTCCGTCATGGGCTTCATAAACGGCCGGCCCTTGTAGTTCACCGCGCACACACTCACAGTCTGCACGCCGTTGATGAGGAAGATGACGGTGCTCATGACGCTGGGCTGGAACTCTCCTGGCTTCGAGTGCGTGATGTCCCCCTCGGGCGTGTACTCTTTCGCGAGGTTCGTGAGGTAGATCATGCAGCCCAAATGCAGCGCGAATTGACCCGCCAGACTGGAAAAGAGCGCCGGGTGGAAGATGGACGTCAGCGGACGCACAGGCGACAGCTTGTCCAGCGGGGTGGCGCGACTCAAGGTGATGCTAGCCACAGTGGAAATCATGCCCAGCGCCATCATTTGCGAGTTGGCCCACTTTACCTTGTCCAGATACAACACGGACAGCGAGTACGAGCTGATGAGGCAGTTGACGGCCAGAATCTGGTACATCTGCATCGTCGTCACGAGCGCGCAACGGCCCTGGCGAATGATATCAACACAGCCCTTGATGGAAGGAGCGCGAGAAGTAAACGGAGAGGCAATCGAGGCGTCGCCAAGCTTCACCATCGGCAATTCCCCGTCATCAAAGTCATCCATGTACTGCGCCATGGCAGCGTTGTTGGCGAAGTTCGCAAAGCCCTTGGAGCCCGTGCGCTCCATCTGCAACTTTTTCTTCTCTTCGGCCTCGCGCTTGGCAAATGCAGCAATTGCCTTCATCCGTGCGAACGATTCACCGCGAGCCTGGCGCTCGCGCACATCAGCTTCCAGCCCTTCCTGCTTCCTTTTCATTTCAGCCTGTTGCTCCTCCTTCGTAAGAACCTTCAGTTTTGGATTCTTCTTGGCCAACGCCTGCTGTTTCTTCTTGATAGTCTCCACAGCTTTCTTCTTCTGCTCACCAAGAATGAGCTCGACGTAGTCCTGCTTCGCCTTGCAGTGTGCCGTGTTCACATTTTGTTGCGCAAGACGCTTCTTCAGTGCTGAAACGTGCAGTTTCATCAGGTCTTCACGCGTGCTCACGGTGGCCACGTTGCCCTTCTGGTACTTCGCCAAACCGGTAACACTCTTGTCCGCGTTCGCCGATCCAAATCCACCTAAAAGAGCCACACCAATATGCGCCTGCTTCAAGGCACCCACATCGTTACCACCGTCACCGCACATGAGCGTGTGGTGACCGTGCGTCTTCAGAAAAGTCAATACCTTCTCCTTCAATTCCGGTGTCATTCGTGCATACACACGGATGTGGTTCAGGTTCTTCCAGATCACATCGTCCACTTCACCCGCAGCAGCGAGCGTCTTACCGTTCACGCATAGGTCGTACTTCTTCACTAAAACCTTAATATCGCTGCTCTTGTACGGCGCCAAGACCGAGTCATCTTCCGCGCTAGTCCACTTAAGAGGGTCGCTGGGCGAAGAACTCTCACTCAGAATCAGAGCGGGGCGAGTGACAATGCCCACCTCCTTCGACACATGAACAGCAGTCAGCGTCGCGTCACCCGTGATCATTGACACGTCGTGCGAGCTGTCCTTCAGAACCTTCACAATATCTCCACTGTCCTTGCGCACCAGGCACTGGAACACGGCAAACCCAGCAAAACGCAGGTCGCTTTCGGCCCAAGCACGAGGCTTCTTAGCGACTTCTGTCTCCGACGGACGGCCATCAACATCCTTGTAAGCAAGAGCAAGCACACGCATTCCCCGACGAGCAAGGCTCTGGTAGGTTGACCAGTACCACGACGGAATAGAATCCGCACGCATCAGCTTCGCCACCGCCTCGGGGCTTCCTTTCACAAGCGAGCGCACGCGCACACCCTTGTCTCCTAGATGCACCTTTGCCACGACGCTCATTCTCTGCAGCTTGGATGCGAAGTGGTTACGGTGCATGATTTGCACAAAAACATCCTTCTGGTTGATTCCCTGGCCCCAACGGCGCTCGCTCGCGCGTTCAAGATCCTTCTTTGCCTGGCATTGGCGAGTGGCCCCATCGTATGAAAAGTCGATAGCACGAATAGAAGCCTCTTCCACCGGGTCACCAATCATCTTACCGTCAATCTGGACGAGAGATTGGCAGCCGGCAAGCACCAACGTAGCGTCAAGGTTAGCCGCAATCATCGGCACGTGTGTCAGCACGCCGTCTTTCGGAGCAGCTGGGGTAGGTGTAGTGGTGTCCTCGCAAACCACTCCAACGGCAGTAAGCTGATCCGTTGTCAATGTGCCGGTCTTATCGAACAGACAAATGTCCACCTTGCCCGCCAGCGAAATACGGAAAGGTTCCGTGCAGAAAATCGACAGCTTCACCAGGTTCAGCAGAGCCGAGTTCACCGCCATAGCTGTTTGCATAGGGAGCTCAGCCGGGATCACGCTCGTGATAATAAGCACACAACGAAGAAGCAGCTCGAAGGTGATCTTGCCCTTCTGCGCGATACCATGGCGCAGTACGTAGCCCGACGAAAGCAGAGCGAAGATCAACAGCAAGAACGCCAAACCATACGCATCCCACGAACTGCCCGTGACCTTGCCACTGGAGAACTCAATCATACGCACAAGCTTGCCCTGCGACGAGCTGAAACCGGTACGCAACACGTACGCCGTGCACCCGTTATCAGGCGAGTGAGGAATCCGTTGAATCAAAGCAGCCCCCATCTCTCCTTCGGCCGAGTTTTCCGCCTGCATAACCGTAGTTCCGCCGAAAAGCACGTGAACCTTGTGCCCAGACTTCATGTCAAGCTGCTCCGCGAGGTCCTCGGGGCTCATCTTCGTGCCAATCGCCTCCTTCATCTGCGGCACACTTTCGCCAGTCAATGTGGCCTCATTGAGGACAGCCGAGCCCTCCAGCAGCAAGCAATCGCACGGCACCATGTTGTCATGGTCGCCATCAGTTTCCCGCTTCACCGAGATCACGTCGCCGGGCACGAGCATATCCGAGTCCAGCTTCTTCCACGTCTTTTCGCGGTAGACGTAAATCTCGCGCGCCTTGTTGCCCATGCCGCGCAGAGTTTGCAGGTTCTTGAGCCGACTCATGACCGTGACCCCTCGAACATGAGGATCATAGCCAGCGTGAAGAGCGAGTACTGCCAGTACTCGTCGAGCATGTACAGACACACGCTAAAGATCTGGAAGACCGTGAGCGGCTCCAGCAGCTGCTGCTTGAACATGTCCACGAAATTCGGCTGCGGGATGCTGAACTCGTTCTTGCCGTACAGGTCCAGCTGCGTCTCGATCTCATGGCCCGAGCGCAGTCCGCGGGACTCGAGGTAAAACTTGACCGTCTCGTTCACGGGCGCTTTCAGCTTGCGGAAGAGGATTCCGCCCTTGTCGCCCGCCTCTTCTTCCGCCACGTACTTGTGTTTCTGGAAGAGGAAGTACGGTTTCCCAGCAGACGAGCCGTCCGCGCGCTTGGGGCGCGTGATCTCCACAATGCTGCTCTTGCCCTTGAAGGAGCGCGGCACCACCATGACGAACGTCGCGTCCTGCAGATCCGTCACCGGCGTGTACTTGATGAAGGCCTTGACGCGCACGGACCAGACCTGGAAGAGCAGCATGAGGCCGTGGGTCATGACCGTCGCCAGCATGTACAGCAGCGGAACGATCGCGGGCAAGAACGGGTTCGGCAGGGGCGGCCCTTCCTCGTCCAGCTCCAACATGGCGGTGTAGTTGATTGTGGGCTCGGCCGAAGCTTCTCGGACGACTCCTGGGACAGCATGGCCGCCGCGAGGCCTCCGTCCTCCCCGGGCGTCCACCGAGCCGGGGATCACGAGGCCGGCGTCCTCCAGCTCCTGCATCGCTTGGGCGTAGGGCTCTCCAGCGGTCAAGAAGCAGTGGTAGAACGAGAAGGCGTAGAGGACGAGGAAGGGCGCGTGCTCCAGTCCGTAGCCCAAGTTCAGCGGGTTGGCGCGGCGTCGGTGCAGCGACAGCTGGCGGATGGACTTGCCCGTCCATTGGGGGCGCGTGGGGCTTCCCCATCTTTCCCTTTCCGCGCTCTTCTGACACTCGTGTGCCCTCGACGCGGAGAATGCGGAAATGAGCTCCTTCCCTCCACTTACGTGGCCAAATTGGAGGAGGTCACTCTTTTCGGAATAACGACGTCGTGTGGTTTTTCAGCCAATCGGAGAAAAGGGCTCATTGGATACGAACTTCAAGATGAGCATGTTGAACCTGTACCGGATGGACGTCTCCACCGCTGTCGCTCTGGTGTGTCGCGCGAACGAGCAGATTGAGGCGCTGAGCCACGTGGTGCAGCTGCTGTCGGCGTACGTGGACGCGTCGGCTCGTTGGACGCTGCAGCGAGCAGTGGAGCAGGACTTTGTGTACCTGGTGCAGCGCCTGCTTCGAGCCGATCCCAGCCACTTTTTGGCTCAAATGGCTGCAGTTCGAAGCGCCATTCGAGTCGCAGCGGGACGGGGACACGTTCATATGCTGGAGACGCTCGTGAGCCGCTACCCGCCGGTGGTTCTGGACGAAATCGCCGTCAAAAGAGCGGCGGCCAACGGTCACGTGGAGCTGCTCAGGTGCATGCACGAGAAGATCCCAACGGCATGTTCGGAGGCCGAGGCGCTGCGTAAAGTGCTGTACTCGTCCGATACAATTGCGCTAGCGACGAGGCACTTGGAGACGGTCAAGTGGCTCGTGGCAGCGAGAGGAGGCGAGTGCTCGGCGGCTCCGCTGCACCAAGCGGCTAGAAGCGGCCAGTTGGAGGTGGTGCGGTGGCTGTACGAGCACTCTGGGTGCATTATCTTGTCCCGTGCAATGGACGAAGCCGCGTCGTACGGACACTTGGACGTGGTGCAGTTTCTGCACGAGGCAGGCGGGCGGGCGACGATGGCCATGGTGGGGGCTGCTGTGAACGGACACCTGCAAGTTCTCAAGTGGCTGCATGAACACCGAGATGAAAGATGCACGGTGTTTGCGATGGACGGAGCGTGCAGTCATGGCCACTTGGAGGTGGTGCAGTGGCTGCATGAGAAGAGGAGCGAAGGTTGCTCGGTGCAGGCCATGAATGGAGCTGCGAGGAGCGGCCACTTGGAGATCGTACAGTTTCTCCATAACCACCGAACCGAAGGGTGTACGTACAATGCCATGGATTGGGCAGCTCAGGAGAACCATCTCAACGTCGTGCATTGGCTGCATATTAATCGCAAGGAAGGGTGCTCACGTCTCGCCATGAACGAAGCGGCAAAACGTGGACATTTCGAAATGGTCAAGTGGCTACACACCAATCGAGCTGAGGGTGCACTGCTTCCGCTATGAATGCTGCTGCGAAGTACGGGCATTTGGACGTCGTACAGTTCCTGCATTCAAATCGACTTGAAGGATGCACTGTCTCCGCGATGGACGGCGCAGCAGAGACCAACCGCTTGGATATCGTGCAGTGGCTCCACGAACACCGCGACGAAGGATGCTCAACGCGAGCGATGGATCGAGCGTCGAAAAACGGCCACTTGCAGCTTGTCAAGTGGTTTCACGAGAACCGCGGAGAGGGCTGCACGACAGAGGCGATGGACGGTGCTGCTGAAAGTGGCCACCTGCAAATTGTAAAGTTCTTGCACCAGAGTCGCGGAGAAGGCTGTACGCTGTACGCAATGAACTCGGCGGCCAGGAACGGCCATTTCGCAGTTGTGAAATGGCTGCATGAAAACCGTGCGGAAGGCTGCACCAGAGCAGCCATGGACGGCGCTGCAACAAATGGACACTTGGAGGTCGTTCAGTTCCTCCACGACAAGCGTACGGAAGGGTGTTCGACGCATGCAATGAACGCTGCCGCAGCGCGAGCCGACTTCGTCATGTTGGAGTGGCTCCGCACCCATTCTCGTGGAGGCTGCTCTGCTCAAGCCTCCGTGTTCGCTGTCTCACACGACCACGTCGAAGTGTTGGTGTGGCTTCGTGCTCATTTTCCCGGCTCAATGGCCAGCACGGGAGACCTCTACGGCATCGCGCAGTACTACAACGGCGTGCACATTTTGGCGTACCTGGATGAGAAGTGGGTACTCAGTAAACACTGAGCTTTGCCTGCCACATCGTGACAGAACAGTTTAGTTTGTTTTATTTTGTAAGTTCCAGTTTCAATCTAATCTACCAGGTGATGTATCTACGCAGAAACAGAAGGCAAGTGTCAAATAGTTAGAGTTGCAGAGGCTCCACGTCAGCGTAAGGCAGACACATGTCGAAGTGGTCGAATATGGGGTCGCTAGCGAGCTGTCCAAGGAGCTCGTCCAGACCGAATACCGAGTACGGTGGCTCGGCCATGAACATGGCAGCTTCAACATGGATTTCACCAGTCGAAGCGGCTGGCTGCATAGGCATAGGCGACACTGCGATCGAGAGCACTCGGTCGCTTTGCAGCTGCTTTGGCGCCTCGACAGGCTTGACTGGCATGGCTGCACGCCGTTGCAGTCGCTGTCGGTACTTCTGCGCGTGCGTCATGACTTGGCGCGGCGTCCGACTGCCGATGTGTTGCGCGACGCACTTCCACGGCCCGGATGGGTACAACGTGAGACCCTCGAGGAACAGCTCGTGCTCGATGATGGTCCACGTGCCGAGCGTCGTGGGCGAAGTCGCTGTGGCTGTGGACGTCAAGGGCGCGTGGCGCTTCTGCGGCATGCGGATCACCGACTTGTTGGCCTTGTCGAAGAGCTGACACCGAGTCGACTCGGTAAAGGTCATGAGCCAAAGGTTGAAGAGGTTGAAGTGCAACGCGCGACTTGGCAAGTCCAAAGACTGGAGCAGTGCGTTGCGTCCGACTGAGCAAATTGCGGAATGAAGAGCTCGTCTCGTTCGCGGCTCAAGTCGCGATGCACTCCAGGTTGAAGTGGAACCCGCATATTGAGTTCACTATGCCTCAATATTTTAGTCACATACTTTATGTTACTTAAGACAGAGGGTAACCTCGAAAGCTATTTTCGCGCAAACAGGGATTTGCTCTTGGAGGAAATGATTATCGGGACAGACGCCTATCAAAGTGGCTCCACTGCCACTGCTGGAAGCTCGACAAATCACGAACTTGGTTAAGCTGAAGCTGAACTTCAGCTTATTAACTGGTCAAATGCCAAAATGAATCATCGATAACGTTACCGGTACCTGTGGCGGCACCAAAACGCTGTCTATCAATTGTGACCTATTTCGGGTCACCTTTTGTTGTTTCTGTCTGTCTTTGACTCGATTGGGTCTCTACATTTACCATCCCAGCACGTGCATCGACAGTAAGTCCAAAATGACGTCTGAGGTGTCTCCACCGCCGGAGTCCGGTAGTCGTCGAAACTCAACGGGTAGCAACAACCACATCACGTATGGCAAAACCTGGGCAGACGACGTACAGAACTACCATGTACGTAGGTCGACCTGCGTGTGGTGACCGTAACCCCTTAATGCTATTGATCTTCGCTTTGCAGGCAGCGAAGTCGGTACTTCCGTGGCTACCCGAGCAGCAGAAACCAGTGACGCATGTGACACGATACGAAAAGTCTCGTGAAGAACGAGAGTACGATATCGTACTGGGGCGGTTCCGTGAAGAGGACAAAGAGGTGGGATACCAACAACGTGAAGGTGTCCAGCTCAAACGAAGTCTCGAGAACGGACGGGTATGAATTGTTTTTATTGTTGTGTTTTGGGATATCAAGACGCCTCACGTGGGCTTGTTTTTTTGGTCCAGGCAAAAGAACTTCGGGCGATTCAGCGTTTTAACGTGATCAGTAACGCTCCAATGTATCCCGGAGCAAAAGACCCGACCGAGAAGTGCCCAGAGCAGCACCCAAATCGTAAGAAAAATGCTGCTGCGTTTAACATCATCACGAATATTCCTCACGCGGGAGCAAGTGCTTCGACCCCAACGGCCAGCGTCTCTCCTTCTCGGAAACCGAATCGTGAATTCAACATCCTAACCAACAAGTACGACCTGCTACTGGTGTTAGGAAAATAACCAGGTCTAACCATTTTCCTGTGGTTTTTAAAGGTATCATGATCGCCATGACAGTCGATTCGAACAAGAAGCAGCGCAGGCCAAGCGACTTGCAGCCCAGAAGTACTTCAAGACACGAACTTTCGACCCTCTTCGCGTCACTTACGTGGACGAAAACCGTGAGAAAGATTTCGTGATTCAAAGACACGACGAGCAGCAAATTCATGGCAAAAACCGAGTTCTCATGCTGCCACCACGTGAACAATTCTCCGAAGGTCGACTGTACAACATCCTAAACCAGCACGTCATCAACCCGGAAAAGCTCGTTGCGTTGAACGAGAAGGAGCAACGGGCGCTGAACAAGATGCAAAAACTGCGTATGAGAAGAAAATGCTCGAGGTTGGCGAGAACCAACAGGCTCGGGAAACGGACCTCTGTCTCAATCGCTACGCCCACGAACGCCATACTCAAAGCCAAGTACATGGATACGATGTGCTGTCGAACCAACCTTACGCTGGTAGAGATGCTAAGCCAAGTGTTCATCCGAGAACACATGCAGCTCTGTCACCCTGGAAAACGATTGAAAGCGGTCTACCAGTGAACAACAGAGTCTCACCAAAGACAGCATCAACCACGGGTGGAGTCGCAAATAACAGACACGTATCAAACCCTACGCCAGTACGCGATGTCAGCACGAAAATGCCCGACATTTTAGTCCTTAACCAGCCCTCAATTCAGGTACGTAAAGCGCCACTCGAACGAGTATACTTCGAAGTACTGTTACCACTAACACTTTGAATTGTGCTGTCTTCAGAGCTTGAAATCACCGCCATTATCTCAATCCGCAGTGCGAACTGGTGGATTTCAAATATGAATACGAGCTAAGACCTTACTTGGGTAACAAATGTTTCTGACTTAACAGTGACTTTTTTCAGCCTTGTTATAATACATGCATGTTTTTTAAAACAAAACATGCATGTAACAACTTCATCAAGAATCAAAAACCTCTTCGAATCGTTGCAGCGACATTCTGTTCGAAAATCCATACTAGTTGTGTTAGTGAATCCAAGTCAACCACCTCTCTGGACCCTTTTAAACTCGATTCCTTCCCACAGCGGATACAAAAGCTCAGATTGCACCTTGTTGAAGGCAAGTACGTCAGATGGCTACATTTGTGGACGTTGCAGTGTTACATGTTTGAGTTGTCTAGATATGCGGTCACGTCGAGGTCGTCAAACGTTTCGCTGCTCTGGCTTCGGTCGTTTTCTGAGCGCTCGAGGGTGTCTGCGAGCATCCTAGCGGCTGCGATGAGCCCCCGAACACTGGTACGTCGGTTCCGAGCGAACGCGAAGGAGGACGAGGGGCTGCTGAGACCTTCGTCATCGTCTTCGTCTTCAGCAAAAGTCGACAGCGACCGCATGATGGTCGTTCGCTCGACTTCGTTGCCGGTTTTGTTGATATTGCCGAGATCGACGTCCTGGATAATAGCAGACAGCAACCGCTGCCGAGAAAGCTGGTCCTTCACCTGTCGACTGCGAGTGGTGCGCTCGAAGTCTTGGGCGTTTACAGCAGCGAACGAAGCTCTTCGAGCAGCCGTGACAGTCTTCGGGTTGCGCAGCACAATCATGTCCACGTTGCTCCACATTCGAGCTTGGTGTTTGCCTTCCGGGTTGAGCACCGTATCCTCCGCGCCACGAACCTGAAACCCGCACAAAATGTCGCCCCGCATCATCGCTCGCTTGGCCAATTGCCAGAACGAAACTTTCTCAAACAGCTCACAGTAGCGACTTGAAGACTCCACTTCCAGATACGCTCCTGTGGGGCCAAGGAGCTCGTCGAGTATTACGCGTACATCTCGACTTTCAGAAATCATAGCGAGGATGCAGCTTACGAGCTCGTTTGACTGGATAAACTCTGAAAGCTTGAGAATCGTGGCACTGGTGGAGATCGTGCGCTGTGTCCTCGGATCCAGAATTTCGCTGATACACTTGCAGTACTCTGGAACTGCGTCGGGGCCGCTGGTACTTCTGAGATTGCGAGCTTGTAAGTCGCGGATTAGCAGTAGCGATGCCAAGGAATGCGAGTCGGAATGCATAATATCCGTCTCGCGTGACTGGTCCGACAAGATCATGATCGACGTGAAGGAGCTCCAGGAAGCTTTTCAAGCTGCCTGCGGATTGCCGTATTGCCTAAATGATGTACCAGTCGCAGGTGCTTCAGCGTACCGACGTCTAACCCACTGTCGAGCAGGCTTTTGTTTCGCAAGTTGACTGGTTCCTCACAAATCATGTGCAGTTCCGTTCCTGGTTGTACAACCGCATCAAGAAGCTGGATCATATCGCGAATATCTCGACGCCACCCACACATCAAAATCCGTTCTAGTGCGGCAGTTTTGGATGGCGGAGGTGGAACTCTGCCAGCTTCAATTGAGACCGGAGGACACGCCTTGTACGTGTCGTCGTCTTCTGCGAGCACCAGGATTTGGTCCTCTTCTTCCACTATCGTGTTTGCATTGGGACAAATAAATACCTCGCCAGTTTTGCGTTTAAGGCCGAGGGTGTTGCGTTCGGGAAGCACTCCGCCAGACTGCCGAATTCGACTCCTACACACTCAGGCCATGCTTTGAAGTAGAATTCATTCCCTTCGAATCCGAGCAGGGCCGAATATACCCGAGCGAGACCGGGAGATCGTGCTGACATCAACACGAGACGGCCGATCACATCGTGAGATACCAGGATTTCAACGTCATCTCCACCTACGAGTCGTAGCAACGGGTCATTATCAACATCCCGTAGCTCCGCCACAATGTGACCTGACAACTGCAAAACCACAGCAGGTCAGTCTTAAATATTCATCATGGTCGTTCGATTCAAACTTCGTACCTCAGGTAGAGTCTTCAAGCTCAAGACAGTTCGTAGAATCGCTGCGTCGGATCGATCGGCATCTCCAGAGGAATGAGCCATGATAATGATACTCCGCGCTCGGTGAGCAGAAACTTTCAACAGGTCAACTGACAAAAGAGGAGTTCCTGTTCGAAAAATAACGCGCGTTCCTCGAAGCTCTTCCTTGCGCATTTGCGACTCGAGTTCGGCTTCCAGCTCTTCCTTTTCAATCTCCGCAAGAACAACGATGACGCCTCCGCTTTCACTCGCGTTGGCCAAACAGATTTGTCGGATCAATGAAATCGACTTGTCGGACCATCCTAGTAAAAGCTGAAATCACCAGCAACAAGTGTTAGAAAAGTCAGCAATGGGGCTCCACCGCGCTTGTAGTTTACCGTGTGGTTTTGCTCCGCGACGTTGGACTTGCCTTTCTTGAGCATATCCATCTTGGCTCGAATTCCGTCGACGACAAAACCCATGATGACGGAAAAATACAAAATACCCATGAGGGACATTATTACGCCGATCACACGGAACCCCTGTCGGAATACAAATCTCACGTTATCCTTTTGCAGTATTTTTACCAAAGAAATACAGTACGTACTTCATCAACCAAAGCGGTGTGTGACCCCGCGTCGGCCAAATACGTCCACGATTCCCATACTGTTTCTGACAATGCAGTCGATGGCCGCACTAGTTTCAAAAATATGCCGCCAATTGTCATCATCACGAGCCCCAACAGAGACAAAGTGGCCGTTTGTCCTTTTCGCGTTGAAATGTACTGGTCGATTCGGTAGGCGAGCCACTCGGAGGTGGTGATTTTCTTGGTCGGAGCCTTGATCTTCGCGATTGCGCGATTCTGTTTGGCCAGCATCTCGGCTCGATTCGTTGACATTCGTGCCAGCATCTGCGATCTGCTGGGCTGAATCGGATGTACTGGCTTGGGGGTCAATGTTCCTGAAAACGACTTGGACCTCGCGACAGGTGGTGCCACCTCAACTTCCGGTGGTGCCTCATCGAACTCCTCGAGGCCTGGAATGACCTTCTTCTGTGTGCTCATATCTTCATGGACGGAGAAGTCTTGTAGCACCCCCACGTCGGACAAGTCGGAGAAATGAGGAGGCGCCGACGATTGAGAGACCCGTTTTATCTTTTTAGGTCATGGAACGAACAAGGCCAAGGTCACAGCTTTTTGTCATGGTTACCCTCGGCTTTTTCCAACGCGTCGGCGAGGATTCTCGCTGCTGCAACCAGCGCACGCACACTCACTTGGTGTTTCTGCGTCGACAAGACTTCCAGCATGCTGCCGTTATTACCGACGTCATCTTCCGAGTCGAAAGCGTACAGAGCTCGCATCATCGTGGTGCGGTCCTCGCCCTCACCAACGTCCCGGAACATGTTCAGATCCGACTCTTGCACGATGGCATCTAGAAGTCGATGTCTGGAATACGTCGCCTTCATCTGCCGACTCCGAGTCGTGCGCTCGAAATCTTCCGTCACCACGGGAACAAACGATGACTCGTGTGCAGAGAAGTCGTCATCTTCGTTCCGGACCACGATCATATCCCTGTTGCCCCACGTCTGTGCCTGGTCTTTCGATCCCGGATTCAAAACGGTGTCCTCAGCACCACGAATCTGATACCCGCACAAAATGTCTCCTTGTGCCAGAGCACGCTTGGATAATTGCCGGAAAGAAACTTGCTCTTGCGATCCACAGTAGCGGGACGAAGCCTCAACTTCGAAAAAGGCACCTTGCGGGCCCAGCAACTCGTCCAGAACCACGCGCACGTCGCGGCTTTCGGAAATCATGGCAAGAATGCAGCTAACCAGTTCGTTGGACTGGATAAATTCTGACAGTGTAAGAATGGTGGCACTTGTGGAGATGGTCCGTTGCGTACGTGGATCGAGAATCTCACTGATGCACTTGCAGTACTCAGGCGATCCTTGGATGACGCTGTTCCGACTGGTACTTCGTGCTTGTAAATCGCGCATCAAGAGCAACGAAGCCAACGAGTGCGAATCCGAGTGCATGATGTCCATTTCTCGAGACTGATCCGACAAGATCATGATGGACGTGAAGGAATGCCACGGGAGATTTTCGAGCTGTCTGCGGATTGCGGTGTTCCCCACGTAATGCACGAGCTGAATGTTCTTCAAGCTCTCGACCGTCAGCCCCCTTCGAGCAGTAGTTTGTTACGTAGGTGAACAGGTTCTTCGCAGATTATGTGCAACTCGGTACCAGGTTCCACAATTGCATCCAGCAACTGAATCATATCTCGGATATCTCGACGCCACCCGCACATTAAGATCCGTTCACACGTTGGCAGCTTCGGCTGTGGTGCTGGGACGCTCCCAACCTCAATGAAAGCAGGATGACACGCCTTGTACGTATCGTCATCTTCAGCCAACACTAGAATCTGGTCTCCCTTTTCTATCGTCATGTCCGGTTTGGGGCAGATGAAGACCTCCCCATTCTTCCGTTTGATGCCAAGAGGAATAGCGTTCGGAAAACGCTCAACGAGGTTCCCAAACGCTACGCCAACACATTCAGGCCACTCTTTGAAGTAGAACTCGTTTCCTTCAAAGCCTAGTAGGCACGAATAAACCCGTGCGAGGCCTGGAGATCGGGCTGACATGAGTATTAGACGCCCTATGATATCGTGTGATACCATGATCTCAACTTCTTGTCCTCCGACAAGACGGACCAGCGGGTCATTATCGATGTCACGTAACTCAGCTACAATGTGTCCTGATAACTATGGAAAGTAAACAGTCATCATATCCCTTATTAGTAGATGCTATACGGATGAAAATGTATCCGCGAACGTACCTCAGGCAGTGTCTTGAGGCTCAGAACGGTACGCAATACAGATGCGTCGGAACGATCAGCATCACCGGTTGAGTTTGCCATAATGATAATACTCTTCGCACGGTGAGCTGAGACCTTGAGCAGGTCAACCGACAAAAGAGGAGTTCCTGTTCGGAAAATAATGCGCGTTCCCCGAAGCTCTTCCTTGCGCATTTGCGACTCGAGCTCGGCTTCGAGCTCTTCCTTGTCAGTTTCAGCAAGAACAACGATGACGCCTCCGTTCTCGCTCGCGTTCGCCAAACATATCTGTCGAATTAGCGAGACCGACTTCTCCGTCCACCCAAGAAGGAGCTGTATTCATGCAAAACGTGTTAATAACGTCGTCACAAGACAATGTTTCTCGCTTTTTCACTTACTGTGTGGTTTTCCTCGGCGACAATGGATTTGCCTTTCTTTAGCGTATCAAGCTTAGCTCGAATTCCATCTACAACAAAGCCCATGACAACTGAGAAGTACAAGATCCCAACTAATGTTGTCAGTACTCCAACCACACGCAGACCCTGCCAATGGCACCACGTGTTAGCATGCTATCATAGTCAGGTACAAGCTTTGGTACTTTGGTACGTACATCTTGCGTCAAGGATGCGTGAGACCCCGTGTCTGCCAGAAACGTCCAAGACTCCCACACTGTTTCTCCAAAATCTCGCGATGGCTGCACTGCTTTCAGGAAAATCCCTCCGATCACAATCAACACTAGTCCGACAACCGACAGCGTAAAAATCTGTCCTCTTCGCGTTGAGATATGCTGATCGATGTCGTAAACAGCTTTCTCAAGTCTTGTGATTTTCTTTGACGGCGCCCGGATATTTGCGATAGCTCGATTTTGTTTGGCAAGCACCTCTGCTTTGCTGATTGGTGTTGCCACAAGTTGGTGCATTGACACAGCCGTGGCTAGTCTTGAGGCAGTGCGCTGGCGAGCCATTACGGAACGTCTTCTGACAGGCTGTTCGGTTGCGGAGGCGTCAAAACTCACCATCCTCGGAAAATGGGGGTCTGGTATACTAGTACTGGTTCATCCGATACTTTCTCACGAAAACTCCGCTGGGCCCCAAGTGGGTAACCTGGTATGGTGCTTGGAATACCTTGAATGGGTAGGCTCACATCGCACCGTCGCTCGGACATGAATTCTTGTGGCTCCGCCATGTTCTCTCTCTCTTCATCTGCATGTAGAGGGATGATCTTCTTGTTGCTCATAAGCATCCAATTCGTGTACGTGCTGGCTTGACTGGAAAGTGGATTTAAAGATGGTCTTCCAGCAACTGCGGCGAAAATGAAAATAGTTCAAGTTTTGCCGCAGCGACACCTTTAGTCCTCGCTCATCAGCGTAGTCTTATCGGAGTATTTTCAAGTTCATCCCCTTCTCAAGGCACAAGGAGCTATTTTGAGTTAGTTGCTGCTCATGCCAATACATTTCAACCATGTATGAGTCAAGTCACTGCTGCGAATAGATACACGATCCGCTCCGCGTACCAGGGTTGAGGCTGCTTTAAACATCCAAAAGCGGATATAATAGTGCAACAGTACAGCCACGGAACCATTATCCATCGAGAAATTTATACGTTTGGACCGACGTGACTGTCACGTGCCAATCGTCCAGACGCCATCAAGATATGCCAATACATGCGCTTGTGAGTGATTATGGGCGACGTTGTAGAGAAGTCTCAGATCGTGCTCGGAGTTTGCGAAATGCTTCAGTAACCAGTGCAACACCTCGATGCGGTCGTTCGAGATCGCTGCCAACCCTGCGTGGACTGGCCACTCCTCACTATCGACGGTGGAACTACAGCGAAGCCACTCCAACATTGAAAAGTCACCGCTGCTGCAAGCTGCATCCAGTGCACCTGTAGTACCCATCACTTGGCACTGCGTATGTAAGAATTTCATAACCATTAAGTGTCCGTTTCTGGCTGCATCGTCCACGGCGTCAGAGGTGCAGCCCTCCGCGCGATTTTCGTGTAACCATTGCACCACTTCAAGGTGGCCATTTCTTGCAGCTCCATTCATTGCACGATACGTACAGCCTTCCATGCGACTTGCGTGAAGGAACTGAACAATTTCCAAGTGGCCGCACTCGGCAGCTCCATCCATGGCGCTAACGGAGCACCCCTCGGGACGGTTGCTACCCAGCCATTTCACCACTTCAAAATGCCCGTTTCGAGCAGCGGCGTCCATTGCACGCCTTGAACATCCTTCGTTGCGGTGGTGATGCAGCCACTGCACGATATCCAAGTGATTTTTTCTGCCGCGCCATCCATCGCGGCAGTGGTGCACCCTTCCGCTCGGTTGGCATCCAAAACTGCACGATCTCCAAATGTCCGTGCTTCGCAGCAGCAGCCATAGCGGAAACAGTACACCCTTCCGCTCGAGTGGCATGTAGCCACTTGACCATTTCGAAATGCCCCCGCTTGGCAGCTTCGTTCATCGTAAGACGTGAGCATCCTTCCGTTCGATTAGCATGAAGCCACTGCACGACGTCGAGATGATTCCTCTGAGCTGCCCAATCCATCGCGTTGTACGTACACCCTTCCGTCCGCTGTTCATGGATAAACTTGACGATCTCCAAGCGTCCTCCTCTTGCGGCGGTGTTCATCGCCTGCTGGGTGCACCCCTCTGTTCGATTATAATGTAGCCATCTTAACACATCCAAGTGGCCGTTCCAGGCTGCTCGATTCATGGCGTCCACGCTGCATCCTTCACAGCGGTTTTCATGCAGCCACTTGACCATTTGCAAGTGTCCGTTACAAGCTGCTTGGTTCATGGCCCTCGTCGTCGCGCCACAACCGCTTCGATTGCTCTCAAGCTTCGCCTCCATCCACTCCCCGTGCAAGAACTCAACCACCTCCAAGAACCCGTTCGCCGCCGCTTCATCAATTGCTCGAGGTTCCATCTCCTCCATCGAGTGGGTGCGTAGCCACTTGACAAGCTGCAAATGTCCGCCTCTCGCCGCCAACTGGTGCAGATGCAGGTCCGTGCTTTGCATCTCTCGAGCTTCAAGCAGCCATGTCACCACCTCCAAATGCCCGTTTCCAGCTGCTGCAGCTGCTGCTCTCATAGACAAGAACTGGTACTTGGCAGTGCACGGCAGCAGCGTCTCGAGGCGTTCTTGGAGCCATCGCAGAACTTTTAACTGTCCGTTGGCCGCGGCCTGCGTCACTGCCGTCTCGTCGATAACCGCGTTCGGGTAGTGGCTGTATAGCAGCTGCATGAGGTTTAAGTGGCCGTTTGACGCGGCGGTCCGCATTGCAACGCGGATTTCTGCCAACGTAGCGAGTTTTAGGGGCTGCGACTCGCTTAGCAGACCCTGCACGAGGTAGAAGAAGCCCCGCGCTGCAGCGGCGGGCAGAGACCAGCGAGAGGACGCGTCCAGATACGCGGAGATGGTGAGGAGGGCGTGGGGAGCGCACCGACGCGCGGGTCCAGGCACACGCGGGCGGACGTGAGTGTAGCCATGTTGGGGTCTGACAGCAAAGTGTAAGTGTAGCCATGTGTGGATCTGACGCTTTGTGGCCCACACCAACATGTGGGGATGGGGTGTCACGAGCGACTCAGCTTCAACTTGGCGCGAAAAAGGTGTTCGTGTTGAAGGGCACTGACGATTGAAGGGCACTGGCCAGGTCAGTGTACTCTGTGAGTGGCTGGTCTACTAGAGCCACTGGCTGCTAGAGATGATAAGTTAGGGTGCAAGTGCAGGTTGTTGGTGTCTTGAAGACGATATTTCAACCTTGAGCACCTGCACGGTAACTTTCCAAAATACTTTATGGCGACGTGTGCGTCCCATAACCACCTACGAGCACCACCGAAACGTCAACACGCATTCTTAGGAGGGGTGAATGCTCGTGTATGATTTCTGCGATACACGACATCCGTTCTTCATTTCCGCAAAACGTAATAACAAAGGGGTGAAGTACTATATATAGCTACCTCCGGCATCGACATCCGTCCTTCATTTTTCTCCTTTTAAAGGAGAAAACACCATCACGTTTTTCTCCCAGATTCAAGTCTCTCCGTCACATTGCACCTCAAGGTGTCCGTTCACGCTCACAACTAAACAAGCCCGCAAGCACGCAAGTGGCGATAACAAGCGCCAAAAGTAGCAATAAGAATAATAAATACCCAAACCCACCAACGATGCAGAGCGTGCGCGGCCTCGTGCGCGCCATCTTCGACGAGCAGCGGCCGTCCCGCAGCCGCCGCCTGGAGCGCCGCAGCACGTGGGACGTGGCCGACCCGGAGAGCGAAGCGTCGTACGAGCCCAAGCGCTTCGAGGGCGAGTACAACGCGTGTTTCCGCCGCAAGCCGTTGGGCGTGGGGCTCGTGCCCAGCTCGCAGCTCTACGGCTCGTGGGAAGTGAGCTCCGTGCAGGAGACGGCCGACGATGACGCGCCGCTCGTGGTCGCGGACGACCAGGACCACACACCGGCCATCGCCAGAGGAGACGTGCTCATCGCCGTCAACTTCAGCTGCCGCAAGGCGCAGCTGCCGCGCGCGCGACTCGCCGCGTACCTGCGGCAGTGCACGTACCCCATCGTCATGACGCTGCGCAACCCGGACAAGTACGGCTCGCTGGACTCGAGGGCCATGTCGACGGCCATGTACCCGTCCTCGATGGATTACCATGTGCACGGCTTCTCCACGAAGGTGGTGGCCCGCGCGTCGTCCATGCAGTGGCGGCGATCGTTGGAGCACGACCTGGCACTCAACGCCAAGGCGGCCAAGACGGACGAGTCGCGGCAGTTGGCCCAAGCGCTCGTGAGCAAAGAACACAAGTTAATGCATGACGCGCCTCCCGCTGGCATTGCGGGCGCGCTGGAGATCAGGGAGATCGATAGTGCAGTGAGTGGGCTGGGAGAAGGGAAGGAAGCGGAGGGGCCGATGCTGTCCGAGCTGGGGAGTTCGACGTCACGTTCAACGAGACGCCGCTGCATTTGGCCTTGGCTCCGTCCACGAGGCTCTACGGATCTGTGGAGGTGTACGACCCCAAGCACCACGCGCCGGCAGTACAAGTTGGTGACGTGGTCATGGCTGTCAACGGCTATTGCTCCATGTCCCGCTTGCCGTCTGACGAGGTGGTCGACGCTATTGCAGAGCTGCAGGCACCAGTGACGCTGCGTTTCCGACGTCCTGTAGCTTACCGCCATTTCTTGGCCAAGTTTTTCCACGTGAAGAAAGAGCTATCGTCGCAGTCTATTGCGAGGGCCATGTTCCCGCCGTCGGCAGAGTACAAGAAGAAAAGTGTTGCGAAGCCAGCCGCCAAGAAAGTCACTCAGCCAGGTGCACTCGTCTCTCAGAGCTTTATTGAACCTGAAACCGGTAGCTTGTCGCCGAAGAAAGTGTCTGCACCAGTGGACAAGAACGAAGAACGGGTGAGAGAACTGCGAGCCTTCGCGACGAAAATCGGAGCACTGGACCAGTTCAAGCTGTGGGCTGGAGGCGAAAGCCCAACTGGAGGAAGACCTCTGTCTGGCCATGAATCTTCCTTCCTGACGGAAAAGCACATGCAGTTTATCTGGAAGAACTTGCCAAACTATCTGACGTGCAACCAAATGGAGCTGATCTTCACCACGCGGGTGCACGGCTGGAACTTCCTGAGCTTCTTTGATCGACTGGAGAACAAGGGCCCGACGATTCTGGTGGTGCAAGATGAGCACGAGAACGTCTTTGGCGCGTTTTGCTCAGCTTCGTGGAAACGCTCAAACACTTTCTTCGGCAATGGTCGGACGTTCGTGTTCAGTCTGAGACCGCAGATGAACGCGTACATGTGGTCGGGGATGGACAGCTCCTTCATGTACACGCAGCGTGACGCCATCTTTGTGGGCGGGGGCAGGAAGGGCATGGCGTTGTGTTTGCAGTTGGACGACAGACGCGGCTTCACGCATGCCTGCAGCACGTTCGACTCGCCGCCGCTAGTCGACTACGAAAGCTTCCGCTGCGAGACCATCGAAGTGTGGAGCTTCCACGGGCTGAAGGTCTAAAGGACGCAGTACCAGCAAGTGAACGACCCACGAGGTCGTAGTTTCATGTACCATGGCATATTTTATCCTGGTTTGATGAACCGAGGACTGAATCACCATCACACTGCAACCTTACTGTTTCGAATGTAGCCATCTGACGAACATGGCTATATTCGTAATTACCAATTTGATGGCTGATGTACGCCACACGACATCCGAACAATCGAGAAATCTGTGGCTTCGGTCACAAATCCTCTATTATTTGACTGGTTTCTTAGACTTAGTGGTAGCCATGACGGACGCGACGGCCGAGGAGTTCAAGGCGCAGGGCAACGAGCTGTACAAGCGCGGGGACTACCAGCGCGCCATCGACAAGTACACGCAGGCCATCGATGCGGCCCCACCGTCGTGGCCTACTACGGCAACCGCGCGGCCGCGTCCTTCATGCTGGGCAAGCACAAGGACGTGGTCACGGACTGCAACCGCGCCATCGTGTTCGACCCGCTCTACATGAAGGGCTATGTGCGCAAGGCCAAGGCGCAGCTGGCTCTGGTAATTGGTTTTTGTTGTCTTATTTGGTAGTAGACTAATTACAAAAAATGGTCTTGTTTGGTGCTGACCTATTTTTTGTGTAATTGGGTAGGGCGACAATGAGGCGGCCATGAAGACGTTCCAGGCCGGCCTGATCCGCGACCCGAACAACAGCACGTTGCTGGGCGAGAAGCGCCAGCTGGAGATGGCGCTGGACAAGCTACAGCGCGGCAAGGACCACCTCGCAGCGGTACGGAATTTAAAATTTGCAGGACGCTATGGTGATTTTTGGGGAATTTTGTGACGCTAACGTTATTTTATACGATAGGGCCGCTACTCGCAGGCCGTGACGGTCTTTGACGGCGCTGCCCAGGTGTGCACGGGCTCCAGTCAGATCAAGTTGCTGCGTGGAGAGGCGCTGATTGGCTGCGAGAGATACGACGAGGCCTTCGCCGTACTGACGCAGCTCATGCGGACGGACTCGAGCAGTCCGGAGCTGCTGTTCCTGCGTGCCAGGTGCCTGTACTACCAGGGAGAGTTCGCCAGTGCCATTAAGCACCTGCAGCAGGCGCTGCGCTCCGACCCGGATAACAGCAAGTGCATGAAGGAGATCAAGCGGATCCGCAGTCTGGAGAGCAGCAAGGAGGACGCCAACAACGCCTTCAAGGCGGGCAAAATGACCGAGGCCGTGGAGATGTACACCGAGTGCCTTAAGATCGACCCGCAGAACAAGGCCTTCAACTCGAAGATCCACTGCAACCGCGCCAACGCGCTGTCGAGACTGAACCGGCATGAGGAGGCCATCAAGGACTGCGACAAGGCCATTTACTACGACCACGGCTACGCCAAGGCGTACCTCCGCAAGGCTGCGTGTCTGAAGGCGATGGGTGGGCTGGAGAACCTGGAGCAGGCGCTGCGCGTGTACGACCAAGCTTCGAAACTGGTGGGCGACGACGCCCAGCGTGACATCCAGAACACCATCCGTCAGACCAAGCTGGACATCAAGAAGGCCAAGCGCAAGGACTACTACAAGATTTTGAATGTGGCCCAGTCGGCCAATGAAGCGGAGATTAAGAAATCGTACAAGAAGATGGCGCTCAAGTTCCACCCGGATCGCCACGCAGGCAAGACGGAGGAGCAGAAGAATGAGGCGGAGGCCGCGTTCAAGGATGTTGGAGAGGCCTACGCGGTGCTGTCGGACCCTCAGAAGCGCCAGCGATACGACTCGGGAGTCGATCTCGAGGACCTCGACAGCGACTTCGGCGGCGGTGGCATGGGCGGCGGCATGGGCGGCGTTGACCCGTCGCAGATCTTCCAGGTACGTCCAGCATACACTGGCCGATGCTTTTGTGCTGCCTCATCCTAACTTTTTTGATACGTGCCTTGTAGATGTTCTTTGGCGGCGGCGGTGGCGGCATGGGAGGAATGGGCGGCATGGGAGGAATGGGCGGCATGGGCGGAGGAATGGGTGGAGGTGGCATGGGCGGCCAGCGATACCACTTCGGCTAGAGAGTTCCGTGTGCGCGTTCGAGCGTGTAGTGTTCGGGTACGACAAGTTTAAACGCCGGCGTATTTGACGATAATAACAGGGAAGTGCACTTTGAACTCGTTCAGCGCTCAAGAGCACTTCAAGTGCGTGGTGTGCTTGTACACATCGACGTTTCTCTATCCCGTTGCTCTCCTCCAGTCGTTCGTCGATATCGGAGACCTTGCCACCTGATAACATTACTCGATTGTCATGGCAGAAGTACCATCCAAGCGGTTGCGAACCAACGAAGCAGGTGAATCGACTGACGCTGCTGAATCCCAATGTGTCAATGAGTACAAAGGCTTCGAGCTCCCGGGAGACAACTTCTCCATTGAGCGTATCCCAATCAGCAGTGTATCACCCGAAGACTTCTTTGCCAAGTACATTTGCACCCGGACACCAGTGGTGCTTTCCGGGTACTTGCAGGACGAAGACTTCACCGCCAAGAACAAGTGGTGCACCTCGGACAGCCGCTTGGTTGAACTCGCAGGAGAGACGAAGCTCGAGGTGGAGCGTCGTGGAGACCAGGAGGAGAAGTTCGGACGGGGAATCGCAGTGGAGATGCCGTTCCAAGAACTGCTGAAACTCATTTCTGCGGGTGACGAGATGCACTACCTGACCACGCAAGAAGTGGCGTTTGAAGAGGACGGTCGGCCGGAGATCATGGCTCCGTTCATGAAGAAGCTGCAGCAGGACTTCCCACTACGCCCCAAGCTCATGGGCCACTTGATCCCGCAGAATATCAACATGTGGATGGGGAACAACAAGCACGGATCGTCCTCGGGGCTGCATCATGACCACCACGACAATCTGTACATTTTGATGCGTGGGAAGAAGCGCTTCCGGTTGTATTCCCCGGCTGATGCTGATAAAATGTACGTCCGTGGACGGATGACCCACGTGCACCCGAACGGGCTGATCAACTACGTTGGTAAGGAGACGACGTCGTACGGTGCTGATCCAGCGGCGGAACGCGAAGCCCTTGCTGCGATTGAGAAGAATGAGGCGGAACGAGAACTTGAAGAGGCTGAAAAGGCTGTGGAGGCTGGTGAGGCTGGAGCTGCAGCTCGTCTTGAGGCGGCTGAGGAGCGACTGGAAAAGGCCATTTTCGGGGTACTCGCCGCGGACAATAGCGGAGACGAAGATGAATACGAGGACGGAGCTTTCCACTTCGAGGACAGTGAGGCGGAAGGAGATGACGAGAGTGAAGTGGGTGAACTGGATGAACTTGCACTGGACCCTGAAGAGGAGGAAGAGCAAAAGAAGGCGGAAAAGCGGGACGCCACGGAGTCCGAGCTCACGTTCCCGGTGAGTTTTAGTCAGGTGGACCCGTTCCGGTTGCGTGGCGGTGAACAAGCTCAGCGTGAGTTACAAGAGGAATTCCCCAAGTTTGGCAAGGCGAAGGCTGCTTTCTGCGAGCTGGAGGCTGGAGATATGCTCTTCCTGCCGGCCTCGTGGTTTCATGAAGTGGAGTCGTTCGGCTCGGATCTAGGCAATGGACACTTGGCTTTGAACTACTGGTTCCAACCTCCGGACCAACTTACACCGGAGCACTTCACCTCACCGTACTCGTCACCTTTCTGGGAGCGTGACTGGGAACAGCGCTTCGAAGCTAAGCAAGAGGAATAAACGGAATTTGAATTTTACACTGCGGTCTCACAAGAAACAAGGGGCGTGTTCGTATGAGCTTGTCAACTCCAAACGTGGTCGGCCATTGAGTCCGAAAGAATCCCCACCAGCTCGCTGTCATCCAGTGCAGAGTCGACAAAAGTGGTAGGGTATTCCATGTTGAGTTCCAAGACATCGTCCAGCAGCAAGAAGTCGAGCCCTTGGACGTCATCGACAACTTCTTCACAGATCGAGGTGTGAAGCAGCAGCTCAAAGGCGTCTGCACTTTGCACCGAGAAGAGCTCCACCATCTCGTTTGTACTCGTTGTGGGGGTGTCGATGGCGTTTGCATGAACGAGATTCGTCGTCTTCACCGCTTTCCGAGGCGTGCGATTGTTGCGGCGCTGAATTCGCTGTCGATACTTCTGGGCGTGGGTCATGACTTGACGAGGTGTTCTGGTACTCACATGCCGCGCAATCTTCTTCCACGGTCCGGACGGGTACAGCTCCATGGCCTCGAGGAACTTCTCGTGCTCTTCAGTGGTCCAGATCGACGCTTTTCGCTTGCAGGTGCTACTGGATCCCGAAAAACACTGGCCCAAGCGGATCACTTGGGGCCGGTTCGAGGGCCCTGCCTCGAACATCTCACTTGTGGTCGTTCTCTTGATGGTCATCAAGTTTGACTGTGACTGAGAACGCAAATTGGGGAATGACATTTCGACTTCACCAAACGTGAACGGTAAACTACTACAAGTGCGTGGCGATCTTCTGGTAGTGAGTGTCATGCGTTGGCAAGCTTTGACATGGGTTCAACCGGTACATCGTGCCAAAGTGAATGCAGCCTCGTGTTCAAGAACATTTCTTCTAGTAATACCGCGCTCTGGATTTTTTGTGCTGGTTCAAACGCATTCCTTGACACCGAGCAGAAGGTTTCTCTTAGCCACTTTCGTTAGGGACTAAGCACAACTTCCAAAAGAAGAAGACGCAGAGTCCCAGAGACTTCTTCTTTCCATAATGAACTCGAGTCCAACAACTACCGTAGTACACGCAGAAGACTAAGGCGTCGTTGTCGAGTTCCGGTAAATGTTACCAGTTCACTGAAAAGCCAGTAGATCTGTGGGCTCACTGGGGTCACGACTAGTTAGTTCTTTTCGTGGACACTTCGTCAATAATGGGGCGAGTTCGAAGTGTTGGCGGCTGGAACGGTGGGGGACAACGCTACAAGAAGACCAACATGAAAACACGGTGCAGCCTGATGAGGACGCAGTGAAAATTGAGCCGGACGAACTGCTACAAGCTGAAAACCCTTCGAGGGTCAGGAAGTGGCTTCGACGCACCTTCAAATGGTGTGTCGATGCCCTGTCATTTCGCTGCTTACGGGTTGCTGCGAGCTCCCGTCAACAGGTTAATGCGAATTTCTATGGCCCTTGTCGCCAAAGCGGGTCATCATCTTCCAGCTACTCAGCGGTATCGGATGATCTTCCTCTGTATCACGCTCGCGTCCAAGACTTTCCTCTTCTCGGTGAAGCCGTGAGAGCTACTCCATCGTTTGCATCTGGAGGTACGTCTACAGACACGCTTGGCTCGTTCACAGGCACAAGTGTGGCGGATGCAAATGATGACGACGACTCGGACATGAGAATCGCTAGACAAACTGCTGCAGAAATTGAATGGTACAATGAAGCAGCGGAGCCACGTGCAGCACTTCCGACTCGGCCAAAACCTGGAGCGTGGAGTGAAGAGGAACATGAACGCTATTGCCAAGGACTCGAAAAGTATCGTTACGGGCCGTGGAAGCTCATTGCAAACTACGTGGGGACAAGGACAATTGGCCAAGTACGAAGTCACGCACAGAGTGTTCGTGCAAAGAGAAAACGGGCCGAAAAACGTGAGAAGGGTGGATTTGCACACTCAAATACTCGCCAGACAGGAGCAAATAAAAGTGCTAGAGCGACGACGGCTACTCCAGGTGTCCTCAGTCGCCTGCCATCAACAAGATCACGCAAAATGACACCCGAGGAGCTGCTACTTGCCTCGATGGCAAAATCAACGACATCGACGGAGCCCTCTAACAATGTACTGGCAGCTGATGGTCAACCAGCACAGGATGATGTAGACACCAGTCCTGATATCCCGTTATGCTCCCCACCACTCGACATCCAGCTCGGCAGCTTTCTCCGTGACGAAGATTTGTTTGAGATCCTGGACACCCCATTGTAGCACAGTCTGAAAGCGATCTCAAAGCTCAAGACAACGTTTTGTACTAGTGTTTCAAGGCTATTGTTTGCGTTAATATCCGAGCGCAACACGTTAAGTCTTCCCCTTATGGTTCCAGTAGAGAACCATTCGATCGGCTCGAATTTGCAGCCGAATGGCGGTTGAGAGAGTTGGCCGAGCGCTTACGAGCCAACGTGGCAGCGTTGGCAAATGCTGACACCGCAGCTAACGTGCTTGCATCTGTGGTGCTCTGTGACTCAGAACGCCTCTCATCCAGTGTTGTCACTTGAGACGTTTGGTTCATTGTATCCGCCGGAGCTCTTGAGGTTTCGTCTTCCCACAGTTTCCATCGACTGCGCGAGCTTCGTGGAGACTCGGAGGGTTTGTGAAAGTAGTTCGACGGCCTTTTCACGAGTGATGACATGGAGGCTGCCGATATCAAACGCTTTCCTGACGGTTGTCGAGTTCTTTGTGAAGAGGTTGTAGTAGAACACTGAATGAGTTCCGCTTGGTTTCCATACGTGCGAGTTGCTCCCTTTCTGGTGGCGGAAGAGTACGTGTCGATAGCTGGAGAGGCTGCCAGTGCTGGTAACGAATCGTCCAGTTCCGAGATGATCCATTGCGACAGATTGTCGTGACTTCTAGCGTTGGTGGTGCGCAGTACTAACTCGTTGCTGTCGCAGTTCAGAGGAACTTGAATGCTTGGTCCTCCGCCGTAGAGTTCTAAGAAGGTGACCCACACCTCCTGACTCACAACGCGATAGTCTCCACCGCTACCACTTCCTCGACTTCGTTGTAGATTGGGCTTGCGTACCAGCTCACCGTTCACAAAGTCTAACAGCGTGTAGTTGGATACAGGTCCCGGTCGAGAAGGTCTTGACAGTTTGCCCTTTGCAGTCGATTTGTGACGACGACCTTCACCCTTGTCAAGTCTGTCAGCGAGTTGTATATTTGAAGCGTACGAGACTGCAGCTTCAGCACTCGCTGAGTCCACCCGAACATACTGCAGCCATTGCTCGAGCCACGCCGAGTTGATGACAAATTGCCGACTACCGTGGGTGTTATCACTCCATTCCATCCCCGCCTGCATCTTTGAGCATGCTCTTGCGCTCAGAACCTCTTCAAGTTCTTCTGCTCGGGTGACTGACAGTCGAAGAGGGAAATGGTGGGTAGTTCCACGTGCTTGCTGGTCAAGCTGAAGCGCTTTCGTGGACCCGTTAAAAATTCCTCGTCCTCGATGTCGCTGTCCGTGAGCACCAAACCGGATCGCCTTAGCCACGGAGACGGACGTTCGACTTCCACCTCAACCACCGACGAGATGGATTTGCGTCTTCGACCCGAGGAAACAGCTACTGTAAACCTTTTCACACGAGGATCGTCTTGTCCTGCCATATTACGCAGAGTACTGGCACACGCACTACAAGTGCGTTGAGGAGCTCCGTCCTTAATGAGTCGATGTTGACTCGGAGTTCCACCGGTGAACGGCAGGTACGTGCGATCACGGGAGCACTCGGCACACACCAAATGGCCGCACAGCCGACAATGGTGTCGTCGCCGCAGGAGTGTGAACGCTGCCATACAAATCTGACAGCGAGCACTGGACGTGTCCGGGACCCAATTGACTGCGGCTTCCGGGTGGGAATAATACCCGTGCGGCTCCATTTTCCACGGGTAGAACGCAATGGAGTACATGACGGTGGCGGAACTGGTTTCGCTCTTGTGTTTGG
The DNA here is from genome assembly GCA_012656105.1 of Phytophthora syringae. Lineage (NCBI taxonomy): Eukaryota > Oomycota > Peronosporomycetes > Peronosporales > Peronosporaceae > Phytophthora > Phytophthora syringae. The sequence goes on from JAAKBD010000006.1 coordinate 191,875, forward strand.
GAGCAAGGCGTTGTAGGTGCTGCCACAAACGCAGCGATTTCCTCCCACTCGACAGTTCGGAGGCTTCAATGTCCGTGCTGCTAGCTTCCGAACGGAACTCCTTGTCATGTCGGATGGTCAGCACGTCCACAACTTGTTCGTGGCTGTCACTTGAGCCGGAGTTCGTGTGGCTATCACGTCGTTCTTTGCGTCGAGAATTTGTCTCGTGCTTTGGACGGTTGGTACGAGATCGGAAGGCGTTCAACCCTGACAGCAGAAAGCTCGACGACCTCGGAAAAGGGTCGTGGGTCGAAGCCGTGAAGACGACCGGCTGAGACGCTCGTCGACGCGGTTCCTGTTTGTCCAGCATGGAATTTCCTAGTGACGCCAGGAAGCGCACCCAGGACCGACAGTGGAAAAGACGGAAATGCCTGGAGAGAGGAACGTCGAGTGAAGGAAGAAAAACTGCGAGAACGCGACTGGTTTCAAGGCGTCAGTGGTGCGTTTCAACCTTCTCGAGAAAAAAACGTCGTCGCTTTCGCAAGTACAGCTACTTCGAAGTACTTTTCACCGAGTTGGAACAACTACCGGCCATAGAGCGAGTGGGAATCAACAAGTTGTGAGTGATGCGGCAACTTTGGGTCAGCTCTATCTCGCTACTTGTCGGTGGAAATTGTACGTAAGTGGGTAAAAGATGGAAACACATTTTGTCGTGAAACTTTGGTGAAACGATCCAGCTTTGCGAAGGTTCCGGTCGTTTTCTGGCTTTGTTTGTCAATGCCGTTGGACTATTGTTATCGAGACGTGGCAGAACTGGCCTTACAAAGTTCGGGTTTGCCTATTGCATTTTGCTGTTCGACTATTTACACCATAACAGTTCTTTACATTCCCTGCGTAGGGTGCACGGGTGCATTCCATCGAGCCACTGAGCGGGGCATCAGGAATCCTCGATTAGAGCGAGAGTTCGGGGAAGAAACCTCGGACTTTGTCACGGTTGGTGGCGAATAATGCTCATCGAAACACCCAGCACTGTAAAAACAACAACTGACGTGAGAAGTTTACCACACAGATACACACGATACCGTCGTACCTCTCCATTTGAGCAACGAGCAGGTCGTGTACATCGTAGCAGTTCGTAGTCAGACCCGCCTACATTTGAGCAACCAGTGAGAGTTTGGTAACCAAAAACAGAGAGTACCAAGACGTACGTGAACAATAACATCGATCAGGAAGCCGTTGGTAGCGTCGTAGGTAACTTGGGTGCGCACGGGTGGGGCGATGTACTGCTTCCAGTTTTGACGCACGGTGAGAAAGAACTCCATCCACGTCTGGTACTTGGGCCACACTGCAGCTTCACTCCACAGAACCTTAACGACCCGGACTGACCCTCGAACATTTGCTTTTCGGGACTCCATGAAGCGCTTGCGACGACTGCTGCACCGTGCACGTGTTACAGGCGCAACTTCTTCATTCTCTGAGCTCAATTCATCCAGTGGAGTCCGTAGAAATTGCTCGAAAGCTGCAACGTTGATACGCCGAGGGGTGTCGGTGAATACCATTCGTTGAGTACGAGCTAGTCGACGGGAACCGATGCGAATTCCTGCTCGCAAAATCCATAGCACGATCACCAACCAGATCATATCCACCAAGAACCACAGTCCAGGATGCCCGACGAAGTTTTTAACCATCATATCCGCCATCCATTGAAGCGCGGGTGCAGTAGCTTCATCCATCCCAAGCAGGTTACCATCAGTGATTCGATCAAGCAGTTCAAACGCCAGAATTCCTGCAAACAGGAACAGCAAAATGTCCAAAGAACCCGTGAGCGAGCGTTGGTTTGCGCGTGTGGCTTCAGCTAGCACCCCAACATTGCGCTCAACCCCAAGCACAAGACCCTCCAAAATGGTCTTCGCCATTGTCCCATTCTGGCTTTGCACTTGTTTCAGCTTGGCACGGAATCCACGCAATAGCTTGGCCAAATCCTTGCAACGCAGTTCCAGGTCCTTGTGGGTTTTACGGAGCTGCAAATGATCGTACAGGGCAGCACCTCCTCCCGTGGAGTCATCTTCAGCAGGCGTCGGACGACCCGGTATCGTATGTGCTAATCCACGTAGCGACTCCCGTAGAAGCTCGAGAATTTCCTCCAGAAGCACGAGATCATGCGCACAGCGACTTACTCTGTCGCGCATATCGTCCATTGCCTCGGGATTCATCTCGTAACTCGTAATGTAGGATCGTGCACGTGCTAAGACATCCCCCATAATGAAAGTTCGCTTGAAGAAGAAGCGCACAACTAATTCACGTGAAAGCAACGCCAAGTGTGCGATCAGTAATGGCTCGTGCTTGTTTGCATTCGGCCCAGCAAGCAGCATCCCATCGTGGCCCACCAGCAGTTTGTCATCCAACCCGATATCATGAACAGAGTGCAGCTCCCCTAGAACCTGTTTCAGCTCGTTCTCCTTCTCCCCACGATCGAGATACGCTCTCGCAGGAGTTTTGGCGAAATTCCACTTGCAGTCAGCAGCGCAAACTTGTTTCGAGAACGGGCATCGCCCATGAACAGCATGTCCATCAGAGCACGTTGGTGCGGCGACAACAAGTCGTTAATAATCTTGGAGGAATCCAAATCCACGTCTACTAGCAGTCGAGCGAGGTGATCGACACAGAGGAAATCTGCCGAGCGATCCATCGTAGCGTCGATCTCCATCCCGTACACGATGGAGCCATCTCCGTTCAAGTGCATGCCAAAGCTTTCGATCTGGATAATCCCATCCTCGATCGGCGCGTAGATATCTGCCTCGAAATTCGTGAAAGCGTCGAATTCAAAGTCCACGATCGCAATCTTGGTAAGCCCCGGGTCAACCGTCAGCGATGTTGATGTCGGTGCATCGTCCAACTCCGACGTGAAGAGCCCCCTTGACAGCGTTCAAGCGAGCCCAAGCGGTCGTTCAGCAGCACGATTTGGTTTGGTCCGAACGGGATCCACTCCCCACCATCAACCGAACATTCTCCAGTACAATGGCGAAGGACAAGTCGGCGTCTTGGATGCTGCTGCTCGCGGCGTTTGCTGCATTTTTGCGGCACTTTTCAGCCTGCCAGGCGTTCGAGGAGAAATTCGCCGTACCATTTCGCATCAAGCACGCCGGAAGGTACGGACTCGAGACGTACGAGACCTCCTCAATGTCCGTCACTTTCGAGACGTACACACTCCCATCTCCGCGTCGAATGCGGAATTGCCCCTTCTCCGCGTCGTACGTGATCCTCAGCAGATCGTTCTCAACCAGAACAAGACCCGACGGGTTCGTGGTTGTAGTCCCGAGTGCACCTGGTCTCGGAGAATCAACTGGCGCTGGAATTCGCTCCGAAACGGATCTCGGAGACGTTAGAAACTCGTCGAGTCGCTGTTTGTCTCGTGGAGGGAGCGTCGACAGCACTTGCATGCCCTGCTGTGTGACTTGGTAGGCCGTTGACGGCTGGAAGTCCTCGCTGCAGGTCTTGAGGGCTTTCACGAGTTCGTGTTCCCTCAAGTCGTCGATGGCCGCCCGAGCGTCGTGGCTCATGTTGAGCCACAGACGTCGTGATTGGCCGTCCTTGACGATCCCTGTGCACACTGGAGAGTAGTCGAAGGCCAAGAGTCCGTGGACGATCGCTTCGAAGACCATCACTTGCAACGGAGACTGCGCAGCCATTTCTCCTCTTCGTCGGTGGATTCCGGGTACGTGGCGAAGCGGGACAGCAGATACAGAAGCCGCAAGTGACTCGACGTCCAGTTGGACTCTCCTTCGGCCGAGCTCAACGACTCCATGTCCAATTCACTCCCCACGCCCAGCATTTCCCGCACCCCAGAGACCCTCATTGCCATCATATACACGTAAGATACTTTTTCAAAACTGACGTTGAAGTGCACATGAAGAGGCACCAATTATCATCGAATGTAAACTATAATCGAATTAGAGAGGGTACATGTAAACAGGGCCGAAGCTAAATTACCGGTCATTTCGTAATTACTATGGACGGCCAGGAGCGGCGGAAGGCTGCGTCTACCGCCGCGGCGTCGGCCTCTGGGGCGTCCACAGCGCGTGAAACTTCGTCTGTGTCAACCTCTCCGTCTTGTGCGGCTCTCACCCGCTCCACAGCGCCCGCGCCCTCCTCTATGAGCATCTTTTACCCCATGGAGCGCGACGACTCGGTGAGCATCATCGAGGAGGGCGAAGAACCGGATTTGGGCGCCGAAGCCTTCGCAGACATGGCCATGAGCGGGATGGACATGAGTCTGGAGCTCAATTCGCTGCAGATCCGAGCTTTCCTGGCTCGAAACGAGTCCCCGAATGAGAGTTCCGGCACTTTAACCCCTTCCACACAGGTCTCTACGGGACGCAGCAATGCAGAGACGCAAGAGCAGCAGAGCAAAGTCAGTGCTTACGAAGCTCTGCACAATGGAGCAGTGCACTATTCCAGGAGAGAAGACAAGGTGAAGGCACTCCAGGAGCACCCGGTGGTGGCTTTTGTGGCCTCGGACGGACGGACGGTGGGCTGCAAATGTGGCCGCAACGTGAGACTTAACCCGCCGTGGTACATTCTGAAGTTCGAGCAGCACGTGGCCAGCAGGAATTGCTCCTTCTTGAGACAGAGCAGACCAAGTACGAAGAAGAGGAAGAGGAACGAGAGCTCGTCGGAGGGTGGAGAACGGGGTTTGAATGCGGAGATGCAGGGTAGAAGGAGTGGAAATGAAGGTGGTGGTCGAGGCTCTGGGCAAGAACAGGCTCAGGAACGAGGGGATCAATTTGTGAGGCAGGAAAATGAAGCAGAGGAGGACAGTATGGACTCGGACGAGTACGCACTGCAATCGGTGGATTTAATTTTGCGTCGCGAGTTTGGGGGCGTGAAAGACGGCCAGCGGATCATTCTGCCCCCACTTGATAACTGCTCGGCTGAGCGCATCCGAATGTTTAAAGGTGCGATAACACTTCGCGACAACCCGCATTTTAAGCGAATCACTCCTGACGGACGGTTTGCGGAGTGCAAATGCGCGCGGGTAGTGCTGCTTGGGTCGCCCTGGCAGCCTGGACAGTTTCTGGTGCACGTGGCAGATAAACAGAAGCCTAAAAAGCGAGCGAAGGTTGCGTCAGCATCCGCGTCAGCGTCAAGTGCTCAGTGGAAAAATAAGAGGGTGGATGGAGCTAATTTGACACCGAAAACTGTGGTTTCAGCCGCCGGTGTTCTCATGAGACCTCCCACTTCTGCCAGTGCGCTGTTGCAGGCTAACAAATCGAAAAAGAGTTTTCCACGTGAGGTTCGGTGGGATATCGCTCGAGGACGGGGGTTACTGCCATGCCCTGGACTGCGGGATGAACGTCTGGACACGTTTGTGTCGTCCGCAATTCAACTCACTGGGGAGCGCGACATCGACAGAAAATTGGTCGAGAACTGTTCCCACATCTTTTCTCCGATGATTTGGAGCATGACGAAGCAGACACGGGTGGTGAGCTGAATCAGCCTAATGGTCAAAGTTCATCAAAGAAGCGACAGCCCAAACTTCAGCAGCAGCTTCTCGAGGCTGAAAAACTTTTGCTGCATGATGTAATTGAGGGCGAAGCGCTCTGGTTCGTGGACAAAGATGGCAATTCCGTGCGCAGCTTGGATTGCCTGGGTACCATTAATTCCGGGAAAGGAGAAGTCCGGTGTGAGTCTTGTGCTGCTCTTCGAAGTAACTCGGCCCTGAGGACAGCTGCAGCGACACAATACAAAATGGCAACACGTCCTGGACCACCACGCAACCCGATCAACCGGAAATTCTGTTCGGGGCGCGTGTGTTCACTGCTTGAGGCCGAGTTTGACATGCAAGAGCCTTACGCCCGGGTGCTGCGAGATTTGGCTCTTGCAGAAATTCCCAGTGGTAGTGGGATCAATGCATGGATGGAGATGGCTACGATAGGACTGTCTGGTGACTTTAATACGCACCCTGCATTGCTCGGGTTAACGGAGTCAATGGTGCGGTTGAAGGACAAGGAACAACGTGGTGTCGGTTTGCAGAATATGACCTACAGTGAGCTCCTTGACACGTTCATGCGTTCGCTCGCTGAGCTATCACCCGAAGCATGCGAGTTCTTTCAGAGGCACTTAGCTGGGCGTAAGCAGAAGCAATTGTTAGCGATGAATTCACGAACTGCGCTGTCTAACAAGCGTAAGCTGTTACCACCTGGGAGTACTATTGGGACTGAGGCGTCAAGAACAAATCAGGAAGCCGATTCGATTTATGGTGTTTCGCCGTCAAATACAGTTCGTGTGACGAACGACGAGGGCTTTGTACATTTACTGGATCCTTCCGTGGTTGGTCTTGAGATGCCCAATTTATCAATTGGAGATATCCAAGATGTCGACCTGAGCTCGTTCCCAACTTCTTCGGGTATACAAAATCACGGACACCAGTCCACCATGACGCAAGAGATGCTTTCAACAGCGACACCTGTAGTGACCGGGCTAACACTTTCGCCAGAGTCCACTCAACAAGCCACACTAGGTCAAGCCCGGAAGGAGTCTGAAAGCAACGCTGATGCTGGCTTGAGAACGACGGATTCTGCTGAGGCAGAGCATAACTCGCCCGGTGAATGCATGGATGCCGACAACAATGGACAAATGGAGAGTGATCCTGGTGCGGTAGCTTTTCTCACTGAGCTGGCACCGGTTGAGGACAAGGATGCCAGCCGAAACGATGACGCAGTGATGCCAAGCGACCATGTGCCATGCACGGGGCTTCGTGACGAAAATGTGCAGGCGTACGTCGGTAATGCCATCCAAATCGTTGGCGGCAGCCGACCTCGCTATGTTATCGCACGAGAGCTGTTTCCACGAGTGTTTGCCAATGACAAGAAGATTCGAATCGTTGACAAGCTGAACGACGAGCAGCGATTGGTACTACAGGATGCCGTGTTCAGCGAGTGTTTGTGGCGTGTGGACAAGGAAGGTCGTTGCATCCGAAGTTTGCGTTGCAAGCGGTTTGTACCTGCTTCGGATGGCCATGGTCGTGCCCCGAACCAAGGGGTTTGTCGAGCTTGCCGCGATCTCCGTACTGTGCCGAATTTTCGCAGTGTGCTGAGTCGCTCCAAGGTGCCCAGGAAACTTGAAAACATCAAGTATGTGCCCAGCGTGTACACTGAGAGTGATCCGTTCCTACGCAAGCTGTCCAAGAACTCGGCATTCCGCGGACTTTACCAGACTGTGAAGCGTATGGCATCCGCTCAAGCTGAAGATACTAGCGAGACTGGTGAACGGCTAAAGGAAGTCCACTTCTGGCTGCGCTTTGCTCGTATGGGCGTCTATGGACACTTCAAGTCGCATCCGGTGTTCGAAGGACTGATGAAGAGCATGGTGGAGGTCAAAGACAAGGAGCGAAGAGGTGTCGGCAAGCAGAACATGCAGTACACACAAGCACTGGATGAGTTCATGCAAGGAATGGCGCAGATATCCACCGAGGCGTTCGAGCTCTTCGCTGCTCAGTTTTGTGGCCGCACTCTGCGTTCTCAAAAGGTTAAACGCCGTTCGACCACCGCAGCTCCGGTCTTCACGACAAGCTCGGCAGAGGAGAACAGCACTACGCCAACACATCCGTCACTACCAGTAGTAACACTGCCGCCGCCTCAGCCCCAGCACTACCTGATGCCACCCGATGATCTTCTTGGTGGGCGAAGTTTATCTACCGAGGAAAGTCAACGGTTCATGGATCGCATGCTGGACGAAGTGCGGCTTTCAGTGAATCGGGAGATGCAATACACCGAGACGGAAGAGCCTCGAGATGTTGCAGCTGTCCAGAACGACACGTACCTGAATGACGACGGAGTGCTCACCACGGAGATTTAACCGCAAAAGAGCTGAAAGTGATTTTACGATTAAACTCAAAAGCACAGAGTGGCTGTGGGGGATCACAGTTCGTCGTCGGGGTTCTCCAGGTGCTTCGAGAGCAGCCCCATGACTTGCGTGAAGCCGATTTTCTCCACGTTGAAGACCTCCATCATCTCGGCGTTGGGGTGGATCACGCGTCCGTCCTTCGGGTCCTGCAGCTCGTGCTCCTTCACGTAGGCCCAACTGACAGCAGCAACAGAAGGTTAGAATCGTCCCTATTGAGGGTGAGAGACTGGTGGAAGACGCACAATTCCTTGATCGCGGCGGGGCGCGTGAGCTCGTGCTTGCCCAGCAAGTTGCTCAGAGGACCCGACAGCCTGTACAGCTTTTTGGTCACGTTGGCCACCATGATCTTTCTTCAGTACCGGTATTGCCTTTTTCAATCGTGATTAGAAACATTTGTTTTAAACATCACTTAAAAGTTTTAAACCCATGTTTTAAACCCAGGTTGTACCCATTTCATTTCACCATGTCGCTGGCGGAAGTTGCCGCTCTGGAACCGGACGGCGCTTCCTCTTCGCTCTTGCTCTTCGTGCACTGCCGTCGTGACGCCCAGTCGCTCCAGCTGCAGCTGCTGGACGAGACGACGCTGCTGGAGGCCCAAGTTCTGCCCCGTGACAAGCCGCGCGCGCTCGACTGCTCGGCCGCGGAATATGTCGCGGCGGTGGAGACGGCGCTCAGTCCCGTGGGTAAAAACGAGGCAGCTGCTCGCTTCGAGTTCCGGTGGTCGAGAAGTTCGCACACGCTGACGCTCATGGAGCGCGCCGGGTTCGCCATGAAATTCGCGAGTATAAATTTTCACAGGTCGGAGGAGAAAAAGCTGCCGACGCTGCTGCACTTGGTGGCGCAGCAGCAGAGAGAAAACAGAGAAATTATCAGAGAGAAAGAGGAGAAAATTATAAGTTTTGACAGGTTGTTGAAGCAGAAGGAGACGCTGCTGGAGGCGGCGCTGACGCAGAAACAGAAGAGGGAAGACGCGTTGTTCCAAGGGTTCTGTGCCGTGTTGAATGCCAAGAAAGACGAGATTAAGAGGCTGCAGAACGAGCTGGAGAGAGCACAAGAAGTGGGGAGGTATGAGATGAAAATGGGTGCGAAGAAAAAATGCCCGCGGGAAGCGGCCGAGGAAAGGTACGGGAGCGAAACTGAAAAAGGTAGAGGATGAAGACATGAGTGACGGGTCCAAGGAGAGTGACGATGGCAGTACCGTGACGGAGGGGAGGAAGATGAGATTGAGAAAAACGCTCAAAGAGAGACGCGATTAGTGCTTACAGCCACATGCCATCGCTACGGTCGAGTTCGGTGCAGATCAGCTCTGCAGAGGACCTGCTCTCGAGTATGGATGATATTATAAAGAACGAAGAGGAGACGGATGAAGCTGTGCTGCGAGGGACTAGCAGTCCGAAGGTGAAGTCGGAACCAGCTGCAGCTCAATTGCGGGAACGGACCGCCGAGTCTGCAAAGCCGCGTAGCAGCTCAAGAACGAAAATGGCGGCTCCCGTGAAGAAAAAGCAAGCCCTCCACCCAAGCTGGAACGTGAACCTGTGAAACTACCTCGTCCTGCAGCACCAACTGATGAACCGATGGACTCAGAGGAAGAAGATATCCTTGACATGCTGTCGTAGACAGACCTGATACTTCCAAGTATTTTTTCAGCAATGAACGACAATTTTGCAATAGCCCTACGTGCACAATTGTGTGTACAGTAGTCGCACAGCTTTCCCAAAAGACCTCGACATTTCGAATTAGCGAGCATTCTTGCGTAGCAATGCGATTTTGCCAATGCTAGGTTGGTTTGATTTAGTACTACAGTAATAGCGTAATGTGCGTGGATTTGTGGTTTTTGAAACATGCATTAGCTTTCGTACTTCGAAGTACTTAAATTACATGATATGCTGAGGCTAGGAGCAGCGTTCATTGTCGAGTTTACTGTTAATATGTGCTTCAAAGTACTTACTTCGAAGTACTATGTAGTACATGCAGGTAGGTTACATTGTACTTTGGTCTCCCCATTTCCAACACACTAACGAAGCGTTCTGACTTACGAAACGAAAGCCTTCTTCTCGTAGCCACTTATTGAAATGCCAATTTGAGCGATCAGCCAGAAACTCGCAGCCGCTGAGTTGGTCCTTGCAGTGCCGAAGTAGCCATTCCATGATTTCCACGCGAGGTGCCGATAAAGTGCATGCTGGCGGGAGCCGAAACTCTAAAGGTCTCTCTGCATGCAAAAACATCACGATCTTGAAGTTTCCTCGGGATACAGCGTCTTTTACTGCTGCTGGACTGCATCCCTCAGTTCGGTGCACGTGAAGCCATCGAACAACGTCGAGGTGGCCAGCACTGCAAGCGCTATCCATAGCACGCGTCGTGCACCCTTCTCTTCGCTTGTAGTGCAGAAATTTCACAACATCGAGGTGACCCCTGCCTGCAGCTGCGTCGATTGCTTCAGTACTGCATCCTTCGGCTCGGTTCGTATGCAACAAGTTAACGATCTCTAGGTGGCCTCGAGAAGCTGCCATATCCAAGGTGGCAGCTGTACACCCTTCAGTTCGATGTTCGTGGAGGTACTGTACCACATCTAAGAACCCACCCACAGCGGCACGATGCATTGCAGCATTTGTGCAGCCCTCCTTTCGGTTTTCATGAAGAAACTTGACAACGTCCAGTTGTCCATTTGCTGCTGCTCGATCCATGGCTGCTACCGAACAGCCTTCGTCACGGTGTCCATGTAGCCATCGAACCATCTCAAGATTACCCCTTGCGGCGGAAGTGTCCATCGCTGTTGTTGTACACCCCTCAATTCTATTCGCACCGAGCCAACTGACCACATCCAGATGGCCACTTTCTGCAGCACTGTCCATTGCGGCGAATGTACAGCCCTCAGTTCGATGATCGTGAAGCCATTTCACGATCTCTAAAAATCCAAAACCTGCGGCCTTGTCCATCGCTTGAGTGGTGCATCCTTCTGTACGATGTTCGTGCAGCCATGCTACTACATTCAGATGCCCGTTCTGCGCTGCTCTATCCATCGCAGCTTTGGTACAGCCCTCGCTGCGGTTGGCTTGCAGCCACTGTACAACTTCTAGAAACCCCTTCCTTGCCGCGCCATCCATTGCTGACGCAGAGCAACCGCTGCAGTCATTTTCATGAGCCCATTTCAGCATCACCAAATCTCCATTCTGTGCAGCTTTCTCAAACACGGCAGCCATTTGCCGTTCACCCAAATCGTCGTGCAACCACTGCACAATCTCCAAACGGCCATGATCTGCTGCAACGCCCACGGTTCGGTCACCACCCCTGGCCAATCCCTCTTGCACAGCCCACTTGAGAAACCACAGACACCCGTCAGCTACAGCACGGTCAAAGTTGACAGTTCGATCTTCCAGCTCACAATTTATGAGCACCCACTGTGCCAATTTCCAATGGTACTTGTCCTGCGCCGTCCGTTTGGCTCCGTCAGCCCCGACCCCATACATCCGATACATCCACTCGACAAGGTCCCGATCTCCTTGTGAGGCCGCCACCATCATTAATTTTGCAGCACATTCTCGATTAGGTGGTGCATTTAGCTTCAGCCACTCGACCACTTCATTGTTCTGCCTCCAGATCGGGCCGCCCATCTCGATACCGCCCCACAATCCTAAATCCCGGTGGCCGACATGTAGCCATTTCAGAATTTCCAGGTGTCCTCTGGCTGCAGCAGCACTCACCGTCTTGGTGAGGAAATGGCCCGGATAATAAGACTGCACCAGCCACTTTAGTGTGTCCAGATCCCCTTGCGAGGCTGCAGCAGCGGCAGCGTCGTTCAAAATGGACCATTTGAAGCTTGTATCAAGTTTCGGAGGTTCTCGAGCGCTCAGAAACTGCAACAGTCTTGGAGAATGGGAATACCGGTAACCTGTCGCGACCGTCCACTTGGGAGAGACAACGTCCAGAAACTCGTCGATTCCGCGCGCCACATGAGGCAGATCGCCACGTCTGGACGGCAAACACTCGCGGCAAACGATCGTCACGGCCGTGAACAGCGGGAACTCCATCAGTGACTGTTTCAAAGTGAAAGCGGTTGTGGTGTGGCACACCAAGGTTATAAAAAGCAATTTATGTAAACTCATAATTTGCTTTTTTAAACTCAAATTATTATTATTATCCAGCTTTTTTTTACAAATCTTGTGGCTATAGTATCGATAGCACGTGAGCATCGCTGTCCGGAAGCTGATGGTTCGCTTTGCCTGATTTCGTGGTTCGCACGAAACCACTTGAGATGACGAGGGTCGTGCCGAAATACTGATTCTTGAAGCCTCGTCGAGGACACGGCGCGTGACCGGGTACATCTAATCGTGTCCACCTTCGGTGAAGAAGATTGAGCACACGCACGTCGTTCAGTAGCTGCCCAGTAGCCTCGTCTTGACCTCCGAACAAAAGCAGATTGGGGCCAATAGTGTTTGTGCTATGGCCTCTTCGTGAGCAAGGCAACGACCCAGACAGTCGAGGCTTTGACCACTCGATGGAGTAGTGAGTATCGTTCAAATCGTCTACCTCCGTGGTGACTTGCAGTAGGTGTACGTCTAGCAGGCCATTGGATTGCCGAATCTACATGTAGAGGAGACAAGAAACAAGTTAGTGATCTCTAAATTGCGTCAGAAAACATGGGAAAGCTTACTTGACGTCCGCCGTAAATGAGCACGTCACTGTCCGAGACCCTGATGATAGACATGCGATGTAAATGAGTGCGATTCATGCAATTTGCATGGAATGGCTAGCCCACGTACCGATACACATCGTGTAACGAGCGCCCTGTCGGTACAAGGGAAGAATGTGACGGTGTAGACCATCGAAAATCTACAAAATCCCAACCAGTAGTCAGTGCACTCCCCGATTTACCATCTAACCATTTCCTCCACGTACCAGAGCAACCATCAATGTGCAGCAAGAAGACATCCATCGTTAGAATAGGCGATACGCCCGTGCTGCCGCCAGTGATCAGCAGCAAATCCGGAGAAAGCAATGTTGTAGTGTGCCCGCAGCGTGGCGAAGGTGCTTGTCCAGTCGCAGTGTGCTCAACCCACTTTGCCCTTGCCTTTCTTGAGCTACTTCCACCTACTTCTTCAATGCAGAGCAGATAGAGATCTCCAAACGCTTCAAACGGAATCCCCTCGGACTGTCCACCGAAGAAAAGGACCCGTCGGACGTTCACATACTTCGTATCTTCAAACCCGACGACAGACTCACACTTGCCTCCGTAAACGTCATCCGTCATCATCATCTCCCGCGTACACAGTGCAGTCATGGAGTGGTTCCTTCGTGGACAAGGTCCTTTCCCCGTCGCTCGAATCTTGTCCCACTTGCCCACCGTAACCTGCTGCGCCGACCGCAAGAACGGCAACGCATCCAACGGTCCTGCGTCCTTCTCCTTCTCTACTCCTCCTAGCGTCGCGTCTGAAACCCTCGATTGCAACACACTGAACCAATAGTGTCCACCGCTCCTACACATCAATAAACATAGTCGTAAGCTCCAATCTCAACAGCAGAAAACACCACAATAAACTCTTTGCTCACCGTAGCAAGAAGGTCGCGCTGGTGTCGGTCTCGTACTCCTGATTATCCGATTTCAGAGCTCGGAGAGATGACGACGCGCCGTCACCACTGCAAACCTCCACCGCAAGTTTCCGAGTCCACTGAAGGTCGCGTACAGCCGCCTCCATGTGGCTGGGACTGCCGCCTGCATGCGATAACACGCCACTGTCGGGTGGAGGTACGTGGAGAAGCACTCGCGCTTGCACCGCGCCTCTATGGGAACACCCAGGGCAACCCCAAGCGAGCGGCAGGTTGCAGACAGCAGCACGAGCGTCGCCACGTCCAGAAGACGCCCCAGAGCCTCCAGAATCTCCGCCGAGAGCTCCACGAACGCCGAAGATGACGGCGCCATCCTGATAATGCATTTGGTGTGGAAGTTGTGTGTGAAGAGGTATCGTTTTAAGTGCGATTGGAGTTGAAGCACGTCAGACTTTTCGATGTGCATGGAATTGATCAAAAGCTATCTGCGTTAGTGCTTTTCAAAGGCTTGCTGGATGTGGATGGAGTCGATGTCAGCGCTGCTCACGAGCGGTAGCGCCTCTAGCAGCAACCTCCTTTAGCTGGAGGGTTCGAGTTGCCGAAGCCGCCAGGGCCGGGCGAGCCTGTCATGCCAACCTTGATACCATGTGCCTGCAGTCACCAGCGTTAGCGTCCAGAAAGATTAGCAGCAAGATTGAATGTAAGTTTCTACGGACCTCGTTGGTGACGTCACACACACCCGACTGAATGTTCGAGTAGATCTTGGACGCCGTCTTCACGAAAGCCTGCCAGTTCCACGTCATTACACCAATCCGTAAGAACACACGAAGGCAACCCTTGTTTCCAACACACGTACGTCTTCCACATTGGCAGCAGTCTTGGCCGACGTCTCGAGGAAGATGAGGCCATTCTCTTTCGCGAACTGCTCCCCCTCCTTGAAGCTCACGGCGCGGCGGTGCTCCAGATCGCTCTTGTTGCCAATGAGCATGATGGCCATGTTCGAGTTGGAGTTCTGCCGCGCCTCCTCCAGCCACCTCGTCAGGTGGTTGAACGTCTCCCGCCGCGTGATGTCGTAGACCAGCAGCGCCCCCGCTGCGCCGCGGTAGTACGAGCGAGTAATGGAGCGGAACGACTCTTGTCCGGCCTACCCAAACACACAAGCAAACAGTCACAAATAAGCACCAAACGTATCAATAAATAGCCAAAGTTTCGCCCACCGTATCCCAGATCTGCAGCTTGATCTGCTTGTTCTCGATGTTGATCATGCGCGCGCCGAACTCGACGCCGATCGTGAGGTCGTGCACCGGCTGGAAGCGCTTGTCCGTGAACTGCAGCAGCAGACACGACTTGCCCACGCCTGCAGAGTCAAATAGTCCTCATTAAATCCGGATCTTTTGGGTAGAAGAGCAGCCCCCTGCGGCTCTCCCGGCTGTAGATATGTACGCACCGGTGTCGCCGATGATGATGTACTTGAAGAGGTAAGCGTACGACATGATTGGCTGCGTTACAAGTCCAATATCAAATACATTAGCACGAATGGAATGGGTTCCGCTTCTTTTTGCGTCTTGTAGGCATCGGCGGGGGCCAAACGGGCATGTGCGTGTAGAGCGCTGCGTCGTGCGTACACCCACCTGCTTGTCGCTATCTAAAGGTCCCTGGAGGCTGAGCTAGACGACGGAGAAGGCTGCTGGAAGCTGCAAAGTAGCTGCTGCTTTTCCGGATTTCTGTATTTGGCTCGAGGAAGAGAGAAGGGAACAGATTAACTTGGGATTTGTATGCCGCTTTTTCTCAGGATTTTAGACAAGTACCGTGAACAGCCAATTGCTGGCCGCCATGGAAGTTGAAGTGGGTGTGCCACACAATATCTTCTTCTTTTTATCTAGATTTTTTTACTAAGCGACGCATTTGGCGCACTCGCCGTCGGTCGCCGCCATGGAGAACTACAACATCTACGACGAGATCGGGCGCGGCACGCACTCGTTCGTGTACAAAGCGCGGCGCAAGCGCAGCATCGAGTACGTGGCCGTCAAGTCCACGGCCAAGAGCCGCATGGATAAGGTGCGTCAGAGACTAAAACCCTTATAAATAATATAAAATAGCAGAAAAAACTTAATATTTTTTTATTGTCACGTGTAGATCTTGAACGAGGTGCCGTTCCTGCACAGACTGGACAGCCGCTACGTGTGCAGGTTCTTCGACTGGTACGAGTCGTCCAACCACATCTGGCTCATCCTCGAGTACTGCATGGGCGGGGACCTGCTCAACCTCATCACCCAGGACAAGCAGCTGCCAGAGGCCACCGTCAAGGTGCAGACTTTGAGAGGGCAGTGGACGGGAAACTTGTTTCTCATGCTGGTTACTGCTTTGTTTTCAGGCTTTTGGGCTCGATCTGGTGGCAGGACTGCAGTATTTGCACTCCAATAGCATTTTATACTGCGACTTGAAGCCTGCAAATATCCTCATTGATGAATTTGGGTCGTTGAAGGTAGGGGTATGCTGTGGATGGGGATGGGAAGTAAACTACTGAGAGATTTGATGTGCTGCGACGTTTAGCTAGCGGACTTTGGGCTGGCTCGACGCATTCCGGCAGAGGATTCAGCGACGACGCGAGAAGTACGAACAGTGTGATATTATGGCAAATGCTACCAGGTGAAGATTTTAATTTTTCTGTCACTGTTTGATGAAGCTCCCGCCAGGCTCACCGCACTATATGGCGCCGGAGTTATTCCAGCAGCCAGCAGTTCACAGCTTTGCATCAGATTTTGGGCACTGGTGCGGCCAGATTTTTAGATGGAGTATCAGTGTCAGGGTCGTTGTTGACTTATGTGTTACGTGCTTGTACAGGGCTGCGTACTGTATGAGCTGAGAACTGGTCGCCAACCCTTTACACATACCAACTTTTCAGATCTGGCAAGAATGGTAAGAAGAATCACCACTCAAGACCTGAGCCGCCTTACATATTTTACCGTGATTATCTATGTAGATTCAAACAGATACGGTGAACCTTCCAGTCTCCGGGTATGAAATGTCGCCAGCGTTTTGCCATCTCCTGGATCGTTTGCTGGTAAAAGATCCGTATCAGCGGATAACCTGGTGCGTCTTCTATTTGCTGAGTTCAAGTCTAGCAATGACGATGATCTGATGAGGAATGTCGGTCAGGGAGGAACTAGTTGGCCACCCGTTTTGGGATAATTTGCCTCGACTCGAGATAGTATTGATGCCTGCACAAGAAATATTTGATAGGGATGCGCCGGTGATACGAAGGTAAGGCTTACGTAATATGTAGGGTCAATTTGCTACAAGTTGGGCTGTATTTTAAAGATGTGCGTTATCGTGTGACTCTACCAGTAACGACGTCGAAAATGATTTTGCAGAAGAGTTTCGGCATGACAGCGAAGACGACGGTCATCAAACAGACCACGATGGGAATAGCCATGCTGGTAATAATGGGGTATGTTATTCAAGTACGACTATTACACTAAATTCTGGCTCCAGTGAAGTGGGGGTATGTGATGATAATCAGTCCGTCGTTACGGATTCACACCCGGGGAAAATATCCAAGACGTCTGATCAAATTCCAAGTCACGATGAAGCGAGACCTATGAGTGCATCAAGCGTGAGGACACAAGCGCCACGAAGTAATAACGCGATATTAGACGATGACACCGAAGATGACCTATTTATCGGATCCAGCTCATTTAGTGCTGGCATGCGCCAGCTGTGGCGTACGGCCAACGCTCCTCACTCCGCACCACCTGAAATTCGACATGCACCACTCCAGCGAATGCAGCTTAGTAGTCTGTTCGACCGAAACGGTACCCCGGGAATCGGGCTTCGCAAAGTTTCGAAGCTCATATTCACACCTTTCGATTGCCGGGTCAAATCAATCATCGGAAACAAAGATGTCAAGGTCGGCGAGTTGCCCCGGGTGCAGGTTCAGTATCTCCAGTTTGAACTCAAAACACCTGAAGCACTTTTATCGTGCACGACGGAGGCGTTAGAAAACCAGCTCAAAGAGATCTACATCAGTATCAAGTCACCGCATGCAGATGACCAAGAGAAGCTCAGTGTGATGGCGTATTTGTTCTCGCTTAGCTGTCATGCGCGACTGGCCCATGTAATTGTGAACAGCTCCATTCTCAAGCTTCTGGTTCGGATGCTGGTACATGAAGCCCGGTTGGTACCGTCTGATAGCACTATGCTGTCAATGGTATGCCTTATTCTGGGCATCCTCTTCCGATTCGCTACAATCATTGCCCCATCTTCGCCGGATCAATTACGGCTTCTCGTGAAAACACTGCTGGAAATTGTTGGTCAACACATTGATGAGCTGGATGAGATTCAAAGATTATCACCCAGGAGTGGCTTGCAATCTCGCCCACTAGCACTCGCATGTCTGGGAGAATTGTTGTTTTACATTTCCACACAGCAAGAGTGGGAACTTCCTATGGGGGTGTCGAGGGTGTGCTCGCATGTGTCGATGCTTCCGACATTCTAATGCGCTATTACGCTGTACGGACGCTTGACAACATGCTGATTCACTGCACGGATTCCTTGCTTCCCACGTTAATGAGCGACAAAATTGTCTTGTCCTTAATTCGTGGCCTGCTGCAAAATGTGACGATGGATTTTGAGGGACCGGAGGGACTGGGCACACCCAGTAAGCTTGTTGCGCTACGTACGACAACAACAGAGGCTCTTGCTCAAGTTTTCAGGCACCTTCGTACCCCATCTTCGCTCGTTAATATTCCCTCTCGATTAAAGCGTTCGATAATGCTGTTCTTTGCCAAGCCTGAAGTCCTGAGCATGGTATGGCAAGGCGTGCAAAGCATTCCAAAATCTTTTGAGTTGTCAATCGCATCGCTGAATATTATCAATGGCTTCTTGGATATGAAATTGGGCAGCGATAGAGAAGCAGATACAGCTGCGATTAAAGCAAGCCGCACATTACTGCTGGAGCGTGTGATGACCTTCCCTAAAGTTATTCAGATGCTGGAAATTCATGCCAATGAATGTGTGAGTGCAGATGAAGAAAGCTTGGTTATTCTCCGAGCGAAGAGTCTGATCGCGCTCAATTTGGGCATGCAGTTGAATCGAAGTTTTCTGCTATCATTTGTACAAAATCATGGTATGGATCTTGTGGAAAATGTGCTGGCATCGTTTAGTGACCAACTGTCTGCAAATGAAAACAATCGTGATTCAACGTCATCAGAAAGTAAGTTATCAGCGTTTGGGATGTATCTGGCGCAGTGTGCTCTAAACATGTGCAAACTGGCCATTCGAATGGCTCTAAAGCTTGGCGCTGATTGTTTCTATTCCCATGATGGCGAAGCTACAAGCAGCAATAACACAGAACAACAATCACCAAGAATATCGTCAATACCGTTTGCACTTTTTAGCGGGATGCTCCAGAACCCAAACTGCCGACAGCAACTCATGAACTTCTTTGTGGCAAATGACACCAAACATTACACATTTTTCCTGCGTTTGATGGCTAAGCTACTCACGTCATTTCCTGAAGAAACGCTACACATCTCAGGAAACAGTGGCAATACGGCTACGGTTGCGGTATACGTGTCCGGAATCTTGCTGGATTTGTTTAAGTTCGCATCAAGCGAAGCAAATACCATAGTTTTGGTGGAGAAACACGTATTGTTCACTCATGTACTGCCAATAGTCGCTGAACGAATTTTTCCGACCCAAGAATTAGTTTCAGGCGATTTCGGTAGACCCGATGAGGCCGTGGCGGTGAACTGCCTTCAGATACTTCGTGTGGTCCTGTTGGATTTCGACTACGAGGATGACAATGGCGACTATGAACTCTACGATTCGTTCATTCGATTACAACTTCTCCCCCATCTAAATTCGATACCGAAGAGAGTTGAAAGTATGGAGAAGGTTTGGAGTCTTTCTAGCGAACTTTTGTTCGGTTTGCTTTCCAACGATTCATCTCTTCTTGGAGAAGCAGAAGAACTCCAACTTGTACCCACCATCATTGCTTTGCTATCAGTACCAGCAAAGTTTAAGGCGTTGCCATCGCACGCGACTCAACTCATCAAAATGCTGATTGACTCTGTTGACGTACGGTCGGCCGTTTTGTACGAGTCAGGCATTGCCAAAAGTATGGTGGCTGCTTTATCTTTCGCATCGGCAAGAGAGAGATGCGATGGGAGTTTGGTGGACCTGATTCTAATCTTGATGCTCTTGCTACATGAACAATACGAAATGATGCGCCAACCAGATGTGGTGTCGATATCTGCTGGATTCGAGGAGCTGGTTCGTTGCGGACCACTGATGGTTCAGTTATGCACTGTTGGTGATGATAAGACTCGAAAGCAACATACTGAGCCCCAAGACAATTTGCCCGAGAATAATGCCGCCGAAGCTGATGCAATGGACGAAAAACGCAATGTGAGGATGAGGTCGCCGATCTAGCCTCGCGGTGCCTTGTTTATCTATCCCAGGTAATACGGTGTGTTAAACCTATGAGAACGTGTGCTATGCGGCTAACGAATTAATTGATCCGTGGAAAACAGGTATTCGGTGAACAGTTGAATGAGGTGATGTTTTTGAAGGATATAGGAACGAGTTCCTTGCCGATCGACTCTAGTTTCAGGTAAGATCCTGAAGAATAGGAAAACAGTTTTGGGGGTCGAAGTTGGCTCACATGATACGGTGTTCATTCTATACCTGCACAGTTCACTCTTGCTGTGCTTGCAAATGCCCAACGCGACTGACGACGGCACCATTGCATTACGTGTGCTGCTTACTCTGCGAAATTGTTTGCGGTGCGAAGGCAACCATGCCCTTGTGAGTCAATGGATTACCGACAACAAACCCGTTATGAGCGCTGTGAAAGCTCTGGCCTCTCGGAGTCAGCCGGATGCTACTCTGGGGGCGACGAATCTCAACCAAACCGCCTATCGGTTGGAAAGCAGACATTAAAGACCGCAACTGCTATCCTGCATTTCGTCCGCTCTTCACGGCAACGATAATATTATGGAGCGGATACAACAAAAGCTGGAACATGGATCAGAGCTCACCTACAAGATGTTCATTTACCATCGCTTAGCTAAGCGACTTGCCAATTTGTATTGGCGAATGCATCTACGCGGATGATCAAAGGCGCCTCATATCTGAACATGTCCTGAAAAATTGGTGACAGCACTTCGCGCGTGGACTATGCGTAATGGTGCTTTTCTTCTTCCCACTGATGGTTGGGGTAGATCTGCAGGTCCAAGCGCTCCGCAACCTCGTTGAGGTTCGAAGAATCGCCTTCGAAGAGTCCCTTGAATACCACATTTACGATGTGTTCGAAGCGATCCGAGAGTAGCTTCAGCTCGTACGGTGTATCAGGCACTGAGCGCTCCACAAGGACCGCCAGAACCAAGCACACTTGGCACGCCACCACGAAACTAAAAGCCTTCACAGTTCCAGTCTGGTCTTCGAACAACTCGGACGTCCATAAAATAAGCGCGGAGTTGGTACCAAGCGCAATGTACGTCATGAATCGCAGAATGTAAAACCAGACGCCAATGTCCTTGGCTGGATGGGGGAACGGTCGGCGGAACACAAAGCAGAGTTTTACAGCATCGACGTGAACTTCCAGCAGGTTATTAGCCAATGCCAGTAATGGCGTCAGCGGAAACGCCACCACGAACAAGTTGATAAATCCATACTGGATAACCATCTCGTTGTAATCTTCGAATGCCTCGTTGGCCTCGTAAGGAATGAGCTTAGCCTGCTCTTCGATGAAGTTGTGACCACTTTTTCCTCTGTGTTACCCGTGCTTACCGCTTTGCGTTCTCTGAAAAGCTGGTAGCGGTACTTCAGATACGGGACCGCAACTTCAGTAGTGTTACCCACAACGATGCGAATGATGAAGAGGATCAGCAACTGGTCTTGCAACTCCTGCATGCAGTCGTCCTCGTACAGGCAAGAACCTTCCGCGATGCGCTTTACAAACGCAATGTAGAAAAACGATGCGAAGGAGTTGCAAAACTGGAACAGGAAGACTTTGATCACCAAATAGTTTTCGTACTCAGCGTCCGTGCGATGGTTCTCGAAGTCATTTAATTTTCGGGCCACAAGTTGGTAGACCTTGTTGAGCACCAAAATCTGGATGGCGTTGACTACGGTCACACCAAACGTCAGCGAGGTTCGGTACTTTGCACTGATATGGTTTCTTTCCAGGTTTTCGCTGTTGTTGATATAGTGCTTAAGCACAAACAGTCCAAATAACGCCACCACCACGACTCCGACCATGACTGCCACTACCAAGACCGATACAATAAATGCCCGACGACGCTTTGTCTTACTTTCGAAGGTCATTTCTTCCACGTCAGTGGTCGGATGGTAGCTCTTCGACCCACGGAACTGAGGCCGGTAGCGGAATGACTCTTGCAAACCACTGAGCCCCCACAGCGAATCCAACAACCCATTTTCCGTCTCCACAACTCGGTAAACAGCGACGACCACAGCACCACGAAGATGGCAAATGCGATAAGAATGTACCCTTGCTTGTTGTTACCCGTCACAGCTTGACGTGCTTGGATGTAGACGAACGTGATGACACCCGCGATACTTGGGAAAATCAGCATCTTCGTGTAGAATTCCAGCCAGGCGAAATACAGTGCGATTTTCTCTCCAAAGTAGAAGCGGATTTTGTGCAACGGTTGGTACACCATCGTCCAGTGCAACGCCCATGTGGTCCGCAGGTCCTGGAGCGCAGCTGTGTCGTGCAGTGCGAACATTTGTCCCTCCAGATACCCAGCAGCTTCGAGGGCATCGGCGTTAATGTGGCGTTCAACGATTCCTTCGGCAAGTCGAATCCGATCCTTTGCGAGAACAACGTTTCCTCCTTCTTCTTGCCCCACTTAATCGGGTAGCGGCGGTAGTACGGCTGGAACTTCTGCTCATGACGATACTCTGCGAATGGGGCAAAGTACGTCAACGGGTCGTACGGCAGCGCCAAGATCGAAGTCACAAAGCGGTCCCAGCAGCTACCCTGCACGCGGCGGAAGGTGTCATCCTCCACAAAGAGTCCATCCGCCTCCTCCGTATGTCCCCAAAGATCCAAAGCTTTACGCAGCTCTGGGTGGAACACCTCTCCTCGGGCCACCAGCAACGGATCCATCTCCGGGTCTTCAGCGCCTTCATCTGCGCAGCCGCGCGTATGCCTCAAGTGGTCGATCGAGTTCTGCCACTCCTTGTCTCCCATCTCCGTTCGTAGCGCTTGCAGCTTCTTGCCATGCAGCGTCTTGTCGAACGGTTTGTTGCTCACTTGCAGGTGGTAGTTGGTGCGGTCCGCCTCCACTCTCAGGTCGTCGTTGTCCGCCTTGATGGTCATGATGATCTCGTCGGCGTCGCAGCTCAGAAACATGCGCGTGCTGAGGCCGCACGCGAGTTGCACGCGTCTGGCGACAGCGTTCGCCACGAGTTCACAGAACTTGGTCTCTGTCGTGGGCCCCGCAGAGCCAGTGAACTGCTCGTACTCCTTCTCGAGCAGCTGCTGCTGGGTCTCGAGCCGGCGCTGCTCGCCTTCGTCGCTGTGGTCGTTACTTGTGTCCAGGATGACGTCGCAGCCGCGTTCGTCCAGGTAGCAGCGCGGGGTGCGCAACACGCGCTGGAACGGGTCCACCACGATGACGGCGGCGTTCTTGCTGCGCTCCGCGTCTTTGCCCATCATGAGCTGCACGAAGCCGTGCGCAGTGAAGTCGTCGGGCTTCTTGAGCTCGCCGCCTTCTCGGCGCGGGAAGACCATGACCAGGTCGTAGTCGTACAGCGTCTTGTCGGTGGAGAGCAGGGCGGACGACGACTGCGCGCTCTGCATGGAGCTGAACTCCATCGAAACGGCGGCGTGCGAGGCCGCGGGCGACGCGAAGGCGTCGTACGAAGCCATGCAGAGTGATGGTCACCTGAGCTCTGCACCGCAAATCTGAAAGTGAAGGCCCAGAAGCGATGCCGGGCTCTTTTCGATGCAGCGATTGGCCAAAAACGGTGCAACGACCTTTTGAACTTGCCAAGCTGACTTTTGATAGATGGTAGACGCAGCTGAGACGCATTGACTACCGGTAACGGAGGTTTTGTGTTGGGAGAAGCAGAAGAAGGATT
Source organism: Phytophthora syringae (assembly GCA_012656105.1). Classification (NCBI taxonomy): domain Eukaryota; phylum Oomycota; class Peronosporomycetes; order Peronosporales; family Peronosporaceae; genus Phytophthora; species Phytophthora syringae. The sequence continues at coordinate 215,416 of JAAKBD010000006.1, forward strand.
CGTGGTAGATTGTAGCTGAGTTGGCATCGGTCGAAGAGCTCGCACTGGGATCTGGACTTCGTCTACGACGCGACACAGGATTCACACTCGAAGGCGACGTGGATATAGACCACATGTCGTGTCATTGTTTCAACTTCACAGGTCCAAGACCTCCGTACGTGCAATCCACCATCCACAGGTAGACAAGCGCACCACCAACTTGATGTCAACCAGCAACCCACAAGACCAAGTTGCCTTTTTTGGTGTCCGACCGACCTCTCACAGCGCATCTTATTCCGTTTCGAAACGTCTAAAATAGTCTATAACGCCGGTTTATTCCGTATCAGAGGAATCCAAACGCCTTTATTAGTCCAAACGTGGCTTCGTTTCAGTATACTGAAGGGAGAGCAAGTGCACAACGAGAGAGACGCCACGTACGCGCATCATGATGGCGGCGTCCTCGGGCTCCCCACGCGCCTCTGGGGGCTCCCGCAGCGCCCCGTCCACGTCCCACGCGTCTGCGTCAGCACCAGACGACGAATTCGGCTCCTTCGCTGCGGCCGAGCGGCTCTCGGACCCGTTTGGCGACGTGTACGGGGCGGAGGCGGCCTTTGGAGACTTTGCAGGCGGCCCAGACGAGGCCGCGCCACCTGCTCACGCGTCCTCGCTCATGTCCTTCTCTCCGCTGACAGCTCCCGCGCCGCCTCCGACGCTGTTCCCGTCCATCAGCGGCGAGGTGGACCCATTCGCGGACATTACAGGAGGCACTGGAGCTGTGGAGGACCAAGAGAAGGGACAGGAGGACAGACCGACGGATGTGGACGCTGTGAAGGGTCCTCCGACGTCCACGTCGTCCATCTTGGACTTGGTGTGGGGGAAGGACGCGGAGCTGAACCCGCTGGCGGCGTCGACGTCTACCGGTAGGACGGCGTCGAGTCCTGGGGTTTTATGCTACCGCCACCGCCGGAGAGTAGAGCAGCGTCGTTCCCGACCTCTGCTGCTGCTACTAGGACGCCAGAGACGTCGACGGACTTGCTGTCGTTCTCTCCGGTTCAAGCGGCGTCGAAGGACCCGTTCTTTGGGCTCAGTAACGAGAGTGGTGCTGCTGCTTTTGGTGATGAACTGTTCACGTTGACGCCGTCTTCGTCGGCGCCGACGTCGCTGCGGGGTCGTTTGCTTCGGTGCATGAAGATGGGAAACCTCCGATGGTTTCTCCTACGGTTGGCGATGAGGAGAATGTGACGTTTGCGCAGCGCTCGACGAGGTCGTTTGGGTCATTGAACTCGTCATTTGTGAGTGTGGGGACGATGGAGGACACTCCTGGTCGCAATGGAGCGCATGCATCGTTTAACACTTTTACTGCTGCATCTGAAGCTGCGGTATCGAACACGCCGTCCCCATCGTCAGCGCCAGCATCTCTTCACAGTTCGTTTAAGATGACTGACGGGTTCATGGGTTTCGCATCTACTGCTGACGAGTGCGATGAGGTGGACCCTTTCGCGGAGGCAGGACTGACTGCTCCTGAAGAGGTGCCTTTGGTTGAAGCTCTTGCTGCGTGGAATACATCCGCTGATCTCGTACAAACCGATGCAGAAGACAACGAAATTGGCGACGAAGAGCAACTGAAAACAGAGAACGGCACTGTGTATGAGGGGAACTTTTGGGGGTTCAGCATGTGCCGATGCCGAGGATGTGGTTGATGAAGGCAGGAGCAATGTTCTGGATGCCTCCGCTTCGCCACAATTAGCGGTCACTAAAGTGGAGCAGCTCGACGATTGGAATTGTACACCAGATCCAAATGACGAATATGTGGATGGCAGCCTTGTAGCAGAGCAGGAGCAGACGGCAGACGTGTCTGCATTCGATGCTTCCGTTACTGCTGTCGATTGTGAGAGGGAATCTGTCGCGGCGTTCCCGGAGTCAACAGAGGTATCTTCTTACTCAGAGCATGATGCCAACGTGAATGTACTAATCGCCAGTGAAAATGACGATGGGGCTCGTATCCTCGGACTTCAAGATAATGCGTTCGACGATGACGAGAGTGATGGCGATGAGGATGAGGATGATGTTATGTTGTCGACTGACAGCGATGTCGTCTGGCCTGCAGAACAAAGTCCGGTCCAAAGTAATGGTGATTCTTTTCAAATTGGTCAGGCTGACTCGCTGGATTTCTTGACGCCAGCAAGAAAGGTGGATGTTGAACACATTGATGATACACCCAGTTTGGGAGAGGTCCTGTCAAATGAAGATTCTTCACCGCCCACTAGTGCACTTCGCACATCTTTTGGTGTCTCCACCCCAGCCCCTGCTGAGCTGTCCCCTCATTCCGAGAAGTTTGACGATGATTTCGTAGGGGGAAAAGAACACGAAGGAGAGGGATATGCCGGATGCTGATGCGGATGATTTTGGTGGTTTTGGAGGGTTTGAAGCAGCTGCCACAATGGCGGTTCTTCCAGGTGCATCTCCTTGGGGTCATTTCCATCGCCAACTCCGGTACAAAATATGCCTCTTGAGGATGATGACACTGCATTTGGAGACTTTGCAGTGGCGGAATCTTCTTCTGCGGTTGAAATTTCAGCGCCGGCTGTAACTGAAGACGATGATTTTGCAGATTTTGCACAGAATACCGAGCCTGGTGATGACGATTTTGGTGACTTCGGAGATTTTACGCAGAGTGCGAGTGGGGAAGACTTCTCCGATTTTCAACCATCAAACTCTGAAGCATTTGGAGATGATGACGATGGGTTTGGGGACTTCCCTCCCGCTACTACAGCAGCAGCAGCTTCTTCTGTTCCAACCATGCCAGCGACGTCATTATCGAAAGCTGACCTGTCAACCTTCTTTGTGGACGCGTTTCCTGTTGAAAACTTGCAGACAGACCCGCAGCCACAACCTGACAGCCCGACAGATGTGAGCACGGTTATCCAAGAACCATCAACGGACTTCGTCCAGGATGTGTTTCGCACGATGTGGGGGAATATTTTGGAATTATAGCCACAACGGGCAGCCGTTCGTCTACATCGTCAGGCTCACTTTCACCTTCAGCAGCATCAAGTGACGTAGAGCGAGTGCGTTTGGGCAGGAAAATCACGCGTGCTTCGAAGTATTTAAAGTATGTGTTGTCCGAGAAGATTCGAGAAGCCTCCCGGCAGAACGGCATTTTTCCTCATGGGTCGGAAAGGCATCAGACGTACGTTGGGTTTGCTGCCTCTGGTGACGCGGATTGCATGCGTGCTGCCCTCAAGGAGCTGCAAGACGCGCTATTCCATAGCTCAGTGAACGAAGCTATGATGCGGATAGCCAAGCAGGCTGCGCTGTCAGCTAAGGCTAAAATCGCCGAACAAGCTGCACAACAACAGGCAAATTCGCGTGGTGGATCCTTGTTCTCTACGACGCGGCACTTGCTGTCTCGGGGTGGGAGTGCAGGAGGATCGCATGGCCCTAGCAGCAACAGCGACAGTAAGGCAGACCACACTGGTACGGAGACCCCTACAGGCGCCTCAGTTCAGAAACTAGCTCGGTTCTCGTTTGCTAACAGCCATGACGACACATCAAATGACCATCGTGCTGCAAGTGGCGATGAACGAACGTCTGAAGGAAGCGATCACACGGGCCACAGTAGTGGAAGTGATTCCGAGGCGGTTGGGGGCGCTAGCGACAGTCGGACTCGTAGTCAAACTCTTTCGGGAAGTGGTGGAACCAGTGGCGGGCTGATGAAGAAGTTTCAGGACCGTTTTTCGTTCACAAGCTCGCGACATCGTCCGCGGTTCGTCTGTCTTCGACGAAAGGGCCAATCAGGCGAGGAAGTGCGCAAGATGGAGCTCAATCTAGACGCTATCAGTGGAGGTCTCGATGAAGTCAAGTGGAAGTGCGCCGTGTTCCTGTACGATGTGGAAGAAGTAGCCCATGTGGCACCTTCTCAGATTAGCATCCTGTCGTATCCTGGCAAGCAGCCACTGACGGGCAAGACCGATCGTAGCGCGCTGACGAAGCTGGTGAAGCCTGAAACGATTTGGACTGTAGATATTGGCGCTAACAACAGCGATGTGCTCAACGAGTGGTGAGTGAATGCAGGAGGTGAAAAGTTGGAGATAGAGGTGATTGCTGCGTGTAAGCAAGCTCGAGCAAGTGACGGAAAGGAAAGCAATGTTACTGATTTTTGAAATGTATCCTGCCGGTGTTCAGTAAGAGTTTCTCCTGTCTGAGGATGGAAGCGCGTTTCACTTCTGCGGGTACGCAGTTGGGATTGAGACCGTCGCAGAAAGTGTAAATAGCTGCATGTTCACCTCACCTGCGTGTCTAACTTCATCATTTATTTTCGTTCCCTGTTTGAGATCATGCTCACCTTCCCAACTTACTTCCTTGTCGTGTAGCTGAAGTGTGTGCTGGTCACTCTTCAATCGACCAGCGAACAAGTTTTGAGCAAGGCAAGGTCGACATGAACGAGGAGGCGTCTCAACATGCAACTAGGTCAGTTGTAACGCCAGTGAATGAACATTCAATCCAAGTTGACATATCACCGAGGAACAAGTCTGCATCGATTTTTCTCCAGCATGGCGCAGTGTCGGATGCGTACGAAAACACCATGTTCGAGCACGACTTGGTGATGATTTTCCCATTGCGTGAAGGAGGCGAAACCAGGAGACCCGAGGCATTCACCATGCAAGCTTTCGCCGATCTGCTGTTAGGAAAAGACTCCAAGCACCTGTTCCAGCGGGTATTCCGAACGCCGCGCTGCTTTCTCGATGAGCATGGACATGCCATGGTAGAGTCCACGGGTCCACGAACTAGCAGTACACTCGATGTGGGCGAGCGAGCGATTGAGCACAAGATTCTTGAGACCGAGTACGAAAAGTTCATCGGTTCCACAGAGCCCAGTACCGAGCGCCGCTTCTGTGAATTAGTTGCCACGGCCATTTCACGCCGGGTGCAGTTGGCATGCGGCCTTACCACGCACATGTTCGTTAGCTGCGACGGCGACGAAATCATCATGACGGTCAAATCCGAAAATGACGACTTACGCGTGGAGGCCGACCGCACAAATTACCGACTGCAGCTGAGCAATAAACCCTTCGATGACATGCTTCACAAGGACAAGATTCACCACCTGAAGCGCGAGATTGGCCAAGACGGGTGGCAAAGTCCTTGGATCATCTACGAACTAAACGCGGTGTCGCTGATGACACTTCAGATGTACCGGAGATGGATCCGCTGCTAGTCTCACGTGGTGCCGAGTTTCACCCGCAAATGCGTAAAGCTCTCGTACGTTGGGGGCACCGAGAAGAAGCCGATGGTATGTTCTCTAATGATGACAATTACAGTCAAAATGGATGGAAGCGCTTCTGGACGTCAATTTTTGGTGTCCACCATGATCCAATGACGTACTTCGCGCCATTTGCGGATTATCGCCACGAATCCGAGTTCCAGCCTTACTTCCGCCGTTATCCGATGAACTGGGGTGGGACGATGGAGCAGACACTGTTCACTCAGAAAGACCGTATTCGTCTTGCTTCAGGCATTGTCGAGCGGCACCTCAACTTGGACGCGCTACAAGACGCTGGGTTCCTGAAGAATCAAATGTTTGCTCTTCACGATGAAGTTGCGCTCGCTGAGTTACGCACAACTTGGGCATTGAACGTGAAAATGCTTTACCAGCCTTTGCACAAAATCCGCTTCTACTTTGGAGAAAAGATCGCGCTCTACTTCGCGTGGCTCGAGTTCTACACGAAGATGTTAATCTTCCCGTCCATTGCGGGGATTATCACCATCATCTACGTCCAAGAACGGGATGAAGACGGAAACGACAACAACCGAGGGTACTTCCTAGTGGCTTTCGCGATTTTCGTGGTGATCTGGTCGTCACTGTTCTCCGAATTGTGGAGACGAAAAAATGGTCTATTAGGCTCGCTGTGGGGGTGTCAAAGTTTCAGCGAAGTGCTTCGATACCGACCTCAGTTCCGTGGCACCAAGAACTTTGACCCAGTAACCGACGCAGAAGAGCTGACCTACGAAAGCCGGTCAAAGCGCCACCGTTGGTTCATGGTGTCAGTTGCAGTCGTGACCATCATGGTTGGGATTGTTATCGTGGCACTTGTGGGGCTTTTTGTGTTGAAGCACTTCATTAACAGCGCCGACAACCTCAAGAACATCGACCGCAAGTTCCGAACTCCGTTGACGCTGGCCGTGACGGTTGCAAATGCCATCCAGATTCTCATTCTCAACATGGTCTATCGACTGGTGGCCCGCAAGCTGAATGACCTTGAGAACCACCGCACAGACGCCGAGTACGAAAACTACTTGGCAATCAAAGTGTTCATGTTCCAGTTCTGCAATTCGTTCGCATCGTTCTTCTATATCGCCTTCATCAAGCGTGGAGTCGAGGATTCGTGCTTGTACGGCGATGACTGCATGAAAGAGTTGCGCGATCAGCTACTGGTCTTGTTTTTGGTGCGTATCGTGGTTGGGAACACGATGGAAGTAGCAGTGCCATATCTCAAGTACCGCTACCAGCTTTACGCTGAGGCCAAGATGCAGGAAGACAAGAAAGTCAAGCACAATTTCATCGAAGCCCAATCCAAACTGGTACCGTACGAAAGCGCCGAATCGTTTGAAGACTACAACGAGCTGGCCATTCAATTCGGCTTCCACAACCTGTTCGTGGTAGCATTCCCACTGACGCCCCTGCTCGCTCTGGTGAACAACATCGTGGAAGTGCATGTGGATGCATCGAAACTTTGCTTCGGATGTCGACGTCCGTTCCCCCACCCAGCCAAAAGTATTGGTGTATGGTTTTACATCTTCCGCTTCATGACCTACATGACTGTGGGAACGAACGCGGCTCTTATCTTGTGGACATCAGACTTGTTCGAGAACTACAGCGGAACTGTCAAGGCGTTTAGCCTGATCGTCGTTTGGCAAGTGGGTATGGGGTTATCGCTCATCATCGAGCGCACGGTGCCTGACGTTCCACGCGTCCTCGGTCAGCTGCTCGAACGTTACGACCACATCGTTGACGTCGTTTTCAAGAATCTATCGGAGGGAGATGCCTCGCACCTCAACGAGGTTTCGGAAAATCTAGACTTGACCATCTACCCCAACGACCAGTGGGAGGATAAGCGCGGCGAGGTGAAGACAGTGCTCGAGATGCATGACACGGAGGTGAGAGCTGCTGGGTACCCTCAACCAAGCGGTCCGGAATCGAGGTGATCAGCGAGTCATGACCCCGGACCGCGTCCATGGTGCCGGCGCAGTGGTTGAGCACGTGCGCCAGCGTCTCCAAACGCGAGCACCCTGGGTGTCGGCGCTTGTCGTGCGCTCGACGATTATCAGACACGAACTGGACAGCCATCTTTCATTAACTACCCCGCATACATGATTTCATACTGCAGTTTCTTAAAATCGACTTCCACGCACTTTTCCTTGACGTAAATGACTCAAACGCCTTACCATTACAAGCTCGTTTGAAGGGTTGCTAAGGAGCGATAGCTCTGAGCATGAAGTATTGCCTCTAGCGCAAAGTCCGTTATTGACTGCGAAAATGGAATCTTGCACCAGTTGATCAACGTAAACCCAGAGTGCTTCATGCTCATGCAAGGTGTTGAGGCCACTGCCGCCATTGCACCGCAAAATGAACGAAGGGCACGACAGTCAATACCAGCGCAGATTCCTTCTCGCCAAACGTCAGCAAACGACCCAGAATCTGGAAGGCCGTCGAGCTCATCACGAACATGTTTCTCTAGTAGGTAAGCGTTTCGTAGAGTACGGTGTTGCACTTCAATCTGCTCAATCTCCTCGCTCGAAAACCGCTTCTCGAGACGTGGTTTCTGTTGCTCGAGGTTACGAACAAAATCTTGGTGCCGCATTTTGCATAATGTGTTTGGAAGAAAAGGTGGCACAGTGTTTGTCGCTGCGCTGCCACTTTCACCAGCTAAGTTGTTGCCCTCGGCCGTGATGTCGGTTATTATCTGGTGGAGTTTTGTAAGCACGGTGAGTACAAAAGTGCTTGTCACATCCACTACTGCCTGGTGTCCATTCGGCTGCAAGGAATCCACCGCATGATTGGCAAACTCTCCTTGCGCCTTTAAAAACGTAGCAGTTGACACTGGGTTCAGAGAGAACGAGCCGATTACGATGTCTTCAGCAGAAATCGAAAAGAACTCGGAGCCTAGAAACGGGCCCATCGCACCAGTCATCATTGACAGGTGGTTCATCATGTCAACGAGACGCTGGCGATCATAGGCAAGCCCTTCGCCATCTCGAGTTTTCCGGATGATACCATCAACACGGTCTGCCACACTCGTAACGACAAGCGCAACTATCCACCAGTCTGGTCCCGGAACATCAACGTATTGGTGCTCCTCAATGTGTGTGCTCACGCGTGCTTGGTTTGTCACGAGCCATCGAAGGACTTTCACCACCGCTATCCAAGACTCTTCAATAAGTTTCGGGCACTCGCCCGCATCAGAAATGTGCAGCTTATGGATACGCAAACGATCGATCAAGGTGATCAACATCTTGGTGAAGTTGGTCGTAAACACAGTGATACACGCCTCGCGCATCAGTTGGTTGAGTTTGATTGCAACTCCAGCGTCACCAAAGATAGGGAATTCGCAGCTCGCAGCCAACCGACTGGAAATTTCTTGCATCCACCCTCGCACTTTAGCTCCTTCCTCCAAACAGCAGACTCCAACCAGCATATCCTTCCAATCTGGCGCAACAACGTCCAGATATCTTGTCACCAGATCTCCACTCTCTTCCTCCATCTCCTCCTGCATCACAATCCCAACCAAATGGACACTATACATCTCTCCGTTGCTCGCAAAGCGAACTCTCACGTCCAGAAACGGCGAGCCCGCACACTTGACATGCTCCAGCACCACCGCGAACGCCCACACATGTCCACCACCCAAGAAATCCTTCAGTCTCTGTAAATTCACAGCACACGCCACTTCGCCCAACCTCCCCACTCTCTCCTCCGTCATCGTCGTCTGCTGCTCCCTCAAGATCCCTCCCATCATGTCCTGGTACAGCCGCGCCGCTTGCTTGAACGACACGCCACCAGCCAGCAGCGTCACCACCGTGTCCAGCTCCAGCACCGAGTCCACCTTCATGACGCAGCGCGCGTCCTCCTCATCGCGGAAGACCAGCGTTTCTAACAGCTCGACCACGTTTCTATCCAGTAGAAACGTCTCTGACTTGGCCGCAGTGGCAGCCGCGTCGGGTTCAGCCACCGCGTGCAGCTGCTCCCTGGCGGCTTCGGCCCGCGGCTGCGTGGAGATGGCTACATCGGCCGGGAAGAACCGGCGCTTGGCCTCGTCGCCCAGTGCATCGTACTGCGCCCAGCGCCGCGCGTGCTGCTGCTCCAGGTGGCGCCGCATGTTGTCCGGCCGCCACGGCTGCGAGAAGTGGTGCACTGTGGTCCTGGGCTTGCGGCGCTTGGCGCCCTCCGTCTCGTCGCGCGCGAAGGCGCGGCACATGAGGCACACGGCCGTGGAGGGAGGCCCGTCTGCGCGTCACGCGCGACCACCGCCAGCGCGTACTGCAGCGCCCAGTGCGCGCGGAACTGGCGCGGCTTGGACGCGGCGGGCATGGTGGAAATGCAGATTGGGTGTTGTGCCCTGTCACTCAAGTGAAAACAAGTGATACACGCTCCTAAAGTTTTAGAAAAGATTTAGCCATCATCTGGAATGCGGGTCATTTATTCTAGGGTATTTCCCAGGATGTGGACCCTGCCACTATAATTTTCCCAAAATGTGGACCCTTCCCAAAACGTGGACCTTTGGCATGCCACTACGAACAATGTACACGACCACGGCGTCATTGGCCACGTATGAGACCTACACGACACCGTACGGGTCGAGCACCCATATTGACCCCAGTGACTCCTGAGTAGATGGCGGCAGTGGTCACAATGTCGCCGTGGTTTGCGTCCGCACTGTGATTGCCCCCCTCTCGAAGCAGCGACACCGTCAGCTCCATCGACAGCGAATGATACCACTGATTCCAACACGGATGCACTTAGCCGCCGGAACGTTGCATTCTTTCTTGGTAAGAAACACTTGCACTTGTGCTGAAGGTCCACATTTTGGGAAAATGATAGTGGCAGGGTCCACATCCTGGGAAATAAATACCCTTTATTCTATGCCACCCAAACAATGAGAGATCGATAATTACGACCGACAAGCTCCGGTACATCCGATAAGGGCTGCTCCGAACCGGAATCTGGTGCCAAGAATCGATATCCTCGATTTTTACCCCGGGGGCATTATCCATGTTGCCGTGCTTGATGCAGCTGGTTGAACCCGTTCCGCTTGGTCTCAGCAATGGACCGCTATGACGGAGGACGCGGCGACAGATGGGAACCACGCCGTTCACCTTGGAGAAACGCAAGCGGTGGAGTCGACCATCACTGCACTTCCGCATGGCAATGAAAGCGAGACCGCCGGACACGAAAAATAATCAAACGCGCACCATTTAACAGCTGTCCCGTCTCTGCGCTAATATCATGGCAACTTAAACGAAACCCCACTCACTCGCGCACCGTATGCCCAAAGTATCGCTCTGAACGCGTGACGCGCCGTCCCCAACAACTTCTGTCGACGCGCTCCCGTCGGCGACTCCTTTGCGCCAAAACGCTCCGTCGCAGACACGACGTAGGCAAGCTGTTCCAATCACTCGCGTAACTTTTGCACATCCGTCTTCAACGTGGCAGCAACGCCTTCTCCCCAGAGCTCACTTTCCAATTGGCCTCGGACAAGACAAGCTCGTCTCTCCAAGACCACAACCACCCCACCCCACCGCACCAGACACCATGGCGCAGCACGAGACCACGACGGCCGCCCTCGGACTGGGCGAGCTCGGCATCCAGAACGGCTGCAAGGTGTTCCACAACCTCACGTACGAGCAGCTCGCGGACCACGAGAAGAAGTTCGACGAGGGCTCGTTCGTGGCCAACGGCACGTTCGCCGTGGACACTGGCAAGTTCACGGGCCGCTCGCCCAAGGACAAGTTCATCGTCAAGCAGGAGCCGTCGCAGGACAACGTCTGGTGGGGTGCCATCAACCAGCCCACGACGGCCGAGGTGTTCGACACGCTGTACGCCAAGGCCTCCAAGCACTTCAGCGCCGTGGACCGCATGTATGTGTTCGACGGCCACTGCGGCGTGAACGAGAAGTCCCGCCTCAAGGTGCGCATCATCACGGAGCTGGCGTGGCAGCACCACTTCGTGACCAACATGTTCATCCGGCCCGAGTTCGAGAGCGTGGCCCAGAACTTCAGCGCCGACTTCACGGTCATCAACGCGTGCAACATCGTGGACGAGGACTGGGAGGCGCACGGCCTGCACTCGGAGGTGTTCGTGATCTTCAACATCGAGAAGCACATGGCCATCATCGGCGGCACGTTCTACGGCGGCGAGATGAAGAAGGGCATCTTCAGCATGATGAACTACTACCTGCCGCTGAACGGCGTCATGGCCATGCACGCGTCGGCCAACATCGGCAAGGCGGGCGACACGGCCATCTTCTTCGGGCTCTCGGGCACGGGCAAGACGACGCTGTCGGCCGACCCAAGCGCGAGCTCATCGGCGACGATGAGCACGGCTGGGACGGCGAGGGCGTCTTCAACTTCGAGGGCGGCTGCTACGCCAAGACGATCGACCTGAGCAAGGAGAACGAGCCGGACATCTACAACGCCATCCGGCCGAACGCTATGCTGGAGAACGTGTGGGTGGACGCCAACAACGAGCCCGACTACTTCAACTCGAGCAAGACGGAGAACGGCCGCGTGTCGTACCCGATCTACCACATCCCGCACCACCAGCCGAACTCGCGCGGCAACCACCCGAACGCCGTCATCTTCCTCACATGCGACGCGTACGGCGTGCTGCCGCCCGTGTCGAAGCTCACTGCGGGCCAGGCGCAGTACCACTTCCTGTCGGGCTACACGGCCAAGGTGGCGGGCACGGAGCGCGGCATCACGGAGCCGCAGGCCACCTTCTCGACGTGCTTCGGCGCGGCCTTCATGACGCTGCACCCGACCAAGTACGCCGACCTGCTGAAGAAGAAGCTGCAGGAGCACGACACGCACGTGTTCCTGATCAACACGGGCTGGACGGGCGGCGTGTACGGCGTGGGCAAGCGCATGAAGCTGCCGTATACGCGCAAGTGCGTGGACGCGGTGCTGGACGGCAGCATCAACCAGGCCACGTTCGTCAAGGACCCGCTGTTCGGCTTCGAGATCCCCACGACGGTGGAGGGCGTGCCGTCCGAGATCCTGAACCCCAAGGACTCGTGGACCGACAAGGCCGCGTTCGACGCCACGGCGCTCAAGCTGGCCAAGTCGTTTAAGGACAACTTCAAGCAGTTCATCCTGCCCGGCAACGACCTGTCGGTGCACGGTCCGAGCGTGTAAGTTGCTACTGCCGTCGTAGTGTGGGGCTGGTTGTCTCCTGTACCTGTTGTGTAGTGTGTACGGGGTGCAGCTAGCTGGCGTTGTTTTCCGTGCATGTACTCTTCAACGAGATCGATTAAATTTAAAGGAAAAGCGATTGAGATATAAAGTCGGCCAAAGTCATTCGTCGAGTCTGCAAGGAGGGGAAGTAGACGCTTGCTCTTGTCAATTCGACCACGCACGAAGTCCACGCCCTCCTGCTCCTACGCAAAGCTTATCGCTGTCGCTGCACAAGAGGAGTATGCTACTGAGTGTATCGCGACGTCGACCCGCTGATGAGATGGGTGAGACCACAATTATAATGGGACGCGCTAATGGCTAGAAGTCAAGAGTCACACGTAATATGAAACGCGATCGTTCAAAGAGCTAATGACTTGAAGTCAGTAGTTGTGTCCCACTAAAATCAGTGCATATCGATCTTGGAGTGTGCTACTGACGTCGACCCGATACACTCAGTAGCATACTCCTCTTGTGCATCGACCGCACTCCAGATGGCGATTGGTCAGCTTTTTCACGAATGAAAAGTGCCGATTTTCACCAGAAAATTTTGAAGGCTAATTTCGAATAGTCTAAATTTGAGCACAATTTTAATGGAGTCTTTCTAATTTTGAACACTTTCTAATTTTGAGCAGTATTAATATTAATACTTGTTTTCCCCAGATGCATTACTACGCTGGCCAAGCTTCTTCCGGCCAAAGGCATGAAGTCGTGTACTGTTTCCAGGTGTGTGGAGCCTTGGCTGTCGTCGAGAGCTCAGCCAACACTCGCCAATAGTATTTTCCGAGAATCCCCAGATGGCAATTAATTTGTTTGCCAGCCCTGCGAAGGTCTCGTAATCGGACGTTTGCCAGGCAAAGAGGTGTCCACTAATCCCTCCATGCACACTCATCTCCGCACACGAGTCGAGTCACTTTGCATTTTGCGTCTCCTCGACAACATCTCTCCAAGCCGATCTGACAATGACCAAAGACAGTGGAGTTGACCCGGTGATCGGGTACGACAGCGCCAAGTCACTCATGGCTCGCGGTCCATTGGCGCTGCACGAGCACGTGGCTTCCAGACTGGAGACCTCGCTGGGCAAAGCCCTCCCCAGATGGAGGTGCGGTTCAAGGACGTCTCCATCTCCGCAGACATCGTGGTTAAGGACGCGAACAACCTGGAGACGCAGCTCCCGACACTGCCGAACGAACTGCTGAAAGCTTTTCACGTGTTAATTGACAAGAAGCACACGGTGCAGAAGCGCATCTTGAAAGGTGTGAGTGGTGTGCTGAAGCCTGGTACCATTACCTTGGTGCTGGGACAGCCTGGGTCGGGTAAATCGTCGTTGATGAAGTTACTGAGTGGACGCTTCCCGAAGCACAAGAACGTCACAATTGACGGTGAGGTGACATTCAACGGGACATCGGCTGCAGACCTGAGCAAGCGTCTGCCGCAACTAGTGACCTACGTGCCACAACGAGACAAGCACTCCCCGGAGCTGACAGTGAAAGAGACGCTGAAGTTTGCGCACGCTGCGTGTGGTGGGGAGTTACCAGATCGCGACGCGAACCACTTGGTAAAAGGTTCCGCAAATCAAAATGCAGAGGCTGTGGCGGCTGCACAGGCGATGATCGAGCATTACCCTGACGTTGTCATTCAGCAGCTCGGGCTCGACAGCTGCCAGGATACTGTTGTAGGAGACTCAATGCTTCGTGGAGTGTCGGGTGGAGAACGGAAGCGCGTGACGACCGGTGAAATGGCTTTCGGCAACAAGTACGTCTTGATGATGGACGAGATCAGCACGGGTCTGGACAGCGCCGCCACCTTCGATATCATCACGACACAGCGCAGCATTGCCAAGAAGTTCCGCAAGACGGTCGTGATCTCGCTGCTGCAGCCGTCGCCCGAGGTGTTCGACTTGTTCGATGACGTCGTGATCCTGAACGCTGGTTATCTCATGTATAACGGTCCGCGCGCGGAGGCTCTGGGCTACTTCGAGAGTCTGGGCTTCAAGTGTCCTCCATTTCGCGATGTGGCAGATTTCCTGATGGATCTGAGCACCGACAAGCAGTACCAATATGAAGTAAAACTCGCTCGTGGAGGTGCGATTCCACGTACCCCAAGCGACTTCGCCGATGCGTTTGAGCAGTCTTCTATCCACCTGAACACACTCGAGAAGTTGAACGAACCCGTGGAGTCTAACCTCGTTGAGGATATGAAGAAGCACATGAATGCCCAGCCGGAATTTTCCCAAAACTTCTGGGCTAGCACGTTGCTGCTCATGAACCGACAACTGACCATCACTAAACGTGAGACGTCGGCTCTCATTGGACGTTTGCTCTTGAACACCACCATCGCGTTGCTCTGCGCGAGTGTCTACTACAAGATCGACCTGATCGACGCACAGGTAACCATGGGTATCATGTTTGAGTCGACGCTCAACTTGTCCATTGGCCAGGCAGCCCAGATCCCGACGGTCATGGCTGCACGTGAAGTATTTTACAAGCAGCGAGGGGCCAATTTCTTTCGAACGGCGTCGTATGTGCTGGCCAGTGCTGCAAACCAAGCTCCTGCCGTCATACTCGAGACGGTGATCTTCAGTGCGATTGTGTATTGGATGTGCGGCTTTGTGAACGCATTCTGGAGCTTCATCCTTTTCGTGGTCGTTCTGTCCTTGACAAACCTTGCGCTGTCTGCGTTCTTCTTCTTGGTGGCTGCCGCCTCGCCAAACCTCAACGTGGCAAGTCCGCTTTCCAGTGTTGTGGTCGTGTATATCTGTGTATTCGCTGGTTACACGATCACGAAAGACCAGATTCCAGAGTATTTGATTTGGCTGTACTGGGCGAACCCGATTTCATGGGCCATTCGAGCACTCGCTGTGAGTCAATACTCCGATTCGCGCTTCACCACGTGCGTGTACGATGGTATCGACTACTGTACCAAGTACGGCATGACTATGGACAAGTACACCCTGAGTACGTACGAGGTTCCGTCGGACAAGTTCTGGCTCTGGTACGGGATAATCTTTCTGGTTGCAACGTACGTCTTCTTCTTGTTCTTGTCGTGCATTGCGCTGGAGTATCACCGATTCGAGAGCCCCGAGAACGTTACGTTGGACACGGAAGATAAGTGTACGACCACGGACGACTACGCTATCACCGTAACACCACGTGGCTCTGAAAAAGAGAAAGAAACGGAAGTGTTGGTCGACCACGCAAGGGAGAAGTACTGTGTGCCAGTGACTGTAGCGTTCAAGGACTTGTGGTACACCGTCCCCGACCCAGCCAACCCAAAGAAGACCATCGACTTGCTCAAAGGAGTTTCAGGGTACGCGTTGCCCGGCACAATCACTGCACTCATGGGCTCTTCCGGTGCTGGTAAGACGACATTGATGGACGTTATCGCTGGGCGAAAGACCGGAGGCCATACTCGAGGACAAATTCTACTAAACGGGTATCCAGCGACGGACTTGGCAATTCGTCGCTCGACAGGGTACTGCGAGCAGATGGACATCCACTCGGAGTCATCTACGTTCCGTGAAGCGCTCATGTTTAGTTCTTTTTGCGTCAGGGTGCAGATGTACCTGACAGTCACAAATACGAGTCGGTGATGGAATCTCTCGATCTGCTGGACTTGAACCCGATCGCCGACCAGATCATCCGCGGCAGCTCCGTGGAGCAGATGAAGCGACTAACGATTGGTGTCGAGTTGGCGGCGCAACCCAGTGTTTTGTTCTTGGATGAGCCCACGAGTGGCCTAGATGCTCGATCAGCGAAGCTGATCATGGATGGTGTTCGGAAAGTAGCAGATAGCGGCCGCACCATTGTGTGTACGATTCACCAGCCGTCGGCGGGGGTATTCCGCGTTTTCGACAACCTGCTATTGCTGAAGCGTGGTGGCGAGACAGTCTTTGCAGGCAACCTAGGTGAAAATGCAGGCGAGATGATCTCGTACTTCGAGTCGATTGATGGGGTGGCGAAGCTAGGAGATGACTATAACCCTGCGAGTTGGATGCTGGATGTGATCGGTGCTGGTGTCGGTAACAACACTGGAGACAAGACGGACTTTGCAGCGGTTTTCAAGGAGAGCCACTACTTCGAGCGTTTGCAGTCGAACTTGGACCAAGAAGGAGTGACTCGACCCTCTCCGTCGATTGCTGCGTTGAAATTTGGCGGCAAGCGAGCGGCTTCTGAGCTAACGCAAGCCAAGTTCTTGTTGAAGAGGTTTTCGGATCTGTACTGGCGCACGGCATCGTTCAACTTGACACGTTTTGCCATTTCTTTCGGGCTTGGCTTGGGCTACGGCATCACGTACATTGGTGCGGAGTACCGCTCGTACTCTGGCATTAATTCTGGCATGGGCATGCTCTACCTGGTCATCTGCTTCATTGGTTTGATATCATTCAACGGCTTGATTCCTGTTGCAGCTGAGGAGCGTTCCGTCTTCTATCGCGAGCGAGCGTCACAGACATACAATGCCTTCTGGTACTTCTTCGGTCTTAGTGTGATGGAGATCCCGTACGCGGTTGTCGCGGTATTGCTGTTCTTGATCCCGTTCTTCCCCATGGTGGGCTTTTCGGGCGTTGGAGCCTTCCTAACATCCTGGCTCGTGCTCGTGCTCCAAGTGCTGCACCAAGCGTACATGGCCGTACTTCTCGTGTTCCTGCTGCCGAACCTGGAGGTCGCAGAAATCGTCGGTGTGCTGCTCAATCTCATCGGCTATTTGTTCTCGGGCTTCAGTCCTCCGGCTTCGACGCTGCCGTCCGGTATGGTGTGGCTGTACGACATCACTCCCATGACGTACAGTGTTGCAGCCTTTTCGACGGTCATTTACGGTACTTGCAGCAGTGACGGCGACTTCGGGTGCACTCAAATGACGAATGTGCCTCCAACGTTGGCCGAGAACATCACTGTGAAGGAGTACTTGGAGACCAATTTCTTGATGAACCACAGCGAGTTGTGGAGGAACTGCGGGATCCTGCTCGCTTTTGTGCTTATCTTCGGGGTATTCACGCTTATGGCCATGCGCTTCCTGAACTTCCAAAAGAGGTAAACCAGCTCCGTAATATTATTATAGTTTTTGAGAAGGGTAAGAAATCGTGAAAGCTAAATACAAATGCATGAACCCCTCCGAACCACATTTTCCCTTGATTTGTCAGTTGTCGCGGAGAGGTATCCTACCTTCTTGCTGTGCCACGACGAACATGCACCACAACAAGAGCAATATGCATGCGTACGAAATATCAACTGGAATCAAAGATTGGCAAGGTGTTGGTCGTCTAAGTAAGCATTTGTATTAGAAAGGGAAACGGAGAAATACAAGGCAGAAGAGAAGAACAACCCTCCGCCTTCTCCTTCTCTCCACCACACGGCGCCACGAGGCAGGAAGCGAAAACTAAGTCTGTGCTTAACGCGAGTTCGAGCTGCCCGAGCCACGTTTGCCCGTGTTCTGCCACTTCGCCAGCTTCGGTACCGATATCCGATCGGCCTCGCCTGCACGTCCCATCTTGGCGGCCTTGCGCTCCGTGAGGCGCGTGGCACGCTTGACGGTGGCCATGTCGGCCTCGTTGCCAAATCCAGATTGGTCACGCGGGGCGACCAGAGACGCTGAACGGTTCTTGGACTTGGAACGCATTTGGGACTTGGCACGGGCGCGAACACGCAGGTCGGTGCTCTCGGTCAGGTCCTCCATGTCCACATCCATATCTTCACGTTCACGCTTGCGCCCACGGCTGTCGTCGCCTGCCTTCCTCTTCGCCACAACGGCCTCGGCGTGCTTCATGTGGCTAGTGTCCACTCCAAGAGCCTCCAGCTCCTTCTTCGTGTCAGTCAGGCTACGCAGCTTTGCACGCACCTTACGTGAAACGCTAGAGTGGTTCTTGTTCTTGTTCTGACGGTGCTCGGCCACAATGATAGCCTTCTTTTCGCGGATGCGACCAAGCTTGTCCTTCTGCTCATCGTCGAGGTCGCTCATGTTCTCGTCCTCATCCATCGGAGCCACGTTTTGCATTTCCTCGTCCTCCTCCTGCTCCAGAGCCTCAAGACGCTTGAGGATCTCCGGGTCCACAAAGTCAGCAATGTTCTTGCCGTTCCAGATCTCGGGGATAGCATCCTGGGTCCAGTCGTCGCTGCCGAGCATACCCTTGTAGTGCTCGTTAAAGTTGTACGAGTACACACCAGCACCGCCGTTGGCGTTCATCTTGTCCTTCAGCAACACACGCGGCACGGCACCGCTGGGGTTCTCACGGGCAGCGATCACGCTCTCCGGGATGGTGATGTCGCGCTTCACATCGTCACGAGCAACGGGCATCGCAACACTGAGACGGTTCAGCACGTCCGCCACCTTGTTGCCCTTCACCTTGGAGTTCACACGGTGAGCCAGCAGCTCGTCACACGCGTAGTTCCTGACATCCATGACGTTCTCCTCCGAGTGGTTCGACATGGTGAAGAACTTGGCCTTGGTCTCCTCCACGGCCGTGTTGATCATGTTCTGGTGGTTCTCCGAGAGCTGATCGAAGCGCATCTGGTCGATCTTGTTGGCCACCAGCACCAGCGGCTTGTTCGCGAACAGCGGCCGGATGTTCTCGAACAGACTCAGCTGCTGCTCGATCGTAAACCCGCACTGCTCGGAAATGTCCATGAAGAACAGAATCGACGCCTGCAAGTGCGCCAGCGCCGTCACGGCCTGCATCTCGATGGTGTTGCGGTCCTCGAGCGAGTGGTCGAGGATACCGGGCGTGTCAATCACCTGCCAGCGCAGGTACTTGTAGTCCAAGTGGCCCACGTACAACGCCTTGGTCGTGAAGGCGTACGGCTGCACGTCCACGTCCGCGCGCGTGACCTTGTTCATGAAGCTGGACTTGCCCACGTTGGGGAAGCCCGTGACCAGCAGCGTGCGCGTGTTGGGGTCGATGGACGGCAGCCGCGACAGGTGCTTGCGCACCTCCTCCAGGTACTCGAGCGACGCCTTCTGCTTCTTCAGCAGCGTGCACATGCGGCCCAACGCCGCGCGCTTGAGCTGCTTGCAGCGGTACAGCGAGTCGCCGTACTTGATCATGCGCACGTAGTCCTTGGCGATGTTGTCGATGAGCGCGCGCGCCGTGTTGACCTGGCCGAGCGCGAGCTTGTAGTGGTCGCGGTCGTACAGGATGTTGATGAGGTCGGCGTAGAACGGGTGCAGGTCGTCCAGCCGCGGGAAGTCGTCGATGATCTGGCTGAGCTTCTCCTGGCACGTCTGCTGCGTGAACTTGACCTTGCGCATGTAGAAGGCGCGGATGCGCGAGATGGCGTACGTGGGGTGGATCACCGTGGGCGTCTTGCGCTGCGTGCGCGTGAGCACGATGTCGATGAAGTCCGTCGCCGCGGGGACGGTCTGGATCTTCTTGAAGTTGTACACCACCATGGCTGCCCTTGCTTAGTTGCTGCGTCTACCTCCTGGTAGTGACGGGGACGAGCAGCTCCGAAGTCAATCAACGAGTGAACCGCCCACAGCTTTTCACACACGGCGGTTGGTTGGTTCTCGCGAGCGAGGCACACGGGTACCCTCGTACTGGTACAGTACGAAATATACAGTCACCCCCGTTAAAGTACGGTCCAGGAACCATTTTTAAGTACGGTGTATGTGGTGGAACACCATGTTAGTGGACGCCACACCATGTTAGTGGACGACACACCATGTTGGTGGATGGCACATCATACGCTGAAACCGCAAGCTGATTTTCGTCCGGTTGCGCTGTCTATTAGGACTTCTCTGAGCCTCCATGTGGACCGTTCTCTTCGGCGACCAGGAGGGCGACGTGTCCGCGCAGTCGTCTCCGTCGGGCAAGACGCGCGTGGCGGCCGCGTCCCCGCAGCACTCGACGCCGCCTGTGACGCCGTCGCCCCTCGAGACGCCTGTGACGCCGTCGACTCCCCGCCGCCTGCAAGACGCGCCAGCCCATCACCCGTTGCCGCCACCAGCAGCAAAGCGAGCGATGACTCGCCCATGTCGATGCTGCTCAAGAGACTCAACAACTTGATGATCAAAGTGGGGAGCACGAGTTCGAGAAGAAGACGCTGGTGGAGCAGGTAATTACGGGTGGGGAGGGAGCTAATTAGGAGAGCAAGGGTGACTAATTACGGGTGTTTTATTGTACTGCAGATGGAGAAGGAGAGGAAGCTGCTGACGGTGCAGATTAAGGGCCTGGAGCAGCAGATTGAGGACCTCACGGACCAGAACGTGCAGCTGCAGTACAAAATCGAGTACACGTCCGAACCCATGCTCATGGAGCGGGTGCAGGACATCACTGACATGCGGGACGCGCTGGACGCCGTGAAGAAGCAGCTGGAGGCGGAGCTGCAGGAGAAGGACAAGGAGCTGAAGGAGGCGAAGAACACTCTGGGGGTTAAAGACAAGGAGCTGGAGGGACTTCGTGCGGAGTACGAGAAGCAGATTCAGCACTTGACGAAGGAGTGTGGCGCGGCCAAACAGGAGGCGGCGGACGCAGTTCGGGTCGCGTCTGACGCTGCTAGGGAGCAGTACGAGGAGCAGCTGAAGGAGAAGGAGGTGGCTTTTCAGACTGTGACGGAGGAGAAAGAGAACGTTGAGGCGGTGCTGGCTGAGAAGGTGCAGGCTCTGGATGAGGCGGAAACAGCCTACGCTGAGGTGCAGGAAAGGCTTGAGACGGTTCAGACTCAAGGCGAGATGGACGCGAAGGCGCTGGAGATGCTGCGTCAAGAACTGGAGGAAGTTGCACGCGAACACGAGCAGAAACTGCAGCAAGTGAGGGGCGAAGACCAGGAAAAACTCCATACGCTTGAGAAGCACGCGCAGGAGCAGGAAGCTCTTGCAGAGGAAAAGACGCAGGAGCTGGAGGACTACAAGCACGACTGTGTGGAGCTGTGGAAAATCAACGAGGACCTGAAGCAGCAGATCGCGCTCACGTCTGCTGAAACTATGCTGAAGCAGGCGGAACTTCGCGAAAATGCGCTCTCGGGCCAAACTGTGCTTGAAGATAAGGTGGCGGAGCTGGAAAACCAGATGGAGGAGTTGCAAGAGCAGCTCAACCGGAAGACGCAGGAAGTTGCTGAGCTGCATGACGAAGCTGAAAGCCGAGCCATTGCTGATAGCGAGACCTCTGATGAAGACAAGTTTGTGATGGTCGGGAGTGACAGCGGCGCGATCAGCGTGCTCACAGAACAAGTTGCGACTGCCCAACGCGAGCTGACAGAGGCGATGGAGCTGAACCTGCACTTGAACAATCGTAACGCATGGCTGGAGGAGCAGTACATGATGCTCTCCTCTGTCCAGTCGGAGGGTGACGATGAGCAGGATGAATCTGGACGTGCTAAGCCTTCTCTGGAGGAGCAAATCTCGGTGCTGGAGCAAGAGCTTCAGGAAGCTCAGCGTGCTGCCAATGAGAAGGCGGAGGACGTGTCGAATCTGGAGCAAAATTACAGCGCTCTCTCAACCGAGTTCGATCGTCTTCGCTCTGCCCACAACGAGTTAGTGAATGCGAAGCAGGCCGATGATGCCTCGCAAAACGATCTGAGACGTGAGCTCGAGATACTTCGTACATCTGCGGCGGGTGCTTCTGGCATGGAGCAAGTGGTGTACGCTAAGGAACAAGAACTGGGTGAACTTCGCGCGGCCAATGCCACTCTGGCTGGTGATGTCGAACGCTTGCGTGGCGTCGAAAATCAATTGCAGCAGGTACATGACGCGCTGATCGAGGCACAAGATCAAGTTGCTGAAGCTGAAGCTGCCAATGCCAAACAGCAACACGAGTTGGAAGAGCTAAAGACTCTCTGCTGCTGCCTCGAAGAGTGATGAACATGTGACCAGTGAGCTGAACCAGGTTCGAGCCGAAAGGGAGACTCTTAGTGCGGAGCTGACTCAGTCGCACGCCACCATTAACGCTCTGCAACAAAAGCTGGGCGAACTTGAAGGCATTTTAAACTCTCAAATGAGCGAGAAGAATACGCTGGAGCAACAACTTCAGAATTTGCAGGAGATGGCACAAGAGAATATGGAAGGGTCGTACGAGCTCCAAGCCAGCCTAGAGTCTACTATGGAAGAATTGAAGAAGACTCACGACCAGTTACGAGCTGAGCAGGAGAAGAGTGGGAACCTTCAGCATGCCATCGATGCGGCGAACGAGTCTTCCATTTCTCGCGAAGAGCTGAAGCGTGCTCATAATGAGATTGCGACCTTGGAGCAACAGGTTCGCCACTTCCATGGTCTAGAGCAGTCGCTTAACCAGCAATTGCAAGAGACGGCTCGATCTAACGATGCAGTTTCTGCAGAGCTGCGATCTGCGCAGTCGGAGCACCTTGCAGCTGAAGAAGAACAGAAACGACTGAAAGCTTCGTACGAGCAGGTAGCGGTGCAGCTAGCCTCCACTCAGTCGTCGACCAGTGATCTTCAACGCTCAAATGTGGATCTGTCGCACTCCTTAGAGCAGACTCGCGCTAAGGCAACGCAGGCCGAGCAGCGGGTTAACTCGATGCTTGCGGAGAATACTGAGGCGCAGAGGCAGGTCGAGCTGCTAACGAAGAAGAACCTCTCGCTGGTGTCGGAGATTCAAGGTATGCGTGATGACGCTGAGAATCAGCAGCAAAATGCACGTGGCCAGCTCGAGCAGCTGAAGGCGGCCCATGCTGATGTTCAGCGTCAACTTGCAGAGGCCACGCAGGTGCTTCAGAGCAAGGATGCCGAGGTAGCTGCAGTGGCCCAGCGTAGCCAGGCCAACGTGTTGCAGCTAGAGAAAACGGTCAATCGCTTCAAGGCGGACAAGCAGTCTTCGGAGCAGCAGCTGGCGCAGCTTAACGCGGAGTGCGAACATCTCCACCAGGCTCACAGTGATGCCAAGACGACGTTTGAGCGCTCTCAGCATGAGCTGGATCAATTGCGTGCACACCTGAACGCAATGCAGCAGGAAAAGACTTCGTTGGAGGAGGAGCTGGGCCAGCTGCGTGGCTTGAACGACGAGAAATCCCACTTGCTTCAGGAAGTGGACGAGCAAAAGCGCGTGAACCAGCAATTGGAAGAAACCAACCATAAGCTGGAAGGCTTGCTGCAGAAATCGAAGGCGTACTGCGAAGAGTTATCGCGTGACAGCGAGGATAAGGTCAGCCGAGTACAGGAGTTCGCCAGCCACGTGGAGCAGGAAGCGCGTCACGAGATTGATCGTATCGCTCACGAAAACGGTGTGCTGCGGGACGAGCTGGAGCAGCTGGCCCAAGCTCGTTTTGAAGAGACGAATGCGCACGATGAGCTGCGCGTGAAGCTTGCAGAACTGCAGGCCGAGAACAACGTCTTGTCAGCGCGGGCGCACCGCCTCACGCAGCAGCTGTCGCAGTACACGGACCTCCCCGAAGACGACGAGCTTGCTGCTACTGGACAGGGCCAGACACCCGATTTGTGGGAATTGTTGTCCTCGGGAATGGAGCAGCTTAAGGCTGACTTGGAGCTCGCAAGCAAGTACGCAGCCAGTATCGATGCCAGCAGCGTAGACGGCGTTGCAGATGATTCGTTCACGGTCCCAAACTAAGTGTACACATGGAGCTGCGGGGCAAATGAATCCCAGGTTTTTGTGGCAAAGGTGTAGACGGTGGTGGGCTAGAACGAGGGCTCGAGATAGTCCGCCGTAGCTGTGAAGCTCGCCTCCGAGTCGTCGATCCCCGTCGTCTAGTTTACATATAACATATACTTCTCGTCCGTGCAAATGCGAGCTTGAAGATATTCAACTACACGTCGTCTTCGTTCTTATCGTAGTATTTTTACGCTTGTCACCATGAAGATGCCAAAATTATCGGCCACCTTCGTCCCAACTTGGGCAATTCACTCTCCGGAAGTACCAGCATCACATCTAGCAACTTTTTGTCTTCAGCCAACATGGCCGACACGGTGGAAATCCCGAAAAGCAGACTCATCGAAGCCAAGCAGGTTGAGGATTACAGTTAGTGCATGTTGGTGTTGCAACCGTTAACAATTAGTTAATGTTTTTTTGTCAGCGTCGACAAGATGCGTCCAAGGACGCTTTGCTCCTGAAGAACCGCATCGCTCTGCTCAAGGCGGAAGAAGAGAAGGCCTGGAAGAAAATCGAGCAGACTCGTCGTCGTGCTGCGGAGCTGCTGAAACTCCGAGAGGATAATGGTCGAGCTCATGCCATGCTGAAAGAGCTGGCGATGGAGGCTGAGCGAGAAACTCAAGCTTCCATCCAGCTCAAACGAGACCTCGTGCTGAGTATCGACAGCATCCCCAAGAAGAAAGAGATGAACATGCAACTCACCGAGGCACGCAGATCCGAAGCTCAGCAGCTCAAGGAAGACAAACAGCGCTGGAAAGAGGCCATGGACCGACAGAAGCGAGACGAGCTGAGCGAAGCCATCCGCCGCAAAGAAGAGATCGTTGGTCAGAAAGAAGCTCTTCGCGTTAAGAAGCTCCTGCACAAGCAGGATGTCGACAAAAACAATCGGGAGCGGACACTGGAAAAGGTTCGTGCTGAGGAAGAACAATTTCGGCGACACGAGGCAGAAGTACAGGAGATGGAACGCCAGGAACTGGAGCTCATTCAGCGGCTGCGCAACACGCAGCACCTCCAGAAGCAGGCTTTTGAAGAGCTTGAAGCTGCTCTCAGCGGTGGCAGCGCAGTGACTTCCAAGCTTACTTAGAATGTTTCCTTTACGCCGTCAGCACTCCACGAGAGACTCGATCGCACGTCGTTCACGTCATCTACAAGAGCTTGCTTCACCGATAAACGCTTTGCTTGATCTGCTGCTTCATCAGCGCAAAAGTCCACATTTTCTTCAGCTAACTTGTCTGGTAGCTGATGTACGATCACCGTCATTTCATTCAGCAGACTTTCTAGCTGAGACTGATTGAGGGGGTCCATGAGGCCTTGACTCAACGGTAGCGTAGCTTCATCGTCTAAGAATTGCGTTCGAAGAAGCCGTAGCAATGAGCCGATCAATAACGCACACGTATTATCTTCGGCAGAAACGCTCTTGATGAAGGCTGCAAGAACAATATGGCACTGCGAAAGCAACACCGAGCTCAGTAGCACGAGTGTGTCGAGGTGTTCATTTAGAAGTTCGCCACACTGTGGAAGCTCCTTCGTGGACGCGAAACCGAGCGGCCACAACAACAGCATCACATTAACTCGGAAATCACCAATCCCTGTTTCGGAGACTGAGGACGGTGATCCGTCATCTTCAATACTTTTTCGCATGTCGCTCTGAGCTAGGAGCAAGAAGGCTGCTCTCATGTGCTCAAGAGCGCCAATGAAGCTTGAATTCATGATGTCAACCACAAAACGTAACAATTGCTGAGCCGTCTGCAACAAGCAGCTAATCGCACCATTCGGGCCTTCCTTCGCACATGCTGTAGCAGCCTCCTCAATGTCACCAAAGCAGTTTGATTCCACCAGCAAATCCTGCGCTTCTTGGATATGACTCTGGCCCTCTGAATCGAACCAGTATCCACTCTCCTGGCAAGCATTCAATACTTGAAACCAGAAATGAGCTCCATGACACTTCACCTGCTGCTTGCTTAGCTGTTTCTCTTGGTAAATTGCAGTCGCATATCTACAAAGGACGCTGTCGTACAGACGATCTGCATCGTTTTCTTCTCGGTCTTCACGCGGCTTGGTTAGAAACTCGAAAAACTCGCGGTGGCTAGGTGGTAGGCATCGCAGCAGAGTGTTAACTGCTTCATCTTCAGCTTCATCGGATTTACAGTTGCTTGGTTGGTGTTCATTCACGCTCTTCAGTATTTTGAGGAGACAACACGTCAATCGGTAGGGTGTTCGGGACGAAGTTGCGACCAGCCGAGAGTTAAGCAGATCTCCCGCTGTTTCAGCGATATCGAAACGAGAACTCGCGAGTGCACTACCCGCGATCGAGATGAACAAACTCGCAGGGAATGAGAATTCTCCGTTGTCCTTGTCGAGATCAGTGCCACCCTCCACCGGGGTGTGTGCAGCATGAATCAGCAATTGCAGTGCAGATTTTACCAAGATCATATCACCCGTGTTTACGAGCGTATGAACTGCTCGCGTCTTGGCCTTAACTGAGCCGATCTGCAACAGTGCCAACGCTGCCTCTCCATGATGACCACGCTTCGTAAGAACCTCGGAGTATTTCCACAGAGTGTCGTGAAGACGGGGGTCTTGGGGTCCTAATCGTGACCGAATGAGCGCTAGAGCTTCCTTGTGTGCGTCGCCACTCACCAAGCAAGCAATCGCGGAACGGACTTTGTCGATGCTAAGAAAATGAAATGCTGGTGCACAACAACAACAGTAACAGAGTCAGACAAACGTAGACATTACAATAAGAACGAGGACAATAACGCACCTGCTGCTTTCTTGTCTCCCTGCGCATCGAGCTGGTGTGCGTACAAATTTGCCATCTCGCGCCATACGTCCGTTCCAGCCATTGGGGCGTACGAAAGCCACGTTGCTGAAAGAGCTCCTTCCTTTGCGACGATCCGTAAGGCATCCGCGACTTTGCCTTGAAGCAGCAGCATGTTGGCTAGACTCTCCCATTCGTGTTCATCGTGGTAGCGCTTCGCTTCAGAAGCAAAGAAATCGCGAACGGATCCACGATCGGTACGAGTTAAGAAATTGTTTTCTCGCTCGTTTGCTTTCGCACCATAACGTGTTTCAGTATCGTCTTCCGCGTCTTCAGCTTCAGTGATTTTGCCACAAGCCGATGCGATTTCTACTGGGGTGAGCTTCGTCTCGGGATGAAAAATCACCATATTTTTCTTCCTGGACTTGGTTTTCGTTGTATCCGGGATACCAGCAGACGATGACCTCACAGATGTGTCCGTGCCAATAACGTTTTGTTTCTCAGTTTGCACTGGCGGGACTTCACGAGATTTTCCTGTGTGCATATCAACTTCTTTTGGCTGTTTCACCTTGCCGTACTTCTTCTGGTTGGATGGAGGATCCTTCTGCTGGTCTCTGTAATCCCAGAGCCGCAGCGTTTGATCTTCGCCTCCGGTTGCAAGAGTGCACGCTGATACCCAGTCAATTGACAAGACCCGGCCAACGTGGTCATTAAAGAATGCCTCTCTTTCCAAAGTTGCTGCATTCCAGACTTGGACACTTCCATCAGCAGAGCAGGAGGCTAGAAGTTCGCGGGATCCGTCGGTGCACCAGCTCAAACCATTAACATTACTTGAATGAGCTTCCATTCCACCAAGAAGCTGAAGCTGTTGGTTCGTTTCAATAGCTTCATCATCCGCAGCCATTGCAGTCGATTTTGCAGAGGAGTAGATAAATATCTTCCCGTCTTGACCACCGGAAGCTAGCAAGTCAGCGTTTGGCCCTCTGCTCCATGTTAAGCAAGTTACCGACTCGGAATGTTCGTGAAAGCGGTTTGTCTCAATGCTGTTGTCGTCGTAAGCTTTTCTCCAGTTCTTCACTTTCACGACGCCGTTAGAGAGCCCTACTGCTAGCAGTTCCGAGTGGTCATCCAGCGCCAGCGCAGTGCAACCAGCCATGACTTCACGCGAGTTTTGGTCGATTGCATCTGCATTCGATTCCAAAACATGCCCAGCTGCATCGCGACTCCACAAAATGATCTTCACTTCATCTCCGTTGCGATTTTTACCTGTCTGGCCTTCCTGAGCAACCAAAGCATCTTCAAGAGTCTGGCCTTGTGCTTGCGCCGCTTCTAATTGTTTGATGCTCTCCAGAAATGAACCATCTACATCGCTAGTAGCGCCAGGTTGTTTTGCACGTGCAACTATCCATTGAAGTTGTTTGATTTCGTGAGCGTGGCTGGTTCGGAAGTGATTGTACTTCTTGGTCTGCACGTCATACACCCCAATGCGTCCGTCTTCCATACCATACGCCAACAGAGAGCGATGCAATGGATGCCATTGGACACAAGTGACTTTACTTTGTAGTCCCCTCCACAGCAGATCACACTGGTAGTCGCTTGCCCCAGCAGCTAAACTCCATAGTCGAATAGTTTGATCTCCAACTCCAGCTGCCAACAGATTGGTCGCAGAGCTGTACGAAATGCTGTAAGCATGTCCACCAAGTCCAGTTAGTTTCTCGACACAGGTCGCAGCTGGCACAGATTTTGAGACTGGGCTTTCTTTCCAAAGGCGTAGCTCTCGATCCAGTGATACAGTTAACATGGACACGAGGGCATCCTCAGCCAGAGGAGAGGCTCGAGGCACCATCACGATACTGAACAACATTCGACTATGACCACCTTTGACAACGACAGGTTTGCAGGACGAACGGCGATTTTTACCTGTCGTTGCCTGGTCTTCTGTCTTGGCCACATTCCACTCCCACCGGAACAGACTGCCATCAAACGATCCCGACCAGAGGCAATGCTTAGCAGGCATTTCACTCTTGGCAACACTCCACGCTATGGGCAGCCAAAGCTGCTTGGTCTGGGTAAATGACATGCCCTGCTTCCCTGTTGGCAGCCGCAGAACCTGCTCCAACGCAGGCTCCTCGGCTGCAATCTTCCACACCTTGATCGTTTTATCACGCGATGAAGACGCCAGCCACACTTCACCAGAACCAATTACTCCCGTCTCGCCTTCACCAACCGCCTCGACGGTGGACTTCCACGCGACACACTGGACTTCCTGGTCGTGGCCACCCAGTCGGTGGCGTATCGTGCCTTGCGCTGCGTCCACCAGACACAGAACGCCACTGCGATAGCCGACAGCTACCAACGTTTTGTCATGTGGCGCGATAGCCATCGAGTGGATCCCGTCGCCCGACACGGGCATGAACACCGACACTTTTCCCTGCAACCACATCGTCAGTCCAGCAGCAGCAGCAGCAGCAGCAACAACAACACGTACGCGTCCCGTTCCCACGCACTGATGCGTCCTTGTCGATCTCCTGCCACCACAAAGTTCGCGTCCAACGCGCTCGAGACCGTGACGGCCATGACCTCGGCCTTGTGCTTCCGGTGCTGCTCGATCAGCGTCCGCGACGCCACATCCCTGCACCAACACAGCACTCCATGAGCCCCACTACAACGTCCACTCCAGTTCAGCCCCACCCACCAAATCTGCACGCCGCCTTCCTCTCCGCCGCACACCAAGCGCATGTCGCCGTTCGAGTCCGTGAGAAACTGCACGGCCGTCACGCGGCGCTTGCCACGCACCAGCTGCGCCACGAACGACACGCTCACGGCGTCGCCCTCTCTCGCCACCCGGTACAGGAAGACGCAGTTCTTGGCTCCGAAGGCCACGAGCAGTCCCAACGCGTCGCTGAGTCCCCAGTCACAGATCTACAGCCCGCGCACACACACACGCCATCAACCCCTCTTCCTCGCACGTGAATTAACCCCTTGCCACGTACCTTGGAGCAGTACCAGTTGGCCGACGGGGCAGCACCTTGTCCACCATTGCAACGCGACCGCTTTTGCGGGCCGCTCGCCGCCTCTTTGTCCCACAAAGACGTGCAGCGCCGCCACGGAGCATGAGACGCGGCCGCCGATCCCCGTCGCTCCAACCGCCTGCGGGACACGGCGTATCCTCGAGAAGGAGAAGAAACGCGGCTCGTCGCTTCCCGTCACTCCGTCGCGGGGGCGCCACCTCTCACAAGGCATTTCGAGACGTCCAGCATGGGCCCCGCCGCGTCGCCCCCGTGGGGTGGAACTTGGGGCTGCAGCGCCGCGACCGCAAGCTCTGGACGGCTGCGGCCGAGCGGCTCGAGGCCGACGTCCCCGTGCTGCGGCTGACGCTCGTGGAGCTGGAGGAGACGCTCAAGCAGCTGCTGGCCGTGGCGCTGCCCAACCCGCGCATAAGAGGGGACGAGATCGCGGCGCTGCTCACGGCGCTGGCGCAGCTGCTGCCGCTGCGCTCCGGCCTGCTGTGCTCCGAGTACGCGCGCTTCGTGCACAAGTGCTGCGCCAAGGAGCGCGTGGCGTTCTCGCCGGCGCAGCTGCGCGTGGTCATGACGTTCTTCCTGAGCTTCATCCGGGCGTGCCCGAGCTGGTACACGGCCGGCGCCATCCGCGCGCTCGGGCAGGTGCTGCACGACAACGCCGACCGTGCCGGGTCGGAGTTCGAGCTGCTCTTTGCGGTGCTGCTCAAGCACCTGGACCCGGCGGGCGTGGACATCGAGGCGCGGTACGCGGCCACGAGCTGCGTGTCCAACATCTGCACGCAGGCCGGCAAGACGCCCGAGGTGCACCACTACTTTTCGTCGTTACTGCGGATGGTGGTGGAGAACTTCCGCCAGCAAGCGCAGAGCCTCGCCAAGGGCCAGAACGACCGCATCCTCGTCAAGGCCACCACGTGCAGCATGAAGTGCGTGTGCACCATCATCAACGCCAACTGCGACCGGCTGAGCGACCGCGTTGCGGCCACGCTGCCAAGTCTGCTGAGCTCCATGCGCCAAGTCGTGGGCTACGGCCTGGTGCTCAAAAGCGACCATGACGACGTGGTGTTTTCGTGCCAAGAAGAGCTGCACCCGAACGACTCGGACTCGTCCGTGTGCGGGTCGGACAGTAGCGGGGACGACAAGTTGGAGAGTAAGTGCTGAGTTTGTTTGCTTTCGACTGAGGTGGTTCTAATGGTGTGATACCTGTTGGTTGCAGTGGTTTACTTGCGAGGCTGCGGATCACGGTGCTGTACACGCTGGAGAGTATTGCGCACAATTTTCCGAAGACCATCACGGCGTCGATGGGGTTGTACCTGCCGGAGCAGAGCACACCGTACATGACGTTGTTCAACAATACCCCGTCGGTGCTAACGTTGCTCATCGCGGACCCGAGTGAGAAGGCTCGTATGTCTGCTGCCAAGTTTTGGACGCTTTCTGGGAGAAGATCCCGCTGAAGCTGTACTTCCGACGCCCGTCGGGTGTGAGCGCTAGTGCAGCCGCAAGCACGTCCTCCATGTCGTTTGCGTCCATGCCCAAGCGGATCTCGCTGATGCTTTATCAAGTCCACGTCACGTTGGTGTACTGTATCCAGCACGAAAAAGAGTCCGCACCGCTTGCCCAGATACTGAAGGTAAGCAAATGGTCATAGGGCAGTGGTTGCTTTGTTACTGAATGTCCGACTGCGTTGCTGTATTGTAGAGTACAGCTTCAGTGATCCAGCACTTCCCGTATGGGAGTGTAGCAATGGTGCTTGATCAAATGGACCTCACGCCGACTCTAGGGGACATTTTGAAAGCACTCGCGTCCAGTTTGTACGTGGCGGCGGCGTCGACTGGTACGTGTTGGATTGTAAGGCGTCAACTGCTCCAGTATAGTATTGATCTTGTCTTGCGTGGTGTGCTATAGATCATGGTGTTCGGATGGCAAGTTTGTCATGTATGTCAGCGCTGCTTAACGTTCAAGAAACACTTCCAGCCATTTTGGAGTGGATGGTCCACACGAGTGACACTGACCGTGTGATTGAGGTTGCACACATATCGATTGCATGTGGTACTTGGTTGCTACGTCGCCAATCGTTCGTGGAGGAACTTTTGCTGATGGCGTCCTGGCCTGATGACTCCTCTCGTACACTGTTGCGTCTGGAGGCTATGTCCCTTTGTCGAAGATCGCCAAGAATTACTCGGCAGCGTTAAGCGCAAAGTGGAAGCGTTTGGCTGAGTTCATGCTAGCGGCTTTCCAAGACATGGACCCTAATGTACGTCTGCAAGCAGTGAAAATATTGGAGAACTACATCAAGGGCGAGAACGGTAGCGCCGACAATGTGGTGCCAGATACGCCAATAACGGGAGATAGCTGTCGTATGGAGTGCTTGGAGTTCATGGCGACACACTTGGTGCGAGCATTCTATGATACGTCACACCATGTGCGTGCCAGTGTCTGTGCGTGCTTCACCCTGCTTTCAGGTCAGGACTGGGCCTGGCTGGGCGAAAAGAAGCAATCCCGGCGCTTGCCAGTGCTGGCTGCAAAGACTGGAGGCTACAATGGAGCTGGACCGAACGTGTCGTGTTTGGACTCGTACACTCGCATTTTCCTGCAAACTCCGAAAGACAGCTCACCTGTTGTACGGGCGGCGGGGTTCCGACTGTTAGGGTCGTTGTGTTTGGCGCCGACGTTCAAGACTCGCGCATTTGCCAGCAGTGTCGTGGGTTTGGCTTTGGATGCGTTAAGTGACTCGACGTTGAATGTTCGCGTTCGAGCTGCGTGGGCGTTGGGCAACGTTTGCACGACCCCAGGACCGGAATCGATCGCTGAGAGCGACGCACCTCCACTACCCCCACCAGCGCCACCATCTTCATTTGTTGCTAAAGCGGAGACCTCATTGGCATTTCCACCACTACCTCCGCAGGTCCTGTACGAACTGCTTCCAGCCTACCAATTGCGACTGGTAATCGAGAAGATGTTGGTCCACATCAACGACAACGACAAGGTGGCTTCGAGCGTGGCTCGGACGTTGGGGCTTGTGTGCCGCTGGATTAGCTTCCCGCCATTCCGACGCACGCTTAGTACACCAAAGGATCGTGCGTGGCTGGATGATCTGCTAGGGCAAGCGATGATCGTGCTTTCTGGGAAGATTAACGCAGGCTCGCCCAAGGTTCGGTGGAATGCGTGCCACGCCATTGCCAAAGTTCTGCTGTGTCCAAGTTTGCCACTAGCTTCGGTGACGTGGGCTCCGTCCGTGTTCCAAGCGTTGTT
Organism: Phytophthora syringae; assembly: GCA_012656105.1. NCBI lineage: Eukaryota > Oomycota > Peronosporomycetes > Peronosporales > Peronosporaceae > Phytophthora > Phytophthora syringae. The sequence goes on from JAAKBD010000006.1 coordinate 248,426, forward strand.
GACTGCTGTTGCCCAGCAGGAGAATTTCAAGGTGCGCATCAGTGCTGCTACTGCTCTTCGGGTTTCGCAAACACGCAGCGCGTTTGGTTCTTTCTTCCGATCTGCAGTTCGAGCCACCATGGACGCACTGGAGACGGCGTCAGATCTGAAGGATGTGACTGAGTTTCGTTACAAGGAGCAGCTGGAAACACAACTGTCGTTCACGTTGGTGCATCTGATTCACATCGCGACGGAGGAAGACGACCCAGTGATCTTGCAAGCGTTGAAAGCCAAGCCTCGTGGGTTTCTGTACGACTGGCTGCTACACAATCTCCATCGCATGGTCGCCGCAATTGAGCGCGAGAGCGATGCGGTCGCTGGTTCAAGTGCAGTCGGAGGGAAGTGAATGAAGAAGGCCGAGCAGGAGGAACTGGCGATGCCCACGATGTGAATCCGATCAAGAAAGAGGAACTGCTTTCGGCAGTGCGCTCGCTGCTACGCATTTTGGAGCGCCTCAACACGGACAAGGCGTATGCGACTAGCTGTGTGTTCCTGTACGACGCGAAGATCGGCTTGGAGCACGATGTACTATATTCCAGCGAGGATATCCCCTTCGAGCTTTGAACGAGCTACGCAGGTATCGTCATCAGTAGCAGTAAGTTTCAAACATAGCGGACGGTAAGAGCAAGGCTTGCGAAGGATGACCCCGGCATACATGAAAACGAATAACGCAAGCACAGTTTTATTGGCACCAAGTGCTCAAACTTGTCCTTAGATTGCCTTTGTACCTAGCGACGGAAGCGACTTCGTCTGTTCCTCTTGCGACCCCCGCGATGGCGGCGTTTGCGCGGCAGACCCTCTTGCGGTTGCTGGCTTTGACGCTGCTCCTTTTCCTTTATTTGCTCGTCCGTAAGCGGCAGGTAGTACAGCACGGGCTTCGTCTCGGTCTTCTGGAAAAACTCGTCGATCGTCACCTCTGTACGGACAGCAAAACATGTTACTCTGCTGCACCATCAATCGCGAAACCAGTTTAGCCCTTACTCTGCCGTTGCGCAACTTGCGTGTCGTCATCACTCTTCGGTCCGGTAGGCAGATTCGCTTCACCAAGCTGAGAAACCTGGCTCGCGAACAGTGCAGATAGTACATGAGATCATTTCGACATCATACAACCAGCATCATTTCAAAAGGTGTCTACCTCCATGGCTGTATGATCGGCGAAAGAAACCTGGAGCGCTCGTCCGTTTTCAGGAGGCCAAACTTTACCGCTGAGAGCAGCGCTAGTTTTCTCCGCCTACGTTCACACACCAAAGTTAGTGAGATACGTAGCAGCGAACCACACAGACGGCTAGTAGAAGCGTACAATTTCGGGAGTCGAGTACGTCACGAAGCAGTGGGTCTTAATAGCGTCCATCCAAAATCCATCGTCCACGAAGTCGCCACTTTCTTGTACGAGCGCCTTCAAACCCACCCAGTCAGTCTCTCATCCGCATTCTCTTTTAAACCCCATTCTACAGGACCAACCTTGACGGCATTCAACGTGAATGGCCTGATGAAGTTGTCAATCCGGAGTGTTTTCCTCTTCTCCTCTTCACTGCAAGCAACAAACACACACAAGTCACGTCAGCAACCAACGCAAGAAAAGAAGGGGAAAAAGTATCCAAAGCCGTTCAGTACGTCGTCGCAGTGTCTCCATCTGCCTTGCTGCTCTCCTCCTCCTCAGGCTGCGGACTTTTCTCAGCCTCTTCCGTCAGCTTGGCCTTCTTCGGACTCGCCGTCCTCTCCTCGTCAAGTGCCTCCGCACCTCGTTTCTCCCCACCACCTTCTCCTCGTTAGCTTCCTCTTCTCCAGCTTCATCTTCTCCTGCCTCCTCTGCCGCTTGGCCCTCCGTCTTCTTCTCTTCTTCTACAGCCTCGTCCCCGACTGCTTCAACCTCTTCCTCCTCCTGCTGCAGATGCTCCTTGAGCCGCTGCAGCAGCGCCGCCTTCAGGCCGCTCGTGTCCAGGCCGCGCTTCTTGAGCTCTCGCTGCAGGTCCTTCACCTAATCCACAACACTATCAGAATCCCAATTCAGACGCCCATCCTCCACCCCTACGAACCTTCAGGCCCTCGAGCGCATCCGCCTCCAGCTTCATGACGCCCGCGATCTACCGGAACTTGGTCCGAATTCCAAACTGCACCGTGTATTGTCAACCTGTCAAACCTGTCAATTCCACCCACCACGTTTTGACACTTGAATGACCGTTATCCGTTACTTGGACTTTGTATTGGACAAATTAATTAACCCTCTAATCATGACCGACACGGCGGCGCTCCTAACGTACGCGAACACGCTCGAGTCCCTGCGCGAGAAGCTGCTCACGACTGCCACCAACGGCGCGTCACAGCCCAGCGAGCTGGAAACGGTGCAGAAACTGGCGGATTCGCTGTCCTCCGCCGCGGATTCCGTCCCGGACGCCATCCGCGTCGTCAGAGCGCTCAGCCGCGTTGCAATCCAGTACAGCGCGGCGGTTGCAGCTGGTTCGGACAACGCAGCAGCTCTCGTCGCTCTGGACGACAATCTGCTGCCCATTCTGCGCGTTCTTAGAGCGTTCGTGGGCCTTTTAAGCCGTCGAGAGCTGCACGAGGACGACCGACAGCGCCGGAAGTGGCTGCCGTTCGTGCTGACGAGTTGCTGCTTCGTCGATGGGGAGGAACTGCCAGGTGCAGGCTTGATGCAGAGTGTGGCACTGGCACGGGAGCTGCTGGACGCGTGCGTGGAGCTCGCACAGGTCGGGGGTCGAGAGAAGCTGCTGGCCAAGTACGTCGCGCAGATCGTGGCGCTGTGCTCGCAGGACGTGGCCAAGGACGAGTGGGTGACGGTCACTTCAGTTCATAAGCACGTGCTGCTGCGTGTGGTGGAGCAGGTGCCGTTCCCGCACTTGGGCGGAGACCTGCTCGGGCGCTTGCTGGCGCTCACGTTCCCGTTGGTGGACGACCTGACCGACGCCACGCAACTCGTTGGCGCTAAACTGCTGCGGCATATTGTGCAGAATGTCACGCCCACGGAGCTGCGCTGGTACTCGGACGTGTTGCTGGAGGTGCTGCACACGGCGATCGTCTCTCGCAAACCAGAGACGCTGGGTATTCTTCTCGACTGTCTTGTGGAATCACTGGACAAAGTGTCTCCTCCTGGGGAGTTGAAACACTACGACCGGTTCATGCCGCGCCTGCTCAGTGATACGAGTTTAAGCAGTGATGTTGCCGTTCGAGGGGTTTTCGTCCGACACCTCCGCGTGCTTGTGGCTCGGCAGGGGCCACCGCACAGCCTAAACACGATTCGATACCTTCAACCGCTACTGAAGGTGGTGCTCGCAGGGTTTGAGAGTGTGAACGTGACGCTTTTGATGGAGACTCTCGAAGCACTGCGGGCGACTGTTCTCTCTGCGTGGCCTCGTATCGCACCCCACACGGAGTCGATTCTCGTTGGGGTGCTACGAGCTGTGGCGTTCTGCGAGATTTTCGACGAGGGGCCGAGTTTACACCAAGCCCAAAGAGAAGGAGGAGCTCCTAGCAGTGTGCGAAGATATTCTGGAGTTACTTCAACAACTCAACGCTGGAGACTCGGTTGTTGAAGATATGTTGTCGCTTGTGGGTCGTCAGAGCCCCAAGCTATCGCCGTTTTGTGATCGGGTGCAATCAAAGTGATACTACGTAGTAGGGTAGTACAGCAATTAGGGCACTGAAGTAGTCATTCATTTGCCCTTTACTTCGCCTTGCATGGATAGCGTGGGTAGATCGGATTTCAGCCGGAAAGCATGGACGCATTAGCATTCGTAAACAGTCCGAGTATTATCGTTGCGCGAATGCCGGGCTCCATTGTCAGACGCTGGCCGGCAAGTTGAAGTGGTCGGGTTTCCACGAATGAACGGTCTCGTTTTTGCGGTAGTTTGTTCACCGCAATGTTTCTTGTGTACATGTAATACAAGAGCGCTCAGTTGTGAGTTCCTACTACAGTAGTAGTTGAGACTAGATTTGGCTACCGTATCATCTTGAAGCGATTCATTGACAAGGAGACTCAAGTCTTTTACTGCGTCCTGCAGGTGGAAAGTCGATACTGTAGGTACGAACCGATCATGGCAAGCTCGTGATCAGCGACCACAAATGCAACGTGAGTGTCCTCAATCGTGCAGCGGCTCGCTTTCCTGCGAAATTCATCCATTCATTTTCTGTGAAGGGACTGGAGTTTTGAAGAGCTACCATAAAGAACATACACTACCTCTTTACTGACCTACATGTATATATCTCCCAATGAGGAATAGTGCCAGCATTTGGAACTGCCCATCATAATTTAAATTCAGGGCGATGCTACTGCGACCAAATTTAGGCAGGACGGGTGTCTTCTCTCACAATCCCCAAACGAACGCAGCTCAAAAGCTCTAGCTAAGCCAAAACAAAGCCGATTGAGCCACTTAGAGCCTCTTCAGAATGGCCTGGGCAACGCGATCAGGTGTGTGGGGCCGCAAGAACGGACTTCAGAGCTTGTCTAGAGAACTCACGCGTTCGTTTGACTGAATTTCAAGATTGTAAAATCACCCCTCCTCCTAACCCTAGACCGTCCAGTGCATTCTGGTTCAAAAACCACATTTGAACATTATGTAAAATTACCGAATATTCACCAAAAGCAGCCCCTAAATCGCAGCAGCGATTTACTAGCAGACCGCGTCTAAATCGGGAAAATCCAGATTTTTTCAACTTTCCCACTTTTGGGATCGCAGCAAAGTCGCTCTAAATTGGGACCTCGTTTCGACCTCAGTGTCTCCTGAGGCTCACAGTTCACATTCTAAGCAGTGGAGGGCCCGTGGTAATGAAGACAGCGAAGCAGACAAAACCAGAAGCAGTGCTGCAGCAACGCAAGACAGCACGAAAAGGAAGCAATTATCTTTCAACCGACGCAGTGCGATATGGGTTCAGGAGCTGCTCGTGTATCGATGCGTCAGGCAATGATGAATCGGTGGCTTGCAGCTTCCGCACTGTATTTGGCAAAGATGACTACTCTGTTAGTCTAGAAAGTCAGCCATCAAGAAAACAACAAACCCAAAGAGTTAGGCTTCATTTGAACAGATTTACACGTATTTCAGAAACACTAGCGCGGTCAGGATCCCACTTAGTGGGCGGCGTATACACCGACAGTAAGCCTCTTGCGACGAAATTGCTCCCTTCGATCACCGCCTCGCCATTTTCCACAGCATGTAGCTTCTTGGATGCACCGGAACGCGATTCCCACATCTTGCGGCCTTCTGTGTTAGTGTTTCCAAACAGCCACGGTGGAGTCTGACTTCTCCATCGTTGTCCTCTAAGAAGACGGCAACACGTACGTGTTAAACCGACCTATCTCTTGAAGGCATTCTACACTGCAAGCAGTGGGAAAGGCTTACATCTATAACTACCGCCAACGGAGGCAGAGTCTGAGGTTCATACTACTACGTAGTATATGGCATGAAGGATGCTTCTAGTACTAAATAATAATGCCGTGCGTTGCCCGGGAAGCTCTGGATATTGCAGCAAAATGAATGAATAGTAATTGCACTTCTCTGACGATGAGCAGATGTAGTTGTCATGTTCTTCAAGTCGAACGAGAAGTCTGCTCTAGTAGGCATGGGAGGATCAGCCTCATTGGGATGTCTGTACTTGCGTTCCATGTCCTGCATATGCAGATGCGCCGATGCGTCTTGAGCCGAGATCCGTTTAACCTGATCAAACTCCAGTAGATCAACCGCAGAGTCACTGCCGGTCGGGAAGATTGAGAAAGAACCGCTGCGCTTGTGAGTTTTGAATTCGCATCGCGGCGTCAGGTGTTCCAGCTCCAGTGACGTCAAAAATGGGTGTAAGTTGGTCAGGTAGTTTTTGCCGGGAAAGTGAGGCTTGTGACCGAGGATCTCGGCAAATATGCAGCCTACGCACCACATATTCACACTTTGATAAACAAACATCAGTTTGCAGCTTCAGCTCCAGCGCTAGAAACCAGCGAGTTACGATATTTGTTGTTCAATTTCGACCGCTATCGTCAGGTGTTCAATCTAGCGATGGTGATGCGCTCAGTTGCATTGAAGCTGAAGTTTGTAAGGAAGCTTGAAGACATCGACTCCCCAACACAATATAGCAACGGTCAGGTAGATGTTTGAATAGCCCATGATGCTCACTTCTTGATTGTCCGCAAGAAGTATGAAGCTCACCGACGTCCTTCGATCCAGAATCGAGCGCAAACAAGAACAACGCCCGCCAACCTACGAGAAGCCTCCTGACATCGTCGAAATGCTCCGCAAGGCCACCGCCGCGAAGCTAACGGATACGCCATCTACACCATCGGAACCTCCCAAAATCCCTCAGAGCATAAGCCTCGACATGTACATCGCGTTCCGAGAAGAGTTCGCCAGCGGCTGGAACATCTGGTTAGGAGACGAAGAAGTGGCTACGTTGGCTCTAGAGCTGAAGGGGGATGCCGTCAATGAGCTTTGACGAGAAGGCAACCTTGTTTTTCCGACTTTCGGTATGGACGAAGAAAAAGCACGGCCCAAACGCCCAAAACATCACCGAAATCCCTGATGGAGCTGAAGTGTACGTCGAGCGCGTGACGGGATTCAGTTTGTTTGAGAACAAACAGGCTCAAGGAAACACGAACCGCATCGAAATGGTCACCAAAGTTGATGATCCTGACTCCGACATCGAGACCGTCCCTTCTACTTCTCCAGTGCCTCGGAGCCAAAGTACAGAATGCACCCAAACCGACCACGAACTTCATTCGCCGAACCGCAAAAGAAACGCAGAGCTGCAAAGGCTATTCGAGGCGTCGACGAGGCTGGGGTGCATTCTGCTCGAGGAACCAAAGTTTGGTTCCTCGAGCAGAATGCACCAAAGAAGGCCAGAACCCGCAAGAACATCCGAGACGCCGTAGAAGGTCAAGTGGCCGAAGAGGATCTTCTTGTGGAGCAACCTGACAAGGCCAGATCCTTGAAGAAGCCCAAGACGGAGTAGCTTAGCATTTCTTCGCTGAGTGACTGTTACGAACCGGCAATCCAACCGGAGGATTGCTGCACATCGTATGAGAAATATATGATGTCTTGTCCCCCTTTAGCGTCAATATGCTCATGTATTCACAGGTATAAGTGATAACTTGGTCGATCACTTGCCGAACTCATCGACCAGGTCCGAGATGGTCATGGACACATTGAAGAAGTCGAATTGTCTTGTGGCAGTTGCAACTTAATCTGGCGGGCACATTCACCGAGCACAGCACGATCAGGAATATGATGCTTCACGTGATGTCCATCTAGGTCTTGCCCAACTCATCAGCCAGGTCCGAGATGGTCATGGACACGTTGAAGAAGTCAAAGGCATCCCGGAACCATGCGATGGACAGCATTAACATCTAGTGTTACTCCATTGTCATGTCGCGAGAAAGTCGTTCCATTGTCACTCTAATAGCACTGCCACCGGTTGTAGCAAACGTGAGGCAAAATGCATATTTGACGTCAGAATGCGAAACACCTTTGCACCGGTTGCAGCAAACGTGCAGCATTTATGGGGTGGAGGCAAACTACAGCTATCCCGCCCTCAAATTTGGCAGCGCGATACCGCGCCACGTTAGACAAAGGCAAACGAGCTGACCAATGGCTGATCTTGCCCAATGTATGGTTGTAAGGCCGTCGCCGTCGTGTGCACACAGGAGCTCATTGCGTGGTGCTCATTCTGTGATCTGCTCACCCTGTCCACCGGCAACGATGCCATCTTCCCGTGGTCGTAACTACGATTCCTATGAAGACCTCGAGCTAGCCCGTGCGTGGGTTTATGTATATACTGACGCAGCTATTGGTGTTGGCCAGACGGCCGAGCTGTTCTGGACGCGGGTGGGGAAGGCCATGGAGAACTCGGATGCAATTGCCTCGGCAGCTCAAGCTGGTACGTACGAGTCCAGACCTTGGACATCATTGAGGACTCATTTCGGCGAGGTCTCCAAGAAGATTTCCAAGTTCGTTCGCTGCGTGAAGAAAATTGAGTCACTGCAGCAGTCGGGAACGACCGAACGCGACGCCCTGCTGAAAGCACAGGAGCTGTACCAAGAGGAGAACAAGAGCACCTTCCACTACCACACTTGCTACGTCGTGCTGTCTCCGTGCCCGAAGTTTCAGCAGCTGTTGGTCGTCTCCAAGAAGCGCAACTCCATGGGTGTGGACATGGAGGAGGAAGCCTCGACCGCTGACGCCTTGACGCCACCAACCCCTGCTCGAGATGCTCACGATGCTCTCGAATATGCAAATGGCGTCAATGCTGCGAAGCGTAAGCGGGGAGTAGAACTACTGCAAGCTCGAGCAGTGAAGGCTCAAGAAAACTGTCGGCGTCGATGGCGTCGAAGACGGAGATTGCTGCTACACGGCTTCGTATCCAGGAGGAGCAAGCTTTGCAATCGATGCTTAGCGCATTGTATGCAGTGGGACCGAGAGACGCAGAGCACGCTGAGTTTTGCAAACGCGCCGGGGCAGTCTACTTTCTCGTCTCAGGGCATTTGACTCTGCAGCCCACCGGGCTTCAGTCTCAGAAAACTTGCGCATTTTTGAGTTGTGCTCTCGTGAGCAGGAGGAAGGCGAGAGCTCCACTGTCTGATAAACCTCTAAGCAAAAGCTCTGGAAGGGGTGCTCAGATCAACACGAACAGTTAAAGACGTTCAACTTATTTATACTTTTCTTCAAACCTCGGTCCTTATCTGATTCCCTCACCCGCGTGGTGTAGCCACAAGTGATCGATGATTTCGTCACGTAGCTTGAAGTGAGCCGCAGTGTCTTCAATGGCGTTAATTCGCTCTGAAAGCTCGTGAATCGACCGTGGGCGTAGTCCTAACGGACGATAAACCACAATCTCGGACTTGGTCCGGTAACGGAGTGCTCGTCGAACAAGTACGCGTGTGTGTTCCCAATTCACTTCGCCTATCTTTCACAATCATGTTGTGGAGAATGATGCATGCACGCATCACTTTGTGCATGTTCAAGCGGGAAAGGAGGCGACACGGGAGCGCTAGGATTCTCCATCGGGCTTGAAGTACTCCAAACGCTCTCTCTACGTCCTTCCGACACGGTTCTTGCACCTTCGTGAAGTATGCTTTTTCTTGTTGCGGGGTTGGTGGAGGGGCTTCGCAAACACCGGCCAGTCCGGGTATATACCATCCGCCAAACAGTATGCCATCGTGTGCTTGCTTCCATTCAACATGTATTCCACCCATGGCGATTCGCCTCTCATCATTGCGTCAAACACGGTCGACCGGTCTAAGATGTTAATATCGTTCAGCGAACCGGGATAGCCGAAATTTGCGTGCCATATCCACAGCTCTTGGTCCGCACAAGCTTCTAGCACAACTGTTGGCTTTTTTCCTTCCCTTTGCACTGCCCAGCCTGCGCGGAAGGGCAGTTCTTCCATTCCCAGTGCATGCAGTCGATGCTAGCCCACAAGCCAACAAACCCTCGCCGGGAGTTAACCTCCAGCAATCGCAGCAAGTCTGCTTCAGTAGGAGACCGGAGATACGTCTGCGAACCACTTGTCAACTGCGTCGACAAAATGAGCGACGCAGTCGTAGACGACCGACTTGCTCATCTCCAGGTTTTCGTCTAGGGCGTCAGCAGAGTCTGCATAGGCCAGCACGCGAAGAGCTGCTGTAACCTTCATGAGAGGATAGATTCCCAAGTCTCCTTTGCAGTCCGGACGCTGCTCAAAGTACGGATCTGTCGCTAGTACCCCATCCAAAATGCGCAAGCACACTCTTGTTCATCCGAAAGCGATGTCGGAAGTCTTCTGCATTGTAGACGGGGTCTTCCGCAAAATACGGCTCTACCATTCGATCGAAACGACCTTGGAAGTCGCGGCGCTTGTTTGGAGACTTCCCTGGCGTAGATCCACCGCGCCGTAGGCGCTTCTTCTCACCGAGCAGGTCCTGCGTTGCGTGCTGCATCGCGATGAAAAGATATATGATGTCCTCGTCTTCGGACTCGCTGTCCTCCCACTGCTCAAAGCAATCGTCCGGGTGAATTTCGCCGCTGGAGAAGTGCATGATGCTTTCGGACATTTCGCGGTGGAGAATGCTTGCCTTCGGATATGCTGCACTTTTGCCTTGGACCGGTGCGAAACTGGCTGAGGCAAATTTGCGGGGCCTCATTGTCGCACGGAGAAGACACCCAGATTTGCCTTTGCGATACCTCAACCGGTGGCAGTGCTCCAATGTTACTCTATTTGTCGTGTTCCGCGAATGTCTTTCTTCACCGGTTGGGTCAACGTTCACCCTATATGGTATAGGTTTTGAGCAGCAATTAAGTATTAGGTCCGTTTAGCTCGCGATTCAAATGCAATAGACTATCACGAAATTACAAAAGTATCCAAAAATGTGTTTATACAGGATTCACGAGGGTCTGGAACCCACCTAAGACTCTGGATATAAATATCCAGATAACTAAATAAACTTGTTTTTGTATGAGGTCAATATTCCCATTTTTTACATTGCCACATTAGAGCTCAAAGTGAAAAAAACGGGATCTCCCGATTTTGTGTCGGCCTACATGTAATCATTACAGTGGTTACAGTAATTAGTCTGACTTCAAAATTAGTCTGCGTTCAAAATTAGTCTATGCCAGGCTAATTCATGTTTGCCAGAAAAAAACGAGTTCATAATTAGTCTGAACAATAACATTCAGAATTAGTCTGCATGAAAATTGGGCTCGTCTTGTCGGTCTCGCTCGCTCCATTCCCAATATTCGAGGTAGCGACAGCAAATGTATATCGCTCTGACTCACCCCAAGACCCTTCCATGCAGGTTTTAACAATATATGGGGCCGAGCGAGCAGTACATAATTGGCAGTGGTTGGTTTGCAGGAATTTATACCCATTTATGTATTTCATTACCCATTTTAGTACCCTCTATTCAGGACTCAAAATTCTTTCTTTGCCAGCTCGGGTGTTGCTCTTGATAGACTACAGTCAGCGTAATAAGAAACATGACGCCTTTGGAAGCATTTCACTATTCATTAAAAACAAAGTTCCTCCGAGGGGTTGTCTGTATGCAGCGTTTTAGTGATGTTCAGATTAATTTTGAACATTCAAAAATAGTCTGTGTTCATAATTAGTCTATGTGGAGTTTCGCTAGACTATTTTGTGTTAGGTCGCTGAAAATGTGCTTACTTAAGTACATAAATTAGTCTCACTCAGACTAATTACTGTAACCACTGTAGTGGAATAGTGCCAGCATTTGGAAAAAGTCCTCGAACAACTCCCAGCTTGTTACGGCGCATGTTCAAGAAGGTTGGATGCAGACAACGACGGAAAAATCCGACACCACTGAATGCCATCCCCATAGTATAAACGCCCACCGGCCCCGACAAAAGCTCCGACATTAGATTTGATTGGATAAAATGTGTGACGAAACGGAATAAAAATCCAAATATCCATATGATTGATAAGAAAAGGGAATGTATTTCAGACTGTTACCTCGGGGCACTTACTCCCAAGAGAAGATGTGGTGGGACCAACTCATTAGAACACGAAAAGATCTCGGACAATTAGGGCCTGCATCATTTCAAAATTGTATGCTGGTTCTTACGTCATGATAACTTCTCAATTTCACTGATGATTCAAGTAAATGCCCGAGGAGATGTGGAAGTTCGCCATCGTAACAACTGCTGAAAAGAAGGACGCCAGGCGATGTCTGAATTAATGTTGTCAAAATTGACATTGTCGTGGATTTCGCTACGAAGTCCACAACGACTTCGATCAGTACCTGAAGGATGATATTAGTGAGATGGACACTCTACATAGATGTCCATCCGTCGAGTGTGAACTTTGGATGTGAACCAAAGAAGAAGAGGCTGACGTAAGAGCAGCCCATAGAGATCTATTCGGCGCTCGTCAAAGTACGTCTCAGCTGAATGCAGTGCCATAATTTCGTGAGCTCGAAACACATTCTGTACCAAAAGCTGCGAGGAAGTTCCGGTCAAAACAACACTTTTCCGATTTAATTGGGGAAGTTGTCTTCGTGCCAACATTTGGCTATCGCTTCTCGTCGCGTACAATGTTTTTGCCTCTCGAAAATGGACCTGAAGACGTGACGGAAGTAAGGCATGTAATATTATAGATGCTGAGACTGATAATAATTGAGCCCAGCGTAGCCCCACGATCGCGGAGGGAGGTATGCATTGTGATCGAAGCTGTCGTTTGGACTCATATCATTAACTTGGACGTGGCGTACAGCCATTGATTCAGATGCGGATGATCCAGCGTGTAACGGGTTGCTGGTTGAGAGTGGCGACGGCTCAATTTCATCCGCTGCCGGTATCCAAGACGAACGAGCGAATGACGAGATCGGGTTGCTGTCAGAAGGTGCTACTCGGCGCCATCGGCTGCCGAATCCAAAACGAACGAAATGACGAGAAGGGTCGCGTATCTGCGGATGTGGGCCGCAGGGGCGATATCTTGTGGCGAACAGCCGTCTGAGCAGGCGCAATACCCGAACGAACCAAAGCTCGTATGGCACACGTCGGTGCAGCCCAGAACAAAGTGAACGACGAGAGTCTTTCGGCGATAGGGAGAAAGTCCCTCACTTCTCAATCTGCGGCATCAGCAGCAGTACCAGGAGCACCAACGTTGAGAAAAGCGAAAGAGAGAGAGAGTTGAGACGATTGTATTGAGACGAATTAATAGGGAAACCCGGCTACTTGAGAGTGGCCTACGACGTGTTCAGTTACATCATACGACGGACCTTGGGAGACACACGCAGTAGGCACAAAAGGCTTACGACCCGCAGGCAAGCAGCGTTTCAACTTGTTATATGGTGGTCATTTCGAGGCTGAATTCTACGACGACAACTACAATGGCGAAGATTTCGGTGGGAACGACGACCGTGGTGCATACGCGCACCCAACAACGAAGCAGACGGCGACATCGACGACGGCTCAAGATGGTACAACGGACGGCGGTGTTCCAAACGACGACGGTCAAGACGAGCAACGAGACGATGATCCGGTACAAGTCCCTGAAGACGGTGAGCAACAGGGTCCTCCGGTCCTGGAGCAGCAGCAACAACACCGACGTCGGGAACAAGATCCTACTGCGCAGCAGGACACTGCAACCTCAACTACTGGAGCCGGCACGAGACGAGAACAGGAGAACGTGGAGTCAAGCAGTGATCAGCCACCAGGCCGACCCATGGGTTAACCGTACACGTCTCGACGTCGCAGGCGACTAGAGTCGCAGTAGAACGACGAAGACGTCGAAGCGAACGACAGCAACACGAGCGATCACGCCAGTCGGACAGAAGCCACAGGTCGCGTCGTGACACGCACCACGGCCGAGGCTCGACGAGACGTCAGACACGGAGGAGCGGAGCACCAGCGCCAGGTGACGACAGTACCAGCAGTGGATCCAGCGGAGACGACAGACGTCGTCCAGGACGTCGACACTCCCGGGATGTCAACAGCGAATCCTCCAGTGGCAGTAGCAGCAGATCAGAAGATGGATGGACAAGCGCGCAGCCACGCCACAGGCACCGCAGTCGCCACGGACATCATGAGCGAGATGATCGACGAAGTCGGCACAGCCGTCGCGAACATGAGCAGCACGAACCTGAACAGCACGACGCTGATAGCGGACGGTTGACAGACGTCGCAAGAGTGTGAAGGATTTGGAGCTTCCAACCTTCACTCCATCACCGAAAGTAGCAGTGTCAACTTGGATCGACCGTGTGGATCTCGTCTTGAAGGGAGAAGCCGAGTCGACGAGGAAGCTGGACAGACAAGTCGTTGTACTTCATCTTGGGCAACAAGCTCATGGTGAACGCAGCGAAGTGGTGGGTCGACATGGATCGAAGACTTCCGGAACGCAAGCAACGATGGTCATGTTTGAAAAAGATGCTATTGGTGAGAAGCTAGACAAGTCGGCTGCGGAATTGAGCGTCAGTAAGCGCCCTATGATGCCGGGAGAGACGCACTCTCCCGGCATCATAGGCTGGTTTGTAGTACGTTGTCGGCAGAAACAAAGTCAAAGAACGTGTGTTGCTCGCACAGTTTTACAGGTGTTTGGATAAGACTACGAATAAACTGTGAAACAGAAGCCGAAGCCGAGAACTTTGGAAGAAGCTGTGGAGAAAGCGACCGAAATCGATGATCCCATGGACAATGTCGCACAGGGCATGATGAACATTGGACAGCCTTGGACTATTGCACCTAGTACGCAATTACTTCCGATCGTTGGTACAACAGGTTTAACCAATGTTATCCCCGGGATAAGTGGCACAGGTATGACATCTGCCATGATGCATGGCACGAGTTCCGACGAGGGTGAAATGCAAGGGATGGCCCTATTTCCTAACCCGCAAGGGGTGTTCAACAAGTATTCCGGCACGTGGGACGCTGTGCCTGGACACACGTGGAACGGAAAATATTGGAGTCAGCTGAAAGCAGCCACAAAGAAACGGGCGAAGCCAGTGGAAAAGAAGCCCGCTAAGAAGTACGAGAAGCCCAGACGGAACCGAGAGAAAGCTGACTCAGGATCAGACATGTCGACTGGAGGAGCTTCAGCGCAGCAGTACGCCAAACACCAGACGTGTTGCGCCAGAAGGCGTCACAGGAGGTACGTGTGTGGACTAGCGGGACACTGGGCGAATCAGCGCCATAACGGACCAAAGTGCTTTGCGTGCCGTAAGTATGGGCACATTTCGCGTGACTGTACGGACGAGGAAGCCAAGAAACATAACGACGCCTATCTGGAGACGCTCACGGCGAGAACGAAGCCGGCGGAAAACTCTGCCCGGACACAGTAGCGGGGTTACGGTGTTAGGTTGGTGTACGTGATCCCCAACGAGTACGAGATGTGGAAGATGAGGTTGACGACGAGTTGGAGCAGAAGGCGCCGGCAGCTCCACGAGCAACAAGACAAGACTGGAAAGCAGGTGGCCGCTGTGAAAACAGCGTGCGAGAAGAAGGACGAGAAGATTGGCAAGGACGAGTGTAGTGTACTGGACGAGGTACACCGGTGCTCGGAAGAACGAGACGGTCGGAGAGCAGCTATCTACGTTGCCACAGTGCGACCTACGATGGCTGGAGCGCGATTCGTGTGCGCGGTGGAGAAGCACGGGACAATGAACAGCAACACGGGCGACTCGAGCGACCAACATGATCGAGACGTATGTGAAGCTGGAGAGGGTTTTCACCTTCCTTCCCTTCGAACGGTGGTACAGCGAGCCTCAACGGCGTTGGCTGCGCCGGGTTCACTGCAGCCACAGGGGCCTGCAGGTTTCCCCGAACGTGTGCAATTATCCCACGGTCGTACTTGTCGAACGCATCCACGCGTTCGACCTGCTCGGCTGGCGTCGCCGCCGCCAAGCTTTGGAGTGTTTCAACACCAAAGATGCTCGCCATCTTGCGGACGGACTCAAACTGGGAGTCGTCCAAGTGAGGAAACTCACTCCGGTCCATCTTGGCTCGTTGTACGAGACCACAGAGGATTCAAGTAGATCAATCTGCCCGCGTTGGCGTGGATTGACGACAAGTGCTACCAAGTGTGACGGAGCACACGAGCACCTTGCACAGAGGAAGTAGAGAGAAGACTCTCAGTGGACACCACCCACAGTTCCCGGTCTAAGGGGACTTAACGCTTAGAAGGTAGTTTAAAGACTGAATATACTTATAGTTGGGCTTTAGCTTGTATCCTACAAACTCCAAGTCAACTATAATGAAAGCTAATAAATGTCCAATGAATGGCTCACAGAGCCATAGGTACCATGTACCATTGGACCAAAAGAGTGACAGCTGTCACTCTTCATGTAACCAGGGGTACACTCAGGTTACCCCGTTACACATTCTGAGATCTGAGATGGCATCCGAAGGG
Source organism: Phytophthora syringae (assembly GCA_012656105.1). Taxonomy (NCBI): domain Eukaryota; phylum Oomycota; class Peronosporomycetes; order Peronosporales; family Peronosporaceae; genus Phytophthora; species Phytophthora syringae. The sequence goes on from JAAKBD010000006.1 coordinate 264,296, forward strand.
AGATACGGCTGGGGCGACCAGCCACCGTATATGTCGCCTGGCTTGGCATGCAACGAGGGTTGGTTTCCCTCACCGTCAATATTTCGACGTCGCTGCGTGATTTTAAGCTTGCGTTCTGGAGGTCAGCACCATGGGCAAGCTACTACGAAGCTGAAGATTTGGTGATCTACGATGCCAGATCTGGAGACAGCTGGTTGTCTTCGGAAAAAATCAGAATGAAATCGAAATTGGCGACGTCTCCGAAGAAGTTCGTCAGACTATCGCACATTTAAGAAAAATCGAGTCATCAGAAGCAATTCAAAATGTGCTAAAATGTGCTAAATCTGGAGCGATAGGCGTGTACGTGCTGGTCCCATTTAAAGGACGTATCAGAAATCATGGTGAGTTCGATTCGATCGAGCTTTTCGAAGAGATGGCATTGCGTCTCAAAAAGATCAGCGTGTCGCGAGTGTCGAGGAAGCGGTGGAGAATATGAGGGTCCAACAGGACCCCATGCCATTTGTAGTACTGGAGAATTCGATGGGCACCGGCAAGACGCAAATGGCATTTAACTTGGAAGCCAGTGGAAAGTATGAGGTTCACTACACCGTGTGTAGTAAGGCAAGTTTGCATGGGATGCTGGTCTCCGAGTGAAAACATTTTTGGATTCGGTTGATTGCGACAGCACGCGGATGTATAGTGCATCTATCGACGAACTTAAGCGTACTGATGTACTGCATCTATATGGATATATTGCAGCAGCACTACGTGGAGATGAGACGTTTAGTAGTCTTGCTACACGTGCAGATGTAGAGATCGCCCTTCGGACACGGAAGAAGCCCTGCGTCTTCTTTTGGACGAGTTTCGACGTGCTGGGTCGACGGTTGTGGCAAGTCGAACCGAAAAGACAGTTGCGAGCAAGAAAGGAGATTGCGCGCGATGAGAAATGTATTTCGATCATTTCGGACTCCTCTAATTGTCAGTTCGACAATTGGAACTGCAAGGGATTTATTTTTATCTGGGAAACATCAGAAACATTTCGAGTTTTTCCTAGTAACTGCTCTGCTGGCTTGTGGTGTGAAGTATTTCCGTCGCTTCCGCCACAAGCTCTCCAAAGCGAAATTGACGCAACCGGCATGCCTTACGTGCTAAGACTTATTATCCAGAACAGTCGACCTCTGTTTGTGCAAAATTCATTGACGTACATCAATCACAATCGCTACGAGTCTAACACGGTCTCTCTGTCGTCATATGTGGATGAGATGGTTACGATGTTGGCGAATACTATTACTGAGAAGAACCTGACCATGGAGTCACCTCTATCGTCCGCAGTCCGCGAATTCGAAGTAGGGCCTTTTGCTTGCTTCTCTGCTCAAGTTACAAAGTGGTCGATCATTGCACCAATATTATCGGCAGTCACTTCATGAGGTTGATAGTTTCAAGCTGAATCTAGGAGGTGCGGCGGACTTCGTGGTTGACGGCGAATCATGGCAATATTCGTGCGAGTTTCCTAAGCCAGCGGAAGACGTTCTACTTCACTTGATCTTCATGGGGGCAAGACTTTTCGTCCGCTGAAACAGTCATTATATGTTATGATAAAGGATCCCTTGCTGGCAAGCGCTCTTAACTTCAACAATACTGCGAATCGATCAAGCGATGGGATGCGCCTTGAAGCGCTCACGGCCGCTGCAGTCATATATTCCAGTCATGTGGGAGGCGTTTGTGGGGTGCAGTTTCAAACGTTCCTAGGTGCGCTGTTGTTCGAGCTAGGTGTGCGCGGTTCAGGAGAATTGCACGAGGACCCGCTAAATTACCTGAAAGAAGCCGAGGTGGAGCTTCTGAACGCCCTTGGATTCGGAGATACTGTGATCCCATTTCTGTGGCCTCCGAGAGTGGAATGGCCCGAGTGGCTTATGAATGGCTGGGGTATACGTGACCTAGCATACTTCGAGAATTTCACCCGGAATTGCAACCGAGATGGTATTGATTTTTGCAGCTCTTCTTACATCATTTCAGGAGTGCAAAGATTACAGCAACGGTGTGGATTTGGATGTGATGAAAAAATCTTGCGCAAGGTTCCAAGCATAAATGTAAAAGGTGTTCATCTGGTGGTGGTAACGAAGATGCAGGGGTCATATTTCACGAGAACGTCAGCTCTACATTTTCTAAGGATAGTAGGGCTTACAGATGCCGCCATCTTTCGCGTTTCGAGAAGTTCGGAATCCACCCAGATCAGGGGAATGATGTCAAACCGTTTTAGCACCATCGAGGATATAAAGGCACGTCCGCCCACGAAGTTGATTCTCTTCGTCAAACTTGAACCCAAGCAAATACCTGAGCCCCCACTTAAAAGACCGCGTCAGGCCTCCTAACAAACACGAACTGCCCAGGCACGATTTTCCTATTAAGATTGGTGGCACTACATGTATCACCTGCTTTCATCCTGGCAACGATCCATTCCTCCACCTACAACCAGCGACTCACTACTACAGGCAACTTCTCTTTCAGCAGCGATTGCCAAGGTCTGGTCGCCGTTAGCTCAATGACAAAAACGAACTTGTCCCTGCCGCCAGCATCTGCTAACAGCTTCACATTGGACCCTTTCGAAATATGGTAGACGACGACGGTCTTGGCGATAGCGGCTTTCAGTATCGCCCCCTTCACTCTTTCTGCTACAACCAAGTGAATCGACGAGTCGTCCGGGATACGACGCACCATTTCTTCAGCCTCCAACAAGTCAAACTCGTTGCTGTACTCGCCAGCAAAAAACATCGGAAGACACACGAAAGTCGACCCGGTCGCTGTTAGTGCTAGAGCTCAAGTTGGAAAAGCTCGCCGAGGTGGCCCCCAATCCGAAAGAAACCACTCTGGCCAGGGCGTGTTTGGAGGCGACAGGAATGGCACGACGAGTGTGCTGGATTCGGAAGCCGCAATTCCTGACGAAAGCTGGAAACCCTTGGGCTCCGACACCACGCCCAGCTCAAACAATAGGACCTGCATGAAAACCGTGAACCGCACTCCTTGAACGCCACCGTGGCGGCTTGCCAGGACGAAAGCGGCTGTAGTCAGTGCCTCGAATATCATGTCCTCGTCCGACCTATCGCAGGAGCTGTCGAACCGGATCAGTTGCAGCATAGACGGCTGCATCATTTGATGCAGTGGGTCCTTCAGCGGGAGAAATGTATGGCCGGATGTCAAAGCTACATGAAGCAGCAAATCCGATTCTGGGACGGAATACGTGCATTCGCACTGATGCAGCCATGGCTTTCGCTTAAGCCATAAGTCGTTCGATGAATCGACTATTAGCTCGAATGGGTCCAATGGCGTGAGGCGGGCGAAATGAGCGTCGATTAGGTCCGTGTACTCGTCAGCCAAGCCGAAGCTGCAGCAGAGCAGCAGTCCGAGCTGGCCCCACTCAAACGAATCTGACGGCTTTTTCAGCTCATGGAGTCGTGGGCACAACCAATTTACCAAGTTGTTGAGGTAGCCACCTAGGTTAGTAATGACAGTGTGTTCTTGGAGGTATGTTAACGCGTCCAAAGCAATAAGCGGCCGAGAGTGTTGCAGAATTCTTTTGAACGGATCGGTGATAACATCGAGGCAGACCTCATGGAGGGTTACTGCAGGTAGTGACGGAATGACTTCACACCAGACGTAAGGCGGAAAACCTCGAGACCAAATAGGACCCCATGGGAGTCCTCGACCACTTCCATTTGTGGAGCTGATCACAATTGGTAGCCCGAACGAGAGAAACACACTTCTCATTGCGCGCACCAATCTCTCCTACTTGTTACGAGCGTAAAGCTCTTTTTCGGAGGTTGGTTTACCCTCCGAGCTAGCGTCCGGGAACTCGTCAAGAAAAATACGAATGGCTTGGCTCCGCGCTCTCGGCGATACTCAAGAGCATCTTCTACAACATCCCGCGTTACCATCCCCCAGGAAGTGGTTTCGCCACGTAGTGCAGCGGCGATGAAGGAGAATATCAACCTCCGGGGAAATATCGGTCCCAATCTTCCAGGCTGCCGTATTTCATATCCATCGCGTCTTCTTCAACGCACGCGTAGAAAACGCGCGACCGGTTCGGGAAAGGCTGGTATACCGACTGATCCGTCTTGCTCGAAGCACCGCACACGATATAAAACACGTCACATCCGCCACGGGCTTGGAGATTGAACGCCATTTGTGTCTTTCCCGTCCCAACTGAGTTCTCAAGCATGACGAACGGCGTGATTTCGGGGTCGTCACGCCCCACGTTGGCAATACTGATCAGTTTTTCTTCAAGACGTTTGACGTCGGGGTGGTCTTTGAGACGACTAGCGATGGTTACATACGGCTCAGTATTCCCGATCAAGGCGTTGTCGACACCAATGTGTTGCTCGAAGAGAAAGACAGGAACCTCGGCTAGCACGTAAAGCGTTTGCCCATCTCCCTGAGACTTCTCCAATTCTTTCCGAAGTTCCACTGGCGCTGGAAGTCGTCGTCTCGAATGTGTAATCAGATGTTTGGCCTCCCGTGGAAGCCCTCCTAGTCCCATCTCGTATGTGGCCTCGTCAACTGGCAGTAGCGGAATATCTTCACTTCTTGGGACATAAAGTATCAAGTAATTAGGCAGGATCGTCGCCAAGACGGCACCAGCTGCCTCTGCAACCGCGAATTTCAATAGGCCAGCGGTCATGTCCGCATCGACCTCCATCCGGAGCACTGGCGCTCTCACACCGAGCAACACGCACACAATTTCCAGCATTTCGCTCTCGTTTTCGCTCGATTTTTGTCTTCACAAACGCAATGTGTAGCTTTTTTGGGGGCAAACCGCTGCGCAGGTCAAATCTTGCGCAACTCTCTTTTGGGTCAAATTAAGGTCAACGGCTCCCATTTTGGGTCAACTCAAGATCAACTCCGTTTTTGGGTCAACGGATGATCAAAAAATATTACGCTCAAAATTAGATTGTGTTTTTAAAACAAAATAGAAAGACAAAATTTAGACCTCAAAAATCTCAGTCTAGAGCTATAGAGCGGAGAGCGACGCAGATAATATGAAGTCCACTATAGAGCGGACGCAGTGGGTGCGGGCGTGCTGTAGCCACTTCCAAACTTTAAACTTTAGGACGGTTGTGAATTCTTAAAAGTCCAAATTCAATTGTTGACCAATCGGAGTTTAGTTCTAATTGCTAAATCTTGTTTTTCAGTTCTAAAGTTTAAACTCTATTTTTATTGCAAAACCCCCATGTTATCCTTCTATAAAACACCCACCATTCTTTTAGAAAACGAACCCACAACTGAAAGCTCGCCATCATGAGCACGTCGAGCCAGGAAGTGTACATGGGACCGCAGGATTCCCAGGGAAACCTCGAGGAGGACGCGGAGGGTTTCAACCTTTTCGACTACAACTGGCGCGACGATGCGTGGACGAGTTTATGGCAAAATTGGGCAACGCTATATATATCACCGAACTTCCAGCAATTTTCAAGGCTGGGCCGAAAACGCATGGCAGACCAGTTCCGCGCGTGGCTACATGCTCCGATGCCGGACGTCGGGAGACCACCCTTGCGCCTTCACCTCGACCTCGACGCCGCGGAGCCCGAACGCACGGTGTTCGATGAGCTATTCGACCCCCCACTGACGAGGAAGAAGCGACCCCGGCTCCCGTCGTCCACGTCATTACCGATGATGTTATCGATGGCTCCCGTTAACGTCATTACCGATGATGATGTTATCGGTGCAATGGATTTGGCACGGATCCTGGATGGACCCCCAATCCCCCTCGAACTAAACGCGTTTTTAATCGACGAATGGATGATGATCGGGGCATTCATTTACGTCCGGCTAAACGTTGTCACCCGCCGACATATCGATCACCGTGCGAGCCAGGCACGGATGGTGCGGCAATTCCGGCTGGACTATTTCGTCGTTCGACCTGTCGATGGAGCTCCAACTATGTTCCGGCTAGATGGTGAACTGCACTCGCGCAGAGTGCAGGCGTATGTCGTCCTACGTGATGTCCTCCAGCACCGTCGAATCACCCGAGCACTCCGTGCAGAAATGACGACGGGGTTGGTTGAGGACGTCGGCATGACGGCTGGACGTGCTGGAGTTTACCTGCAAGTGTTAGAGGAGGTGGCTGCAGTGTTTGACCAGCTGGAACTGGGCGCCCGCACTTCGCTGCAGCTACCACGCGACAGACACCTCCTGGTGTGCAAATTTGGCTGCAGTAAAAATGTTTATAAACGCTCTACGGTCACGCTACACAACGACTACTGGTGGGCCCCGCACCAGGCCTTCAAGTTTGCCCGATTGATCAACTTCGACACCACGGACCGCCAGGTCATCGTCGCCGCTTTGCACCGAGCAGAGCGGTTCATCCGAGACGGCCTGGGACCGTGCAGGATGTCGTATGCCTGGCCGCTGGGACCAGACTGCAGAGAGTTATTCGTCATGCACCCTGACGATATTGTGGAGGTCGAGGATATATATCGTAGTATCCCCAACGCCCTGGTCTTGCCTGGGCGTTTTGCGGGTGATCTGTAATTTTCATCGAGTACACTGCTATTCAAGGATTTTATCCGGTGATCGCCCACAGAGCATATTTGATCATTTTAGGCTTCGCCCTGTCGGACGAAACAGAGTGGTCGAGGCCAGGAAGGGAGCTCTTGTGAAATTGCACGTCTAGCCAGGAAGTGTACATGGGACCGCAGAATTCCCAGGGTCTGCGATAAGCTTGGCGTAGGAGTAGGAGGGCGTGGACTTTCGTGCGTGGTCGAATTGACAAGAGCAAGCGTCTACTTCCCTCCTTGCAGACTCGACGAATGACTTTGGCCGACTTTATATCTCAATCGCTTTTCCTTTAAATTTAATCGATCTCGTTGAAGAGTACATGCACGGAAAACAACGCCAGCTAGCTGCACCCCGTACACACTACACAACAGGTACAGGAGACAACCAGCCCCACACTACGACGGCAGTAGCAACTTACACGCTCGGACCGTGCACCGACAGGTCGTTGCCGGGCAGGATGAACTGCTTGAAGTTGTCCTTAAACGACTTGGCCAGCTTGAGCGCCGTGGCGTCGAACGCGGCCTTGTCGGTCCACGAGTCCTTGGGGTTCAGGATCTCGGACGGCACGCCCTCCACCGTCGTGGGGATCTCGAAGCCGAACAGCGGGTCCTTGACGAACGTGGCCTGGTTGATGCTGCCGTCCAGCACCGCGTCCACGCACTTGCGCGTATACGGCAGCTTCATGCGCTTGCCCACGCCGTACACGCCGCCCGTCCAGCCCGTGTTGATCAGGAACACGTGCGTGTCGTGCTCCTGCAGCTTCTTCTTCAGCAGGTCGGCGTACTTGGTCGGGTGCAGCGTCATGAAGGCCGCGCCGAAGCACGTCGAGAAGGTGGCCTGCGGCTCCGTGATGCCGCGCTCCGTGCCCGCCACCTTGGCCGTGTAGCCCGACAGGAAGTGGTACTGCGCCTGGCCCGCAGTGAGCTTCGACACGGGCGGCAGCACGCCGTACGCGTCGCATGTGAGGAAGATGACGGCGTTCGGGTGGTTGCCGCGCGAGTTCGGCTGGTGGTGCGGGATGTGGTAGATCGGGTACGACACGCGGCCGTTCTCCGTCTTGCTCGAGTTGAAGTAGTCGGGCTCGTTGTTGGCGTCCACCCACACGTTCTCCAGCATAGCGTTCGGCCGGATGGCGTTGTAGATGTCCGGCTCGTTCTCCTTGCTCAGGTCGATCGTCTTGGCGTAGCAGCCGCCCTCGAAGTTGAAGACGCCCTCGCCGTCCCAGCCGTGCTCATCGTCGCCGATGAGCTCGCGCTTGGGTCGGCCGACAGCGTCGTCTTGCCCGTGCCCGAGAGCCCGAAGAAGATGGCCGTGTCGCCCGCCTTGCCGATGTTGGCCGACGCGTGCATGGCCATGACGCCGTTCAGCGGCAGGTAGTAGTTCATCATGCTGAAGATGCCCTTCTTCATCTCGCCGCCGTAGAACGTGCCGCCGATGATGGCCATGTGCTTCTCGATGTTGAAGATCACGAACACCTCCGAGTGCAGGCCGTGCGCCTCCCAGTCCTCGTCCACGATGTTGCACGCGTTGATGACCGTGAAGTCGGCGCTGAAGTTCTGGGCCACGCTCTCGAACTCGGGCCGGATGAACATGTTGGTCACGAAGTGGTGCTGCCACGCCAGCTCCGTGATGATGCGCACCTTGAGGCGGGACTTCTCGTTCACGCCGCAGTGGCCGTCGAACACATACATGCGGTCCACGGCGCTGAAGTGCTTGGAGGCCTTGGCGTACAGCGTGTCGAACACCTCGGCCGTCGTGGGCTGGTTGATGGCACCCCACCAGACGTTGTCCTGCGACGGCTCCTGCTTGACGATGAACTTGTCCTTGGGCGAGCGGCCCGTGAACTTGCCAGTGTCCACGGCGAACGTGCCGTTGGCCACGAACGAGCCCTCGTCGAACTTCTTCTCGTGGTCCGCGAGCTGCTCGTACGTGAGGTTGTGGAACACCTTGCAGCCGTTCTGGATGCCGAGCTCGCCCAGTCCGAGGGCGGCCGTCGTGGTCTCGTGCTGCGCCATGGTGTCTGGTGCGGTGGGGTGGGGTGGTTGTGGTCTTGGAGAGACGAGCTTGTCTTGTCCGAGGCCAATTGGAAAGTGAGCTCTGGGGAGAAGGCGTTGCTGCCACGTTGAAGACGGATGTGCAAAAGTTACGCGAGTGATTGGAACAGCTTGCCTACGTCGTGTCTGCGACGGAGCGTTTTGGCGCAAAGGAGTCGCCGACGGGTGCGCGTCGACAGAAGTTGTTGGGGACGGCGCGTCACGCGTTCAGAGCGATACTTTGGGCATACGGTGCGCGAGTGGGTGAGGGTTTCGTGTAAGTTGCCATGATTTTAGCGACAGAGACGGGACATATGTTAAATGGTCCCGATTAATTTGCAGAAGCACTCGACGCTATTACTACGTAGTAATACGTCTACAGCCTGCAGTGGTGGTCGACCCCTTGCGTTTCTTCAGGGTGAACGGCGTGGTTCCCATCTGTCGCCGCAGCCTTCGTCACAGCGGCCCATTGCTGAGACCAAGCGGAACGGGTTCAACCATCTGCATGAAGCACGCAGTATTGTGCGTTCTTCATGAAATTTCCTTGCGCGGTTCATTGAATCAATCACGCAGGCAATCAATCAAATTTGGAAAGCACTTCGATTGACTATGTCATCACACTAAGTACGATGCCGTACTTAATATGGACGAGACTTGGCCTTTCGCAAATGACTGAGACTTTGTATTGGCCCGGTTCGCCCAATCGCCCAAAAGGGCAAATTTGGACGAAAAGCACAATACCGGGGCAAAACGCAACCGAAGGCGGCAATCTCATTCGTGGAAAAGCTGACCAATCGCCACCTGAATACTCACCCACTTCAACTTGCAGTGTCGCCAACACTCCTCTGGTTCTTCACGTTTTGTTTGCTTGCTTGGATTGCAGGGTATGCTGCCGGTGGGCGGTATCCCCTCCGACCACCATCACTTCTGCAAGTGCTAAGATGGATTCTATTTCCGCGGCGCAATTTCTATAATGAGGGCAGCAATCTTCACCAGCGCCTTTGGTGCCCGCCAGCAAGCAGCGTTTTTTTTCCTGAGATGAGCGGCTACGACGGACGCACGAAGGGCAAGCGGATCCGCAAGCCACAAGCCGGCAACTCCAACTCCAAGGCGCGATGGAAGTACCTGAGCTCAGACGTCACTGACATCGTTGACAAGCCAGCAGCCAAGCTCCAAACAAAAGCGGCAGCGCGCAGGAACAATTCGGGTGCGGGGGAAAGCAGCACCGAAAGGCGGCTACGATATTGACGGCGATGGGTTCGTGGACGTCCGCGAAATGCGGCTCGCAAAGTTTCTCGACGCGATGCTGCTCGATCGACGAAAAGACCCCGGCGATGGTCCAGCACCAACAGAAAATGAGCTGCTCGCTCTGCGACAGAGCGCCGGGCGGCTTCTTATCGCGAAGGAGTTCGTGGAGCGCAACCACGAGCGACTCTGGCGATACGGCTCCATTTTCACGGGCATGAGCGACGACCAGGCCGCCGAGTTCATCGCCAAGCACAAAAACTTCAAGAAGCTCATACCTTTCCTCGAGAGCACGGAGCGCAATCGCACGGTTCGCTCATCGCATCAGATGCGCACGTGCATTAATGGCGAAGTGGCTGCCGGTGCGCTTCCTCCGCCCCAGCCCCCTCCGATCCGCAAGTGTGGGTAGAGACCACTCGAAAGCTTCGCAGTCCGTCGTTGCATGCGCTGCCGGATTTACAACCAAAGAAGAAGCTCGCGTCGCCAGCGCTCGATCTTAACCAGATCGAGAGCAGTTTAGGTCGCAGCGCAAGTAACCCCGTATTTTCTAACGCGTACGGCGCTATTGACATCGATGGAGACGGCATCGTGGACGACGACGAAATGAAAATGCATCTGCGCCTACAAGACGCTCTGAGCAAAGACAGCAACAACCCGGACGAGACGAAGGCCCACCAGCACCAGTATGAAGGACGGAAGATGATGGTGGCGGATTTCGTGCACCGCAACGAGGGCCAGATGTGGCTCTACGACGCAAGCTTCCGGAACAAGTCCACCGAGAAGATCGTAGACGAAATTGCGAGCGGTGTCGGCTTTGCCGCGGAATTTAACCGGTTGCGCGCCAAGGAGCGACTCGTGAAGCTCACGTCGTCGATGGGCGTGTCGGGCTGCATCATGCAGCTTCCGAATGCCGAGCTACCCGTGGACCCGGCCAATACATTCGAGTTCCGCCGCGTCAAGGACCGCACCGAGTTGCTCATGACGCGCAAGGAGTTGCTGAAGCCGCTTCAGCAGCGTCGGTGCCTCGCTATAGGCGGTGACGGTGGGCCAATGCGCTACCGTCCCCGAGGCATCCGAGAAGAACACGGTGGCATGGGTCGATCCATGAGCGAAGGTAGCATCGGTCTGCCCCGAATCTACGATAGCCCTGTCAAAATCGAGCCCATTGGTACCTTTTCGGTCACGAAGTGGTGCTTCGATGCGAATCAGTAGGCCAGACCAAGTGCAATAGCAGGAATACAAATGCGGTTCTCAATGCCCAGGCTTGAGTTCTTCACTTGAGATTGCCTAGCGTTGCTCGTCTCCATTTCAAATGGTGTTTGCGTAAAGTCGGCGGTTGATTTGATATTCACTAGGCTGTTTAAACTCAGCAGAACTTGTGCAGCACGGTGTACTTAAGTATTACTACGAAGTACTATCGAAGATACCCTTCAGGCTTTATTTGCCTTGTTCCTGCAGCGAAGCGTAGCTGGGTCCGCTCAAAAGCGCAGCTCGCTGACTTCGCTGGTCGTAACACTTCGTTGATCACCGCTCGGTGCTTCGCGGAATTCCACGGAGGTACCCGTCACAGTAAGTATCCACTTTGACACCTCAATGCTGCTGCTCGACGTGTCAATGGCTTGCACCTGGCCGCACTGCCACTCACTCAGCACAGGCTGCCACGTTTCGAGGCACAACGTAAGCGTCTTGAAGGCGATGATATCCTTTAACTCAAAGCCAACTGACGCAGCAGAAGCAGTCGGATACGAAGCCAGCAACTTGGTGAGGTCCTGGGTGGGAAAACACACAAAAGTAGCCATAACAAATTATCAGTACTGTGTACCCTCAAAAACGTTTGGTGTGAGTAAACGTACCGTAGCCGACGAATCGGTTTTGCTTGCTTTCTCCGATGTCTTGCCTAGAACAGTCGCAACGATTTCATACGGCCGCTTCCACCTTTCTTCATAGTTGCCTTTTCCTTTTCGCTTTGGTGCCGGGCCGTAGTCTTCATTCTCTTCATCTCGACTGAGTAATACATCAGCGGAACTTCCGCGTGAAGGCTTCGACTGCTGGATGCCTGAAGACGGAGGACCATATTTCGCCAGTTCTAGTGAATCGGAACGTCGTTCACCCCAGTTGTTGTTGCTTTCTCCAGCTTCCTGAATATCATCGTCGTGCTGTACAGCCACCTGGTCCCCCGTTTCTTCGTCAAAGAGGACGTGCGCTTTCGCTCTAGGGTAGCCGCGTGGGCCGGCAATATGGCCAGCCGTCTTGGTACTAGCGGAGGACGCTTTTGGGGCGTTTCTTGACTCAATACAGCGTTCCCATTGCTCCCAGCCGACGCTGCCTGCTCAATCGAGCTTTCCACCGCTCTTGTGTCCAGATTGCCATTTCGTTGACGTCTGCCATTCCGTTGTCTCAATCGTCGGCGTCTCCTGCGGGGCTCCTTCCCATTCTTCTCAGAATCGTCTGCGATCCCATTCGAGGCAGAAGGACGTCCTGCTTGTTGCACCTTTTTCGACGGAGCTTGAGGTGCCTTGCGTTTCCCACTTTGTGGTGTAGCAGGTTCCTCCTCCGAGTCACTACTACTGCTGGAGCTCGAGCTAGAATTTTCACTGCTGCTCTCACTGTCGCTACTAGAGCTGGAACTGTCCTCTTTAGCGCTCTTCGTCGTCGCAGCAAGACGCTCCTTCGCCTCTTTCTCTACACTCTGTTGATACAGAGCCGCGTTCGCCCTCTCTAGTAAAAACTTGGCTTTCTTCCTAGCAGGGTCCTCCTCTTCCTCCTCCTCTTTCTTCTTCTTGTGACGCTTCCGCCGCTTCCGTTTGTTCTCCGCTTCACTATCCGAGGACGACGCATCTCCAGAGCCAAGAGCGTCCTCAACCAGTGGACACTGTATGACGATCGTGTCGTCGTCTCTCACGACGCGGATGCTCTGCGTGGCGAGCAGCGGCAGCTCGTCCAGCCGCAGCTCCAGCCCCTGCGGACATCTCTTGCGCAGGCCGAACTCGCGTTGCAGCGCGTACGCCAAGTCGCCCACGAGCTTCGCGTCCGTCGGCAGCAGGTACCAGCACGACGAGAACCCGCGACGCCGCTGCACGTGACGCCCCGCCTCGCCCGCGAACACGAGCCGCACCCGGACGTCCATCAATTGGAGGTCCCCAAAAAGGGTCCCACATATCCACCCTTTCATTGGCTAAAACGCATTACGACCAATCAAAACACAGTAGTGAAGGGTGCGTCACGATTTTTGAAGTTTGAATGCGAAGATGAGCTCGTCATCATTGCAAGACCTCTCCTCCTTGACCAAGACGCTATGGACCGCATTAACCGCTTGCACGCACAGCTCCGCGCCCCCGCAGCGTCAACTACCGGACGTATCGATATGTTTGTGGCGCCGAGAGACGCCACCTGCCCCGAGCACGTCTACGACGCGGTGCTGTCGCCTGCAGCTCTCGAGTTCGTGTCGGAATTGGCTGCTGCTTTCCAGCAACAAGTGCAGCAGGTAGAGCAATAGCAATAGTAGGAGTTGCAATGGTCAGACTGATGCGTTGCTCTGTGTGGCAGCTGCACGCGAGACGTCAAGCTCGACGACTGGCGACGGAGCAGCGTGGAGAGATGCCGCACTTCTTGGAGGAGACGCGGGCCATTCGGGAGGATGACACGTGGAAAGTGGACCCCCAGCCGAAGGCGCTGATGGATCGACGAGTGGACATCGGAGACGTGTCTCCTGCTGATGGGGGTTTCTGCTGCGTGCATTGAACTCGGGTGCTCAGGTGAGGTTGGCTAGTTGACTGCTGTCGAGGTCGATGGACTTACATTGATAGTGCTAGGGCGTGCAAGTGGATTTCGATGACGGCCACTGTCCGACGTGGAACAACACGATCCAGGGCCATTTCAATGTGCTACAAGCGGCGAGAGGCTTGCTGGAGGTGGCCGGGCAAAGGATCGTGCCAGGCCCAGCGCTTCTTGTCATCCGTCCAAGAGCATGGAATATGGATGAACCGGTATGTAGACGGTTGGCTTTGCTGTCGTAAATGCTGGGACTTTTATATACTTACAAGTGGGCGTGCTGTAGAATATGCTGGTGAACGGCCGTGTTGTGCCAGGCGCGTTGTTTGATTTCGGCATGCACCTATTTCACAAGTAAGTGACAAAAGGAGTATTTGCCCTCCTTGTGTGTAAGTTGAATGGAGTACTAAATTGATATTGCAGTGGTAAGCACCTCCTTGCTAACGGAATTGGGCCATTCCTGTATCTACCAAAGGTAAAGTTTTCTGTATAACCTCCAGAATCGGCGCAAAATGTTGAGAAATTGACCTTGGATTATATAACGTAGCTGGAGGGATCCACGGAAGCTGCGCTGTGGAGGAACATCTTCGAGTACACAGAAGAGAAGCTAGAGCTTGCACATGTAAGTTTTGACTTATATTGCTTGAATTTGCTGATCCAGCGTTCTAACGGTGAAGTTTTATGCTCTGCAGGGAAGCATCAAAGCGACAGTTCTGATCGAAAACGTGTTTGCAGTGTTTGAGATGGATGAAATTCTCTTTGAGCTTCGTCACCACTCGTCAGGCCTGAACTGCGGCATGTGGGATTATACGGCATCGATTGTGGTCAACTTTCGCCAGCGTCCTGAGTGTTTGTTGCCGGACCGTCAGCAGTATGTCTCGATGAAGTCCGACTTTCTCAGGTAAGGAGCAGTAGTGTCGAACCTCTTCTAGTACGATCAGCATTGCACTGAAAATGGTTTCTTCCCTTCCTAGGTACTACATGGATCTGCTGATCCATACGTGCAAGCGCCGTCATGCGCCTGCTACTACTGGAATGGTGCCGTTCGTTCTAGCGGAATTGCCTCCGGGACTATCGAAGGACGAAGCCATTGAAAAAGCTCGAGCTGGAAAGACGATGGAAGCTCTCGCTGGATCTGATGGCGCGCTGGTGTATGACCTAAAGCTTGTGAAACCAATTGCCGACGTGTTCAGGGCGGCCCGTGGAAACCAGTTATCCCCCCTTACGTTTGATGAGGCGCTTTTCACTGAAAAACTCCTTACGCTCCCACGCGGAGATGTAACACTGCGTTCTGTGGAGACGAACGTGCGCGTAGCATTTTCGTACGTGCTTCACTGGTTGTACGGCAAGGGCACCGTCGTCGTGAATGGATGTGTTGAAGATTCAGCCACAGCTGAAATCTCGCGCGCTCAGTTGTGGCAGTGGGTCTACCATCAAGTGCCCATTGCTGGCAGCTCGCAACGTGTCAACGCCTCGTAAGTATTCGGCTGACGTTTACTTTCCAGCAACTGCAAGCTCGCGCTAATCTGTTGTTGCTGTTTTAGACTGGTCGAAAAATGCTTTGGAAGGTACTGAAGGAGGAAGAAGGATCGGAACATCATCCACCACTCTATCTCGAGGCTGCGCGACGCCTAGTGTTCTTGCTGTCGACGATGCGCTTTCCTCCGGCATTTATCACGACGTTCCTCCAGGAGCAAGAGGCTCTTGTGAAAGCTCTCGAGCTAAGCGCTTCAAAATGATTCCGTGGCATTGTCGACGGACGGCGGAGAACGCAAGCAAAACAAGCGTGAATGTTTTTGATCTACTTTTGACATGTTGATTGAAATACCGACGCTCTTAAAACTAGGCAAAGCTCTCCATGGATGCAGGCGTGTTTTCGACCACTTCGTAACCTCTGCCTTTGGCCGGGATTACACCGCCTTCTGATGATGCGACGTTTTCCTGCTTGGTGCGCTTCACGAAACTTTTGACAACCAACTCGCGATCCAGAATCTGCTCCAGCTCCTTGTCAGTAATGCCACCACTCTCTACGCCCTGGCGAATTTCCACGTCGTCCTTCAGAAGCCCCTCCAACTCCTCATTGGTGAGTTTGGCATTCTCCGATGGGGTCGTGCGTTGTTTGAACCCACCGCGATGAATGACAACACGCTCGAGTTTACGCTTTTCAAACGCACGTTGAGTCATGCGGTCCTCGAATGAGTTTTCAGTCACAAGACGATACACGATGATTTCCTTCTTTTGACCAATTCGGTGGCAACGATCCATGGCTTGGTTGTCTTGCTGCGGGTTCCAATCCGAGTCGAAGAAGATGACAGTGTCGGCTGCAATTAGGTTGATGCCGAGACCACCAGCGCGCGTTGACAGCATGAAAACGAACACATTGTCCTCGCCGTTTTTAGAAGCCGACCCGGCAGTCACCTTGTTAAACTTCTCCATCTGGTCAACACGATCGATCAGTTTCGTCGACCCGTCTAGCCGGCAATAACTGTATTCCCGCATAAGTAGATAATCCTCCAGGATGTCCAGCGCTTTTGTCATTTGGCTGAAGATAAGCACTTTGTGACCCTTGCGCTTGAGCTCCCGCAGCATCTTGTCTAGCACCTTCATTTTGCCAGCCGTCTCCACGATCCTCTCATCCGTGATTACCTGTCCGCTCGCCGTCAACGGCTCGTCGAACAGGTAAGGGTGCAGGCAGCATTTACGGTACTGAATCATTCGGTTTCTAAGGGTAGCCGTCTTAAACGCCTGTTGGGCCTGGAATCGGCCGTACTTCTCCTCCATCGCCTTTGCCAGTGTGCCGTCGCGAATCATATTGTGGTACTCCCGCTGAATTGGAGTCATGGTGCAGTAAACGAAAATCTCCGTTTTCGAGACCATCTCCTCCACCACATCGCCCTTCAGGCGGCGAAGGAGGAAAGGCCGAAGAATTTCATGCAACTTGGCGATCACTTCCACTTTCTTTTCACCCTGTAGCACATCTTGCTCCGCAACCGCTTCGTTCGTAGCAGCAGCCGTGGCAACAGCGTCAGGAGTAAACGAAAACCAGCTCTCGAAAAGCTGGAGGTCGTCGAAAACGTCCGGCAGAATGAAATTAAGCAGCGACCACAGCTCTGTCAAATTGTTCTGCAACGGTGTGCCTGTCAACAAGAGTCGGTTCTCTGAGCGCGCGCTTGAGCTCACGCACCAGCAGACAGTCCATATTCTTCAGTCGATGACCCTCATCAATCACCATGTACTTCCACACAAAGCCCGCAGACGCGAATGACCTCGTATCCGCCAGCATCATCTCATAGGACGAGATAATCACGGGAAAGTCCGGGTCGTTCTTCTTCTTGCGGTTGAGTTGATGTTTCCTCATCTCGCGGCGCTCGGGCTTCGTGCCGTGGTAAATTACCACAGGCATAGTCGGCGCCCATTTCCGGAACTCAGTCGCCCAGTTCATGAGCGTAGAGAGCGGCGCCACGATAAGGTGCGGCCCTCGCACTCCGAGCGCCTTCAAATGGGCCAGCAGACCGATCACCTGGATCGTCTTACCGAGACCCATTTCATCAGCGAGGATGCCGTTCAGTCCGTTCTCGAACAAGTTGCACAGCCAGCGAATGCCTTCCAGCTGGTAGTCACGCAGCGTGCCGCCCGTGAGCAGCGTGGGCTGCTGGAACTCCACCTTCTCTGGCTGCTGACGCGTGTCCAGAGACGAGTCCTCCTGCACTTCCCGCAGCTTGTCCACCCCTTTCTGCCTCTTCTGGGAGGCTTGCGACGCCTTCTTCCCGCGTTTGCGCTTGCCATTGGAGGGCTCCTCCTCCTCTGCATCCCCTTTGACGGTTTCACTGACGGTGGCGGCGCTGGCCATGTTGGAGAAGAGGAAGCTCGAGTAGAGACTGGCCTTCTCCAGCAGCGAGTCCAGCTTGGCGACCTTCTCGCCCGTCACCTCCTGGGGGCCACCTTGGCCTTGGCCGCGCGGGCCTCGCGCGCCGTCCGCTCCTCCTCCTCGATCTTCTCCATGGCCACGAGGTCCGGCATGGCCTGGGACGCGGCGTCGTCGGGAGACGCACTGGCGACCATCACTCTGCGACTTGCGTCTGACGTCGCAAAATGCGGAATGGCGGTGGCCATCCAGGTTGGCGCCAAATTCGGGCCTTCTCATTGGATGAAAAGACGCGTTTCCAAAACTAAAGCCATTTTGTTGTGCGTCGTTTCGACCGTTATCGGAGACCAAGACGCTGCATCGATCCGTTGCCTCCATGAGGAGACTCTGGAGCATGATGAAGCTGCTGTCAGTGGTGGTACTTGGGTGCGTATTGCTTATAGCAGAGGCGGCAGGCGATGTCTACCACAAGTCGGGGGTCAAGCGACAAGATGCCCAAGTTGAAGCGAGCAGGCGGAGAGCTGTCGGTGCCTGGAATGGGGCAGAAGTTGACGTGACTGCAATCGATGCTGGCATTCTTCCGGACTACTGGGTACGTTGGAGTCGTATGTTTGTTCTGCCATGACGCTATCTTAATTAACGGAACAATCACTACTGGTGCAAGGAGTCACCCGGTCTAATGCTCTTTCAAGTCGACGCTCGGGTGGCCACGAATGGAGCGGAGCCGCCCGAACAGCTCGTGAAAGTGACCGACCGGAAACACAAGTTCCCGGTCTTTGCCACCATTTGCTCGATCAGCTTTCTCGCTGCAGTCATCACGCTACTTGTTGTCTGCACGAGCTGAAAACACGGTACAAACATGATTTGATGAACTGTTTTTGGGGAATGTGGTTACCAACCACTTTCGCTATGCACAAGCTGTTGATTGTATTATCAGAACCCCATCAGCACTCGCGTAGGAGAGACAGAGATGCATACTGACGTGAATGTAGCGCAGCTTCCAGCAAAAAATCCACAAGCGAGAGGCCAAACGGACTTCTGCGCCAATTGATGAGAGAAAACTCGGAGGCAGTTGACCTTCTTAGCACAAACGGGTGTGTAGCTGCGCAGGCAATTGCCCCACAGAACTTGCGGAGTAGCCGGCAGTCAATGCCTCCGAGTCGACCGTCCTTCCATGCTTCTCTGAAAGATGAGGTGGTAACGAGCGCATTGAGCTGCTGGCTCACGTTTTCGTCGACCTGATAGGCCGTTCGTAGCGTGCGATGCTGGTCTTCGATCTGCTCGATTTGATCCGCAGTAAAGTAATGCAACAGACGCACACGTTGTGTCTGGACATGGGCCACAAACGCTTGGTTTCGCATTTTGCACAAAGCTTGAGGAAGAAACGGAGCCACGCTAGCAGCTACATTTGCTGGAAGGCTTCCGCTGTCATCGCAATCCGAAACGAGTTGATGCGTCCTTGCCATAATAAAAGCGCAAAATTTGCAGTCGATTCCAGCGCAGCTTGGCAGCATGTAGGAAAGTTTGCCACCAGCTCGTTTACAGCATTAATCGCGAAGCTGCCTTGCTCTTTTAAGAACGAGAGCGTCGCGTCTCGACTCAAGGAGAAATCACCGACCGCATACAGTTCAGTTTGGTTCACAACCCGCTGTGGCCCTGCCAACGGCCCTAATGCTCCAGTCACCAAGGCGAGATCAGTCACAAGCTTGCTTAAGTGGTCACGACGGGCTTGTCCCGGTCCAGCTGCAGGTCCGCGCAAAGAAACCAAAGCCACGTTCACACGATCCATGACGCTGTTTACAGCAAGAACTGTGATCCACCATTCCTTCCCGGAGCACCAGGTGGTTGCGTATCTTGGACTACTTTCGTAAGACGTGCACGATTATCCGCGAGCCATTTCAGCACTTTTGCTATTGACTGCCACTGACCTTCTTCAAACTTGGGGCACAGCTCTCCTTTCATTTCCCGGATCAGTGGAAGTTGACGACGGAAATGGCCAGTCAGCACTGTCAAAGCAGATATGAATCGTTCGTTGCAAAGCATGTTAAACGCTTCCTGGACTCCCTGCTCAAATTGCTGGACAAATTCCCATTCACAAAACAGCGAAGCCACACAGTCACTTGATAGGCGGCTCAACAGCACTCGGGCAGTAGCAGGCATCTTGGCAATCGGTTCACTAGTTGAAATTCCAAGCAGCTGCGTCGTCCAACTTGGAGCTACCACGGTCAAGCATTTCGTCAGCACTTCGCATTGGAGCTCGATGGTCTGTGACGAATCCTCGTGAATAGGAACGGACACCAAATGAAAATCATGCAGCTTCCCATCGCGCTCAAAGCGCACGCGGACATCCAGATACGGCGAGCCAGCGTCATTGCCTCTTTCCAACGAAATTGCGAATCCCCACACCCCACGCAGCGCATCCTTCAGCGTCTGCAGGTTCACCGCGCACGCTAGACGACAGAGACACGCTAGCTGCTGCTCAGTAAATGCTGCACTTCGCAACGCCGTGTCCATTCCCGTCTCCTCTGCTGTATTCTGGAAAAGTGGCACGATCTGGCCGAACGAGATCCCCATCGCCACGTACTTCAAGCACATGTTAAACCTCAGCAACGAGTCCACACGCGCCACATAGCTCGACTCGTTGAGGTCATTCTCAGCGTTGACCGAATCTGAACAAATTTCCCCCAGCCGCGTAAACGTCACTGGCACATTCCACGCGTTGCGGTACTCTTCATTGCTGCCCAAGGACAGCACCCCGCCAATGATCTCCTCCACAATGTCCCTATCAATCAAGTACGCTCTAGACTGCGCAGCCAGCGCGCTCCCTTCGGTACTTGGCATTGCCCCACCGACCATTGTAGGACCCGTCCCATGCAGCGAAGTGACTGCGTTCTCTTGGGAGCCCCGGAGCGACGCGAAGTACGAGCGCTTGTCGCCGTCCGCGAGCTTCTGGTACTCGTCCCAGCGCGTCGGGTGCTGCTGCTCCATGTGGCGCTTCATGTTGTCCGGCCGCCAGGGGTCGAGAAGCTGCGCACGCGGCTGCTCTTCTTGCGCTTGGCGCCCACGGCCTCCTCCCTCTCGAACGCCTGGCACATGAGACACACGGCCTTCGTGGGCAGCTGCGTGGCCCTGTCGCGCTCCGTCACAGCCACCGCGTACTTGACCTCCCATTTGGGGCCGAACTTGCGCTGCGAGGAGGCTGCGGACGCCGTCGCGGAGGCCTCCGTGGCCATGGTGTTGTGGAGCCCAAAACACAATTCAATGTATAACCCTACTCAAAACACACACTGTATTAATGTCACGATTAGGGTTTCACACACGAACCGTTTTTCTAACCCATATGGCCCGTCTATGCATGGGAGCGATCGTCAGCTTGGAGGTCCAGGGCAGTTGTTATTTTAGCACCAAGGCAGCAAGGCGAGCGTATCAGGTGCGTGGAAGCCCAGGAAGCGATGGACTCGCGGCGCAAGCGGGTGGAGCAAAAGGGCCGCTTTACCATCACCGAGATCATCCCTGGCTCGCCCCACTCACCCACGCGGCTGCTGGCGCACTCGTTCCAGGACGACGAAGTGGCCGTGGCGGCCGACGCGCCCACGTCCACCGGCAGCTGCAGCGAAGCGGCTGCGATCCAACCAACGCCTTCCACGTCCCAGAAGCTCGTGGAGATCCATGATCCCACAGCCAACGGCGCGCGGAGGACGGAGGAGCCGCCCGAGAGCCACACGCAACCGCCAGAGACGGTGGCGCCACCCGCTCCGATTGCAGGATTCGCGATTGTATCCGATGTGCGTTATGGGCTGCTGTGCTTATTGTGACACAAGAGGACGCGGTTTGTTAGGGTGTTATGGTTCTCACGTGTTGGTGGATGGCAGGCGGTGGTGGAGACGCTCAGCGAGGTGGGAACTCCTACGGCCAGTGCTGCTGCTTCGAGTGCAGTGATGGGCTCGCCGACTCGAAAGTACTCGTCCCCCAAGAAAAGTCGCGACGGAGTGCAGCGCGCTCGCCGGTGCGTTTCTGTCTCGGTGGCTCGGGTAGTCGCTTCGCGTCAGATCGCGGAACGCTCCTTGCCAAAATTTAGGTTGGCTCACTGTGTGTCTTGAACTTTTGCAAAGGGTCAAGCGCAGAGGCCGCTTCACCATTATTGAACTGGCCTCGGACTCGCCTACTTCCAGGAAGAACGCGGACGACGTACGTTTCGGGTGGATGAGGTTGTAGGTTTGTGTGGGTGGACTAAGTTCGTGGTGTGTGGGGCAGTTGTACGATCATCGGTTCGTAACCACGACGTCGATCGGAGGAACTTCTGTCGAGAGTGCCCCGCTAGTGGGCCAGCTTAGTCGAAGCTTCGATAACCTCGAGCGTCGCGCGAAGCCGAAACGCTCGACTAGATCGATGCCTCGCCTTCGACAGCCGTCGTCTACTCGTCGATCGCGACGACGAAGCGAGAGCCCAGATCGCGAGTTCATTGAATGCACAGACATGGTTGATCCAAGCGGAAACCAGCAAGATGCTACGGCTTATGCTAAGCTCCAAACTCTGCCGGTGGTCGAGAGCACGGAGGTCATCACGACAGTTGCTGCCACTGCCACTGTGAACGCAAGCGTCAACATGCCCATCTCGATGACAAGTGTGGCGATCCCTGAAAGTGAGCAAACTGTCACGGTCACTACGACTACTGCGGGGCCTGTCACTCCGTCGTCGCAGCTCTTGAAGGCCCCAGAAAGCAACGGCAGCGTTGTCAGTCTTGCGCAAACGTCCATCACGATATCAGCTGCTCAATTCTTGCAGCAGCAGCAGACGATATCCTCTCTCATTCGGCAGCAACACGACCTGAAGCAAATCATCAGCGTACTTCAGGAGCAGCAGCAGCAACTGATGACGATTCCGTCGCAGATCAACGAGCTCAAGCGTCAACGAGCCAACTTGTGCGTACTCCCTTGGTAGCATTGACATAGCTAGGTGAAGCTGGACATTATGCTGACTTTTGCTTTCCCTCTCGTATCATGTTTCGTGTGTTACAGTAGCAATGGCGAGACCCGAGATGAAGAAATGGTAATGCTGCAACGATCGTACAAGTTGTATCCGTGATGGGACGAACTAACGGTTAATTTCTTGATCATACAGCGAGAAATGTACACACGCGTGGACTCGTTGACGCAGGCCAACGAATCTCTGCACTCGCTGATAAACGCGGCTGAGCGTGAAGCCCGTCACCGCACCTTGGAAATAGAGTGTTTGTCGGAAGAGAACGACGAACTTCGCCACCGTTGTGGCAAACTGGAGTCGCGCTACATGGACGAGCGCAAGCAGGGCTTCGTACTGGAGGAGGAACTCCAGCGTCTGCGCATGCTGTCTTTGACTCAGCAAGAGCAGCAACTCCGTCGGCAGCAACAGCACAGCTGACAGCTAACAAGACTAGCGGTGCTGTCGAGTAGATACAGAATGCCCATGTCCCGACTTTCAAGTGACTAAATACGAAATCACCGTTAGTACTTGCGACGTGGGCTTGTGTTTCTGAGAAGATGATTTTGCCACCGTTAGTGGCTCGTCGCACAAGAATCGGAGAAACCATTTTTCTCCGCTCTACAGTTTGGAGGAGACCGGATGAAGTCGCAAACGCCAGGCGCGCGCTGTGAAAACACTCAGAATATCATCAGCAATGGAATCGACAATGCGTTCAAGACGATGGTACACCGGTGTCTAGTCCAGGGAACGAATGGCGAGTGGCAGCTAGCTCCAACGAAGGAGAAGAAAACAGGTAGCAAGAAAGTAGACAACTACAGCACCGGATCAAGGAAACAAGCGTCAGACAAGTCCAAATGCTCAACCGGAAGCAAAACGCGAGTGACAAGTGGTCTCAATTCAACGCACATCAATCACAAGCTGACAGCAGACTTCTTGCAGCGGTCAAAACTGCGCTTCCTCAGCTCCGAGGATGCTGGATTGAAGTCTAGTGACCACGAGACAAGCAAACCGGAATTTGGTCAACAAGAGCCTCAACCTGGAACAAAAGACAATGGTGTGCGGTCAGCTACGATGGATGAGGAGGGGCCCAGCCCAAGTAACGCTAGCTCCAATGTCGCGGTTGAGACGGAGGATGGTCACGTCCAGTATTCATCTACTACAACTACAGAAGATAACAACACGTCCAAGCCATCTGAGTCTGTGCCTGTTTCCAACGATGAGGTTACGCCGTGTGATGACAACAACTCAATGGGAAGCGTGCTACCGGTACTCCATCATCTTCAAAGCTGAAAGGCGCAAAACGAGCGAAGCGTTTTCGTTCTCAAGCAATTAAAAAAACGTGAAAGCCAAACCAGACTTGAGCAATGTGAGGGCGGAAGTGGAGGGTCAAGAAAGCCGACGTATCACGCGTACAATGTCCGCGCATGCAAATTACACTTCTAGTGCTGTGGACGAGTCTTCCGAGCAAGTATCGGCTGGCATTGTGATGCTCTGCAACGGGCAGATCAAATGCAAGATGGAGTGCTGCTACAAGGCGGCGTACCGCGACGGCGTTTGCGCAGAGCATGAAGAGGACAAGACTTGCGTAGCTCAAGGCTGCAACAACTTGCCGTTCTCCACAGGTCTGTGCCGAGAGCACGTCGGCTGTAAACTACGTTTAAGTGTCGAAGGTGCAGTCCAAAGGCTACTGTTGCTGCCAACTCCGAACGAGTCGAGTCATCTTCGGGCAACCGTGAATCTTCGAAGAGCGCAGTGGTGATCGATATCGAAGATTCTTCATCTACGTTGCCCGATTCGAGCCGGCCAAAGCCGCACAGAGCCAAGAAGCGTTCGAAGCCGCCAACTTCCAATTCCTGGCATTCGTCCGACCTGCCGAGTCTTTTTCGCACTGCGGGCAACAGGCGCGAGCGGATGGAAGACGGCTCGAAGGATGGAGAACGGGAGAAAGTCGGCCACGCCGCCCCGAAGCGTAAAAGGAAGAATTTGAAGGCCGCGCGTGGGAAGTGTCGAGTGATACGTTGTACGGGAGATGTGGCGTCGGACGGGCTTTGCGAGGAGCATGCAAAATGTAAAGCGTGTTGTGTCGATGGTTGCAAGAACTTGGCCATAAATGGAGTGCGGGGTGTGTGTAGCCATCATGGGGGCCGACGGAAGTGCCGGATAGAGGAGTGCACTACGAATGCTCAATACCAGGGACTCTGTGCGAAGCACGGCGGGGGAAAACGCTGTCGCGAGAGAGGATGTAGTAAGAAGGTATTCTTACATGAGCTTTGCTGGATGCACGCCCCCAAAATGGAGATCAACTGGCACCGCGCCGTGGACGAAAGAAGTGCGAAGACAGCGACGCAGGCTGGGCCGAGACGCTTATCTCGAGTCAAAGCTCAGAGAAGCATCGGTGAAGCAGAAATTTTGCATGTGATCGGGAGCTGCAAGAAGGCTGCGATGTGGATGTACTCAGGGCTGGACAGGAATACTCGCAATGATTAGCTCTTCAATTTCCATCCGCGTCGTTTGTATTGTCGCGTCTACATGTAGCTTGGCAGGAATGGTTACCGGTATACATGTACCGGTGTAGTGCCTGCTGCTCGCTCCACATGTGGTGATCACCTGCATTGCGTGCAGATGTACTGCTAATAAAGAGGCAAGACTCGCTCCGCCAACCACCCACATCCGCCCAGTCATCACGACCAGGTGCTGCATTCTCAGGTGGCATCTGGGCCACAATGAGCTCTCCACCACCAAAGTCTCTGATTCATATACGGCACCATCACTCTCAAGTCGTCTGAATCCTTTCGTTGACGAGTCCAGCGTAGCGTCACGAAGGATAAACTTGACTCAGAAACAGTCAAGTGACTGCAAGTCCCCTGAGTCAATAACTGCCCGGCATCCCATACCTAAATAAGATTAGAGCCGCCGTTCATCCCGTGAAAATCCTGGCGTACATTTTCATACTGAACCCTGCTGGAATCTCATACGTACTGTACCCATGATGAGCCCGGGCGGCATCAGTTTTCAGAGGTCACATAGCCAGGCTTCCTCTCTGTGAGAAAAATGCTGTCCACCTCGAATCCGGGCCTTCACTTTCAGAAACGACACCCGCCGCATACAAAGGCCGAGTCACTCGCTTCGCCCATGGTCACGCAGCGCGTGACGCCCATCCGCGCGGACGCCTACAGCGGCGGCAAGGCGGCGCTGGATGAGCTGCTCTCGGGCCGCGCCTCGTCCCCCGCTGCTGGACGAGAACAGCGACGCGGCGCCGCTCGGGCTCGCCGTCAACACGCGCAACTACGAGGCGCTGCTCACCACCCTGGCGCGTCGACGAGCGGGCTCCGGCGCGTCCTCTCCGGCCTACCGTCGACAGACGGTGGCCATGGGTACCATGTACCAGCAGCAGCAGGAGCCGCTGGCCCAGCCGGTGGCAGAAGAAGAAGAAGAGGAGGAGGAGGAGATGGACGACCGGACCGTCGTGGGGCTTCCAGTGGACACACGCAACTACGAGGCCATTGTGAGCGGCGGCCGCCCCATCCGCTCCGAGCCAGGCACGTTCAACGTGCTGAATCGCCGCGCGACGGTCGCTACGATGCGGCAGATGCCTCAAGGAGCAGCACCAGTGGAGGCTCAAGTGGTGGCGGACGCGAGAGAAGACGACGCCGTGATGGGGCTCCCGATCAGCACAGGGAACTACGTGGCGTATCTGGCGGGAGACCAGAACTCGGGACTGAAGCAGGCTGGCCACAGGAACAGAGGCTACAGCAACTTGGCGCAGGACAACGAAGGCGCCAAGATACGCGAGCCGCGCGTGAGCGACCCGTCCTTGTCGTCTTCTCGACGCGGAAGGGGCTCGGACTCGTACACGACTGCGCCGAACGGAAATCAGGAGGACCCGCGTCCGACCTGCTTTGACAACCGCCGCGCTTCGAACGCGGCGTTCGTCCCTCATGCGGGGTGGGTCTTTATTCAGAGTGGCGCGTTCAGGCAGTGGAAGAGGTACTACGCGGTGGTGTCAGGGACGGAGTTCAAGTACAGTAAGGGCGTCGGCCAGAGTCCGAAGGGGTTTGGCCTCCTGCTTGCGGTGCATCGGATGGGAGATCTCCGATACGGACTTTTGCTCGAGTTTGGAGATGGGAACGCACTTCAGATTCGCTGTCCGAGCGCGGTCGAGTTCGAGCAGTGGATGGGGGCGATGGAGAAGGCCATTGAACGCAATCAGAATCTCAACTCGCAGTCCAAGACGTCGTACACGCTCACTGCGTCGGAGCAACACGAGGGGTATTTGTTCAAGCAGGAGAAGAACAAAGCGTGGAAACGCTGTTTCTTCGTCGTGCGGATTGATGGCTACATTGAGTGTCGCGATGGTAAGAAGGGTGCCGCGGACCGGAAGTGTTCCGGGTACATCAAGGCCGTGTCGTTTGCAGATTGTCACCCTAACGGACTCGCGATTCAGCTAAGCTCGGACACATCGATGGTATGCTACGCTGATTCTTACGACGAGCAGATGCTTTGGTATGGCGCGATTTCAGCTGCTGCTACTGCGAACGGCAAGACGGCGCAGCCCAAGACGTCTGTCAAGAGTTGCTACGTGCAGACGGCGGTGTCGAACCATGCAGGGTGGCTTTACAAGCAGGCGGGATTATTTAAGGGCTGGAAGCGATTATACTTCACGCTACATGGTGTGGAGCTAGCGTACGCCAAGGACACCAACTCGGAGATTGTGCTTTGTGATAAGGCGCACTCGGTGGAGGAATGGGAAGGCCACGCAAACGGATTGCTCGTTCGACTGATGAGTGGACGCGTTTGGAAGGTTCACGCGGAGTCCTACGAGACGGCCAAGCGGTGGCGCTCTGTCATCAGCAGCGCGTGTCGATATGCGGAATCGTTCCACCTGAAGAAATATCTAAACAGCCGACGCCGCAAGAAACTCAGACCTGTTTTCGGCGGATGGCTTACGGAGGTGCAGAAGGGTTCTCGCCTCCGTCGGTTCTACGTGATGGACGGCACAACACTGGGCGTGGCCAACGACGTCGACAACCAGCTTGAGCGTCTCGGGTCTGTTGTGGACGTAGGCTCGACGCGTGACCTGGAGTGCGGCATTGTGTTCACCCTTTCGAACGGAGGGAAGCTCAAGGTGAACTGTGACTCGCTGGCCGACTCGAGGTGTTGGTACGAATGCTTAAACTTCTCGATCAAGTAGGCGTGCAGTTTGTACAGAACTAATAGTAGCAGTGACGTGGACCAAGGATATGAAGGTCAGAAGACGAGGCCTGGCAGAAGGGTCTTGCATTTGCTGGCCTAGGGAAGTGATGGGCCCAATAATATTTACTGTAGTTGTTCGAGGGTGGTGTTGGAATCGGTGCTTGCTGCAATGAACAAGGTGCGTCAATGTGAGTAAAATGCAATTCCTCTTGCCTTTTGTGCTACGAGAACAAAAAGGTTAACTACTTCCGCGATCTCGGAGCTTCCGATTTGAGTGGCAGACTGCGCACAGCATCGAGTGCAAGTTTGATGGCGTCTCGTGGTTGCAGCTCGTTTTCGTTTTCCAGCACGGCCAACGCGACCCGAGCAGTAACCTCCAGAACTTCGCTGAAAACGAGCTTCTTGTCTTCAACCTCGCACATGCCGGAAAAGCTTTGACCCACCGAGCGGTCGAACAAGGTTTCTTGTTCCTCCAACGTACCAGAGCAAAACATTCCGCAGTCGTACAGCATGCTCTTCAATCCGGTTGCAGAGAGCAACAATGGCCAAGTGGAGGAAGCTGGGAGTTGAGTCGACAAACTCGAGGACGATCCCTCTTCGGACTCAACATCACTTTTCTTTCGTAGAGAAGGCTTTGGCAAGTTGTCCTGGGCGTATTTGACGTACAACTTGAGCAGCTTGGGCTTCGCTTCCTGAAAGATGGCCACCATTTTCTAACAATCAAGACGAGACAAGTGCAAATGAGCTCTCAGTCGAAGAGAAAATGGCAGTGAACTTACATCGTGGTGAGAGTGATCTCGGAATGGGCCACTGGTAAGTCGAGTGATGGTGGGGAGGACTTGAGTCTTCAGCTCATTGT
This sequence comes from Phytophthora syringae, assembly GCA_012656105.1. Lineage (NCBI taxonomy): Eukaryota > Oomycota > Peronosporomycetes > Peronosporales > Peronosporaceae > Phytophthora > Phytophthora syringae. The sequence goes on from JAAKBD010000006.1 coordinate 292,755, forward strand.
CCAAAGTTTCGGTAGACGGACCTTTCGTAGCTTGCACCACTCGGATCAACGCATGTAGAAAGCCAACTCGGGACAGTGTGCCGCGATCGTGCATGGCGACCAAAGTGTCGTGACGCAAGCATTGCGCGACTATCTTCTCGATAATTTTCTGGTTGTTCGCATCTTGGAAGCTCACAATTTCGCATTCGTGCAGGAAGTGTGCGAATTCATGGCCGTTCATGCCGTAAGTCAGCTCGCTACTGCCAGTGGCGTAGTGCATGTACCCAGAGCTCAGCTCCGAGAACCGAGACAGTAATAAGTCTTGGAGTAGCTCGCGTTCATGGGCATCCTTTTCCAGCTCTTCCGCGTGCAAGCGACTCCAGTCGTACAAGAAGGCAGCTTCGACCTCCGTATCGGACAGGAACTGGCCCGAATTCACTTGCTGCAGCATCTCAGCGCGAGCATATTCCTTCAGCTCTTCGGAACTGCTATCACCTTTTGCTTCAGCATCACCGACTTGTTCCTGTGTATTCGGATTTGAAGTTCCTTTCGCGTCCGCCTTAGCATCGGAAGAGTGATCAGGTATTTCGTCACGCTTTTGTGAGGGGAAGAAGGCACTGGCCGTCCAAGCAGTGAACTGCGGCGTGCCAATTTCATTCACCGGCACTTCTTGCTGTCGAGTTTCAAGGTGTCAGCTGTGTTAGTGTCAAAGCTTAGATCACAAGTAGGGACTTACCTGAAGCTGGACGGTCAACGTCTCGTTGTCCTTGCAGGTGTCAGCAATTCGCTTTTCGGGACACAACGCTTGTCCATTCGCCTTGATGATCGCCGCAGGAAGGAAGAATCCTTGTTTAATATGGGCATCTTCACGGGTGCGACAGCGTCCGTGTGGAGCAGCCAAAGCATAACGCTGAGCTACAGCCAACCCAAGCCAGCGACACGATTGAGCTCCTTCACCACACGGAACTACAAACTCGAGACCGTGAACCTTGACGATCACGCGCATGATTCACCTAGCAGAAGACTACGAAGTTGGTGGTTCTTGCACTATGAACCGACGCAACCTAACGGAGCCTGGAGTGTATTTATTTATCCACCATGCTGCATCGCATTTTCGACTGGTTAGTCCAGCATCTTGGACTCAATGTGTCTTCCCGCGAACTTGCACGCTCTTGACGATAGCTCTCGTTTCTGGCAGCAACTCCATTGGTAGCCTTCGAGAGGGTATTTGCGAGCCACAAAGCGTCCTGGGTGGAAGGAGCACGACAGAGACGTGTTGGACTTGTTGGTGAACGTCTCGTTGCAGTTCTTGCACCGGCGAGGCTTGTGCTTGGTCTCCAGTTCTTTGGCGATTTCAGCGCGATCACGAGTGCGCTGCTTCTCACGTGTCAGCTCGTCCTTCTTCACCTTGCGCAGATACTCCTTCTGCGTGTCAAGTAATTGCTGCTGCAACTCGCTGACCTGGCACACGAGGTCTTCAATCCGGTCCTTGGACGAATCGTCGATACGCTCCAGTGTCTTGACTTCCGTCTTCTTGCTGCGAAGTTGGTCACTCCTGCGCTCAATCTCCGCGTCCTTCTCTTCGATAACTTCTCGGGTAGCGATCAAACTCGCAGCGAGGTCATCCACGCGAGCAGATAGGCGAGTGACCTCTTTCTTCAGAAGTGTGTTCTTCTCACGAAGTTCCTCGATTGTTCGGTCCTTTTGACGAAGTTTGCTCTGAGCCGTCTCCACCTCCACGTCTAGAGCGTGGATGCGGTAGCTTGCATGCTGTATAGTTCATCCTGCGTTAGATACTGGTCGACAAAATGCTGAAACATGTCAATAACCACGAACCTTCGTTTCGGACTTCACATTTTCGAGCTCCTTGGATAGCGATTCTCTGTTGATTCAAGCAGTAACGTGAAGAGTTAATCGATGAAGAGATGGTAGTGCAAGGACACAATCGGTGGTTGCGTACTTTTTCTTCAGTTCGTGAAGCGCAGTCTTGTTCTGACCGCGAGCTGCTTCCCATGCGGATTCTACAGCCTGGTACATACCAGAAAGGGTCGATTAGTATACAAAAGCTCTACATCATGTACAGTAAAGTACATACCGCTAGCCGAACTGCGAGATTTTTAGCCTCCTCAGCTTTATCACCAACGTCTTCCTCGGCGCCAGCTAACTTGCGCTTGAGCTTTTGGTTCTTCTCCTTCAGCTCCAAAATGGTATTTTCGTGCTCGATGCCGACAACTTCCAGTCTGTGGTCGAAAGCAAAACAGGAAAGTGAGCACATGGCTTGCCAGCAAGGCTACATGGTGGATCGGCTTACTCCCTGAGCTTCTCCTTCTGACGGGCATTGCGCTTCTGAGAATCCTCCAGCTCCTTGAGCAAATCCAAACGCTTCTCGGTCTCGCCCTTAATACTGGAAACCTGTTCCATGAGGAAGGCATTCTCGCGCTCGAGAGCAAACGCTCGTTCGCATTCACGCTCGTACTTTTTGATGTACTGGTCCAGCTTCGTACTAGCAGACACTCGGTCTTTGTGTTCAACTCTGTAAGCACCCGATTAATAAGACCACTTATCAGGACAGTTGATAGCAAGAATCCAACTCACTTTCGACAGGCGACTTCGCGGATGATAGTGTCTTCGGCCGTCTCTTTGTATCGCTGAAGCACTCGTAGCTCGCCCATCATTTTCGCTTTCTCAAGGCGCAAGTCCTGGTGGTCGGACAGCAAGCGCTGGTACTGATCTTCCAGGCCCTTCGCCTTCCGCTTCCACATCTCCTCAGTCACGCTCCAGGGCTTCTGCGTCCAGCTGTCCATGATGTCCGGCATAATTTCCCGAAGGCTTCTAGGTTGATAAAGTCGGAAGGTAGGAAGCAGCACCTGCTAGCAGAGTGCAGCAGCCAGCAACAACAATTATAGCGACCTGAAGGGTGCAAAGTTGCCCAGGTGAAGGCCAATTCTTGGAGCTACAAAAGAAGATCGGCACCAAAGTCTATTAGCAGCAGCGTGATAAGTACAACGAGAGCACGAGTCAAGCAAAGATAGCAAACATACCTTTGTAGTGAGAACTTTCAGCTTTATATCGCTCTCCGCTAAAGAAAGAACGAAGCACTTGCACATACAGCCAAGAAAAGCTCAATCTTGTCTCGTGGCAAGATGAGAAAACCGAGTCACCTCCTCCAGGCTTGTGTCGGTAATCAGTGTCGACAATCTGTGCATACAAAAGAGATGCATTCACATGTCAACGCCCAAACGTACCGAAGCAAAACGACCGTGTTTGTCGTGTTGAAAATAGCTGGACATTTCATAGGCTTCGCTCTTCAAGGTCAGAACTCGAGGACAGGATTTCATTGGAATGCGTTTCTCATTACGAGTTGCCACGGATCTGTTGGAGCAAACGCGTCACACTTGTAGCAACCACGGGGGCTTACTTATCCCCGTCATCACCTCCCAAGTCGTCAAGATCAGGCGGCATCACGCGACCAGCATGCACGTCGATAGTACCAACCCAAGCATTATTGCCTTCGTCTGCATCTCCGTTGCTTTCCACGTCACTGTCATCACTTTCATCAGCTAGAGGGGGCAACTCACGTCCAGCATGGACCAGTTCACTTCCACCTTCGACATTCTCGTGTTGCTCCACTTCTTTTGTCTCTCCTTCGTCTTCACTATCAGACGACGACGAACCTTCCTCCAGCCACTCTTGGAACTTGTCTGCACGCTCGGTCTCTTCCGTCTTGCTTTCACGGTGAGTATAGTTTGTGCCGTCCCAGAAACCACATTCCAACTTGCGACCAGCAAAGAATCGACCATTCATCACCTCCACGCACTTCGCGGCGCTCCCACTAGAGACGAACTTGATCACGACAACGCCATCCACGTGTTTAGCAAACAGTGTGATCTTTGAAACCTCGCCAATCTTCGAGCATTCGTCGTGTATGTCTTCCTGCAGCTCCTTTTCGTACTCTTCATCTTTAGTCAAATACAATGTCAGTCATTCTACATTGTGGACTACAAAAGGAAGAGCGGACGCACCTTCAATTTCAGCGGGAGTGAACATGTGCTTAACAACAACAATACGCAGACCGGCAGGCTCACTAACTTCACCTTCGTTCCAAGACAGTGCCTAGTAATTCAGTCATTAGAGACTCGTGAGTAAGACTCCCACACAGAACCCCAACAATATGAAGTACCTTTTCCTTCTCAAACATTTTGATCTTCGCGCGCGTATCGATCTTTGGTTTCTTCCGCTTGACAAAATCCTGGCCCTTTTGCTTGAATTCCGCGGGCGATACGTCAATGGGCCAGCTGCAATTCAAAGTCATCGTTAGCCCATCGACTCAAAATTGCCGTTTCGTCTCAATGAACGTACTCAGGCCGAATTTGTGACTTATCAAGGAGCTGGACGGCTAGCTCCACAGATGCTTCCTTCATGTAGCACACGGAGCCGTCGCCCTGCAGGATCAAAGTACGAGCCAATACATGTTAGCTTACTAACACTCATATATAAGAATTATACAGCATGTACTTACGTTGAGGCCTCCGCTCTCTTTGTTATGGTACAGCTTGATGCGAGGGTCGCCGCTAACAACATCCGACTGTATCACGCCGCACTTGGCGAAATGGTCGTGCACTTCTTGCACCGTGATGTCCAGCGGCAAGCCGTTCACATACACCCACGTGTTGCTCTTGCTCTTCTTCCACTTGTTGTTGTTTTCTTCTTCTTCTTGTTCGGCTTCTTAGCAGCTTCTGCCGCCGCATCTGTCTGGTCAGTCTTTGATTCCGCCGGCGTTGTGTCAGCAGAATGCGCTTCTTTCTCTGTAGCCTTGGCGTCAGTATTCGCGTTCGTGCCATTCTCCTTGCTTGATTGAGCAGCTTTTTCTCAGCATTCGCTTCAACCATCTCTTTCTGAAGCGACGCCAGTTCTTCCTCGATTTTGTCCTCTGGTGTCACGTACGTCTTGGATTCAGCATCAAACACATACCGCTTGCCATCTTCCGCCACCAGTGCGTCACTCGATCTACAAAATCCCAGCATTAAAACCCCATCAACCTCCAGTCAAAATTACGATAAAACCTCTTACTCTTTCTCAAAAACCTGGAGTTCTACAGGCATCTCACTGGTCTGTTCTTGGAGCTCCGCTTCTCGGTCCATATCATCATTAGCTTCTTGCAAAAACTCCTTCAGTGACGGCACTTCACCTGAGCAACCACAAACACTCAAAATTAGTGCAATTCAGTGCAATTTGCATTGCAATTCGAGTCAATACCAATAGGTTTCCAGCCGTCCAGTTCCTGGCTCCACACGAGCGTCATGCCGTCCACTTGGCCGTCCACAAAGAGCGCCACAAGCTGCTGCGTCGTCACTGGCCCCGTTCTGGTCCCTTCAGCACCCAAATCCGTCGGATTCTCGGCCATGTAGAACCAAACGGCCGTCCAGACGCGATTGTAGGCCGCAAAAGGCTCCACACTGGCGATTTGAGTCCATTCCGAGAGCCGCTGCGTCCACACGAGCTGCTGCGACTGTAGCAGCCCCTTACGCAGTAGCTTCTTGACGACTGGGGCGGGCACGGGGCCCTTCTGCTGCCCTGTAGCGGCGTCCAAGTACAGCCAGAGCTCGGTCGCCATGGTTGATTGTCCTGTGAGCTGCGGATTGGCTGAAATGAAGATTGTATTTTCGACGAATAAGAAGAGATATTATCAGACATGGCTACATGCCAGACATGGCTACAAAACGAGGATATGGCGGATAAGAAGACGACGACGGCTCATTCTAGTGACATTCCTGGACGTGGCGACTTTGTGGAGGTCGGCTATGCGCCGCTGGACAACCAGCGAGCTGTGGCGCTTGTGACCCACCCCAGTGCAGGCGCCATCTCGACCTTCGTAGGCACCACACGGGACAATTTCCACGGTTTTTGAGCTGTTTTTGCAGTGGCAGTTGGGTGAAGAGCTGCTGACTGAAGTGACGTGATGCAGGGAAGAAGGTGGTGCGACTGGAGTACGAGGGGTACACACCCATGGCCGTGTCGGAGCTGCGCAAGATCTGCGTCCTCCTCCGCGAGAAGTGGCCGGGCGTTGTGGGGTCGCTCTGTTCCATCGCCTTGGGGTGGTGCAAGTGGCAGAGGCGAGTGTCGTTGTGGCGGTGAGCTCGCCGCATCGGAGAGAGGCGCTGGAAGGCTGTGCGTTTGCAATTGACTCGCTGAAAGCCACGGTGCCGATCTGGAAGAGCGAGCAGTACGAAGGGGACGCTCGCATGTGGAAGGAGAATGTCGAGTGGCAAGCAGGAGCTGCTGTTCGGTCCTCGTGCTGCGGTGCTAAGCGAGTCATGGTGCCTGTTGAAGACAAATAGATGGGAGGTCTACCCACAAACACAAGTTTAGTATGCAGTGGGAGTCTTGTACAAGGTATTCAAAGGTATTGCTGCTCGTCGAGAAATCTTTGGTGCCCCTAAATTTAGTGTCAGGGTGTATGCAGGTGCCTCTTCCTTCGTAAGAGTAAACTGAGATTGTACGCTGTTAGCTATGGGAGCTGTTGGTGTTGAGCCACGGCGACTTGCGCTTCGGTACAACCCGCCAGGTATTATCGTGGAATATACTTACCGAAGTACTGCTAGGCAGCTCTATCACCATGAAATCGATTTGAGAGCCGAGCTCGCGTCGTCAAACAGATTCAGCGTAAGTGAAGCCGGTACCAGCTGGAGGATATCGACGCTGACTGTAGTAGGTTACGTTTTGCTGCTGCTTAGGATGATCGAATCGACGAACTCGTCAGTGATATCATCACTCAGCATGCCGACGTCGTGGGGACAGCAAAGTGTCGTCCGCACAGCTCGCCCGCCTTGTACGAAGACTAGCCGATCGTTCCAGTCCACCACAAGAACCACCGTCCCCTTCAGCTCCAATCCTCCCACAAGCAGACTACAACCGCGTGTCTGAAACGCAGCTCAAGCAAGCGAAGCACAAAATGGACCTGGTCTTCGAGCAGAACATCGTCCGGCCAGACCAAGAGGGCTACCAATACGACAAGCCCGTGGACTTCCAGCCCGCGACCGAAACGTCCGACTGGGACGAGTAACACCAGCACTAACAGTCATAAAATAAACTGGATAATAGGCAGATTACAGAGTAAAAGCGACCTCCTCTCTCTCCATCGATCGCCATTTGGTCGCGCTTCGTCTCCAGGCTTTCCACGAGGCTGTGTCTCTGCGCTTACACGCCCTTCTTGCGCAGCGTGTGGAAGTGCACGAACTTGGATTTCCGCTTCTTCATGGGCTTCTTCTTGGTCTTCTTGGCTTCCGCCATCGCGACATCCGCCTCGGCCTCCGCCTCTTCGGGGGTCTTTTCCTTCACGACTCCAGTGATGTCAGTGCTGGAAAGGGTCGCGGACGAGCCCATGAGCTTCTTCAGGCTCGCCACGGACGAGCCAGTGCCTGAAAATCATTGCAAAACAGTGGGAATATTCTAGTTAGGAAGCTGCAACAGCCTGGCGATTGGTAGAGATGGACGGACGCACCCTGGGCAGCAATGGCCTTCTTGAGGTTCTCCTGGATTTTGGCCTCCTGCATGGCCTGGTGCGGCACGCCAACGCGCTTGCGCAGCTCCGTGCGGAACTTTCGCTTGATCTTGGAGCGCAGACTCTTGGCCATCGTGTCGTGCTGTGCTGGCTGCGGTTGGGGAGGACGGCGTACGTGGCGGCGACTTCGATGGTGGGCGGAGAGAACAGCTGAGCGCAACAGCTTTGGTGCCAGTGGCCAATCAACCTGGTGGTGGAGACGATTGGCTGAAAAGGAGCGATTCACGGCTGACGATTGGAGGAAAAGAGGCTATCTGCGACGTGTGAGAATCGGCAGGGAGTCAACTTTGGGGCTCTAGTGCAGCAATCGTAGCAACGATTGTCAATGGTAAGGCAGTGGGATCCTGTCCCAGGGTTTAACGACAAGTGGTACTGAGCTGGGTACGTCAAAGTGCTGGTGAGGAAGCCTGTCTTCGTGGGCAATCAATCTCCATTTGACGGCGTCTATTAGACGAGTCCGCAATCCGTGTCGCCGTCACCTTTGTACAGCAATGAAAATCGTTCTTGAACTGCTTTCCTTCACTCTATCTCACTGCGAATAGTGGTTATTATCTACAGTTGTGTTCTACTAATACAGGCATCTTATCTGAGCTCGCTCGCCCCGTCACATGTACAAAATGTAGCCATCCGGATACACCCACCATATCACCTCCTGCAGTCCCCTCCACTTTCTTACCCAGTATACCCAACCTCCAGCCATCCGGATACCAAACGTCACATCCAGTATCTCAATCAACGCCGTGATTTGATGCAGCCACTGTTTAGATGCAGCAGACCCCGTCTTCTTCAACAACACTAACACCTCATTCGCCTTTTTCGCCTCTTCGCCCATGTTGTCGCTCCGCCGCGTCCTCCGCTCCACGCGCCAGACGCGGCGCCTTTCGCTCGGCTGCTTCCCGGGCACTCAAATGCCCTTCACGCCCTCCGTCGTCTTCCGCGACCCGCGGGACAGCGACCTCATCCCGTGCTTCCGCAGTGCGTCCCCTCTGTCTCTTACCTCCCCTTCTAATTCGCAGCTAAATGAATAAAACAATTGCTTGCAGTTCTGGACGAAGAGGGGGAAGTCGTCGCAGGTGCCGCAGATCCGCAGCTGAGTCGGGACCTGTGCACGCAGATCTACAGCCAAATGATCCGGCTCAACGTACGCCGTTAGAGGGTTCTTGCCACCAATTGAAGGGTTAACTCATTCGCGTGGCTGTTGGTGTGGAGCAGACGATGGACAACATTTTCTACGATGCGCAGCGCCAAGGACGCATCTCCTTCTACATGACGTCGTACGGAGAGGAAGCCATTTCGTTCGGCAGTGCATCCGCGCTACGGCTTGGAGACATGGTCTTCGCGCAGTACCGTGAGCCGGGGTGCTCATGTGGCGCGGGTTCTCACTGCAAAACTTTGCTGATCAGGTGCAATTCTTTTGTTTTTTTAAAGGGGATTCTGCACTTTTGTTTGTGCTGATAATGGGGTCATTGGGTAGTGTTTTAGCAACAAGGATGGACACGGCAAAGGCCGCCAGATGCCTGTACACTATGGCTCCAAGAACCTGAACCATCAGACGATCTCGTCTCCCTTGGCGACGCAGCTGCCTCAGGTTAGGAGGATGTTCACATTTTGGTGAAGGGTTAACCTTACTCACGCCTCAACTTTACAGGCTGCTGGAGCTGCATACGCCTTCAAATTAGCCAAGGAAGACCGCATTTCGGTGTGCTACTTTGGTGAAGGTGCCGCTAGCGAGGGCGATTTCCATGCGGCGCTGAACTTCGCAGCTACGAAGGACTGCCCGATCCTCTTCTTCTGCCGGAACAACGGCTTTGCGATCAGTACACCGACTGCTGAGCAGTTCCGTGGCGATGGCATCGCGTCCAGAGGCAGTGGATACGGCATTCCTATCATGCGCGTAGACGGCAACGACTTTTTGGCTGTCCACGAAGCTACCCGTCGTGCTCGCGAGTTCATTCTGAAGGAAAACAGGCCGGTGCTTATTGAAGCCATGTCCTATCGACAGGGGCACCACTCGACCTCCGACGACTCCACGCAGTACCGTGCTGTGGCCGAGATCAAGCACTGGAAGGAAACGTGCGATCCGATCGACCGGACGAAGCGTTACCTGCTTGTAAGTGGGCGTTCTTGACGAGAGGGGTTCGTACGTTGGCACTAATCGTTGTGTCTATTGGGTTACCTTTGCAGAAACGCGGATGGCTCACTGAGGAGCAGGATCTGCACATGCAAGACAACGAGCGGACGAATGTTCTTGCTGCACTGCAACAAGCCGAGACGAAGGAGGGCCCGTCGTTAGATACGATGTTTGAAGACGTATACGACGTCAAGACGCCGCACTTGCTGGTTAGTTTTCTTCAGTAATATGCCTGTAGGTGCTATCAGTGGATCTAACGCTATCTATTTTGTAGGAGCAAGAGCGTGAGATGTTGGAGCACACGGCCAAGTATCCCGACCACTACGCAGACCAGCACTAGAAGCAGAACATGATACTTCAACTACGGAGAGCTTTTATTTTTCTAAAACACTAAGCTGATCCAAGTTTTACTGTCATGCACCCGCTTGCTTCACGATGTACTGTTGGTCTTGTAGGCCATGACAAGCGCTGCACTTCAGGCATCGTCTTTTGGGATGTAAGAATGGCTTGTTTGACATCGATGTACAGCGAGCGCAGTGCCATCTCTGCCAGTTCGTCTTCCTCTTCACTAGGACGTTGGTTGTTGGAGTTGCGGTTTTGAGGAGCCACCACAAAGCAGACGTTCTGTTCGCCCGACTGAAGAGCACTGATCGCATCGTTCGCTAGTTGTTCTCGATAGATTTCGTCTTCAAATACCCGACGACATTGTTGAACGGGTATTGTGTGGGCTGCTACTGGCTTCGCACAGGTAAGTTGGGGTTTCTCCTTTTCCAGATCGTTTTTCAGTAAATGATTTTTCTCGTTTGCCTTCTCCATCTCTTGCTGCAGTGAAATGGAATTGTAGCCGTTCGTCACGTCAAGGGTGTCATTGGTGTCGAAAGTAGACTCAGTGGGTTGTCTTTCAAGTGGTTTTAGTGACAGATTTTGCCACATCGCTTCAATGCGAGTTTCACCATCCCATTTGGGGAATAATACTTCGGATGAAGTTGACTGTGCGGTGGATGTTGTTGTAGTGGTCAAGGTACTCGGTTGTTGGTTTCCAGTTCGTAACTTTTCCACCAGAACGAGACGCGGTTCGTTCTCCGAGAGCATTTCTTCCATTGCCGCCAATTCGTCCATGTACGTCGTCTTCGTCAATATGTTGCTGGTGTCTTGTAGTTTACTTGACCTTTGTGCCTTGCTGGTCGAAGCAGGAATTACAGGGGCTGAATACGAGGAATAAAGCGAAGACGAAGCTGGATAATCGTGGTGAAGAGAGGAAGTTTGCGCGGAGGAAGCATCATGTGGTCGGCGTCCTCGTTGAACACTTTGGTGTGCCATTTCTTTCTGGTAGTGCTAGCAGTAGCTGCCACTTGTGAAGTACCAACTGTCTGCGTCCACTGCTGCCGAAGTGAATGGCATTCTCTTAGGCAAACACTACACAGCGGTTGGGGCTCGTACAACTGACTGCGATCTCTCTTTGGAAGACGGTGTTGTAAGTGGAATGCCAAGGCTGAGTGAAATTCAGTAAACCCTCCAGCAAGACTCACATCCTGGCGTCGAACAAAGTCATCGTAAAACTCGCAACTACGCAAGACTTTCTTGGTGAGATATCCCGGTGGTTCCTTTGCGTCATCCTTTTCATCACCTCCGACACTCTCCTGGTTTGCGGGATGAAGCTTCTTATGTTTTGACGTGCAATAGCGTCCTGCGCAACGCCACTTTCTCCACTGCGGTGTAGCTTCGAATTGATTTGGAGCTGACTGCGTTCGTGAGAGTCCTCTTTGGGTTGTTTTGGATAGCAACGATGATGTTGGAAGTGAGGGTACCGCAATAGCAGATACTGGGCGAATGGAGACAAGCGAGAATGCTTTTACCTGCAGCAACCACCAAGTACCAACCGCGTCTTGAAGCAGATCCACCACCAATTCGTTAAAGCGAACTTGGAGAAGCTTCTCTAGTGAAATTATACACATTGCAGCCAGAAGCCGAGGCTCGGACCAAGCTTGATCGATGGTGCATTTAATCACCTGACAGTTTGCACTGTTTGAACTCGTGACAATTGTTGAAGATGTACCCCCAGTATCGGTGGCATCTCCACCTGAAATGATCCATACTGTTGACGAGCGTTTATCCCTTTTGCGAGAAGCGCAACGTGCGATCCAAGCTTTTCGTTCTGGGGCCTCTGCACTTGTGGCCGATGTGTTCGATCCTTTGAATTGAATGTACTTCTGAATGGCACTCTTGCCGTCATTTGTCGTGGCATCGGTGGGCCACAGCTCATCAATTGCCAGTTCAACCTCTAGACGAGAGCGTAAAATTTGCAAGTCATTGTGTCGACACTCAAAGTCTTCTGCATGCTTCCTCACTGCACAAATTTCTGCCGACGGGTTCGAAATGATCTCAACTAATGCATTACGGTGCTCTAGCCAGTTTTTTCTCGCGAATACACACGGCAAACCAAGGTGAATGATGAACTGTCAGTATGCTCTTCTTCTTGGTTTTGTTCTTGGCAATACAAAAGTGCTACACCGAGACGATTTCCACGAGAAACAGGAACACGGAGCAGTATTGGTGCTATCCGCACAGGAAACTCGCTCAGTTCACTCGAGGTGATGCCTATTGAAGATGCAGTTGATTCATCCTCGACGTGCTTCCCTCTCTGAAGTACGCAATGCACAAGCTGCTGGAAGAAAGCGAGTCCAGGTCGCCATGAAGGCTGTTGCAAGTATTGAACTCCGGAGTAGTTGGCTTCGTCTACCAGTACCTGATGCCGCCGTCTCTGTGCGTCATGGAGCACTTGCTTGTCAACAGGGACATGCAATGCTGGAAGTTTACTCTACAACAGTACAGTTAGATCTCTAGTCGTACAGAGGTGAATGATACATCCTCTTACCTTTTTCAGTGCTACGTCCTTGAGAGAACTGGCCGCTGTGTGTTGTTGTGCGTGCTCCGCCCGTAGCTTTCGACGTGATTTGCCTCCGTGTTTCTTCTTCCCAAGTTTGCTGAGCAGCTTCTCTGGTTTGTCATCGTGTAGATCCTTGAGCCACGCTCGATACGCATCCTTCAGCTCCTCGTTCTGAAGCTTCCCAGTGCCAGTCGCCATGAACAACTAACTAGTCTCTTTCACAACGAGTCTTGGAAGGAAGCGAACACTATTTTGGACATAAAGGGATGGTGTCGAGTACAAACCGAACGCTCAGACTGATGTGAGCCTTCAGTTCTCTCTATTGCTACGCCCTCTTACAGCTGCCAGTCGTAGTTGTCGATCTGGAACTGGGTCAGCGACGTCATCACCTCGTCCGCTTTTCCAAACAGCTCCGTCCGCTGCGCTTCATCCGTGTGGATGCGGACGTCGGGGATCGCAATGCTGTGCATCCCCGCGGCATTTGCAGCCGTGTAGCCGTTCACCGAGTCCTCGAACACGATGCAGTGCGGCGGGTTGTCTCCGTCCTCTCCCTCTTTCAGACCAAAGAGTCTCTGACCAGCCGTGCGGAAAATATCAGGCGCCGGCTTGCCGTGTTTCACCTTCGGGTCGTCGCCACACACGATGGTGGAGAAGAAGGAGAAGAGCTTGGGATGGTGCAGGATCTTGGCGTCCACGACGCTCCTGCTGTTGGACGTGGCCAGGGCGACGGGGACGCCGCGGGCTTTCAAAGCGCTGAGCGCCTCCACGCCGCCCGGGAGCTCCTCGACGCGGTCGGACATGTCGCGCATGCTCTGGGCCCACTGCGTGAACAGCTCGTCGGGCGTGATGTCCGTCTCGCTGAGGCCAGCGGCAGCGATGGCCATGCGCGTCCACTCGGCAGCAGGGCGGCCCAGGATGGTCTTGTGCATGGTCATGGTGAACTCCTTGCCGAACTGGCGCACGACGCCGTCGATGGCCACGCGGCTCAGCTCCTCCGTGTCCAGCAACGTGCCGTCCATGTCGAAGATGGCGCCGCGCACCTGCGGCTTGGTCAATGCAGCGCTGGAGTTCGTCATTGGGCGACTTGTGCTCTAGGCGGCAAAATGGAAAGTGTGACGTCAGAGCCGTTACGTTTCTGAAGTTGATTGTGGCTTCTGGCGCGCCTTGCATGATTACACTGCAATAGTTTAATCAAGTGTACAAATGTAGCCATCTCCAGATTTGGTCAAGCAATCCTGTTGTTGATGCCTTTGAAGTACGCTGGTATCCTTACTCGAGCTCGTCCTCGGCGATTTCCCGCTGTTCGGTCCCGGCTTGGTCGTTGTAAACGTGCTCGGCTATCTGCCAGATCTGGAGGATGTTGTCTTCAGCAACGGAGGCGACAACCCACGGCTCGGTGGGGTGCCACGAGAAGTCCAAGACCTTGGACGTGTGACCGGCGTGCACGAACAGCAATTCGGGAGGGCCGTCCTTGGCGTCTTCGGCTGCTTGCTCTTCTCCAATCTGCATCAACAAGCGCGCAATTAGCAACTGAAGTCCATCGATCATAACGACAAGACGTACCTTGGTGAGGTCCCAAATGCGAACACGACGATCAGCAGAGCAGGACCCGAGGACGCCATCGCGGTGCGGCGACCACTGGATCTGGTAGACCTCGTCCTCATGACCTTCCAGCGAATGCAACTGGGTCTTGAGGTTGCGCAAATCCCACAAGTTAATTTGCTTGTCGGACGAGCCCGTGGCCACAAGATACTCGCTAGACGGACTGAATGCCAGGCAATTCACCTCAGCTGAGTGCGCGTCCACAGCTGCAGCCGGCTTGTCGTAGCTCTCGGAGCGTGTGTCCCAACTGCATCCACAGCATTGTTAGTCCACATGTCCATTGGTACAAGCTCAACAAGTAGCAACACGTACATGAGCAGCTTCTTGTCGTCGCCAACAGATCCAAAGACGTTCGGGTGATGTCTGTGCCAATCCACATCCTCGATGACGTCGCTGTGGCCGCTGTACACGTGCAGCGGCTGCACCGTCTTGCCAGCATTGCGAATATCCCATTCGCAGATGATTGCATCGTCCGAGCCCGAGATCAAGTGGTGACTCTGGTGCGGGTCCCAGCACAGGCCGTAGCCTTCCTTCTTGTGGCCCAACAAGCGCATGTCAGGCTCGGAGCCAGCATTCTCTTCTGGCTCCGAAGGTCTCTTTGAAATGTCGAACACGTGCACTTCGGCCTGGGGGTCTTGGTAGCGACAATGAGCTCGTCCGATGGCATACAACGTGCTCGATTCACCTCCCCGTCGTGATTAATGCGAAGAAACGACTTCACTTTGCGTTGCACGCTGCTCTTGTAGGTACCCAACTCTAAACACGAAAAAGAATTAGCAACCAGAACCCAATCTTCAGTCTACAGATTTGGTCTGCTTCACCTTGAGTCTCCTCGTTAAATTGGTGCAAGTCCGTCATGGTATTCAACGGTAGCCACGCTTTTGCCTTCACGAGCTGGTTCTGCTCTGCTCCCGACGTGTTGGTTCCCAGTAGAACCTCATGCACTGAAAAGTCTCCTTCATCCGTGCTACGGAACGCAGCAAAAGTTCATCATAAATGAACTCAAGATTGAAAAAAAAAAACTTTGTAATGGTACGTACGGTGTCGACAGCCACTGCACGGTGAGCGAGGGCCAATCGAGCGAGTGGGTTACCACGAGGTCGTATAGGAACCGAGTGTTCTTCTTCCAGACTCGGTACTCTTCGCTGTCGAGTCTCGTGTCCGGAGCAGCCTCTTCACTGTCTGACACTACGATCTCCACCGTCTCCGCTGGCGTGGGCTCCGTCGTCTCCATGTCGGACATCGGGGGCAAATCCAGTATTTGGATGGCTGCGAGACCAGCTCGAGATGGCTTTTCGTTGGCTACTGTAAATTTAATGCTTGTCTACATTCATTAATCGTCAGCCGCTTATGGCTGAAGGCGGATGCACTGCATTAAGAGCCCCAACTATCGGTCACCTTATTCGAGCTCGTCCTCGGCCACCTCGGCCTGCTCCGTCTCCTCTTCTTCGTTGTAAATGTTCTCGGCCATCTGCCAGATCTGCAGCACGTTGTCCTCAGCCACGGACGCCATGACCCACGGGTCGTTCGGGTTCCACGAGAAGTCCGAGATCTTGGAAGTGTGGCCGCCGTGGATGAAGAGCAGCTCCGGAGGGCCGTCCTCGGCGTCTTCCGGCGATTGCTCGTCACCAATCTGTTTCGACAACCACAAGTTAGTTAAAAAGTTTAGACCGTACGATGCACTTGAGCGCCAACAGCTTACCTTGCTGAGGTCCCACACGTGTAGACGGCGGTCAGCCGAGCAGGATCCGAGGATGGTCTCGTTGTGAGGAGACCATTGGATCTGGTAGACCTCGTCGTTGTGACCCTCGAACGAGTGCAGCTTCGCCTTCATGTTGCGCATATCCCAGAGGTTGACGTGCTTGTCCGCTGATCCAGTCGCCACCAGGTACTCGCTGAACGGACTGAAAGCGAGGCAGTTGACCTCGGCCGTATGGGCGTACACCGTCGTCGCGGGCTTGTCGTAGCTCTCCGAGCGCATATCCCAACTATACACGAACAGGTTAATAAACAAAGCACACCTTCCTCACACTTTACACAACGTACATCAGCAGCTTCTTGTCGTCACCCACCGAGCCGAAAATCTTGGTGTGGTGCATGTGCCACGCCACGTCCTCGATCACGTCACTGTGGCCGCTGTACTTGTGCAGCGGCTGCACCGTCTTGCCAGCGTTGCGGATGTCCCACTCACAAATAATGGCATCGTCCGACCCGGAGATGAGGTGGTAGGGTTGGTGCGGGTCCCAGCACAGTCCGTAGCCTTCCTTGGTGTGACCCAGCAGACGGAAGTCCGGGTCGCTGCCCGCACCTTCCTCCGGCTGCGACGGACGCTTGGAAATGTCGAACACGTGCACCTCGGCATGGGGCGTCTTGGTGGCCACCACGAGCTCGTTGGACGGCATGAACCGTGCGCGGTTCACCTCCCCGTCGTGGTTCACGCGGATCTTAATCTCCACCTTGCCAGAGACGCCGCCAAAGCCGCCGAGTTCCTGACTCTCCTCGTCGTACTTACGAGCGTCAATCTCCGTGTCCTCCAGAGGGAGACGCACCTCAGCAATCATCAAGTGGTTCTGCTCCGCGCCGGACGTGTGCGTGCCCAGCAGCAGCTTGTGCACCGAGAAGTCGTCTCCAGTCGTGCTATGGAACACGCAAAATCACGATAACTCGGTCAATTTCTGCGCGATTGTCCCCGTTCACGGCTCAAAATGTTGCAAAATAATAGGCTCATTAGGGTGCGTACCTTTGCGAGTTGGGCAGCCATTGCACGCTGAGCGAGGGCCACTCCAGCGCGTGCGTCATCACCAGGTCGTACAGGAACGGCGTGTTCTTCTTCCAGATCTTGTACTCCTCATTGATGAGCTTCTCCTGCATAGCCGCGTCGTTGGCAGCTGCCTGGTCCGCCGCAGCGGGAGCGGCAGCCACGGGGGCGGCCGGGGGCTCGGAGTGCTCATTAGCGTCGGCCATTTTGGGCTTTTGGGTCGAGATGGAATGTGGCGGGAGCAATTTTGGGTGGCGAGTATTGGGGAGTGTTCATTGGCTGAAAAGGATGTCACTAAGTGATGTCACTAATTTGGTCCTCATTTGCATTTTTGGGAAGATGAAGCGAAGTGCGTTTGTTTTGTGAAAGGGTTATTTTGGAGGGTTATTCATGTCTGCTGTGTTGTGCTGTGTTGCGGATGTAGACGTGCAGTTGTATTTGGTGGGGGTGTTGTTGCTGTTGGCGCTCGTGGGAGTCATTGTGGCGTCGACTGCGTACGCGACTCCGTGGGGGCTCTTTGTGTGTACGTTGTGGGTCATGTGGGAAGGCTGCAGATGGTTAAATGCTTTGTGATGGGTTATTGGTGGGGGTAGTGTTTCCGTATGTACTGCTGCCAATGACGGCGGCGATTTTCTCGACTTTGGCGGGAGGAGACGACCTCAGGTTCGTACTAAGAGGGTGGGGAGGCAGTTGTTCCCTTTTGACTCGGCTTGTGTGCGTGCATGCAGCACTTGGACGAGTATCGGGTGCTTCTTTGAGGCTTTCTTCTGGGTCGCTGCGTTTGCGATCCCCTCGATTTTGTATCGGGTCGATGCGGTGAGCTGCCTGTTAGCGGTTGAGGGAGAGGTTGAAGTGTTAATGATCTTGGTGGTTGGTTTGGTTGCGTGTGTACAGATCGATGGCTCTCAGCTGGGCTGGTTGATGGCGTCTGACGTGCTGGTACTTGCGTCTTTCATGACCTTAGCGTTGGTCAACGGAGACTAAGCAATACATGCAATCGCCAAGCCAATTACTGGAGCAACTTCAACATCACTAGCCAATGAGAGATCAGCATATGTCGGGACCAGGAGGCAACAACTTCATGGGCAGCATAAGAATAAGAATGATACGTTTGAAGCTGAGCCACGAGCTACTGGTGCAGGTGGATGAAGAGTTCTTCTTGTGGTGCGTTTGGATAGACCCGACACGTCGCTACCGCGAAGAAGTTGAAAGCTCGACTCAGTACAGCTCACTTCTCATTTATCCTCCAACTCATCAAGAGCGATTCAACCAGCCATCATAAGCGCAGATCATGAACCTCACCAGCATGAAGTTTCTCATTGTCTTCGTCGGCTCCGCTGCCGCAAATGCAGTCACCGGTTCTGCGGGTCGTGAGTTACAAGTTGCCGACTTCAGTGCGAAGCTGCTCGAAGCTGTCAACAACAAGCGATCGGAGAGAAGATTGGCGGCCGTCTGCATCAATAAGAAGCTCGCCAAAGCAGCTCAAGTTTTGGCGGACGACATGGCGCAGAACAATTTTGTGCGAACGACGGGATCGGATGGATCGACGATGTCTGACCGGGTGGAAGCGCAGAACATGAGTGTGTCCTCCTCGGCCGAGGTCGTCGCCGCGGGCTACAGCTCGGCCGAGAAGGTCGTGGCGTCATGGTCCAAGTCCTCTGACTCGTTCATCTACAGCGACCTCCCATTCGTCGGACCCGGCTACAAGTACGACGCGACCAAGCAGTACAAGCACTACTGGGTGCTCAACTTTGCCGGCGGAGAAGGCGAGGTGTGTGCGTAGGTGTCGTGGGCTGGTAAACTAAAGCTAAAATAATCTGTTTGTAGCGTACACTTTGTTCGACAGCAATACCCTAACTGCACACGAACACGCTGCTGTAACTGCGGCAACAACGTATTTTTTTGCCGAATAAGAGTTTGTTTCCCTTGATCACAAGCTTGTCGAAGCAGGGCAATAGGCAAGGACCCTCATAGAGTCACCACTATAATATACTTTAGCATGTACAATGAACGTGTAACATGCACGTCTCTCTTCAACCTGAAGCCAAGGATTCCTGCCAGCGTGACGGACGCCGCGGCGAACGGGGCTCCAAAATTTGCGCGCCGGAACTCGGAAACGACTCGGTACGACATCAATAACGGATGCAACACCAACGTCGAGAAAGGCTTGAAGCTATCCGAACGCGCGCTGCCGACCCGAAAGCAAAAGCAATCAGGACAGGCCACAAGACGAGCCACTGTCATCGAGCAAACCCACCACCCAGCCGTGATAGACAGGGCGAGAGGATATGTATGCGTCCAGCGTTGCTGCTCCTTTCCGCTCTGGTGTGCAGTGCGTAACGACGCCACGCTGGCAGCGTCGCTGCAGCGCGTTACATGCTGGATTTGCGTAGTGCCTCGACACCAAAAACAAACGACCAAGACGCGGAGGTCATGTACGTGTACTCGCTGTGGCTCAGCTCGCGGGTGTTGATGGTCACAGTGCGTGTTCTAGAGCAACGCAGCTGGAGGGCATATCAGGGATGAATTGAATTCACGTGAAAAGGATGTGCCTGATTCTAGGCCACCTGAAAAAGTATCCTCTTCGTTGAGGCGCGGCAAAGGTTGGTACTCAAACTAACGTTACTGGGATCTTTGATCGTTGCACTGTGGATATGGCCTTGTTGTGAGCTGATAGATGGCCCCTTGCTCCTTGAAAGACGTTTGGCTGTTGGATTGGTGCCTGAATTTGGACGGCAATCGACTACAATACAAGTACACGTTGGTCATTTTGATTAAGAATCCAGGCCACCAATCAAGTTGCGAACAAGGTACAGTACAGCTCACTACAATGAAAAACCCCGCAAGGAGCTTACTATTTTCTCGGTGCAGCTACGTTGAGTCGGGGACGGTACATGGTATTCGTCCGAGTATAGTACCATCGTTTGGGTATTTCTTCGCAACCGTTGTTTAGACTGGAGTGTTGTATGTTCGTTATGTCTGGTTGTGAAGATCCTTGTCCTTCGCGCCGTCCGGCCGTCCGTCCGTTTTGTTTCACTGATCCCTTTGCAGCCAGCCCGCCAGCAAGCGGTTCTCTGTCATTCCCGAAAACGCCTCGAAGCCCGCACTCCTCCTCTCGGCACCCCAACGTCCTGTCAGCATGAGCGAGTCGGACCTGAGCACCCACAGCCGCGCGGCCGACATCACCGTGGGCGCGGCCGGCAAGGTCGGCGACGGCGTCAACGCCTACTTCGTCTACAAGGTCACGTCTTCCGAGGACGTGGTCGTGGAGCGCCGCTACTCGGACTTCCTGTGGCTGCACCACCAGCTGGCCAAGCAGTGCGCGGGCTACGTCATCCCTCCGCTCCCCGCCAAGGTCGTGGGTCTGCTGCAGGGCCCCGAGTTCCTCGAGCACCGCCGAGCGGGGCTCGAGCGCTTTTTGCGCAAGGTGGTGCACCACGACGAGCTGCGCAACTCGAACTTCTTCCGCAGCTTCCTCGAGTGCTCCATCGTGGAGCTCACGGCGCTCAAGGCGGACGCGCAGCGCGCCAACTCGCTCAACGCCACGTCCATGGCGTCGGTCGTGCAGCGCACGCAGCTGCTCAACAACTGGTGGGGCAAGACGTACCAGCGCATGGTGGAGAACGACGCGCTCAACCTCTTCGGCTCGCGCAGCAGCGAGAACGAGGGCGTGATCGAAGACCCCGAGTTCACCAAGGTGGCGGCCTACGTGGCCAAGCTGCACGCGCAGATCCAATCGCTCAAGAGCAAGGTGCGCGCCGCCAGCCACCAGAACAAGCTCGCGGCCGGCGCCCACTGCGATCTCATCGAGTGTCTCAACTGGGTGGCCGACGCCGAGGAGGAGAACGCCGAGCTGCCCACGTCCTACTACAGCGCCGTGCTAGCCATGCTGGACACGCGCGCGCGCCAGATGGACGCCGAGCTCGAGGGCTTCGCGGCCAGTGTGAACGACGTGGCCCGCTGGATCAAGGCGGTGCAGCACGCGCTGGACGTGCGCGAGGACCGTCGCTACTTGTACCAGGCGCAGCTCGCGGCGCACCGTAAGGCTGTGAATGGTGACGGCCCGGACTCGCCGTCCGCCACCCGTCTCAGCAACGACCTCGTGGCCGCCAAGGACGAGTTCGAGCGCGTCCACGCGCGCGTGATGCGCGAGGTGGCGCGCTTCCGCGGTCAGAAGGCCGTGGAGATCAAGAAGCTGTTCCTGGCGTTTGCCCAGCTGCAGCTGCGCAACTCCAAGGAGCTGGAGAAGGTCGTGGCGCAGAGCGCCGCGGAACTCGAGACGCCACTGCCGGCCAAGCTCATGTACGCCGCGCAGACGCCGGCGTCGTGCGCCAACTTGTTCGAGTCGCGCGACTCCTTCGGACTGGACAAGGAAGACGTGATTGGCAGGACCAAGTCCACGGCGTCGACCCAGTCGCCCACTGGCAGCAGCAGCGCCGAGGTCATGTCCAAGACAGACACGGCGAACGCCCCGGAGAACTACTCGGACGTCCATATTTAAAGCCCCAGGACTGAGAGGCTGCAAGGACGTCCGTCTAGCCAAGCTGTATATTGTGCACATATCCGTGTCTTGTTTTAGCAAAGCAATTCGCTGCTACCCTACTTCAGAGGCTCCGTGACGAGGCTTGAAGTCCTCCTCGCTGCAGCGCTGTACATAATTCAACTATCAATCCTACCTATTTGATCCAGTCGGTTGGGCCGGGTGCCATTCAAGGAAGGCACAACGGAGCGACGATAATGCCTCGTCGCATTTGACTCGACTTGTTCCGCCGCAAGGCTTGCCGTCAATCCAGTCTGGATAGGATAGGCCAAGCAGTTCAACGCAGGGGCGGAACATCGACAACGTAGCGCTCAAAGCGCTGACGTCAGTGAGTTGCAAACGCCAGTGATCGTCATGCGCGTCAAGATGACTGGCCTGCAGCGCTGCAACACGACGCTGGTCGTCGAATTGCCACGGCGCTACTGGCTGCAAGTAGGACAAGGCAAAGTATCCGGAGCCCACCGGAAGTCTCACATCCACGCTCGTGCATCATCCGTTCAAACCGCTCAACGCAACAGCGACCAAAAGCAAGGGGTACTTTCACGATCTATACGATACAGTGAGTTGTGTGTATCCAGCTGAACAACATTTGTGTACATCGAGAAGCAAAGGCAAACACGGGTGTGTGTGAATACTGTAGTCTGCTTTGATATTGATGGCACGTCCAGCACTGCTGGATCCTGGCGCCGACATTCAGCCGCCATTCTCCGAGCAGGCGACTTTGTAAGCGTTCTCTTTCTTACACAGCTCGAAAAATGGGACTGAAAGGGATGCAGAATGCTGCTCACCGACGGGGTCGCAGGCCACTTGAGCCGAGTGCGCCGAGAGCACACATTTCTCCCGCAAAACGTTCGCAAGCGTGGGAAAGTAGATCGTTTGAATGCTACGACAAAAAAGCACAGCAAGAATAGTACGGGTTATCCCGATAGTGAGTACCGGAGTCTTCGAACGTACTACTTGAGGCTGATGTCGAGAAGGTTGGCAGTGAGCGGCACTAACAGCAGATGCAGCCAATACACGGGACTGTAAAGCACGAAAAGTTAGGATAAACCCACGCAGTAAAATACAAACCTTGTACACGAACCTCGAAAGCAATTTTAGAGATAGCATGAAAAAGAAGAACCACAGGCAAAACGCCAAGAAGATTCAATTAAACTTGGTCCACGACAGCGTTTCCAAGACAACTTTCACGTTGGCGGACATGAGCAGCACTGAGCAGTTGACGTTTCCCTGTAAATAGAGCCCACTGACGTTAATGGTGCCGTACATCGCCAGCATGAAACAGATACAAGCGTGGGTCATCGCGTGCACGAGCCATCTCGAAAAGCGCTTCATATTGATGCCTTCGTTCTTTTGACCAGGAATGGGTTGCGCAGAACTTGCTCTGCGGCGACATCCTCATCTAAACTACCTGTAAAACTCTTTGGGTCCGAAAAAGCGCAGTACAAAGCTTTCAACAGACCTCGTCTATATAATACGCTCCAGCCAAACACGCGCTCGCGTCTGTCCTCGCACTCTGCTCAAAAGCGAACTGCTACCGGTAGCCCCGCCTGCGCCAAGACATTGGCAGCAGCAACCCCAGTCGACTTAGTCCGTCTTGGGGGCCTTGACGACGCCCACCTGCGCCGGGCGGATGCAACGCTCGTTCAGCAGGTAGCCGGTCTTCATGAGCTGGCCGATCGATCCCGCCTCCTTGGCCGCGTCCTCGTACTCGAAGAGCGCGTCGTGCATGTTGGGGTCGAACTTGTCGCCCACGGCCCCCACCTGGCTGATCTTGAACTCCCGGAAGACCTTCTGCAGCTGCGTCTCCGTCATGACGACGCCCTCGTGCAGCACCTTGATGGCGTCCAGATGCTTCTCCGGCTCCAACGCCTGCACGTCGATGCTCTCGTGCGCGCGCTTGAGGTTGTCCGACACGTCCAGCAGCGCCTTGGCGAACTTGGAGATGGCGAACTCGCGCGCGTTGCTCACGTCCACGCGCGAGATGCGGCGCACGTTCTCGGCGTCGGCCAGCGCGCGCAGCAGGCGGTCGTTCATGTCCTTGTTGCTGGCCGAGAGCTCCTCCAGCTGCTGCGCCAACTTCTCCGTCTCCGAGAGCTCCTTCTTGGGCTCCTCGGCCGCGGGCTTGGCCTCGTCCGCGGGCTTCTCGTCGGCGAAACGCGCGGCCGACTGACTCACGCTGCGCAGCTGCTGCGCGGACACGCGCGCCACGCGGACGGCGGCGCTGGAGAGGACGACACGGCGGAGCATTCTGCTTCGGGGGCTTTTGGCTTTTTGATGTCGGCGTCCCAGCCACAGCCTGCGGTTGAACCTCAAACCCCGTCTAAAATGTTAGGAACCCCGTCTAAGTCGATGCTTTCTAGAACATTTACCCAATGAAAACGTGTAAGAGTGAATGTCGTTGTGCTTGGAGTGAATGTAAACTAGATTGAGAGGGGAGTGTACGTCATTTGTCAAAAGATGGCGACCAGCAAAAAGACGAGTGCGGGGCAGCGCGCCGAGCGCATCAAGCAGGCGGCCGTGCAGCAGTCGGCGGAAGAGGCAGCTAATCAGAAGGTGCTGCAGCACTACGCCAAGACGGTGCACTTCAACGACCTGTGGGTCTCGTTCCTGAGCAAGATGGCGGGGCTCGTGGCGCTCATGAGCTACTTGGAGGTGCAGCGCATGCGCCACAGTCCGCGCGGCTTGAGCTTCATCGTGGGCTTCGAGGCCCTTTCGGTGCTGGTGGCGGCCAGTACCGTGCTCTTCATCCAGCGGTGGCTGAACCCGCTGCTGGCCTTCAAAGTGGCGTTCGCCTTCTCGCTCCTGCAGAGCTTCTGGTTCATCGCCAGCTACTACACGCGCTTCATGGACCTGCCCCGTCAGGCGGGCGACCTGCTGGCGGAGCAGCTGCCGTTCGGCGTCATCTACTTTGGCGTGTGCTGGGTCTCGGACCGCTACATGATGCGCTCGCAGGTCGTCGCCAAGCAGACGGCCGAAGAGCTGCGCGAGGTGCTCAAGGGAAAGGCCGCGTGAAGCTCGCAATAGACAGGAACTGCATCAGCAGAAAGTTAGCGCAGAGGGGAGAGGTGTAAGTCGCAATAGATCACTTTGACCAGTTGAGCCATTTTTGCCACGCGTTTCTAACTATAGAAACACATGAGTTTCTAACTGTGGAAACGTACAAACATCTGTTTGGTTTCTAAGTGTACTTAGAAACGATTGTGCAGTATCTGTCATGAAGTACAGCGAGGACCCCTTGTGGGCGGACGTGGCCAAGGTGCCGCAGGACGACGGGCCCGACCCGATCGTGAGCATCGCGTACTCTGCCAACTGTACGTCCTCCTCTTCTTCTTCTCCACCTCTTAACCTTCCCCTATTAACCAATTTCTTCCTATTCAGTCACGGATGTCATGGACTGTTTCCGCGGCGTGCTTAAGCTCAACGAGTACAGCGAACGCACCTTGGCGCTCACGCTGGACGTGATCGACGCCAACCCGGCCAACTACACGGTCTGGTACTTCCGTCGCCGAGTGCTGGAGGCGCTGGGCTCGGACTTACGCGAAGAGCTGCAGTTCACGGCGGACATGGCCATCCAACACCCCAAGAACTACCAGATCTGGCACCACCGCCGCGAGGTTTGCACCATGTTGCACGACGGCAGTGAAGAGAAGAAGTTTTGCGCCCTGGCCATCGACGGGGACTCCAAGAACTACCATGCGTGGGCGCATCGCCAGTGGGCCGTCAAGACTTTCGGCCTCTGGGACGGAGAGCTCGCGTTCGTGGACAGGATGCTGCTGCAGGACGTGCGCAACAACTCGGCCTGGAACCATCGCTGGTTCGTGCTGAGCAGCACGTCGGGACTGGCTGCGACGACTGACCGCCAGCGTGAAGTCGACTACGCGCTGGGCAAAATCGCGCGGGCGGTGCACAACGAGAGTCCGTGGAATTACCTCCGCGGACTCGTGCGCGGCCATGAAGCCGCTTTCGCTGCGCAGATGAAGGAGAAGGCGCAGGGGGCGATGGAGATGGCGCCCGACTGTGTCTTTGCTGCAGCGATGCTCGTGGATTTATATGCGACGGAAGGCACGGATGAGGCTGTTGCTGCGGCCACGGATCTACTGGAGAAGTTGATGACCGACACGGACCGCGTGAGGAAAGCGTATTGGCAATTCCGCCTCACAACGCTCAAGCGCGCGTAAGGTACTCTGGTTGATGGACTATCAACACGAAACAGACACGGCTATATTGTTCTTGGTCGTTTTCGTAGCTTGAAAGCGACGGGCATCGGTTGAGAGCCTTAAACTCTTGTTGAACTGGCAGACCTATCATCGGTTTGCGTGCCAGCAGAGCGATGCTGCCGTTCTAAACTCTAGCCAGGCTTCTCTCCTCCGCTTTGTCTCTAGTTGAACGGATTAAATGTTGGACGGGAAGTTGTTCACGGTCGCCATGTCGTCCACCTTGCTGCCATTCACGAAGAACTCGAGCTTGATCCGCATGAGAACGGGTTTCTACAGCAGACAGGAAAATCATTAGGATCACTGATAGTACTCACAAACGCGCGATCGCAGTCTTACCTCGCCCTGCATGCTGTTCTGGATCTTCACAACCTGCGTCACCGTGCCACTGTTGTTCGGGGCACCGAATCGCCAGTAGGAGGCTCCATTTTAAGCTTGATGTACTTGGGGAACGC
The DNA here is from genome assembly GCA_012656105.1 of Phytophthora syringae. Lineage (NCBI taxonomy): Eukaryota > Oomycota > Peronosporomycetes > Peronosporales > Peronosporaceae > Phytophthora > Phytophthora syringae. Next base: position 318,885 of record JAAKBD010000006.1, read on the forward strand.
GGCCAGGAACACGAACTTCTCGATGGGCACCGCTGTGGAGTTACGAGTCGTGGCCGTGATGTATGTCACGGACTTGTCCTCGGCGTTGGGCTTGATGATCTCCAACTCCACCGTGAGACCGTTCTTCTCGTATGCACGTACTGGCGGGTTTGCCGCTGGAGGTGCAGGCGCCGAGGCAGGGGCGCCAAAGTCCATCAGTCCCAACAAGTCTGTTGCTCCAGTTCCGTTGCTCGAACCGAACGAAGAAGTTGCAGGTGCAGGGGCTGGACCGCTAGAGAAAATGTCTGCGAGCAAGTCCACGGCAGGTGGCGCGACGGGGGCAGACGATGGGGCCGAGAACGATGCCCCTGCACTCGACGTCGATGCACCTCCACCAAAAATGTCGTCCAAGTCGAGAAGACTGGCACTGGCGCTCGACTGCACCGCCACCGGCTTCATAGCAGAAGCATTTCCGCTGCTTGAGTTCGCCCCTGCATCTACGTCGCCTAGAAGGTCGGCAGAGCCTACTGCTGAAGATCCAAGGTTGTCGTTGCGGCCGCGCACCTTCGAAGCGTCAATCGCGGGCATGCCAGCTAGTACATCATTGCGCAGAGATGACCACTGCGGCTGGCCAAGCGTCGTGTACTCCGTCGCACGCTGCTGCAGCTCCAGGATCATGGAAGTGTTGAAGGAAGAAATCATGGCGTTGAGCTTGGCGATTTCAGTCGGCGAGCTGAAACGCGTCGTGAGCTTCACCATGGCGTTCAGGGAGTACGCGCGTGTGATGTCCGTCGAACCGTGGTGGCGCAGAATCGTTTTGAAGAGTTCCACGACACTGCTCTCGTCCACACGGCTCTTATCATTCAGCGTATCCTCCGAAGCAGGCGCATCCAGAAGCAGCAGCTTGCTGTACTCGCCAACACACCAGATACCGACGTGGACAAGCGACAGCTGCGAAACATCGTCGTGAAGCGCCCAGAAAAGCTTGTGAACAACGTACGCGTGCAGGTCGGTGTTACGCTGGATGAGCGTAATGAGCGAGCTGCATATCCGCTCGTCGGGCAGCGTCGACCCAGCAATTGACAGCATCGTAATCAGCGTGTCGATGTGCCACCGGCTCGACGGGGCATATCGGTCCACCGCATCTACAATAAAAAACAGACACCAGAGGTTTAGATCTCCCTTTTTCTCCTGAGACCGCAAAATTACATCGAATTACCAGCAATTCGCGAACACAATTCAGGCTTCTGGTCGTTTGGAGCAATGACGAGGTAATTCAGCATCTCACGAGCCAGCTGCAGAGCAGCAAGTAGCCACATCAAAAGGTTAGTCATGCCAACCAAAGCATTAAAACAAAGGTGAAGGCAACGTACCGTTTGAATGTTGGAAGAGTTGACAAGTGAGTAGATGAGCTCAAGCGCACGCTGGCGAATGGACGTGTCCGGGTCTTTCAGGCAATCGACAATGGTGTTCGTGTGGCGCTGCACAGCTGCCATGTCATCGGTAACGACCTTGGACAGCGTGTTTAGCGCGACGTAGCGGATGTTATTGTCACGGTTCAGTAGAAATCGCCCGAGGATGTTGATAGCCAGCACGCGGAGTCCGCTGTCGCTCTCAATCGTCATAATCGTCTGCACACATTCGTAAAGGATGGCGTTGCCAGCCGTCTTGGCGGTCTCCGTGTTCGTAGCCACTTGCGCCAAGACGTCGTTCATCGCCTCACTCGCTTCCTCGTTGTCCTTGCCCAGCAGACGCAGCAACTTGAGAATCGCCACCTGCAAGAACGGGTCGGCAATGCCACTGACGTCGTACTCACTGGAGTAGCCCATGGACAGCAAATTGCGCAGCTGGCGCACGAGCTTCGGCACGAGGCTGTTGAACCTCTTGAGGTTCTCCACATCCAGCAGCACCACTTCCGTGATGAGCTGCACACCTGCCAGCAGCACGCCATGGTGTTTGGCACGCAGCAGCCCCACGATCGACTCGGTGAAGTCCTCCACGAGCTCCGGCACCTTGGTAAACACCCGAATAGCCGCCAGCGCCGCCTTTTTGCGCAAATGCTCGTTGTCACTGCGCAAATGCCGGTCCACATCCATCACCAGGTCGCGCGCCATGTCCGCCGACGCCACATTCCCCACCGCCGTGAGCGACAGCGCCACAATAAAGTGGTTCTGGTTGTTCAAATCACTAAAAACACACACAAAACACAAAAATAGTCATCACCAATTAGTCAAATAAGATCCCAAAACACAAATGGCAAATTTGGAGTACAAAATGACGGCACTTTTGACGGAATTGGTCACGAGCGTCAGCACGTCCTCCTGGTCCGTGAGCAGCAGGATGAGCCCCAAGTAGCCCATCCTCTTCTCGGCGAAGTAGGGGCTGGCGATGAGCTTGACGCACTCCATCTGGCCGAAGTGCGACGGGTAGCCCAGCATGTGGATGAAGAGCAGCTTGGCCACGTTGCGGTGGCGGTACTGCTTGTCCTGGTCCTTGAAGGCCGTGCGGATGAGCGCGCTCTCCTTGGCGATCACGGCGCGCTCCTCGGCCGCCGTTTTGCAGGCGCGGACGCCGCGGATCAGGTCGCGCAGCTTCTGACTCATGGGCGAGCGATCCTGGGGAGAGAGGGGTGCAGCAAAGAGCTTTGAGCTTGGGTTCCCCACGTGTGCAGCTCCTGCAAGGGGCGACGTCGGATATTAGCCAATGGGAAGTGGAGGGATTACTGGAAGGGCATTGGATGAAAAACGAAATGTGTGACGTGTGACGAGGTTGAAGCCGCCTTACCGTGTGTATGCCGCAAAATTGGACTAAGCGAGTGAGCATCATGAAATCGATCAAAGCAGGCCAATTGCAGCTCCTCCATACCGCTTTACCGCTCAATGAGCGCGAGTATAGTATCCAGGTGCGGCTTAGCTCGTGGTTGAGAGCCTACAATAATATCATTCGAATACAGTCAAGCTCGAACAACGATATCAACATCATTTTGTTCAGATGGTGTGCTACGTCGGACGCCAATCCAAGACAGCCATCAGCAGCACTTTCAGTCGCATGACGCTCTTGCAAACGCTGTTTAGCCTAGGTAACTATTTCCTTTACCTCAGAGCTTTGCTGTCATCGTGTTAGTGATCCGATTAACTAAGACGCGCAACTAGGCAATGCCTCGCAATGGCCTTCCTGCTCCATTCCAGCGAATTCATTGCTGATGCGCGTCGAGCTAACCAACGTTTTGCTCCTTACGCGGCTTGTAATTACCACTCGATCACTCGATGTGAAGATCTCATCAAATACGCTTTCCTAATCTCCTAATGTGCGAAAGCATTCATAAGCTTCATCGTACCCAGTAACGAGACTTCCTCGCTACTTTGCTCTTCGATCAATGCCCGACCATGCACGTTGTCAACAACGAGCATCAAGTCGTCCAGCTCTTCCGTCTACTGTACCTCCAGCACCTGCGTCAATTTGACGCAGGTGCTGGGGCTCATCTGCCAGCCGAGGTATTATACTTGGGAAGCTGTCCATTTGCACCTTTTCGTGTGCCCAAATCTTCAACTTGGTGTGGCACACACATCCTCATACAAGCGTCCAATCACGATATAGGACGAGCCAATCAGCATCTACCGCCGGGACTCAATTCAACTTGCACGCTCATTCCCAGATTATCAACGTCACCAACAATGCTGGCCAAGTCGCTCTCTCTCTCCACCACCCGCCGTGCACTCGGAGCCGCCCGTGGGATGGCTACAGGCCGCGCCGCCTTCAACTGGCGCGATCCGCTGCTGCTGGACAACCAGCTGACGGACGAGGAGGCCATGATCCAGGTGCGTCTGGCCGGTCTCAGCAACGGTCGCGGACTGCATTTCTAACGCTTTTACTGCTGTTTTTGTCCGCAGAAATCGGCCACCGACTACTGCCAGGGAAGCTGCTGCCACGCATCGTGGAGGCGAATCGCAAGGGCAAGTTCGACCGCTCCATCATGAGGGAAATGGGCGAGATGGGCTTCCTGGGACCCACCATCGACGGATACGGATGCGCTGGCGTGGGCTACGTGTCCTATGGACTTATCGCCAATGCTGTGGAGCAGGTACGGTTGTTTAGTTGGCGGGGAAGGTGAAAGAGAGCTGATTTTTGTGGCTTTGTGCAGGTGGACAGTGCCTACCGCTCGGCGATGAGTGTGCAGTCGTCCCTGGTGATGCACCCGATCAACACGTTCGGTTCGGAGGAGCAGAAGGAGAAGGTGGGCAGCTAACTATTAGTAAATGGGTCTACTGTTATCGTTCTAACTTTTTGTTGTTGTTGTGTCTCCAGTATCTTCCGCGTCTTGCCACGGGTGAACTCATCGGCTGCTTCGGTTTGACGGAGCCGAACCACGGATCCGATCCTGGCTCGTATGTTATCACTGTAGTTGGTGGTGGATGCTGGAAAGTTTTCTTACCTTCATGTGTTTGTGTACAGGATGGAAACACGTGCTAAGCTCAAGGGGGACAAGTACATTCTCAACGGCTCCAAGAACTGGATCACCAACTCCCCGATCGCCGACGTGTTCCTTGTCTGGGCCAAGGACGACGAAGGCGACATCCGTGGGTTCATCCTCGAAAAGGTGTGTACCCTGCCTGAACTCAGTTGTTTTCCGAACGACGTTGTAATAACACGTTCTTCTTGTACTGCAGGACTTCCCTGGCCTTTCGGCCCCTTACATCGAGGGTAAGGCGACGTTGATGGCGTCTGCTACGGGCATGATCTTCATGGAAGACGTCGAAGTTCCAAAGGAGAACATGCTGCCGAAGGTGAAAGGTCTCAAGGTAAGCCTTGCATGTATCAATTCTCATCATTGTTCATCTGGCTAACAAACCCGTTTCTGTATGATCACTGCAACTAAAGGGCCCATTCAGTTGCCTGAACAGCGCTCGCTATGGAATTTCCTGGGGAGCCCTGGGCGCAGCATGTACGAGCTTCGCAGCTTCTACCTAAACTCACTCCTGTATAGATAACTGACTGTATTATGTTTCCACTGCAACAGACTCTTGCATGGACATTGCTCGTCAGTACACCCTCGATCGAGCACAGTTCGGCGCCCCACTCGCTGCGTACGTGATTTGAGGTCGGTGTTGCTGTGCTCTCGTCCTAACAACTAACTGTCTATGAATATTGTACAGCAACCAGCTCATCCAAAAGAAATTGGCAGACATGAGCACAGAAATCGCGCTCGGTCTTCAGGGCTGCCTGCAAGTCGGCCGCCTGCTTGACGAAGGCAAGGCACCGGTGGAGCTCATCTCAATGGTGAAGCGCAACTCGTGCGGCAAGTCCATCGAGATTGCTCGCAACGCCCGCGATATGCTGGGCGGCAACGGCGTCTCGGACGAGTACCACATCATTCGTCACGTGGTGAATCTGGAGGCCGTCAACACGTACGAGGGCACGCACGACGTGCACGCGCTGATCCTGGGCCGCGCCATCACGGGCATCCCGGCGTTTGTACCCCGCATGGCTCAGTAATGTGGAAACCACGCGTCAGTGTAAGCGATAGATTCATGTCGACCCGCACCACGAAATACACACATACACTTGGTTTTGCGTGTACGTAGCAACAATGGACCATTGTCAATGGCACTTCAACCTTTAACTGAGCCAACTGTTAGATTTCCGGATTTCTACCAATGGGAAAATGAGCTTCACGTTGGGGTTTCTACCAATAAAAATGCGGCTAACTTAAAAACTCATCACCAGAGGAAGCGCAAGCCAAGACCGAAGCGATGCAGAGCCTCGCGGCCAAGACGCCGCGCGTGGCGGTGCCGGGGCTGCAGAACCTGGGCAACACGTGCTTCTTCAACGCCATTCTGCAGGCGCTGGCCTCGCTCCCGAGCGTTCACGAGTTCCTGGAGGAGATCGAACAGCGCGCGCGCGTCACGCGCCGAGGCATCGCGTTCACGGGGGCGCTGCGGGACTGTCTCGAAGGTGCGCGCTGCATACCTCCTAAGTACGAGTTAGCGCAACATAACAACAACCTTATGTACTGCTTTAGCGCTGGCGCCCCGAGAGGAGCACGAGCCGTGCGGCGTCGTGACGCCCAGGACGCTCAACGCAGAGCTCACCAGCAAGCTGCGTGCATTCCGTGGCAATAAACAGCAGGTTGGTGGCAGTACGCGCGAGTTTTTGACAGGGGAAAGTTAGTTTTTGACAAGGGAGACGAAGTTTCTGACGTTTCTATTGTGATTTTTGTAATGTGATTTTGTAGGACTCGCAGGAGCTGTTGCAGTTCTTATTCAAGTTGGTGGGCAATGAGCAACGCCGCTGCTCGGTGCAGGATCGAGGACTCGTGGATTTGTCCACGGAGAGAGACAGCGAACCGGCGACCAGTAGGTCCATCAGTGAGCTGCGACTCTCGCAGGCGGTGGACGAACGGAATTGGAACCCGTTCCACGGACTGCAAGTGAATTTGCTGCAGTGCACACGTTGCCAGAGGTTTCGACCGCTGAACAACCAGCCGTTTCTGGACGTGTCGCTGTCGCTGGTGGCACCTGGAGAGCGGAAGATCTCGAGGCTGACAGACGCGCTGCACTTGTACACGGAGCCGGAGGTGATTAAGGGCGTGGAGTGCAGTTATTGCAGCGTTCTGGACGAGCTGGAAGTGATGCGTAAGGAATACGCAGAGGCCGTGAAGCAGCAGGGGAGGCTGGAACAAGGGAGTGTGCATGCCAGCGATTTTGACGTCGTGGGTCAGGAGATGCGTCGGGAGATTCTACAGCATGAGCGCAAAGATTGGATCCACACTTTGGAGCAGCTGGCAAGTTCGTCCGCCAGCTTTGATCTGGAGCAGCTCGAGCGGCCGATCCCGCGCAGCCGCGGCGACTGCCATAAGCGCTTGCAGTTTTCACGCAGCCCAGACGTGTTTTGCTTCCACCTCAACCGCAAAGTCTACAGGAGGACCGGTGGTGCAGTCAAGCTGGAAACGTATGTGGAGTTCCCATTAGAGCTGGACATGGGCTCGTACTGTCAGTATGAACTGGACTCTGCGGCTGACCCAAAGCTAACGAACGGCACGACGCGGACAGCAGCCCTGAAGCGGAGGCCTGGGTTTCCCACGTTGTCGTTCAGCGAGGACATGAAGCAGCAGTATTTGCTGTACGACCTGACTGCTGTCATTTTACATCATGGCAACGAGCGCTGCGGTCACTTCACAGCATATCGTCGAGCAAGTGTTGATCAGTGGTTCTTCGTTTCGGACGAGAACGTTCGCGAGGCACCCGTTGCTGAGGTTCTGAGCAGCTGCGCATATATGCTATTCTATGAGCGGAAGTTCCGCACCAAGCGGACCACGCGCAGTTCCGAGACGGAGGAGACCACAGACGATGATGACAGTCTGCCCGACGTGCCGTTCGAGCCAAGTGTGCTACTCAACGGCCGCTATTGAGAAATGCCCGTGAAATGCTCGATTCTTGACGCTGGATAGACGAGCAAGTGCTGGACTAGTGTGACCTTCAAGCCAAGACACATGGGCGGTCAGCGCGAGAAGACCGAGTACGTAAATATATTGGTTATTATCGCTGACGTTTTGCATGTACAACGTTCAGTCTGAAGCAAAAACTGATCAAGGAAAATCGTGCTGAAGGGTTAATTCTTGCCTTACTTCCTGCTCGTTTCTGGCTGTTGATTAGCCGTTAAAGCCGTACTCCTGGCGAGCTCGCTTGACGACACCCACGAGGAAGCCACTTTTGTTGCGAACGTTCGAGAGGTTGGCCCCTGCAAAGCGAGCAACGACCTGGTTGGCCAGTGGTTCTGAAAGCTGACCAAGCACCTCGTAGCACTTGCTACCCAGTTCTTCCAACGATGACAATGTGCGGTTGGCCACTAACGAGTGAATGTGGTTCTGCACAGACATTGGCAAGGCAGTAAACGACTGCATTCCAACCCCCACCACGGGTCCGGCCTGAGGTGGTCCTCTAGCTGCTCCACCGTATTGAGGAGGTCCTTGCGGTGCGGGCTGTCGACGTCGCGGATCCCGAGGGTCCTGCGGGGCTTCATAGGGGCGTTCATACAGTGCTGGAGCAGCCATCGGATCTGGCTGACCTCGGTAACCGCTACCATTTGCTCCGTTGTTGCCATTCATACGGCCAGCTTGAGGAGGTCCACCAAGAACGGAACCGCCTTGTGGAGGCGCTGAGTATTCCCCGCCTCGCGGTAGCCCCCGAGGAGAAGGTACCAGCGGACGGTGCTGTTTCTCAGCGGCTATCGCCTTCTCGTTAACGCGGTTGATGATTCCCACCAAGAAACCCTGCAAGTTGCCAACCTGCGATAAATCCACGTTGCTGAAATTATCGACAGCCTGCCGCGCCACTGGCTCAGGTAAATGCAGCAAACGCGTGATAACGTTGTCGTTGAGGGCTCTTGCAGTCGTCCTTCTCGGTGCATGCTGTTTAGTACGGTCTTGACCGCAATCGGTAGACGTTCGTAGATATCACTCGGGTTCGCGGCATGAGATAGTCCAGGTTGGCCTCGCGGGGAGGGCTGCTGGGTCGGCAAACTGCCACGACGACGAGGATCACGTGCAGCGCCGCTGCTACTGCTGCTCTGAGGGTGGGACTGGTCTCGGCGACGAGGGTCTTCAGCTTTTCCTCCCGTGACAGACCGCGGCATGGCTTGGCTGCTCGAAGATGGTGGGGCCTGCTGACTTCGTGCAGCTAATCTAGGGTCTGCTACTGATCTCTGGCTGGGTACTGGGGCAGATCCATTCGTAGCTTGTGTACTTGGTTTGTCATGGTGCACCACACGCCCGAACTCGTCAACACCCCTTGGCTGACGCTTCTCAGGCTCGGGCCGCGCTTTAACTGGCCGAGGAGAGTTTCTTGCTGGGGTTTCTTCCTTGGGTTGATCACGTTGGTACGGCACTCGGACGGTTGAAACTCCAGTGGCAGGTTGTGGTGGAGCGTAGCCGAACCGAAAGAGTCCCGGGTCGCTCTTGTAGTCCGACATGAACGCATCTATGGGCTGCAGTGCGGCGACCTGTGGGTTTTCCTTCTGATACTCACGATAGATGCGCATGAGTTGGCCGTTCTTGTCGCGCACTTCACGCATCGGATTACGCACGAAACGGGCGATGATGGAGATTTGGGCAAATTCAGGCATTGCACCAACCGAAGCGAAAGCAGCGCGGCTCACTTGCGTTACCCGAAATTCGCCGCTTGTTTGGAAATCCATGAGTCGATCCCACGCTGCACCTGAAAGCCCCTTGTGGTCTTCATCGCGATGCTTATGCTTACTGCTAGAAGATGTCGTGGAGTCGCCACTTCCGCGACGGTGGCGGCCATGCCTGGGGTCATCCCGAGGACTTCCCTTACTGTCGACAACGTATCGAGGTCGTTTCGGGTCCGTCTCTCGATTGGCCGGTGCACCGGACAACTCCTCTCCAGATTTTCGCTTTGCAGGCGTCACCGTCGGCTGTTCACCCCCGATAGTGGTCGAAGAAGCTTCATCAAGTTCCATCGCGACAGGTTCGCCAGCAACAGACGTCATGGACGGATGATCCGGGTCGTACTCTTCCTGTTCCCGGCGATTGCTTGCAACGGGAGTTCCCGTAGGCGACGGGTTCGCCGGGTCATACTCGTCGTCTCCATGCGGGACCGAAGGCACCGTCAAGCACGCGGACGGGTCATATTCGTTGTCGTCATGTGCTGGAGGAGATGGCATGGTATCGTCCGCTTGAGTTCCATCCACCGCAGCTACTTCAGCTGCCTCTTGTCCTTCCGTGTTTGCTTCTACAGTAGAGCCCCCTTCGCCCTTGTCTTGCGTGTCATTGGATGGTGCTTTTTCCTCCACTGCCGACTTCTCTTTCTCGTCACTCACTGCAGTAGCTGGTTCGTCCTCTCTAACCGATTCAATTGCAGCAGCCACATCCTCCTCGTTCCCTTCGCAGAGTGCTGCAACGTCACTCGGTTGAGCGGCTGCCCCTGATCTGCAGCTCCGTCGCCAGTCGAGGCCACGGGGTCCGTCTGATTCACTTCCCCACGCGGTTCTCCGCTTGTTGCGTCCTGCTCTTCGCTCTGCTCGGGCTCTTCCAGCGGCGCTGCACCCGCTGGGATCTCCGTCTCCTCCTGCACGTCGTAGTCCTCCGCCAGCTCTGCGGTTGCGTTGGTGGCAGCTCCAGTCAAAGCAGCATCAGACACTGGCGGCTGTTCGGTCGGTGCTTCCGCCGCTGCGCCAGTAGCGCTGTTCGCTGCGTCGACCTCCATCCTAATCTCAAAAAGCGCAATTGGGGAGCTCATTGGCTCGGATCATAAAATGGTGTGCACCACCAAACCCATCGAATGTAATACAACTCACTTGAAGTATGTAGCCATGTCCGACGAAACGACGCGACTTGAAGAGCAACTGACGATGGAGCCTCCGCCTGCTATTGACGTGCCTGGGGCATCACGAGAGATCAAAAGCGCTTCCAGCATCCCGCGGTTTTTCTTCCCGCGTAAACGGACGCCGTTCACATGCGCCGAGCGCATTCGACGCGGGAGGGTAGCGGCGCGACTGGATGCCGCCATCCTCTCCAGAGCTGAGCTAACTCAGCTTGTAGAGTACATCTCCTCCTTTGCGTGTACGCTGTTATGAAATGTTGTTAGGATAATAGTTGATTGTTTCTATGTGTCTTCTGACACTGCTGCTGCTGAGGTAGGTGATTGCAGGCTGTCGCTGGATCTGAAGAGAGAGATGAAGCAACGGACCAAGACGACCGGCATCGTGGAGGTGGATCGCATGCTCGACGCACAGATGACACTCCTGCTTTCGTACGAAGACTACCGAGCACTCTCGAAGGGCTCGTGGTGCTCATCAATGCGTGCAAAGTTGGAAGTCTTGCTGGCAGCACCGCGTTTTCTCATGGTAAAACTGCATTCCTATCGAAGCTGCCAGTGAACTGTCTTGTAAAAACACTTGCTGTGACGCGTGTATAGTTTCCTCAAGACTCCAAGGGAAGTGTGAGCGGCTACACCATACTAGAGTACATTCACCAGCTCCAACTATCGTTGCGTATTGCTCGCTTCGTTCTGGAACGAGTAGCCCGGGAAGAGGGCGATGAAACGCTATCGGAGAAGAAATACGTCGAGCTCATCAACGATATGATTCGAGGTTCCACCCAGAAACTTGGTCTTCAAGATGGCCAAGACTTTCAGCAATACTACGAGCTCATCTGTGCTCGAATGTTGCTGCTTCCGCATGGGCTGCAGCAGATTCGTACTCGCGGTCTATCGATCCATCAGTTGGTGACATGCGATCGCTTTGCAGAATTCTTTCGCCTCGTGGATAATTCTATGAGAGAGCGCTACGATCAGCCGGGAAACGCATTTTACCTTACGAATATTCGCCTTGTCCATCGGCAGTATCTTCAACTGGACCGCGATGGTAATGGTATGCTCAGTTTCAGCGAGCTACAAGAGTACGGGAAAAAGCGTGCGTTCAACCCGACTGGGAGCGAACCCACACATGACCTGACGGATGCCTTCGTGACGCAAATGTTCGCCGAGGTGCCAACTTTCAACGATGAATTGGACTATAACGCGTACTTGGACTTCACTTTGATGATGAGCGACAGAACCTCCGCTGCTGCTCTTCGGGTAGGCTCTAAACTTGCATTTTTCGCTTTCGGTACGCTAATCATTTCTTCAGTTCTTTTGGGAGTGCTCGATTTTCACAAGCAGGGTTTCCTCGATGCTTTCATGCTCGACTTCTTCCTTCGAAGTCTCCTCGAGAAGATTCACGCTCGTGAGGGCAAGGACGACGCGCCTACCGTTGAGCGACTGCGGGTATTGCTGTGAATATTTGATGAATTATAATGCTGAACTAATGAAAGTGCCATGCAGACCCAGATATTTGACGCCGTAGCGCCTACGAATCCAGCCAGAATTACGTTGCAGGATCTTCAGCGGTGCAAACTTGGCCATGATGTTGTTCGGTAAAGCGGATAACCTTTTTCAAAGCACGAAGCATCTAGCTCATGACTGTTTTGCTATGTTTGCAATTGTTAGGCTTATCACCGACTACGTAGCTTTCCGCAAGTACGAAGACAGTGGAGGCCGCTTCTCGACGTCCTGAACGAAGACATTTACATGACGGAAGATCAATGGAATGGAGCGTGAGGCCAAACACCTTTTGATATCTATTAGTAAAGACGGCTGCAGCTCAGCTCGGTGCTTTATGCTGGACTCAGCACCCAACCAAAAAAGAGTGTGAGGAAATACTTGAAAAGCATCTTGACACTCCGCGCTTAAGCCAGCAGGTTCTCGCCGTTGGTGTGGAAGACGAGCACACTGCCGGTGAACATGGCGAGGCTGATAATAAGCTGCTCGTGCTTCGTGTAAAGGCGCTGGCGCTCTCACGAGAGCTCTGGTACCACGACTTGCGCTGCACGGGCACGCTACCAGCGCCGAAACGGCCACCGAGGAGGTTGGACTTGGGCTTCGAAACGCTGGACGCATTCATCTGACGCTGACTCGCGTTCAGGCGGTCGTACTTGGTGCGCAGACTGGCAGCCTCACGCTCCAGGATTTGCAAAGCAGCCTCCGCCTCCTGTTTCTTCCTCGACAGAGCCACCACTGAGATGCTCAGCTTCTCGGCCTCCGACAGCACGAAGTTAGCCTTCACGTGGAAACGGCTTCCCGCAGGCTTTGCCTCCTCTGCCTTGGGCTCCTCCACCTCAGCCTCCTCAGTCTCCTTGGTCTGTTCAACCTCCTCGGTCTCTTCAGCCACCTCAGCAGCAACTTCCTCAATTGCCTCCGTCACAGCCTCCACAGCCTCTTCGATCTCCTCGGCCACCTCCGCCACCTCAGCAGCAGCTTCCTCCTCAATCGCCTCCGTCACAGCCTCTTCGATCTTCTCAACCGCTTCGGCCACTTCAGGAGCCACTTCCTCCTCAATTGCCTCCGCCACCGCCTCCACAGCCTCTTCAATCTTCTCGACCTCCTCCGCCACCTCAGCAGCGACTTCCTCCCCGATCGCCTCCGCCACCTTTTCCACAGCCTCTTCCACCAGCTCCGTAATCGTCGTGGGTTCTTCTTCCTCCTCGTCCTCCGACACACTGTACCACTTGTCAAGAGCATTCTCCTGGAACAGCGAGGAGATGGGGAACTCGATCTCCTTCACCGGTTCCGCCTCTTCGTCCTCGCCAGCGACCGTGATAATCACCACCGCCTCTCGTGACTGCACGGGGTCGAACACAAAGGTAGCAGGGAAGGCCAGCAGCTTCTCCTCCTCGTCCTTCTCCGCCGTCCAGGCCACCGTACGCACCACGGGCGTCTTCTCCTTCTTCACGCGCTTCTTGATGATGGTGCGCGTAATCTTGGTCGTGGTCTTGAGCTTCTTAGGGGACTCGTCGCCGTCCTGCTCCGGCAGCTGGCCGTCCTCCACCACGTGTCCGTGCTCGTCCGTGACCACCACCTCCTTCTTCTCCACGACCTCCTCCACCGTCTCGAACTCGTCGGCCTCGTACTCGGGGTCCAGCGCGACGGAGATCGCGGCGTTCGGGGCGGGCTCCTGGCCCTCCACTTGGACCAGCGTGATCTCCAGCCGCCCGACGCTCTTGGCGGCGCTCTTGGCCGCCTCCGCGAGCTCCTCGTGGCCCTCGGGGGCCTCCGACAGCGCCGAGATCTGCTGGAAGACGGCGGCGATCTGCTCGTCCAGCAGCTTCAGCTCGTCCACCTTGGAGGTCACGACGCGGCGACACTCGAGGTACTCCTGCGACACGCGCTGCACCATGGCGTTGACTGCGGGCGAACTGGAAGCCATCGCGGAAGACACACACAGGGGAGAGCTGCCGCTTGTTAATGCGTGGCGTAGGAGAGGGAAGCGAGTTGGTGTGGTGGACACGATTCGAACCTAGAGAAAGAGGGTACGGTACGCTTTTACGTCCTACAGTTTTTGTATATGTAGCTTCACGTAGATTTTCCCCAGAACGTGAAGACCGGACTTGGTTTCAGTATGCGGAGTTGCACCCGAACCCGCACTTAGTGCTCGCATAGTGAGGACGAGTGTTGGCGCGGGAAGGTCGGCCCCAGTTTACGTTTTTCTTCAGGAGAGCCACAGCGAAAAGCAAGGGCGAGCGAGCGAGGCGTCTGCTACACGAGTCGAAGGGTCCTCTCCCTCCGTCTACTCCAGTCACCACACCAGACCACCACTCTCGGTCGCCATGCAGCAGGAGCGAGAGAGCGCCGAGCTCTGTCTGAACGGCTGCGGCTTCTTCGGCGCCCCGGGCAGCGGCGGCATGTGCTCCGTGTGCTGGAAAAGACCATGTCGGACCGCCAAGCGGCCTCGGACTCGGCGCCGCCCGCGGCGGAGCAGAAGCTGCAGACGGCGCTGCCCGCCCACGCGGTCGAGAGCGACAACAACACGTGCGCGGAGCCCAAAGAGGAGGCGGCGGAGCCCTGGCGCCCGTGCAGAAGAACAAGAAGCGCTGCTGGGAGTGCAAGAAGAAGGTGGGGCTCACGGCCATCGAGTGCCGCTGCGGCTACGTGTTCTGCAGCGGCCACCGCTACGCGGACCAGCACAGCTGCAGCTTCGACTTCAAGACGGCGGATCGCGCCGAGCTGGCGCGCCGCAACCCTGGCGGAGGCCAGTTCGGCAAGCTGGAGAAGCTGTAAGCAGGGGAAAAGACTCGACCTGGCGAGGAGGGCGGAGGATTTTCGGACGCTCCGACACGACGAGACGCGAAATTAGGCGACGGAGCCGCAACGGAGAACGAGTTGGGGGAGAGTGGAGGCGCTGGTGGATGTAATATTAGGATGGAGACACGAAGAGCCAGCGAGTGCAGCGTTCGCGGCCGCAGAGACCTCCCCAGAACCGCTCGGCTTTTCGCCATCCATGCAGTTTTTCTTGCTTTTTTATCTCCTGAGGAATTGACTTGATTTTTCTTTACGCGTGGTGTTTCTTATCTCATAGCTTACGTCGACCCGGCACCATCTGGACGTTGCTGCGCATTCGTTTGCCCTGTTGTTGTCTGCCTTGTTTGTTGCATTTTGACTGACGTGGCTGGAAGATCCAGTTGAGAGGCTCTCAACCAAACGACATCAACTGCCGGCAGTTGTGTGCTACTGTACCAGCACGATGCCAGCTATTCAGCACTTGATGCAGAATCGAATCACTTCAACCGGAAGAGAAAGAGAAGAGAATCTTACAGCAACTAACACCAGAAGAGGTCCCGTGCGAGGAAGGCCAGAATGTGTTGTAAGCTACGCCAGCTCTGCCGGTGGTGTTGTGTGCCGGCTAACATTGCCATAAAGCTATAATACTACAGTAGCCCCCAGTGAGATAACTTTATGCAACGTTAGTGGTTACGATGGCAGTGGGTTGTTCAAAGACGGTCAGAGCTCCATTTACCTTGCTACCGCTTCAGCCATCGAGGAGGGACTTTTTCGTGATGTAAACGGGAGCGACCTCGTCATCAGCGTCTCGAACATGCAGGCCCCCAGAGCCGCAACCTTGCCTCCCCAAGCGCTCTTTGGTATACTACGTAGTAATAATAAGATTCCATCAACCTTCGCGCCTACTACGTAGTACAAACTTCGTGGCGGCAGAAGCTGCGGTGGAAACCCCGAAGGACAGGCGCCACTACACTGTACGCGCATCAATTCCAGGCAAGAAGGTGGCTTCACATAACGCACATTTAATTTTAAGTTAATAGATCCCGGTATGGGGGCGTACAATCAATCAGCTGTGTCGTATAGCTGTTGGAAGGAGGAGGAGAGATCGGTGTCCATCTTGTTCCATCCAAAATGAGCAAGCTCTTCCCCTCCTCCCGACCTCACGTCACGATCATCGCGAATACATGAACGAGTCGTTCGTGGACACGGAACTCGCATTGAGCCAGCCGTTGAGCTGCTCCAGAGCCTGCGCCTCGTCGTCCTCCTGGATACTCGGGGCGTATCCGCTGTCGATGAACCTTCCTGCACCCGTGCTGTTCATGGTGGACTGCGGGTTGATCGAGCCAAAGTTCGTCTCGAGACTCACGCGGTCCGAGAACTGCGACGCTCTCGTGGACGAGATGGAGGCCGAACGCATCGCGAACGAGTCGTTGGTGCTGCAGCTGCTGCTCATGCTGATGCTCCTGTTGGACGACAGCTGCGGCACGGGCGCTCCGCCGCGGCCGCTCCCGCTGCGTCCGTAGAACTGATAGGTCACGCCGGGCTCCTCCTTGTACTGCGGGCGCG
This sequence comes from Phytophthora syringae, assembly GCA_012656105.1. NCBI lineage: Eukaryota > Oomycota > Peronosporomycetes > Peronosporales > Peronosporaceae > Phytophthora > Phytophthora syringae. The sequence goes on from JAAKBD010000006.1 coordinate 335,042, forward strand.
ACGCCACCTTGACGCTCTTGCTCTGTTCACGAGTCCTTCTGCGCGGCGCAACCTGTTTGATCTGCTGCTGCTGCCGCATGGGCAGGGACACAGGCGTGTTCTCCTCCGCGTAGAGGATGTACTCGCCCGTGACGATCTCCTTAATAGGCGGCTGCATGTTCTTGTCGCCCTTGTGGCGAGCTTTGGACATCATGCGGCGCGATTGTTTACGCACCAGAGCTGTGGGCGCTTCGTTCTGCAACGCCGAGTTGTTCTCGCCGCGTCGACTGCCGCTGCGGTGCCTTTTGGTCTGATGTTTCCTGTCCATAATGGGCGTCGAGAGCTCCGCGCTGTCGTCCGAGGCGTTGGAGGGCGGGACGGCGCCGTTCCCGTAGTAGTAGTCGGCGGGGTTGAGGTCGCTGTCTCCGTTGCCGCGCAGCAGCACCGTGGAGTTGCTGAGGTTGTTGGTGGTGGTGTTGCTGCTGGCGAACATCGTGCTGTTGCTGGTCATCATGGTGCTATTGCTGGTCATCATGGAGTCGCTCACGTGGCTGAAGTTGCGCGCGCCGAACTTGTTCTTGCGCTCCTCGAGGAAGAAAATGTGCTCCAGCGCCAGCGACGGCCGGCGACACAGACACTTGGCGCCGCGCGCGCCGCACGACTTGCATCGACGCCACCAGCTGAAGTTAAAGAGGCTGAACCACGAGATGAGGCCCATGGGGCGGTAAGCGACTTCCGCTGCTGCTTCGCCTTGAGCGGGGAAAATCGCCGACTGAGAGGAGCCAGAGAGTCGGCATGGCGATCGACACACAACTGCGCCCATCCTCCCTCGAAGAAAATAGTCGGGACGAAACACGTCAGCGAATTGTGTACGAGTCGTGTACGCCTTGCCTTTGCCGAAATTAGGCACCAGAACTCGCAGATAACAGACCGTCGTTAGAGGATACATGTAGCGCTGGTTGCCGTTGCCTTGGACCAAGGCTTGGTTGCTGTGGTGGTCACCACCACCGTGGTGCTCTCCGGAGTTCGTCACCGAGACGCACGTGCTTCCCGCGCGCACTCGCTCAGGAGATTGGCTACCAGCTTGAAGTGGACGGGCGAGCCCATAGGAAAAGGCTGGCAAGAATCTATCAGCACCGCGCTCGACGGGCTCCACTGGGAAACAAATACAGCCACATGTGGTGGCAGTCATCGCCCCAGCAACGATTGCTGCGATGGCTGCCTTCGCCATTCCAAAAGAAGGAAGAAATTCAGCCCGGGATCGCGGCCGTCGATGGGGCTGCGGGAGGTCGAAAGCTTAGCTGGCTTCGCGGATCCCATCGAGCCTATTATTCACTTGAAGTGCTGGTTGATAGCGAAGCTCTTTTTCAGCGCTTCAGACGTGACGTGGTGTGTCCTCGACCACAACAGCACTGCGCATCCGATGGGCGACGAACTTGTGGCCGCCAACGCCCGACGACCGAGCCAGAGCGGACCAAACGCTGCTGATCACGACAAAGAAGAGCTTGGCGGGTGGCGCACCGAATACTAAAAGTACATGTACACAAGTGCTTCAACCCTGAGTGACAGGACGACTCACTCTGGAGAAGTTGACTGTCATCGATGTTCGGAGCTGGTGGCAATGCAGCAAGTTGACGCGCATTCACAGCACCAACATTAGTATGAACGTACATGTACAATACCGGTATGTTTCGGTTAGGGTACACGTATGAGTGAGTCACTCGCGGTCGGAACTTGCATTTGACTTGGGCCCTTCCTTGTGAACCACAACCAACACCAACAGCAAGCGTCCGATTGTTTCGCCGTTGACGAACTTGTCCCGACACGATTTCGATGTAAATGGCAGCGTACAGTCATCGGCGAGTCACAATCGTCCGCGTTGTAGTCTCCACATCGTAGCGGCTCTCCATTCTCGTCACCACCACCGCCTCTATTCGTCTCTTGGAGAACTCAAGCTCCTCAAGACGCTTGTGACGCTCTTGCACGTCGTCGTGCTTTTCTCCGAGCTGCGCGTCGATCTTGACGGCGTTCAACCGCTCGGCTCCTGCCACTGCTTCCATGTACGACCGCAGTGCAATTTGGGACTCTGGTTTTCCCACGTCAATGCTGGCAGGATCTTGAGGAGACTTCGTTGCTTCCCATTCGTCCTTCAGCACGTCCAGCAACTTCGCGGCACTCGAAGGGAAGCAAAGCCCATGATCTCCGTCCGGAAGAGCACCGCTGGTTGTGAAGACTGGTCTTCTGCAGATCCCCCAACTCGGCCGAATGAAGTGACTTGCAAACTCTGGATCGAAGCGTTCGCGAACGGGTGCAACGCAAACAGCTCCGAGACATCTTGGTTCGACATGGCTGCTATAACCAACGATAGATGTTAGACTTGCGCTGTGGGGTAGATATCAAACCAGTACCTACGCTCTCGGTTAATTAGGAACTCATACAGCCCATGCACAGCGTCATGGCCGTGAAAGAGCAGTAGCGAGTCCGTGCCGTGTATGTTCTCTTGAGTGGAAAATGTGCGCGTCACGGGTGTGATGAGGCCACCGCCGCGTTTGTCGCTGTTTCTCGATCGCGTGGCCTCCAGCTCTTCCTCCAGTAGGTGAAACTCGCCGACTTCACGCTGTGTCTGGTTGGCGTTGATGTACGGCATGGAATATTCCACGTTGAGGTGGTGCAGCACCTTGCGGATTCTTGCATTTGATTGGGACATCACAGCACAGAGTCGACGCTTCTTGGTGCCTTTAGCTGCTCCTTCAGCATTTTCTGTAGGCTCTGGTTCATGGTCGTGCTTACGGCACAGGTTGATAATTGAGGTAGAGCCTTCATCTTCGTGGCTGCAAGTATCCGCGAGGAAACACACCACAAACTCGCTTGAACGAAGGTAAAGGGAGTCATCGGGGGCCTCCGTGCCACTGGTGTCGCTTGCTTGTCGACGGAAGTTCATGTACGCGTCGCGAAACGCTTCTTGCCACTTGTTCCAACGAGCTGTGAAGAATGCTTTCTCTTCTCGTTTTCGCTCACCTTTCGTGCCTCCTACTAGCGGCTCATTCGTGGTTGTCGCAGTAGCGCGGTTGTGTAAAATGGATGTCGGCACGGAGTCTGCGGGGTGAACGAAATAATGCAAGGCCCGCTGCCACCGCACTGCTGTACTGTGATAGCCCGACCCATCAATACTTCCGTTGGCGATAAAGCTCTGCAACGCCTGCTTCTTGATCTGGGAGCTGATGGTAATACAATCATTGATTGTTTCAGTATCAGTAAACCATGAGCCAAACACAGCACAAAATTGACCACGTACTTGGTGCGTTGAAAAGGATACGGAAATGCAGTGAGAATGGACAGTTTGCTCTTGGGGGCGACATCCAGCGGCAGGTCTGCAACCTGGTGAGTAAGTGAGTAAGTGAGTAAGTACAACGTCATAATTGATGGTAGAAGGACCCAATTGTGAGGCAACTCACGCGGAAAGTTGTCGGGACGTTTGCCCCGGGAGAACCCTTCTTTGCCTCTGCAGAGACGAAGAATACAGCGAGCTCAACCGAGCTGCAGTTACAAGACGTGGCTTTTGCTTGCTGTGTGTCGACGGTGAAGTCTTCTTTGCTGGAGCCAGTGGGGTAGTGTTGTTCCCCTTCTCCTCCCGAATCGCCACGTTAGAATCTAAGATCTGGTTGGTTTCCACTGGTTTACTATAGACAAAAGCAGTTAATCAGTTCTAAACCTTCTGCAGACCCCAACACATAGTTTTACAGCTGTACCTGGCTGCTTTTACGGGAGTCTGAGGTGACGTGTCAGGGTCCAACGACACCCGCGTCTTCTTCTGTGCCGCCACCAGCAACTTAGCGGCTCGGCGTCGTTTCTAAAGCAAATAAAACCATCAATCCGACGATCTTCCAGCAACACAGTAAATGATTTAACCTCAACGCACCCGCAACTCCATCGGCAGCAGCCTCCGGGCCTCCTTCGCATTGCGCTTGCCAGGACTCGCCACCGCCTCCTTGCTCGGCTCGCCACCTTCGGTCGTCATGGGATTTCTAATTATGCGTTCTTACAGTGTGCTACTTCAGTAGTACTGAAATAAATGCGTTTATCAAGTCTAACAGGTACTTTGACATGGCCATTCGTCTAAAACGCCGTTACAAAGTAGCAACAATGGTGACCGCTGGCCATGCCGTGATCCTGTTCTACAAGTATGTGGAGGTGGTCGCGCCGCTGGAGCTCAAGCAGGAGCAGGAGCAGCTGTGCGAGCGGCTGGGCCTCGTGGGTCGCATCCTCATCAGCGAAGAAGGCATCAACGCCACGCTCTCGAGTCCGTCGCGCGCCAAGGTGGACGAGTACATTGCGTTCCTGTGCAAGCACGAGGTGTTCGCCATGTGCAATGAGGACTTCAAGCACAGTTTCCACGCGCACGAAGCGCCGCCATTTGTGGGACTCATCGTCAAGCACGTGAAGGAAATTGTGTCCACGGGGGCATCGTTGCTCGTCCCGACATGACCGCGACGGACGAGGCCAGAGGATACCTGACGCCGCAGCAATTCCACGAAGCTATGCGTCAGGCGGAGAAGGACAAGGAAGGCACTGTGGTGCTGGATGTGCGCGCTCATAAGGAGTTCCTAGTGGGTCACTTTGAAAATGCGGTGGACCCCAAGGTCAAGAACTTCTCCGAGTACTACGCGTTCCTGCAGAACCGCGTGAATGAGATGAAGGACAAGAAGGTGCTCATGTATTGCACAGGTGGCATCCGTTGCGAGAAGGCGTCCAACTTCCTACGCAGCCAAGGTGTGAACGATGTGCACCACCTCAAAGGTGGCATCCACAAGTACCTCGAGGCGTATGAGGACGGAGGCTTCTTCCGTGGCAAGAACTTTGTCTTTGACAAGCGGTGAGGGAAAAGCCTTGGGGATATTATACTGCAAAGGAGTGAGAAGAACTCATTGTTGTTGTGGTTCTGTCTGCTCTGTAGCGTTTTGATGGGGGCTCAGAACAGCAACGAAGTCGTGGGTCAGTGCATCGAGTGCCAAGCACCATTCGACGAGTTCAGCGGACGCAAGGTGTGCACCGTGTGCCGTGATCTCGTACTGGTGTGTGACAGCTGCTACTACGCTCGTCACGGGGAGGTCCACTGTACGGATCACCAGTACGTTAAGCACTGCTACGTCACGTTCCTGCAATACCTACCTCGCGCCCAGCTGCTCGAGCACCAAAAAGCTCTTGAGGAGATCCTGTCTGGGTTACTGGAAGACAAGAACAGCAGCAAGAACAAGCGCCGCTCCATCCGCAACCAACTCAACAAAATCGCAGCTCGTCTGGAGGCGATTGACGCCGATCCGGAGGCTGCTGCTGCGATTTTGGCTCTGGATCCGCTCCCCATCCACTGTCGCACCTGTGGTCTACCCACGTGCATGGGCAACTGCTGGGGCTTCTGGAGCGATGAAGTGCTGTCTCCTCCACAGAATTAACCAAGCAAGTGCAACATGTAGCCATGTCTCGTTATCAGCTGCAACTTTTGTCCCATTTTCTTGTATAAGATACAGCTTCTGTCCCATTTTTTGTATCAGCTACAACTTTTGTGCAATTCCACTTCAACTTGCACTTTTGCGCAATCCCCATCATGAAGGCCAAGAAGAGCGCGCCAAAGCGGAAGCGCGCGGCTCCTGCGCCCTCAAAGCCGAAGAAGAAGCAAACGGTAGCAGCCAAGAAGAAGCACGTGCGAGAACTAGCCAAAGCATGTCGCTGGGCCGAGGTGCGGGCGCAAATTAGGGACTAAAAGAGGCCACAAAACCCCATTTAAACCCCTTTTTACGGTGCAACAGATCGAAAATCTCTACGGGAAGACGATCCTGGCCAAGGCCAAGACCTGTACAAACAATAAACTTTTCATTTAATATTTAGATGAAGGTGACAACTAACTAACTGGCTACTTTGCGTTCTTTTCTAGTTGCTCAGAAGAACGGAGCAGTGAAGACGCCAAATGAAATTGCTCAGGAGATTCTACTGAAGAATGGGTATCTCCCATCGGTACCACATCAGCCAGTAGGCTCAACAATGAAGAAGAGGGTGGAGTCTACAACTCCAGTGAGCGTGCCAGAGGTGCACAACGCAGCCGAGACGCTGACCAGAGAGCAGCAAGAACTTGTGGAGAAAAGGAGACGAGATGCACTTGAGAGACGCAAACGTGCGCACCAAGCAACTGTCGTTCCGATGAATTACGACGGGAATGCAAGGGAGCTCCACCATGAGTTGCAGTCGGTGGCGGAGCTTCAGCATCGACACGTGCAGCCTCAGAAAAGGGAGCAAATAATGCAATCGCGGAAGTTAACACGCGTCGTGACTCCTGAGAACCTTCCAACGGCGAATGCGGTAGTGGAGGCTGAGCCTGTGCGTCCAAAGTACTTTTGGGACGACTTGGAGGCGGCAGCAGAATTGGTGCAATGGGAAAATGAGCACATGGCTGAAGCAGCACTGGAACAACCTCCAACGAAGACGACTCGAGATTTCAACGGGGTCGCTGGCATAATTCAGCAAGGAGAAATCAATGCTCGATCATGTGGAATTCCATCGCTGTCTCAAGAGCTAGCTGCTGCTGCAGAAATCATTCAGTGGGAAAATGAGCACGAGGTTTCATCCGAAATACCAGGTACGACGTCTACCCTATGCTTACTTGCTAAAACTACACCAAGAACCTTTGTAACCCGACTATACTGCTGTAACAGTGGACAGTGATCCTGAAGTTGAGACCCCACAATTCCAACTGCTGTCTGCACATGCTGGTTTTCAAAATCAACAAGGGTTTCAGGAGAAAGTCGAATCACACCTCAAGCGCACAGTGGTCGCACCACCGCCACCAGGTCAGCTTCATTCCTCGAGCCAATCCTCGTACTTCTACAACACTAACAGCTTGTCCTATCTTACCTATCATGCTAACCTACTGCTACCCTACCCTACCTAATTGCGTCTTGCCAGCTTTGCTACGCAGCGTCGACTTCAACAAAGCCGTCGGGGCAAATCAGCGCCAATCCGCTTCGTCATTTCCAGCTCAACCTCAGCGTGATCCAACTGCTGAATTCATGTAAGCTGCGACTTCTGGAAAACTTCAGCAATCTTGACCGTGCGAAGATCTAATAATCACAACTGCCTTGGTCATTGTCTACAGCGACAAGCATATCTTAGAGGACAAGCTTAAATTCACTGTCCTCGAATTTCTCGACATGATGCTCGCGTAAACACATTGACCACTTTTCCACGATCGGTCAGTTCGAGCTCGAACTTCAGCTCGACTCTAAATTATTGTGGAAGCCATTTCACTCGTACTTCCGACAGACAGGGTCAGCGTAAACCAAGTGGTTTTCCCACATCACCAGATCATTTTCCTCTGAGGAAAAGGGGAGGACCAACCCGATACTGTTAAAGTTCTTGGCACTGTCGTATTCCACGTTCACGTACTTGTCCATTTGCTCCAGCAGCACAAACCACAAGGACCTCGTCGGGGCGTTTGCCTCCTCTTGCTTTCGTTGGCGCTCATTGTTGTACAGGAAGTTCCCGTACAGTCCAGAAAAGGTATGCTCGTAGAGTGCCGACAGAAACGTTTCGTTAAACTCAAATGCCCACGATTGTTGCCGCCAAATCTGCCACAAAGCATCCAGCCACTGGACAAACACAGGAGATTGCTCCTCGAGCTCTTGCTGACCGGGACCTTCGCCTTGCGAGTACCGATTTCGAAACATGTGTCCAAAGAGCACCACTCTTTCTCCACAAGGCTCACAAACCCACGGATGGTGCGATAGTACGGGTCCAGTAGTAACTGCACCATGGCCGTAAGCTGCGGAGTGCGATCCCAGCCATCACTACAGTGAATCATCACAGAATCACTTTGGCACAGACACCGGCAGATGTCCTGCGACGTTGAGAGGATCGTTGACAAGTGCAAGAACCAGAAAGTGTTCCGCAATTGAAACAGCCAGCCGCTGCTCTCACGCTCCTGGCCAGGCTGACACACAGACGCTAGCGACGCGAACGACGAACGCACAGCATGGATGTTGGCGATATCGCAGAAGTGCAACTCCGAATTCGGGTAGTTGCGGGAATCTTCGGTGCCTTTGCCCTGTGCTGAGTTAGCGGCTGCCGCCATTTGACTTCTTGCATCAAAGAAGTGGAACTTTGCATCACCGTACGCGCTCGTAGCATGCTGAAGGGCCGACACCATTTTCTGGTCGGCTTCAGCCACGTAGCCACTGAGACCTGTGCAGGGTTGCGCACAGCGACACACTAAAGCTCCTGTGTGTGGGTGGCGCCACACTACCGCAGGAATGCGGCTAGCGCTACGATATGCGCTTAATTCGCGAAGATCATCTTCATCCAGCACAGACGGAACCACGAATGATGCGGGGTACGACGGGAACATCGTGTAGTCCGAGTTGTCGTACAGTCGCATCCAGCTCTCCTCGTCCAGTAGTTTCAGCCGACGATAATCGTCCTCCGCATCGTAGATCGAGTCATTTGGTGTCTCTAGTCCCGTTCCATCTGCTGTCCTCATATTTTCCTTGTGCCGTAGCGCTTGGTAGTGCGACTGAGCAAACAGATAATGCGGTGGCGAACTGCTCGTCGCGTAAAGTTCCCAGATACAGGTCAAGAAGTCAGAGCACGTTGTTTCATCTTGGAACGCCAGCGAGGCACGTAGCAAGTGTTTGCCTTCGATGTTGGCGACATGAGGCGCCGTCGTAGAGCTTTCGGCCGAAAGAATCGATGCCAGAGGGATCTCCATCGCGTCCTTGGTGCTAAGAGCTTGCCAGATGATACGATAATTTGTGAGCACGAGTGTGCCGTCGATGCTGAAATGTGGAGCTGTGCCTAGCACCATTTCGCCAACAAGGTGCGTCACCTGTCCGACTCCCGGAACGCGCCTTTCACAGTGTGCGTGCCGAGTCCCAGCATTCCCATTCCTAGTCCCTTGGCAAAACCAAACACCCCGCCACTTGCTCCGCCCTGGTACGTTTTGTTCACGAGGCCAGCAGCACCCTTCATGAATGCACTACCAACACTCGTAGATGCGCGGAATAGACCGCGGCCTAAAGACCGCGTTGGATGATTATAATCGCGCGTGAAGCAGTTGTCAGTTTGCACCTTGTGACCCGCAGCACCCAGTGAGGCGTATGACCGCGGCGGCATTTGCTTCCCTTCATCACCCCAATCGCCAATATCCCCGTCATCTTCGGATGAGGAGGACATGGCGAGCATCTCGTGCTTTGAGTTCTGCTCTTCACCACTATCGTCGCTTTTGTAGAAAATAATATACGCCGCATTGTCCACTCGTAGCCGCACCACCTCGCCAGAGACCGGGTAGATGTCCCCAATCAGTGGTTGAGACTCATCTGCCGGCTGTGTCAGCTGGAACGTCGGCGTGATGCGGCCTCCATTGTATCCGTAGTTATCTAGTCGCAACATCGTTGGCGAATTGGCACTGCGCGCGCTTCTCGCGGGGCTCGTCGTGTACGCCCCCGAAATCTTATCAATGGCGTCATAGCTGCCATAGCCGCAATTGCTCACGCTCGCGTGAGTGAACCGAAAGGCCTCGTTCTCATAAATCGGGTAAAACGTGGTCGGAGTCCCAGCATTGCTGCCGCTCTCCACACTTCCCACGGGCACCACATCCGTGAACGAAAAGTCGTCGTAATCCCCCAAATCCGAGAAACTACTGGACGTCTGTCGGGTGACACTGGGTGGGCCAATACTCATGGCCCCATTCGTGTCCGTCTCAAAGTCGAGCGCAATGGCCAGTTTAAACCGGTCTTTCTCCTGCTCCTCTCCCAGCCCTTTGCACTCCTCGTCGTCTGCATCGACGTCATCAGAGCTCGTTTTCTCCTCTGCCGAGCGTATCACCTGGCCCTTCTCCTTGTCTGCGTCGCTGCGACTCTCCTCCGCGTCCGAGTCCGTCTCTGTGGCTGTTGCTGAGGTCGGCGCAGCAGCAGCAGCAGCAGAAGAAGTTCGAACTGCTCCTTCCCCTCTTTTTCTGTGCTGGTCCGCGTAGAACTCCGTGCTGGAGCCGTTGCTACTGGAGGACGTGGGCGACATGACTTCCAGCGGCTGGGGGTACAGCACGCTCGTGTACTCGTCCTCGTCCTGGTGGTGTGTGCTGAGTCGCTCCTCCACCTGCTCAAAGCCGTCTCGACTGCCGTCCTTGGTCACGTTCACGTACAGGTCGCTCGCCATTTGCTGCTGGGCTCTCTAAACTGATATAGTCCCACCTAAAAATTGCTATTTGCGGCACAAACAAGAAGAGTCAGGGATTGTCCCATCTGATAACACCACCACTTCCTTCCTTCCTTCTCTCTCTTCTTCTCCAGCTTGAAGACACCGAACGCATGTACGTACGTACGTGAAGCAGTGGCGAGCAGTACCAAAGGCGTCCGGGAGGTTCTCAGCGCGGACGTCCACAGCAGCGAGGGGCGACGACGTTCCTTTTCTGGAGGCGAAAATGGGGAGGACCAATAATATGCGACGTTATACGGACCCTCCCAAAACAGATTGAAAAAATCGAAATCGGGTGACGCCGCCGAGTGGGTACTTGTTGAAGTTGCCTTTTTCTAGTAAACTAGTAGTAGCTACTTTTCTACGTCGGACTGCAGCAGCAATGCCGACGCTTTGCTCAGCACTTCTTGGCGCATTTCGAAGGGTGTGAGCACCAGGCGACTGCAGCGTATCGTGTACTTTTGCTCCCACTCGCCGTCGGGCTCGGGGATGGAGAAGTAGTAGGCCATGAGCCGCTTCGGGTCCAAATACCAACCTGATCGACCTTGGGTGGTGCCGGGCATCGCTCCGAGCACACCGCAGCTCAGTGCGTCCTCGTAGAGCGCGAGGCGGAACGCGATGCGGGCGCGGTACCCGCGGAATTGCGACTGGATACGCAGCACGTACTCGGTGGCTCGGTTCTGAGTGGCGAAAGATAAGATACAAGGTCAGTGAAGAGGAAGGGAGGGGAATGTTACCACAAGCTCGTACCGTGGAGGATCGTGGACGCGGAGAGACTGTGCGGGGGCTACTCACGACCTCCTGTCGCTCTTCTTCAGCATTCGCTGCGTCCACCATGTCGACCATGTCGAAGATTATCTCAGCTACATCCGTCTCGAGGTCGTCGTCTGCGCTATCACCGTCGCCTACAGAACTCTTTTCACTGGCATTTTCTGCTTCATCTCCAGCCGGATCGAACTCTTCTTCGTCGTAGTCGTTTGATTCCTCGCAATCTGGCAATTTATCGTCCACCTCAGCAGTGCTCTGCTGCTTTTCGCTCGTGACATTCACGTTGATAACCTCAATTGGAGTAGGTTTACTACATGTAGTTGATTTTTCGCTTTCTGGTGAGTCTTCGTCCACCGTCGTGGCGCTTGGCTGCTCCGCGCTGTTGTCATTCACGCTGGTAACCTCACTTGGAATTGGATTACTACTTACCACAACGGGTTCCTTTCGGTCTTGAGTGTATGCGGTCTCCTTTGCAAGATTTTCCAGGAAAGATTGACGCGTCGCTCGTACGGCTCGACAAGATTGAGGACGGCGCGGTGTAGAGATCGTTGCTTCGGGGCTTACCTCAGCAAGTATCGGGGAAGTTCCGGTCTGTAAATGGCTTTCTTGACGCCCTCTTGGTTATCTTCCAGCATGCGCGGCGTAGTTTGTGTCGCGAAGTCAGCTACCGTTGCTTTTAGCAGATCCGTGTCCATTGCTACTTGCTTGACTTCCGAAAAGCTAAGAGCAACCGAAGAGTACTCGTGCGGCTGGTCTCCACCGTTTACATTGGCACTCAATGCCTCGCTTGCGTCTGGTACGTCTACCGGCTTGCTGGACAAGGACGTTAGCTGCGGAGTAGTTCCTGCCTTTAACTGGAGTCGATGTGGTGAACTGCGTGGTACTGTTGCTTCTGCAGCGCCAATGCCCTCCGAAATTCTGACTTGGCTCTTCGGAGACCTCACAGTCGTTGCACTTTGTGCCAACCGCGACGGACTTGACGTCTGATGCGCTAGAGATTCTGCAGTTCGGGCATCTCTTTCCGTCAGCGAAGCTCCTCTGCTTGGAGACGAGAGGTTTGCAGCCGCTGTGGCCTGGGCTTTCGCATCGCTCTTCTTACCCGGCGAACCATTGCACAGCGGAAGCGTAAACTTCTTGTGAGCATGGGGCTTTGACTTTGGTACACCTCCAGTGAAATCGGCCTTGCGGAACACTCGATCCGGTGCCGCAACTTTGGCGGTGAGTCCTGTGATGTCTTGGTTCAGCTGATGTCGAGGTGTCGTCGCAGGAACAATCTCCGTTTCCAGTAGCTTCATCTCCTGCTCAGGATACTTTCCCAGCATTAGCGCCTGTATCAGGTCCCTCTCACGCTCGCGCTGAGCCTGGAACTTCTTTGACAGAGCTCGACGCTCCTTGATACTCGCGCACTTCGTCAATCGCCCTTCTCGTTTATTCTCCGCCCTGATGCATTGCTCGATCATCTTCAGGTGGTTGAGTGAGGCTGGAGGTTTGAAAGGTTTCTTGCTGTGCTGCGAGTCGATCGCTGGGAGAAATACATTCCCACTAGATGCGTATTCAGGTCGGTACTCCGTTTGAGATGCTCGCGGGTCGCGTTGGCGAGCAACGATTTGTACGGATCATACGCCATCGGCGAACAAACAACGCTTCCTGTTCGTGATCCCTCACTTGTCCAGCACAGCGTTCAACATGTTCATATCAGCCAAAATAGATACTGAAAAATAGACGACAGGTACGAAAGCTTACCGCCGTGACATCCAGAACTGTTTGCTTGATCGGGTTAGTCAGCTACCAGTCAGTGGATCAGAACATTGTTGAGTCAGGACACCATTTAATGATGCAAAGTCCTTTACGACTTAGTGTCCACTCCCTATACAGCCTTGACGCTACCGCCAAGCAGGGTGGACGGAATTTCGCGTTCCTCGATATCGGTCTCTCCTTCTGCGGCTTCTGGCCCTTCGTCTTCATCGTCTTCGTCGTCCAAATCAATTTCTTCCTCGTTCGCCACCTCTACGATCTGCTTCTGGCGTACGTTCCGCTCGGTTTCGGCCTCCAGTGTATCACCCTTCCGCTTTTTCGAGGCATCTGCATCGTCCGCTGATGTTACATCCAGTTGCGCTTCCAAAGCAGCCATAGCGTCACCAGGTACCAGTTGCGCTGGTGTGGACGCTGCCACCATTCCAGGTATCGTAGCTGTTGCTTCGGGTGCAACCTCCGCCGCCACGTAATTCACCTGTGAGTACTGAGCCACTACAGAGCGCTTAATGCGCAGCATTTCCAGGAAGGTGTGCTCCGAGCCGTGCGAGACCTCAAACTCGTGCCACACGTTCCAAAAAGATTTCTCGTGCTGCCGCGGGTCACAGAACTGCGATGCGTGTGCGTAAATGGCTCGCGCGCGGTCAAACTCCCAAGCTTCGTCTCCATTTGCGCAAACTTCAGACACAGATCTGGCACAGATTTATCTGGCAGCTTAGTGATGCCACGCTGGTAAACATCCCGCACCTTTGCCACGCCAAAGAACTTTTGTGCCTTCTTGACGTACTTCTCGTAGATCGTGAATTTGTCCTCGTCCGGCACAGCGTCTGATGCACGCTCATAAATAGTCATTACATTGCGCAGCATACCGTGCTGCTCTTCAAACACGGCAAACTTTTCATAGAGCCCACGCACAGACTTGGTTGGAGCTGCACGAATAGCTTGCTCGTACAGATCACGGGTGCGCTCCATCTTGGTTCCCGCGTAACGCTTAACAAACTTGCCGAGATAGGCCTGCCACAGATCGCCTGCGTGTGGAAACTTCGGGAAGAGCGCCAGGCCGCGCTCGTACACGCGGAAGGACTCCTCAAAGTACTTGTTTTCCTCCAGGTACGCAGCAAAGTTGAGCACCATCTGTGGTGTGATAATCTTCAGCTCAAATACCTCATTGTACGCCTTGCGCGTCGATTCCAGATCGCCCAGACTCTCTTCCAAGTCCAAGCGCAGCGTCCAAAGTTTCACGTTCAAGTGCACGTTGTCTTTAGCGGTTAGCGCCTGCTGTTTGCGCAGACGGATCGTCCGCGAGGCCGGAATAGCGCAAGACCCACGAACAATTCCGAGCGCTTCATCGAAGTTTTCGTGGCGAAGCTCCAATTCGGCCCACTCACAGTACACGGCCGCGAGTTCCTGCGGATTCCGATACTCTACATCCACCGCTTTCTTGAAAATCGCGCGTGCGTTGTTCAAATCGCCGTGCTCGTCATAGAACTTTGCAAAGCGAATCCAAAGTGTTGGCAGCCGTCCGCCCGACTTGACCGGGTCCACAGTCTTGACAGCTTCGGCATAGGTGCGGATCACCTTCTGCAGATCAGATTTCACAAGCTCCACCCGTTTTTCCCACTCCTTCACATTGTGCGGGTTCTGCCGCAGAAGCACCGAATTCAGCAGCAGAGGACGGCGTTCTGCCACGTCCTCGTACACCTTCAACAGGCGGTCAACCTGCGCTTGGTGGTCCACCTCGTCGTCGTCCTCCTCCTCCTCCTCTTCTCCAGCCGCCAGTTCCATCTCAGCTGTCAGCATCGCCTCGATAAACTTGACATAGGCGTCAAAGATCATACTAAAGTCCCGCACCGTCAGCACCGTACGAATCCCTTCTTCGTACACATCTCTCGCCGACTCGAACATCCCCAGTCTTACGAAGTACGTGGCTAAAGAGCACCAGAGTCTCCCCACCTCGTCACTAAACCTCGTCATTCCACTGCGTAAAATCGCCTCCACATCCAGCGATTTCGCCACCCGGTCGGGATGCTGCGAGACCATGTCGCAAAGCTGCATCCACATGCTGTGCTGCGTCCGGTCGTTGCTGTTCCCGTCCTGCGTTTTCTCAATGAGCTGCACAAGCTGCAGACTCGCTTCTTCGTAGTGCTCCACGGACACCAAATAGTCCACGAACTCCCCTCTTACTGGCCTCCAGCATCAAGTAGCGTCTGTACACGCGCACGGCGGTGAGCGGCACGCCGAGCTGCTTCACGAACGTTAAGTACGGGTTCCAGATCCGGTGGTGCTGGGTGATGGGCAGCGCGCGGAGGGCGCGGTCGAACACGTGACGACGCGCCGTCACCGCGCGCATCTCCTTGAGGGTATTGAGGTAGTCCAGCCACAGCCGCGGCATGGTGGACAGCTGCGCCAGCGCGCGCTCGTACAGCGCCACGAGCTGCGCGAACTGTGGCGCGTCCACGCGCTGGCCGCGCGTCTGCGTCTCGTACACGTCGTTCAGGTACATTTTCCACAGTTTGTAGCTACGCGGGAGGGCGCGGAGGCCGCGCTCGTAGACTGCGTAGCGGCTGGAGGGGGCGGCGGGGAGTGCGCGCGCGTAGGCGATCCACGTCTGGACGGCGAACGGCTGGCGCGTGGCCTCCTCTTCGTGCTCGAACAACGCGCTGTCGGTCTGCACACAGAGCGAGGAGTTAGGAGGGGGTGAGGAGGGGGTATGGAGGGGACGTACCATATCTGCGTCGGCAGCCAGCGCCATTATTGTCCGGCTTCGTGGTTTGTGGAGGTCGAGTGCGGAATGTGTGCGTGTGGTGTGGTGGGGTGTGGCGTACGTTAGTTGGTGTGACACACATTGTGGAAGACTGACTGGGGAGCTGTATGGCCCAAGTTGAAGTTGATCTGACAGGTCGGGCGTACATATTTAGCTCTGGCTGCTGTGAACCGAGACGGCACTTTCGACGAAACCCCTGGCTGCGCCTCTCCATCCTCTCAATAGGAGCGACTTCCGCAACGCTTTCGTTCGGCAGCGAAGCCTGCTCGCTCGCTATGGCTGCCAGCTTCCGCAAAGTTCACCTGAACAATGACGAGGAGAACGACCGATTGCGACGTGAGAACAGCTACGCAGACAACTACGTGAGCACGTCCAAGTACACACTCGCGAGCTTCGTCCCCAAGATGCTGTTTGAGTTTTTCCGAGTGATTGCAAACTGCTATTTCCTCGTCATTTCGATTCTCCAAGTGGCTACGCCGTGGTCCCCGACCAACAAATACACAACAGCGGGTCCATTGGTGATCGTGTTGATGGTCTCGATGATAAAGCAGGGGTCGAGGACAAAAAGCGCCACGATGCCGACAACGTGCAAAACTCCAGGAAATGCAAAGTGCTGGGGCGACACGGAGAAATCACGACCAAGGAGTGGCAAGAAGTGGTGGTAGGCGATATTTTACGTCTCGGAGACCACGACGAAGCTCCTGCCGATGTGTTTATCCTCTCTACTTCAGAGGAAGAAGGTCGGTGCTTTGTTGAAACGTGCAATCTCGACGGTGAAACAAATTTGAAGCGACGATCGGCTATTGAACCGGTGGCGGTGCATGTTGGCTACAGAAAACTGAACGACCCGACGCTGCCGGAGGACGAGCACAGTAAGCAAATGATGAAACTCAATGCCACAATGGAATACGAGCAGCCGAATAACAGACTATACAACTTCACGGGCCGCATCGAGTTCGGACCGAGCAAAGAAGCGGCCCCAATTGGTCCGTCCAACATCATTTTACGCGGTTGCAGTGTCCGCGGGTGTACGTACATCTATGGGATCGCCATTTTCACGGGCTCGGAGACGAAGCTCATGCAAAATGCACGTGCTACACCTTCAAAGCAGAGTAACGTGTACAGGATGGTCAATCGCTGTATTATGCTGATCTTTCTGACCCAATTCGTGCTTTGTATCATCAGTACAATTTGTAACACGATCTGGATGAACAAGTACGAGGAAAATCTGTGGTACTTTAGCTCCGCCATTGAGCAAACGTCGTCTGCGTCCAACTTGGTGAGCTTCTTCACCTTCCTCATCCTGTACAACAACCTGGTGCCCATTTCGCTGTATGTGTCGCTGGATATGGTGAAAGTCATCCAGGCCAAATACATCGCCAGTGACCCGGAAATGTGTCATGAAGGGACGTACGCGATTGCAAGGACGTCGGATTTGAATGAAGAGCTGGGGCAAGTGCACCACATTTTCAGCGATAAAACTGGTACACTCACGTGTAACATCATGGAGTTTCGCAAGTGTTTCGTTGCTGGCGTGTCGTATGGATACGGTACCACCGAGATCGGTCGTGCTGTGGCGGAAATGGCAAAGAAAAACGCTGCTGCTAACGGGTTATCAAGTGGCTCTGTTGATACGAATAGTAAAGGAGACGACGACAAGACCTACGACCCGCGAGACGCTCAGGTAGACTTCAATCCACTCATTCATTTCGACGATCCACGCTTAATTAACGCTCTGGATTCCGACGCCCCCGAAGCTGCTGCCATTGACGACTTCCTCACCGTGCTTTCGGTTTGCCACACGGTGATCCCCGAGAAAAATGCGAAAACAGGAGTAGTTGACTATCGAGCGTCTTCTCCGGACGAAGAAGCTCTTGTGAAAGCTGCAAAATGCTTGGGATATGACTTTAATGCTCCAGCACCTCTTTTGGAGGTACAAGTAACCAAGAAGAGCGGTGCATCTGCTACGCGCAAGTATACGATTCTCAACGTGAATGAATTTAACAGTACGAGGAAGCGAATGTCCGTGACACTTCGCACCGAAGATGGTCGCTACTTTCTCTACTGCAAAGGGGCAGACAATGTCATGATGCCTCGCAGTAAATTCGATCAACACGCCGCAAAAATGGGCGAAGAATTGAAGCGGTTTGCAAGTGAAGGGCTTCGGACGCTTGTGATTTGCAGTAAGGAGCTGACAGAAGAAGAATATCTGGCTTGGGATGTGAAATACCAGGAAGCTGTGACGTCGTTGACGAACCGCGACGAATTACTAGAGGAAGTCGCAGAGTTGATCGAGACTGAAATGAAAATTGTGGGCGCGACAGCAATTGAAGACAAACTGCAGAATGGCGTCCCGGGTACGATCGCTAACCTGGCTCAAGCTGGTATCAAAATCTGGATGCTTACCGGTGACAAAGAGGAAACTGCGATCAACATTGGCCATGCTTGCCAACTGATTAACGATGGGATGCGGCTTCTTATCATTAATTGCGAGGATCTAGACGAACTGGGCAGACAAGTTGACGCGATATACAAATTAGAAGATGTGCAGTCACATATCAACGCGAACAAGGTCTCCACTAACCTTGCTCTTGTGTGCGACGGCAAGGCCATGGTGCATGTGTTCCCACCGAAGAATATATCATCGGAGCGGGCTCTGCATGCCGCCAAAGTGCTTTCGCAGATGCTGCTGGAAATCTCCAGTATCTGTCAAGCAGTTATTGCATGCCGTGTCTCTCCTGCTCAAAAAGCAGACATCGTCAATCTCATTCGGTACAACTCGCCACAAAAGCCCATTACTCTGGCCATTGGAGACGGAGCAAACGATGTGAATATGATCCAGTCGGCTCATGTGGGTATTGGTGTGTCCGGCCAAGAAGGAGTTCAAGCTATGAATGCCAGCGACTATGCGATCGCACAATTTAGGTTTCTCGAGCGACTTCTACTCGTTCATGGTCGCTACAACTACCTGCGGATCTCCAAAGTCATTCTCTACTCGTTCTACAAGAACGTCGCTCTTGTGATCGCGTTGTTCCTGTTTAATTTCTACAACGGACAGTCGGGTACGAGCGTGTTTGAGAGTTTTGTTATGGCTGGATGGAACTTCTTCCTGGCGTTGCCAATCATCGCAATTGGCATTTTTGATGAGGATGTCGCCCCAGAGCAAGTTCTGCGCAACCCAGCGCTATACTTTCCTGGTCAAAAGAACGAAGGCATCAATATGAAGCGCTTTTCGAGGTGGCTCGTGAACGCGATGATCCACGCTTTTATCTGTTTCATGCTGGCGATGTACGGCACCATCAACGTCGGTGGACTGAGCGCAGGCCTCTATTTACAGGGAAACGTCATCTACTCAGTGCTGCTCATGTCCGCCAACGTGAAAGTTGTCTTGGAAACGCTGTCGTGGACCAAGTTTAACCGAATCTTCTTGGCGTTTAGCCTGTGGTTCTTCTTTTTCATGCTGCTCGTATTGCCATACATGGGGACTTTTGGACGGGATATGTACGGTGTATCTCTAAAATTGCTTTCAAGGTTCGTGTACAAGGTTTGTATTTTACTGCGTGGGTTTATCCTAACTTTTCGTGCTTTACAGTCCCGTGTATTGGCTGCATCTGCTGTTAGTGCCGCTCACAGCCAACCTTCTCGACATCAGCCTCAAGTAGTACGTTCGAAGACTCCGGTACTCCCTTTTGAGGTGATACTAACCC
Source organism: Phytophthora syringae (assembly GCA_012656105.1). NCBI lineage: Eukaryota > Oomycota > Peronosporomycetes > Peronosporales > Peronosporaceae > Phytophthora > Phytophthora syringae. The sequence continues at coordinate 354,248 of JAAKBD010000006.1, forward strand.
GTACTATTCTTGCTGTGCTTTTTGTCGTAGCATTCAAACGATCTACTTTCCCACGCTTGCGAACGTTTTGCGGGAGAAATGTGTCTCGGCGCACTCGGCTCAAGTGGCCTGCGACCCCTCGGTGAGCAGCATTCTGCATCCCTTTCAGTCCCATTTTTCGAGCTGTGTAAGAAAGAGAACGCTTACAAAGTCGCCTGCTCGGAGAATGGCGGCTGAGTGTCGGCGCCAGGATCCAGCAGTGCTGGACGTGCCATCAATATCAAAGCAGACTATTCACAGACACCCGTGTTTGCCTTTGCTTCTCGATGTAGACAAAGGCTACGTGTTCAGCTCTGCCGAGACGGATGGAGAAGACACCAAGGACAGCCGCGATTCCCATGAGCTGGCGTCCCTCAAGGTCATTGAATTCCATCGCGAAGCAGTAGCCTCATTCACGAAAGATAGACCGACTTCCTTTAGTAGTGCAGGTCTCGTCATTCCTAGCGGACATCGAAGTGGACACCTTAGCGGTCACCTCAATTAGTACGTTGTAGGCGATGGTGGGCTTCGATGCGCCGCAACTCACATGTTCGTAAAGTTTAATACTCTGACGAACACTAACATATTATAGAAGTTTATGTAGTAAGGTACTACCGAGCACTGGCAGTATTTTGTACTTCGTAGAAGTAGCATTTTTACAATTAAAAATAATATCGGTGGCTTGCTTAGAAACAACAGTTTCTATCTGTTGACGTCAAAAAGATTTGTGTGGTCGCCGCCTTCAGATTGGAATCATGTCAGCGCGATAGTTTTGACGAAGCTCGAATCTATTAGAGCGGACCCCCGCGTTCAATGAAGCTCGTGCAGTTCCTGCGAGTCTCGCGATCCCTATGTCAACATCGGCAAGGTCCGTAATCCCACAATTACAATATTAATACCGGTAGAGCAGTAGGACATGATTTGTTCATGAATCACTTCGAGTAGGCCGTTCCGCCAACGCAAATATCGCGAATCTCTGATTCACCGCTGCGCTTCCCCTCGATCCGCTATCGATTGACGAAACAGCATCTTGCCTTCCATTGCGAATCACAATGTGACCCTATTATAATATAATAGGGAACTTCTTCTAATCTACTAGTAGTATATTATACTACTAGTATTAATAGTGTCGTTGTCAAGAAGAAGTTGAAGATGTTGTCAATGTACATAAACGCGCTCACATGTTTAATCAATTTTAATCGATTTTAGTCTTCTTATCAATTTTAATCGATTTTAGTCTAGCCTTTGACTTCCGTTCAATTGACTTCCGGAGCCGTTGCAACATGTACACATGTGGTGGCAATGGGTTCCGAAACCACAGTGGCAATGAAGGCGGAAGGTACTGTAGCGCCTGCGGAGGCCAACGACTGGCAGGCCCATCACAAGAAGCAGACCAGGCTCCTAGATTCCTAGCGCCCGCCATAGGCACCGCTGTGTGACTTCGCCAGTAACAGGGTGTCTCAGGGGTTTGGCGAATCTTGAAGTTGAATCTTTCCTCGACGGACGACTTTAATCACTGCTGCTTTGCTCGTTGTGAGTGACGGCATTTGCTTCAGGCGTCGGCCCCTACCACGCTTCAGATTCCACAGTCAAAGCCCAATACTCTCGACAAGCACGGCCAAGACCTAGAATCCCTATACCGGTATCCTGCGGAGATTTCCATGCAAGTTAGTTGTCAACTGAGTTGATGATCTAGATCCATCGGTTGGTGGTTGCCAGTGTTTCTTGAAGAACTCGTCCCTTTCAATCTTTCCCAGTTTCCGATTTGCCACTCCCCCAGCAACCACTAACTACAGCTGGCAACATGCTCCACGACCCTTCAACCGACTACGAGAAGGTGACGACGCCGAACCTCGACCCTCGTGCGAGTGAGGTCGTCAGTGACTGCCACCAAAAGCAAGTGGAAGAAGAAGATGAGGAGGAGAACTCGTACTCCAAGAAGACGCTGCAGGAGAAGATCGTGTGGGGCGTCATCTACGGCATCGCGTCGCTGGCCGCGCTGTACTTCTTCATGGTGGCTGTCAAGTTCATCGGCGACGGCTTTACGCTGGCGCTGGGATGCGACACCAAGGGTGCCTTCGACTTCGCCGACAACCCCGTGGCGGGTTTGATGATCGGTACCATCGCCACCGCCCTGCTGCATAGCTCCGGCACGGTGACGTCCATCGTCGTGGCTCTTGTGGGCTCGGGCGGAATGACTATTCGCCAGGGCGTGTACGTGATCATGGGCGCCAACATCGGCACCTGCATCACGTGCATCATGGTGGCTTTCGGCCAGGTGGGCGACCGTGTTCGTTTCCAGCGTGCCATGGCGGCCGCGACCGTGCACGACATGTACAACCTCTGGTCAGTCTTCGTGCTGTTCCCCTTGAGGTGCTGTTCCACCCGCTGGAGGAGCTGTCGATCGCCATGTCTAACGCCAAGGCCAGCAGCGGCGACTTCAAGAGCCCCGTCGACGCCATCGTGAACCCGCTGACAAAGACGATGATCGTGGTGGACAAGGAAGCCATCTACGAAGTTGCCACTGGCGATATCGTGTGCGAGCCTGGTCAGTCGTTCGTCACCGACGGTGTCTTCGAGGGCTCCAGCCTGAGCGATGGCAGCATCGGAGCGATCACAGTCGTCATCGGCTTCTGCATCCTCGTGTGCTCTCTGCTTACGCTTGTGAAGATGCTGGCGAAGGTGTTCATGGGCCCCACCAAGCGTCTCATTTCCAAGCTGCTGAACTACAACGGCTACGTCAACATCCTCGTCGGCACGATGATCACGTTCTGCGTGCACTCGTCGACAGTCGTCACCTCCACCCTTACCCCGCTGGCAGGCCTGGGTGTTGTTACGCTGGAGCAGGTGTACCCGTTGGTGATCGGAGCCAACCTGGGAACGACCGGCACTGCGCTGCTCGCTGCCTTGGTGACGGGCAAGTCGGACTCCGTTGCCATTGCGCTGGTGCACTTCTGGTTCAACGTGTTCGGCATCTTGCTCTTCTACCCGATTCCCTACACGCGCAAGCCGATTCTGAACTGGGCGCGCTCGCTGGCGTTCTTCAGTGCCGCGTGGTCCATGTCCGCAGTGCTCTTCCTGGTGATCCTCTTCTTGGTGGCACCTGGCGTCCTACTTGGCCTCGTCTACATGTGCACTGCTGACAGCACCGCGGTGGAGGTTATCGGCTATATCATCGCGGCCATTGTGGTGGCTGCGTTGGTGGGTCTCGTGTTCTGGTATTCGAAGAAGGGCGGTCGCGATGTGTGGCACTCGTTCCTGGAGAAGAAGCGTCTCGAGCGCGACGCGCGCGATGCGCGTGAGGCTATCAGGTCTCACGCCCAGTCGAACCTTCCCCACAACGCCGTGTAGGCAATTATAGTCCAGTGAACCAATACATGTACTTTTCAAGTATAACATTGCATGAGTTTCTTCTACCCATGTGCGGTCGGACCAACAGTTGGTTTCTGCTTTTGAAGACTGTGGTAGTACTTCAGTACTACTACGTACGTAGTAGTATATTTTGAATCTGGCAGCACTACCAATAGTGATATTTCTAACGGTGGCGAAGTATTTTTAAACCGCTTAAAGGCGTTGCGTTAGACCGAAGAGTTTGGACGATGCTACTACGGGTGCCATCCCTCACAACAGGTAAAATTACAAGATATTCGCCAGAAACAGCCCCTAAATCTGGTCGCAGCAGCGTCCCCGAAGAGTTTGAACGTTGCATGTACAGGAAATGGCGAAGAGTTTAAACCTGGATGAATCTAGGCAATACCGTGGTAGGTCCGAGATACTAACGTTAGTACATAAATCATTAGTGAAATGCCGAGTAGCCGATATAGCGTACGCAGAAACACGCTATCGAGCTACAACGTTGGCAACTTCCAACGCACGATGGAAGCAGAATCGTGGTACCGCGCCCCATTATATCATATCTGACAGCAACCACATTTTTTTATGCTTTCCTCACGTTACCATTTCTTCGCCCGAACGTCTACTACTACAGTAGTATATTTTTGTATCATTTGTCAATTCAGCCCCCACACCAATGGTATCTGTGCGGCACATATTTCCGGCCACTTAAGTTTAACTAGCCGAGTGCCGCCGCTACGCGTCGGTGAGTGTTTGATAGTTAATTTAGTTAAGCTACCAACACTACGCTCCGGTAGTCAGCAGACCCATTCCGCTCGCAGGGGCTCGCTGCACTACTCTCCGTGTTTGTCGGTGAAGGGAGGCACGAGCGGGCCCTTCGGTCCCGCAAAGCACAGAGGCCTTGGCAGCCGCCTTTGCTACGCTCGGCAGCATTTTATCCAATTGGGGACCGCCTTCGCTGCGCTCAACAACATTTTAACCAATGGGTATTTTTCGGCCGAAAATGTAATGTTCGTTACAGACGGACGGACACCGCGGGCCAATTGAGTTTTACTAGCCGGCGCCGCCGCTACGCGGCGGTAGGTCTGTGGTTGGTCACAGTGGTGAGTGCCGCCTGCGCTGCACTCCGGCGGGCTTATTCGTTGCTATGGGGGCTGGCCTCCGCTTCGCTCCAGCCTTTTTCGAACATTCACTTCTTATGTAAACCTATGTATTACGAAACGTTACCCGAATGACTACTCCGTGTCGAATATCTGCCGGTACACGATATTGTGAGTGTAGACTCCATCCTCCTCTTCCAAATCTGGGTACTCGATTAGCGCCTTGAACCTGGATCTCGCAGTAACCCCTGAAAGCGCCACGTACAGCTGACCGTGTGAAAAGCAAGGCGTGGCCAGGTACAGCCCCAAGTTCTGTACAGTCTGTCCTTGGGCCTTGTTGATCGTCATTGCGAAAGCCGGTTGCACCGAGAACTGTCTGCGTCGTAGCCGGAAAGGGAACTCACGTTCGTCATCTCCACTAATGAAGACAATGCGCGGAATGAGGACATCCTGCCCTCTGCGCTCTCCAGTCATGATCGTCGCGTGGATAACATGTGGCTTCAGATCTACCACCCGTAGCCTCGTACCGTTGCAAAGTCCCATGTCTGGATTCAGATTCCGCATCATCATGATAGGAATGCCCTTCTTAAGTTTGAGCTTGTGCGGCGGGATGCCATTGATGTTGATCGTGTGAAGGAATTCTTGTTCGAAAAAGCTGCCGTCGTCGTCTTCCACCGAATCCGTAGATGTGTATTCGTGCGCTGTTTCGGGTAGTCGATCAGCAACCGCGTCATTGATTCAGTGCACCATCTTGTTGGTCGTTGTCAGAATTGTGCGATTCGCAAAGTATTCGTCCGTAGCTATGTCTGGGTTGTTGATGTCGGCGTACATCGCGTCGATCATTCTCTCCAGGCCCTTCGAAATGGCGCCCGGAACGATTTCAGCATCGTCGGTCGGGTCCTCCGGGGATTGTCAATCAACATGTCGCTCGGGATCTTCATGTACTTGTTACCAAGATCGGAGTTCACGTCGTGCCTTCCCTCGCCAACCTTGAGGAGAAAATCTGAAAACGCAGCCATTTCTTCGGAGCTCGTAGCATTGTCGGCCGAACGCACCCGCATGTTCTCTGTAAGATGCACTTGCTGGAACTTGGGCCACAGCGGAGAGGACTTGAGACAGGCGTCAATTGTTTCTGCAGGAGTACCCTTCTTGACAACTGGTAGAATTTGTCGAAAGTCCCCAGACAGAACAAATATCTTCCCCCAAAGGGTTCCGTTGGCGTGTCCATCAAATCACGCAGGGATCGATCCACCGCTTCAAACGCATGTCGGTGTGTCATAGGAGCCTCATCCCAAATGACCAAGCTTGCCTCCTTAATCAGTCCTTTTAAGTGGGACTGCTTGAAAATGGAGCAAGTCGAATTCTCGTCGAGCTTGAGCGGGATCTTGAACGTAGAGTGCGCTGTTCTCCCACCCATAAGTAGAAGTGATGCAATTCCACTGGAAGCACAGGCCAGGGCAATTTTCCCTGACAACCGAACCTTCGCTAGAATGTTCCGGAGCAGTGTTGATTTTCCCGTCCCGCCCGGTCCGTCAATGAAAAATAATTTTCTGCCTACCTCAGGAGTCTCGACTGCTTGAATGACTTGATCGTAAATGATGCGCTGACCTTCGTTCAGTTGGGTTTCCGTGCGCACAATGTCCTCCAAAGCGGACGCGTTGTATGCCGTCATTTCGCGTCGAATTAGACTGTTTTCGAGGAGCGAGTGGAGCACCAATGACGGGAAATCACTGAGCTGTGGAATATCGTAGTCTTGCACGGAGTAACCACTTACTCGGAGCAATTCGTTAAGACTTTTCAAGGTCTCGAACATGATCACGGATGATTTGACCGGGTCTCGCAAGTCACGGTGGCTATACACAATGTCTTGCGACAATTCGTCGTGGAACTGATCCCACAAACCACGAACGTCGGTGAGCCTAGAGTACACCAACAGTGTAGCAAACAGTTGTCGAAGCTGGTATGGCATTCGATACGCCGCCGCTTCTGTCATACAGTTGACCCATTCAGCATCGTTATCCAGGTAACCTACACGGAGAGCTGCTGCATGATACGTGGTACACAATTCCCCACGAACCGTTCTCAAATCCTCGAATGATGTGGGGCCTCGACGGTTACATAGCATCACGCGTAGGTGGAAACGCTCGTCATCTCGAGGTGAAACGTGGATGAGTCTTCCAATGGATGCGCAGTAATTCTTACGACGGACCCAGCGTTTGTTTTCACCCCAGCAGAACTTCTTCGGTATGTCCTGGTATAGCATCCGCTTAGCTATTTGTTTCTCGGGCGCCTCACTGGCGCACAACTCGAAAAAGCGCGTAAGCATGGTATGTGCTGAACGTTCTAAAACGGCCTCCGTGATGCCCTCTCCAATGAACGTAATCATCTGCTCTCCATCAATGTGGACAGTAAGCAGCGTCACAGAGTGGGTCTTGCCTTGAATGACGTACTTCAAAAGTCGCATGCAGGATTCGATGGGAGATAAGTAGCGCGCGTTCAGGTATCGTAGCACTTCGTTCGGCTCCAAAGTCGAAGCATCGGGGTCATCTGGATGACACCTTACGGCTTGGACCGTCAGTACTGCCCGGTCCGATCCCTTGTAGACGTACTTGTACAGGTATTTAATTGCAGTGAGGGAGGTACACACCTCAACGTTGATATGACAGTTGTACTTCTGCAAAAGTACGGGTTGTACGGTACGACCCATTGGTTAGCCGTAGCGTTGTCATACGTTTTTCCTTTGAACGTCAGTACACCTTCTTCGCGTCGACGACGCCTGTTAAGCGGATATCCGTTTACGTTAGCCCTGGTAACCTCTACCAATGGCTTCGGGAACCCTTTACTGCCCTTCCTGTCCTTCATGCAATCGGCATTCGGGTTCAAAGCCCCACATGGATGGTGCAGCATGCACGACATGACCGTATTGTAAAGGTCAATGTTGGTGGCTGGATCGGGAATCTCTGCAGACACCATTTGGTCGATAATTTGCCGCGTCCTTGGTTTGTCCTCCTCCGCCAGGACGATCAGAATATGCGCGTGCGGAAGACCCCGTTTCTGAAATTCAACAACGTATATCCGAGCGAGAAGACGACCCAGTACGCCTTCGTCTAAGTCGTTCAACAGGGAGCTTAATTTCTGCTGCCAAACTCGAGCAACGATGTCTGGGCGGTCTTGCGTGGTTAACGGAGGTTCCATAGACTCCGTTATTTCATCCCACACGGGGCTGCAAGTCATCGTCAAAAAATGTCCGGCTTTCCAAATTCACGCACAATCGCCATAGAGTCTTGGTAGGCCTTGTACATGCCGCGGGGGCTCCCGTGTAACTTCCAGGCAGCACAATTTTCTTGCCAACCCGGTTAAGAACATTGGGGGACGACTACCAGTCGTCCCTGAATGCCCAGGTGGCCTCAACGTGCGCGTTGCTGAGTCATACTCGGATAAGAGCCCCTCCCCTCTCGTAATACCACAGTCTGCTCTTGGAGGTAGGCGTCCCTCACACCACTATACAGATCCGCTCGAATTGTTTTCTGGTTGTCCGAAACCCACCGCAGGCTCTCTTGTTCCACCTTAGCCCGTTGATCCACACACCACTGCTGCAAGAGTCTACCGCCCAGATGCAGGACAGACCCATCGCCCGGTTTTGGGAACAAACGGTAGGCTACAGCTTGCCGGAGCGACATCTTCGGTTTTTTATTGTAAAGTCTGCCGTTAGCGTAAGTGTCTGTGTATGTCCACCCAAGTTCACCGTGCGGGAACAACAGCGGATACTGGAGCGGGTCGTACATGGGTCCAGTTTCGTATAAGCGAAAAAGACCACCGTCCTTTTTGTATAGGAGGAGATCACGGTGTTTGGAAAGGTTCCCATCATCAACCATCGTAACGCCCACTTCAGACACCGTCGGTAAGTTGTGCGTACCTGGGTGGCGATGGTCAGCGTGTAACTTGAACACGACGGTTGGAGTCTCTACTCCTTCCTCGGCCTCCTTTCGCATTTTATCTCCGAATGAGAGATATTGCGCAGCGAAAGGATTAATCTCATCCATGATCTTCTCAATCGCTTCCAACTTCCTTCGGTCGAGGTGTTCAAAAATTCCCTGTCGACGCTCAGCTCTGGCTGCCATGTCAGGGTCGACGATGTAGATCTGCGCAAACTTGGCCGGTGCGAGCTCTCCGTCACTACCCTGCTCGTAATGAGGAAGTAGCGACCCCATGAAATGCCCCATGGCGCCTTGGATGCGATATGTGTAAACACCGCGCTGACCTTGAACATCTCTGTCCTCATTGAGACGGGCGTAACCGCGGCCGTCGCTCCGAGTCGTCCCGATGGATGTAAAAGCGAACACTTGATTGTAAGCGCGCACTCTGTCTCGAAACACCTTCTCTCCGAAGAACTTGTGAAGCACACGGGGACCGCGCGCAACGGCGGAAGTTTCACCCGCCCCGCAAGGCAGCAAGACACCGGAGATTCACCGGGCCACTTCCAAGCGCCGCACCACCCGCACTCAAACTGGTCGGGCAACCGATGGCGTCCGTTTACAACGTTATTTCCGGAAACTCGGGCTTTATCGAAATCCTCATGATTGGCCAAAGCATGACCCCGACGTGTGCTCTTTCGCCGAATACGCGTCTTCTCCTTCGCAGCTTCTTTCTCCTCCTCCGTTTGAGCTGACCGTCTCTGTTGCTGCCGCATTCGATCACGTTCTAGGGCGGCATCGCTGGCTTCCTCTGTTAGTTCTGCGCGAAGTCCCTCATGGTATTCCTGGCTACGCTGTCGTTCCGCCTCTCTTACGGCATCGGTTTGTTCAGCGCGTACAGCCTCGCGGTAAACTCGGTCGCGCCGGCGTGAAGCAACCAACGCTGCATCCGAAAGCGCCAAACGCCATCCCGCTTGGCGCTGTTGACCATCGTCATCTCCTACTGCAACGGTATCGAGATCTGAGGGACCTCGGAGATCTGCAGCAACTTGAAGCACAGATGACTCGGGCTCGTCAACTTCTCGTAGAGCACGATTCGTTTGGGCCAGGAGTGCGTTGTGACGCTGTTGAGCCCGCAAAACCCTGCGACGCTCACTATTTCGTATCTTTTCACGTTCGCGTTGAGATGCCGTTTGTTGGGCTCGGCTAGCTCGTGTCCGCTCAGCATCCCTCGCCCTTGTAGCCGCCACCCGAGCAGGTCGCACACTCGGCGGTCCCGGGGCGGCCACAACCGCTTGATCTTCGACAGTCGCAGCAACAGAAGATACGGCGGCCGGCGCGGCTACCTCGAAGACAGTGCAATCAGGAGCAGCGATCGTCGTGTTGGGGGCGGTACTGTGGATTCAACCACACTCCCTTCCTGAAGGCTGAGCTGCTCCATCTCACTCATGGCGTCCCTGAACCGTTTGCTTGCGGCGCGTCTCCTATTGGTGCGCCTTCGTTTAGACACGGGTGACTCGTACGCACTCGGGGTTGCATTTAAAGCCGTTGCATTGTCAAACCGGTGCTGAAGTTGCTCGCGACGCGCGTCTCTATATAACCAAAAGTCAGGAAGATGAAACCACTGTCAGATGCATGGGATTTCGTACCGCGCTCGTTTAGTTCCCACGATACTGTCCCGCATTTCTTGTCGCTCGTATCCTGCCCAGCGCTGAAATAAAAGCATTGGACAGAGCGTTATATATAATCTAACGCTCAATCAATAAGCACTACCTTGATATATACATATGTAACATGTACTGGACCTAGGCTATCTATATGCCCGAAGGCGGGTGTGACAACAGAACCCACAGCATGTCTCGTCAAAGCTCGTTTCAGACACGACGCACTGGCTACCCTTGTCGATATACCTCCCTCTCTAGCAACAGCAGCCTCAGCACTACCCAGAATTACACGCGAACCTTAATCCGATGCGACAGTAAAACATCTCATATAGCCAAGTTAAACCCCGTTCATCTTTTGGTACCTCACCTCCACTGTTACCCCTTAAGCACTCATGATTTGGCGCAACGTCTCACTACCTTTGGAGACCAAGCTTCAGTTTTTGTGCTGAAACGCGAGCAGTCCCCACCTTTGTTTTCTGGTCGCTTTTCCTTTGGCAACCGTGGTGGACTGTCCGTCGGCTTCTTTACCACTGGGCCCCGCGGCCAGGGCTTTAACCTTTTTGGTTGTAAGGGGTAATGGGTCAGAATTTTGGGCTTTGTTTTTCTTTCTTTCTTTGGGGAACGGAGTCGTCCTTTGGCATCATAGATGTCGAAGGGTCGCACAGACCAAAGTCCGCGTAAATACTGAATAGTACATAGAGCCATTGTAGCTTTAGAAAGAAGGATACTGATAGGATAACACAGTAAACGTTCGTCCTCAAAACAGCGAGTTCTGCTGTCTATTTGGAATTAACATGCGGTTGCATGCGCCCTACCACGGACACGGAAGCACCTTAAAATGTCTCCATCCTAAGGGCCGGTCCCATACACGACAACTGGCCCGATGCTGGGGTGGGCGACCCGGTAAACCGGCTTTTCTCGCCACATGTATCCACCCCAGTACCCCGGATTGGTATGAGATTTCCCATTATGCCGGCGGGCAATAATGGGCACCTCAGTGTCGCGGCTCTCGCGAGCGGGGTTGTGGCAAGGCTGGTCTTGATCTCCTGGGACACGGCGGGGGCCAGCTGCAACCTTTCAAATAACGGAGCCATGCATGGGAACTACAGTACCCAAATGCTATTGCCACCAAATAGCCATAATAAGGTGACGCCGGCAAATGGGCAATATTGTAGATTCGAAAGGGACTGCCTGGTGTCTATACGCCATGGGGGTGTCTCGACTACATGGTCGTGGCACGGCTCCCGCTACAACATCCCCCATGGCCCCGCCGAAGCAGGCACCAGCCCTCATCCTAATCCCACACAGTGACCCCTCGGTTGCCCTGAAGGTACCAGTTATCCGCAACAGGCAGCACTCCCGAAACCGACATAGTTTAAAGTTTATATATTACCATGCAACATATACAACTCATCTATGGCTACCTTTGTCTGCGGCGCGTGCGTACTCCCGTCCCGAGAATCGCCGCGCCGTGCTGTCGTGTCCGGGTGTCGCCGCCAATTCCAAAATGAAAGGAAATGAAAGGGATGAGAAATTCCATTTTTTCGACCAATCAGAGCCACGCTGGTTTTAGCCAATCAGGGCCGCCTTGCTCCGCTCGGCAGCTAAAGACAGCAATTTGTCCAATGAGGGCCCCCTCGCTTTGCTCGGCGGCACGGTTTTGGCCAATGAAAGGTCCTGATATGCGTGAGCGGACGGACCGACAGACAGACACCAAACTGGCGTAGAAGCTTTTAGACTAGCCGGCGCCGCCGCTACGCGGCGGTAGGTCAGCGGTTGGTCAAAGTGGTGAGTGCCGCCTGCGCTGCGCTCCGGCGGGCTTATTCGTTGCCATGGGGCTGGCCTCCGCTTTGCTCCTGCCTTTATTCGACTATACACTTCTTATGTAAAACTATGTGTTACGAAACATTACCCAAATGACTACAGATTCCGCTCTCCATTCCGGTACCGGTCCAAATGAATAACCTTGACCAGATTTATAATATTCGATATTACAGGTGAGGAGAGGTCCTGAGACTCAGGACCTCTCCCCAGGCTGTGTCGCATTCAAATTTAGGCGCGAAACTGCATTCCTCTACTTCCTGCACGCAATGGGGGCTGGATGCCAATCGGGATCAAGAGATCCATTATCAAGGAGCACGCCGCGCACCCTGAGCTGCTGCAGCGAGAGCTTGCTGCATGGGTAAAAGTGGTGTTCAAGCTGCGTCGGACACCAGCGCAAACCACCATCTCTGACATTCTGAAGAATGCCGAGGCGATCATGAGCGAGGCTTACGGTGACGACAAGTCTCGCCGTTCCGTTCAAGTGACGTCGCCCCGACTAGAGAGGCGTCTCTGGGCGTGGATCCAGGAGATGGAGAGGTGTAACGTGTGCGTCTCGCGCGAGCTCATCCGTCTCAAGGCGCGCGACCTGCAAGTGAATCTGTGCGACGCATGGGATCTCACGTTTTCCGACGGCTGGCTGACGGCCTTTGAAAAGCGGCACGGGCTACGTTTGAGGAAGCTTTACGGCGAAGCTGCCTCTGCGGATCCAGAGACTGTTCGCCTCGGCCGGGAACGATTGCAGCTGGTCGTCAAACTCTACGATCCGCAGGACGTCTATAACATGGATGAGACCGGGCTGTGCTACGCCACGGCGCCAGCCTGGTCCATCTGTACCAAGGGGACAGCGGTTCCAAGAAGAAGAAGACGAGAATTACCTTGGCGCTTACCGCAAATGCGGATGGGTCCGACGCGTTGCCGCCGCTTTACTTAGGCCGGGCAAAGCAGCCGCGGTGCTTCGAGAAGCGTACAGCCGCGGAGCTCGATTTCCTCTACAGGAATAACAAGAAGGCTTGGATGACAAGTGTCATATTCCAAGAATGGCTGCTGAACCTCGACCGTGACATGCGAGCGGCTGGTCGCCACATCTTACTGCTGCTCGACAACGCATCCTCGCACAAGGTTGGCGAGCTCGTTTGCACCAACGTTCAAGTCGAGTTTCTACCACCGAACACAACAGCCCACTTGCAGCCGATGGACGCCGGCATTATTGCGGCTTTCAAGCAGGGCTACCGTCGAAAGCAGATCCTATCTGTTTTTGAAAGGTTGAAAGACTTTGACCTCACGCCGCACGAGCAGAACATGAAGAGTCTTGGGGACAAGCCGTATGAAGTCAGCCAGCTGCAGGCAATGGACTGGAGCCGCGATGTCTGGAGTGAGCTGCAGGCTAAACGCACGATTCGACACTGCTTTGAGCACACTGGAATCGTCTTCAGGGGTGGCAAGGAAGACGGTAAGAGTTGTAGCTACATGTACGCTAGCGCAGGTGTTGAGGATGTTTTTATGCAGATTCACTTCTAACCAACCCCAATACTTTATAACCATATGGTATACCTGGAGTGGTACCCGATACCGGAATGGAGAGCGAAATCTGTACTCTGTGTCGAATATCTGCCGGTACACGATATTGTGGGTGTAGATTCCATCCTCCTCTTCCAAATCTGGGTACTCGATCAGCGCCTTGAACCTCGATCTTATAGTAGCCCTGATAACCATCGCGTCCAGCTGACAGTGCGAAACGCAAGGATAGACCAGAGAGAGCCCCAAGTTGTGAGCGGTCTGTCCTTGGGCCGTGTTGATCGTCATTGCGAAGGCCGGTCGCACTGGGAACTGTCTGCGTCGCAGCCGGAAAAGGAACTCACGTTCGTCATCTCCACTAATGAAGACAATGCGAGGAATAGGGCATCCTGCCCTTTGCGCTAGACAGTGCGTTGACGACATGAGGCGTCAAATATACAACCCGTATCCTCGTACCGTTGCAAAGTCCCATGTCTGGGTTTGGATTCCGCATCATCATGATCGGAATGCCTTTCTTAAATTTGAGCTTGTGCAGCGGGATGCATTGATATTGATCGTATGAACAAATTCTCGTTCGAAACACCTGCCGTCGTCGTCTTCCACTGAATCTGTTGATGTATATTCGTGCGGCGCTGCAAGCTGTCGGTCCGCAACCACTTCATTGATACGCTGTATCATCGTATGGTCGTCGCCTGCCACTAAATACCTGGATGTATATCGTTACAATGCCGTCAATCCTCAACCACGTCGTTGGTGCGGTGGCCCATTGCGTCGGTCGTCGTCATAACATAGCAAAAGTATCAGCAGTGAACGACCCGTATATCGTGAATTCTGGTTTCTACGGACGCGTTGATGAGCGGCACCACACACAGGGTGCCGCGCTAGGATATATTTCAGCGTACTCTTTCCTGGACGTATCATCCTGGTTGTGTATTAGTGTATCTCGTGGATACTTCCCGTCATCTTTACACAGAGCGGGGTTGAGGTCGTGTCGGCCGCCTAACATCCACTGCAAGAACGCGAGTGTTCGGACCTTTCTTATAGAACTTGAGTGCTCGGACTTTTCTTATACGCTTCCACGGGAAGTCAATTGTACTCGAACCTTCTCCGGGAGAAGCAAGTGACTGAGATGACATCACGGTTCGAAAATCTTGACGATTTTTCTCATGCGGTTTCTCTCTCACCTCGTGCCAACTGACCGCTGTATTTGTATACTTACTAACTGACAATAGAATCTAAGTTGATATCCCTCGCGTGACTACTGACCCAAGGTACGTCCTAACAGAATTGTCTGTCAACTCACTGCTACGCCTGCCATGCTACTCATATATAGCCATGCACCATTTATCTGCGCATCGCTACTAACGCCACAACTGCAAAATCCGCCCTCATATACATCATCGTATTTCGTCTATAACATTATACTATTGTATTGGGTTGTATAGTAAGTCATTGCGTACATAAAAACACTCTACTTTCCCACAACGCCCTCACACACTGCGAAATCATATACGTTTGGTATACACTACGTCGGCGTGGCGACACTCCACCTCCTGTGAGGGTAAACCGGCGCTGCAAGTCCCCGCTTACTGCATCAGTCTGTACGCCAGTATTAGTATTTTGATGTTTTTGTAATCAAAGCCAATATGTCTTCTTTAACTTGTGTCCAAAGCGGTCGACAGCTGCCGAGGCGCGTCATTGTTTGAAATAATATGTCGGAACCTAGGACTATATGTGCGTAGTGGTCTGGCACACATACATACCCGCAAGCGTACTCGTCGTGGCGTCCCAGCGTGCGTGCTCGAATTCAAATAGGGGTAACGTAGTTAATATGCCTAGATTCATCCAGGTTTAAACACTTCGCCATTTCCTGTACATGCAACGTTCAATCTCTTCGGGTGACGCTGCTGCGACCAGATTTAGGGGCTGTTTCTGGCGAATATCTTGTAATTTTACCTGTTGTGAGGGATGGCACCCGTAGTAGCATCGTCCAAACTCTTCGGTCTAACGCAACGCCTTTAAGCGGTTTAAAAATACTTCGCCACCGTTAGAAATATCACTATTGGTAGTGCTGCCAGATTCAAAATATACTACTACGTACGTAGTAGTACTGAAGTACTACCACAGTCTTCAAAAGCAGAAACCAACTGTTGGTCCGACCGCACATGGGTAGAAGAAACTCATGCAATGTTATACTTGAAAAGTACATGTATTGGTTCACTGGACTATAATTGCCTACACGGCGTTGTGGGGAAGGTTCGACTGGGCGTGAGACCTGATAGCCTCACGCGCATCGCGCGCGTCGCGCTCGAGACGCTTCTTCTCCAGGAACGAGTGCCACACATCGCGACCGCCCTTCTTCGAATACCAGAACACGAGACCCACCAACGCAGCCACCACAATGGCCGCGATGATATAGCCGATAACCTCCACCGCGGTGCTGTCAGCAGTGCACATGTAGACGAGGCCAAGTAGGACGCCAGGTGCCACCAAGAAGAGGATCACCAGGAAGAGCACTGCGGACATGGACCACGCGGCACTGAAGAACGCCAGCGAGCGCGCCCAGTTCAGAATCGGCTTGCGCGTGTAGGGAATCGGGTAGAAGAGCAAGATGCCGAACACGTTGAACCAGAAGTGCACCAGCGCAATGGCAACGGAGTCCGACTTGCCCGTCACCAAGGCAGCGAGCAGCGCAGTGCCGGTCGTTCCCAGGTTGGCTCCGATCACCAACGGGTACACCTGCTCCAGCGTAACAACACCCAGGCCTGCCAGCGGGGTAAGGGTGGAGGTGACGACTGTCGACGAGTGCACGCAGAACGTGATCATCGTGCCGACGAGGATGTTGACGTAGCCGTTGTAGTTCAGCAGCTTGGAAATGAGACGCTTGGTGGGGCCCATGAACACCTTCGCCAGCATCTTCACAAGCGTAAGCAGAGAGCACACGAGGATGCAGAAGCCGATGACGACTGTGATCGCTCCGATGCTGCCATCGCTCAGGCTGGAGCCCTCGAAGACACCGTCGGTGACGAACGACTGACCAGGCTCGCACACGATATCGCCAGTGGCAACTTCGTAGATGGCTTCCTTGTCCACCACGATCATCGCCTTTGTCAGCGGGTTCACGATGGCGTCGACGGGGCTCTTGAAGTCGCCGCTGCTGGCCTTGGCGTTAGACATGGCGATCGACAGCTCCTCCAGCGGGTGGAACAGCACCTCAAGGGGGAACAGCACGAAGACTGACCAGAGGTTGTACATGTCGTGCACGGTCGCGGCCGCCATGGCACGCTGGAAACGAACACGGTCGCCCACCTGGCCGAAAGCCACCATGATGCACGTGATGCAGGTGCCGATGTTGGCGCCCATGATCACGTACACGCCCTGGCGAATAGTCATTCCGCCCGAGCCCACAAGAGCCACGACGATGGACGTCACCGTGCCGGAGCTATGCAGCAGGGCGGTGGCGATGGTACCGATCATCAAACCCGCCACGGGGTTGTCGGCGAAGTCGAAGGCACCCTTGGTGTCGCATCCCAGCGCCAGCGTAAAGCCGTCGCCGATGAACTTGACAGCCACCATGAAGAAGTACAGCGCGGCCAGCGACGCGATGCCGTAGATGACGCCCCACACGATCTTCTCCTGCAGCGTCTTCTTGGAGTACGAGTTCTCCTCCTCATCTTCTTCTTCCACTTGCTTTTGGTGGCAGTCACTGACGACCTCACTCGCACGAGGGTCGAGGTTCGGCGTCGTCACCTTCTCGTAGTCGGTTGAAGGGTCGTGGAGCATGTTGCCAGCTGTAGGTAGTGGTTGGGCTTGCTGGCGGAGTGGCAAATCGGAAACTGGGATGAAGTGAACCGCCACCCGCGAGGTCTCTGCTGGGGTTTCGTACAGCTCACCATGCAGCACTTGCATGCGTACTGTAACTACAACAGATTCTGGTTCACGACAGTAACTTGCCGAGAGTATTTGACTGCGTCTGTGGAATCTAAGTCAGAGGGCAGGACATAGATCTTGCAATCCGTTAGTCACAAGTCGTCCCGCAGTGATTAAAAGTTGTCCGAAGCTGAAAGATGCATCTTCAAGATTCGCCAAGTCGCCCGGGACACCCTGTTACTGACAAAGTCACACAGCGGTGCCTACCGAGGGCGCTAGGAATCTACGATCGCGGTCTACTCGTGATGGGTCCTGCCGGACGTTGCCCCCGCAGCCTGCGGGCCGCATGCGCTGCAGTACCTTCCGCCTTCATTGCCACTGTGCTTTCGGAATGCCTTGCCACCACAGGTGTACATGTAATGTACTGCAGACGTAACGGCACAGAGGCAACGGCTCCGGAAGTCAATTGAACGCACTGAAAAACGATAGATTAAAAAATCGATTAGGGCTGATTAAAATTTTGAGCGCATTTTATGTGCACTGACACTGGACAACTTCAAGCTCGTCTTGTAGAGTCTTGTCTGTCCTCGCGGAAAGAAGTCACCGATCCACCTCATCACTCACTTGGTGTCTGTAAATTGTCGCGGGAGCTTCGCCTCATGGCACGAAAGGCGTGCATGCACCGGGTGGACGCAATTTGGTAGGTTAATCGGAGGTGAAAGGGCAGCGGCGACTTAGGGATTCCTGGCACTCGAAATAACTCGCAAACAATACAAGTCATGTCCTATCTTCCGATAGCTGAGACCATGCCCGATACTGTAGAGTCTATCGGATAGACTCACGTTGCGCGCTGCATCAAGTGCTGGTCGTCGAGCTTGCCGATCTTGGCGTGGTAAGCTTTTGACGATGGTTGGCCGGCGCTGCGCCATCGCCCGTGACAGTCCTGGCAGACATTGCGTCAGGGTCATGGTAGTCTGAGAGAGGGGACAGTAGGCACGTCCTCGTCTACGGTAGATGGGATCGCGTGCTGCGTGCTGCAGTGTGCAGACTTGCTCGATCTGCGGAGACCCGCTCTTAGATTCGAGCATTACGTGTTGATGTGCTCCCAAGGCGAAGACGCCAACCACATGGCGAATCTTCAAGACAACAGCAGGTACATTATTGACCGGTACATGTACGGTATCGTGTAGAAGTGGCTGTGTTCATTGGCCTTCCACTCTGTGGGAGCCACTCATTTCGGGACCCAGTGCTCTTTTGCGCAGTTAATGCGCTTACCGGTAGTTTTGATGCCTTACCAGGTACTGCACTGCCTGCCCTCCCACATACGTTTCAGTGAACAAGTTCTAAGCAAGTAGCGCGAGTCCTCTTTAAAAGTGGTGTACATGTATTATATGTGTCGGTACACTTCAGGCTTGTTGTCCACGACGGCGCAAATCTCGTGCAAATATCGCCGTACATGTGGATCACCAGAACTTTGCCGTGCGTTAGCGCCTGGTGCTGCAGCGTCCAGCGCCTCGTTCATACCCGCGATTAAAATGTGACGTGCTGCAGTGAACGACTGTGAGTCGCCAATCCAACACAGAGAGTTCGATTCGCATGTTCCCCGCAACATACAACCGCACAAGATCATCACAGACGCCAAGGCGAGGTGATGGATGGAGGAGATCTGGTTGGCGATACATGAACGATATGAACATGTACAACCTCCATGTTGTTTTTGCAGCGTAAAACTTCCTCAAGCTTCCGGGTGCAGTAGCGATCTACATTTATTGGTAGCGTGGCCAGTCAAGTTAAAAGTTTGCAACTGAACTTTCATAGAACGTACTACTGTACATGCATCTCGGCTTAATCGATTCATTACAACTTCAAGATTCAGACGGGGAAACGCCCTGCAACGTTGAACCAGACACGGCGCAGACGAATCTCGCGCCGTCGAGGCGCACTGCGAAGGGGGGAGCAAGTGATGCCTATTTAGCGTCACTGGAGACTTGTACATGTCTGAAGCTCTGCCGCTGGCTCTGTCCTGTTGCGAGCGAGGGTCGATCAGCAGTAGACCAGCAAGACGTGCCCCCGACGTCTGGTCTCCGCTGGATTTTATGCCCAAGCCGGAACACGGCAACTGCAAACATATCTCGCTTCTTGAGCAGGCTACGCCGAAAGAACACCGTATGTCGCGCTCGGTTTCAGGAGCACCTATAATACATGTACATGTATTATCAGAGGGTTAATAAACACGTAATGGCCCGTAGCGAGCTGGCACTTAAAGTTCTCCGGCATAAGTTTCCCAGACGAAAGCACCAGCCGCCGCCACATTGGCTGCCTTCTAGTGAACCCCACACATGGCTGAGCTGCTGCCTGAAGCCTCCGCGCGGTACGGTGCATGTCGGCAGAGCGTCCGTCCTCGTCCTCACGTCCTTAGTGAAGATCCCGATGGCGATCTTTTCATTTCGACTAAGCGCGCAGACGGGCCATTATGCACCGCTTATCTTTTGATGGCGAATCGACCAACTATTCCTGCAGCTCACGACTTGAACCGGTACGACGCTGTTCCGCAAAGGACGCTCGCTGTATTATCAAGCAGGTGTGTCAGGCGCCATGCAAGGCAGCAGTGAAAATCTAGCGAGCAGCGCGTCCAATTTCCAGCTTGAAAAATACCAAGCATCAAAAACCTCTTCGAATCGTTGCTGCGACATTCAGCTCGAAAATCCATCCTAGTCGAGATAGTGAGTCCAAGTCAACCGCCTCTCTAGAACCTTCAAAACTCGATTCCCTTCATCATTGGATACCAAAGATCAGACTGCACCTACTGAAGAAACCGTCCGTGGCGACATATTCGGCGACAAATTCGGGCCGCCACCTCTCACGCCGCACACTGCGGGCGCGTCCAACGCCGAGCGCGATGCTCCTAGCCAGCCACCAGCGAGTGCCAAGCCACCGCTGGCTGTTGTCAATTTGCACTCGATTTGCGCGGTGCACACATCGCTGGGCCTGTCTAAGTCCGCACTGGCTCCACCACACAAACGACACACGAACCAACCGGATCCCTCGCCCGCTTAGTCGAAACTCGTGCTCATTTCGGAACTTCCCTCGGCAGAGTCAAGTGGCCAGCAGCTTCTCGACTAAACCTCGGCTATAAACAGCCGACCGCCCTCTGCCCTCGCCGTCCTGATCCGGAGACTTATTTCCATTCTCCTTTTCGCCGGCTGAAGCTCAAGTGACCCAAGATGGCTTCCTTCAAGATGGTCACCGGAGACCTCATCCGCCTCATCGAGACGCCTCGTGAGAAGCAGCACGAAGTGCTCGAAGGTCTGGGCGGCCTCGACGGCGTCGCCGCCGCACTAAACGTGAACATTCGAGATGGTCTCGACAACAACAACACGGCCGACCTCACGAGCCGTGAAGAGTTCTTCGGCAAGAACTACGTGCCCCCTCCCAAGGCCAAGAGCTTCCTGGAGCTCATGTGGGACGCCTTCCAGGACATCACCATCATCGTGCTGACGATCTCGGGCTTCATCTCCATCGTCCTGTCCGTCACGGTGGGCGACCACCCGGAGACGGGCTGGGTGGAGGGAGCCTGTATCATTCTGGCTGTGGTGGTGGTCACGCTTGTGACGGCCATGAACGACTACCAGAAGGAGGCGCAGTTCCGTGCGCTGAACGCCGTCAAGGAGGACGAGAAGATCAAGGTCATCCGAAACGGCCAGCCGGCTGAAGTCAGTAAGTGGAGCCTCGTGGTGGGCGACATTGTGCGCGTCGACCTGGGAGACATCATCCCTGCCGACGGCATCGTCTTCGCTGCCAAGGAGATCAAGATGGACGAGAGCGCCATGACCGGCGAGTCGGACCTGATGTCCAAGAACGCCGAGAACCCGTACCTGCTTTCTGGCACGAAGGTGATGGAGGGTGTCGGCAGGATGCTGGTGGTGTGTGTGGGCGAGAGCTCGCAGGCCGGTATCATTAAGAGCCTCATCAACGGCAACCGTCCGGGTGCCGCTGCCGGTGGAAGCGACGACGGCAAGGCGGTCGACAACAAGATGAACGCCACGGACGACCAGGTCTACGTCGAGATTGCGACCCCAAGGACGGCGGTGCCGTCGAGGAGCCCAAGGCTGACGATGATGAGGAGAGCCAGTCGCCTCTTGAGGGCAAGCTGTACAGCCTGACTGTCCTTATCGGAAAGCTCGGTACGGTTGTGGCGCTCCTTGTGTTCGTAATCATGTCGATTCGGTTCTCGATCGACACGTTCGGCAACGACGACAAGCCGTGGAAGAGCGGATACGTCAGCGACTACCTCGGCTTCTTTATTATCGCCATCACGGTGCTCGTGGTGGCCATCCCCGAGGGCCTGCCGCTCGCTGTGACCATCGCGCTTGCCTACTCCGTCAAGAAGATGCTTGTCGACAACAACCTGGTGCGTCACCTCGACGCCTGTGAGACCATGGGAAGTGCCACGACGATTTGCTCGGACAAGACCGGCACACTTACGACGAACCGCATGACCGTGATGCAGCTCTGGATCGGAGACCAGGAGTTCTCGTCCGCTACTGATGGCGTTGGTGCTCTTTCGGACTCGACCAAGGAGGCCCTCTGCACGGGCATTGCTGTGAACTCGACGGCTGAGATCTTGCCTCCCAAGGTTGACAACGGCCTCCCGGAGCACACTGGTAACAAGACGGAGTGCGCTCTGCTGCAGTTCATCCGCGACGGTGGCGTGGAGTACCCTGAGATCCGTGAGCTGAACGAGGTTGTGCACATGCTGACGTTCAGCAGTGCCAAGAAGCGTATGTCTGTGGTTGTGAGCCGCAGCGCGACGACTTGCCGTGTGTACACGAAGGGCGCCACCGAAGTGGTGCTTGGGCTGTGCCAGGACATGCAGAACGTGAACGGTTCGATTACCGCTCTGGATGACGATCGCAAGACCAAGATCGGCGCTGAGGTGATTGAGAAGTACGCCTCGGTGGGGTACCGTACGCTGTGTCTCGCCTACCGTGACCTGGATGTGCCGGCTGAGGACACGATCAACTGGTCGGACGAAGACGTGGAGAAGAACTTGACTTGTGTGGCCATTGTCGGCATTGAAGACCCTGTGCGCCCGGAGGTGCCTGGAGCCATCCAGCAGTGTAACCGCGCCGGCATCACCGTGCGCATGGTCACGGGCGATAACATCACGACTGCGCGTTCGATCGCCGGCAAGTGCGGCATTATCAGCCCCGGTGACGGTCACCTCGTCATGGACGGTCTGACGTTCCGCAACCGAGTTCTGGATGCTCAGGGCAACCTCATCCAGTCGGAGTTCGACAAGATCTGGCCGATGCTGCGCGTGCTTGCTCGCTCGTCGCCCAAGGACAAGTATACTCTGGTGTCTGGTCTGATGCAGAGCAACGTGGTTCCGCACGGCCCTCAGGTGGTTGCTGTGACTGGTGACGGTACCAACGACGCACCTGCTCTGAAGAAGGCCAACGTGGGTTTTGCCATGGGCATCAGCGGCACTGCTGTGGCCAAGGACGCCTCGGACATTATCCTGATGGATGACAACTTCAACTCCATCGTGAACGCCATCAAGTGGGGTCGTAACGTGTACGACTCGATCGCCAAGTTCCTGCAGTTCCAGCTGACGGTCAACGTCGTCGCCATTTCGCTCGCTTTCATTGGCGCTGTGGTGCTGGAGCAGTCACCGCTGTCTGCCGTCCAGATGCTCTGGGTGAACCTGATCATGGACTCGTTCGCCTCGCTTGCTCTTGCCACGGAGGAGCCTACTCCTCAGCTGCTGGAGCGCAAGCCGTACCCGAAGACGACGCCGTTGATCTCGAAGAAGATGACCAAGCACATCCTTGGTCAGTCGGCCTACCAGCTTGTGCTGCTGCTTATTATCGTGTTCACGGGCGAGAAGTGGTTCGACATCTCGTCTGGCCGTATCACCGACCTGCCGGAGGACATTGAGGACGACCCCACCCAGCACATGACCATCGTGTTCAACACGTTCGTGTGGATGCAGCTGTTCAACGAGCTCAACGCGCGCAAGATCCACGACGAGATCAACATCTTCTCGGGCATCACGAAGAACCGCGTGTTCCTGTACGTGTGCGTGCTGCAGGTTGCTATGCAGTACGTCATGGTGCAGCACACTGGCGACTGGTTCAAGTGCAAGCCGCTTGACTTGGGCCAGTGGCTCGCCTGCATCGGCATGGGGTTCGTGTCGCTGCCGCTTGGCCTGGTGCTGCGCTCTATCTCGATGAAGAACGCTCCCAGCTGGATGGCCATCTGCCGCGAGGTGGACGAGGAGGAGGTGAAGAACATCAAGTCCGGTCGCGGCCAGGAGCTTTGGGTGCGCGGCTTCGCTCGCATTCGCGCGCAGATCCGCGTCATCAAGGCCTTCCAGAAGGGTCTGCAATCCAAGCCTCTCATCAAGGGATAGACTAGTACCGATGTCCGGATAATAAACGTTCTCTCATTCTTGTAAATTGGCTCCTTGTTGCTGGTATTGCTATCATCAGTCTTGGTAAAAAGGCAACTTCATGTTGAAGTGCGCAGGAACAACCCTGCTAAGTACGAGTGCCAAAAACACGAAGAGCTTCCTAGGTCACTCACCACCTCGTCTTTCCTGTAGCAGTTCGCCCATTACTGTAGTATTATCATCTCGACAGACAATCGATGCTGTCCAACCCGCGCTTTCAACGCTGCATGCTGCCAAGTACGTGGATCTGTCCAAGTACATCAATGCTTTAGGCTTTTCGACATACATACCTTGGTACATGGTGTACCAGGTGCAAAGACGTGGGTCACTATTGACGAACGTGTCAATGCGACCCTCCACTTTTTGCCAGGACTCCGCTCGGCACTCGGCACTTTCACCTCTTGGTAGGTGATGATGGTCTATTCTGCAATTTTCCCCGCAAGAGCGCAACGTCGTTCGCCCGCTTTCGTTCTCCTAGTGGCGCTTCCCGTGCTGCTCAGTCTGAGCCTCGTTTCGTATCTCTTTCTGTACCAACTGCCGTCCATCAGCTCCCCCAGGTCTCCTCGACCCAGCAATTCACCAGTATGGCCAAGCACGTCGACCTCACGATCATCGGCGCCGGATTGGCCGGTGCGTTTTCGTTTCTAACTGCTTTTAGAAATGAAATTTGGTTTTTTGCTGAAATGATGTGATTTTTGTGATTTTACAGGTTTAACTGCCAGTCTGGAAGCTGCCAACCTGGACGCGTCGTTAAAAATCCTCCTCGTGGAGAAGGAGAAGAAGGTGGGAGGCAACTCCGCCAAAGCTTCGTCCGGGATCAACGTGGCGCTGGATGCAGCGGACGAGCCGCTGTTCAATCAAGACACGATCAAGTCGGGCGCAGGTCTCGCAGTTGCGAAGATCGTCGACAGTTTTATCCCCAAGGTGCGTGGATTTCTAAAGGAACAAGGGGTCATTTCTAACTGACTTGCTGTGTTGTTAGACTCCTGGTGCCAAGGAGTTCCTGGAGGGCTACAAAGTGGATCTGTCGGTGCTCTCACAGCTTGGGGGCCACTCGGCCAAGCGCACGCGCCGCAACAAGAGCGGGCCGAACATCGGATTCGCAATTATCAGCACTTTGCAGAAGGAGGTCGCGACTCGAGACAACATTGAGATTCTCACGGGAGCAACCGCCAAGAAGCTGCTGCTAGCGGACGAAAAGCAGACGCCAGTGACGGTGAATGGCGTGGAGCTAAAAATGGCGGACGGACAGGCGCTCTCGGTGTACAGCAAGGCCGTGATTTTAGCCACGGGCGGGTTCTCGGCTAGTCACAAGATGCTCCAGCGTTTTGCACCTGGTATGGAGGTTTACCCGACCACGAACGGGGTGTGGGCACAAGGAGAGGGGTCCTCATGTCGGAAGCTATTGGCGTCGACCTTACGCTCATGGACAAGGTGCAGCTGCACCCGACGGGGTTTATTAACCCGAAAGACCGTGAGGCTGGAACGCGCTTCTTGGCTCCTGAAGCCATTCGTGGCTCTGGTGCGGTGCTGCTTAATAAGAAGGGACAACGCTTTGTGGACGAGCTCACTACGCGTGACAAGGCGTCGGATGCGATGCTCGCACAGCCCGACCAGGAAGCGTACATGCTGTTGTTCGAGGACGGTGCGAAGGCCATGGCCTCCGAGCTGCCGTTCTACAAACACATGGGTATTGTGACGATGACCCAGTCGGTTGCGGAAGCTGCCAAGTTCTGTCACTTTGACGACCCACACGCGTTGCTGAAGGAGCTGAACGACTACGTTGAGATCGCTGCTGGTAAGAAGGAGGACCCGTTCGGCAAGAAGACGTTCCCGTACCCGATTCAGCGCATTCCCAGCGTTGATACCCCGATGCAGATTGTGGCGATGGAGGTGGCCCCCACGGTTCACTACACGATGGGTACGTGTGCAAGTTTCACCGCCATTGACGGTCTGTTGTGATCCACTAACACCTTGTTTTTTAAACTTTAAATGATGCTGCAGGCGGCGTCAAGATCACCGAGAAGACTGAGGTGATCCATAAGAACGGTGAGATTGTACCGGGTCTGTTTGCGGCCGGCGAAGTTTCGGGCGGTCTACACGGCGCCAACCGTCTCGGCGGCAACTCGCTTGCAGAGTGTGTGGTCTTCGGACGCGTCTCGGCGCAGCAGGCCGTCAGCACGCTAAGTCAGTAACCACGAATGTGTTGCATGTTTCGTGCTTTGGTCAAGTCGAAGCTCCAAGAAGCGAAGAAGAAGTTGAGTGAGCAAGCTGACAGCCCGTGAATGTTTTCTACTAGGTGCTGTATCGTCCAGGCTTTGAGCTCCGATGTCGTCACCATCCAAGAAGGAGAGCGAAACAATGGTCAATGCATAGTCTCTTGATAGTCGTTTCCGGTTTCTTTGCTTTCGTGGAAACGTCGCCCGACCCAGGAAGGTGGTCGTTATCGAGCAGTGTTATTGCAGGAATGGATTCCACCGCCGGCTACGAGTCTGACGATGGTGCTGACAGCGAGTTCAGCTTCTGCTCGGATGACGCGGAGCAGGTGATCGAGATCTCGTCGCACAGTCGAATCCTCATTTCCCCACGAAAGGTTCGTACTTCGACATGGGGCGACAAGTCACAGCGTAGCGGGAGCAGACGAGTGAGTGCAGGCAACCGAAAGAAGACTCGAGTGCAGCACAGTCCACGATCGAAAGCTAGATGCAGCTCGAACCAAGCTCAGACATCACTGAAATCGGGCTGGGCAAGTCCGCGAAAGACCCCGTCGAACAACCAGCGTGATAAATCCAACAACCGTGGCGACATCTCGGGCAGTGAGAGTGAAAGCAACGACGACAAGCTTTCGGGTCGCGATGATAGTGAAGTATCGGCCGAGGACAGCGAAGATGAATTGGAGACGCTCATCTATCGACGAGCGCAGGTTCGGACTGGAATGAAAAAGTCTACCCAGCCTTCGTTCAACTATCTGAATGAATCAATGCAGTCGCTTGGTTCACCGACGACATCAGGAAAAGAGATGGAAGAGTTGAAAGCCACGCTCAAGAAATTGGCTCGGCATGATGACAGCGACAGCAATCCTCTCATGAAAGAGCCGAACATTTCCTCAGCGACAGCTTTGCACGAATATCTGACCGCAGCAACAGCTCTCGCGGGAGCAAATGCAGATCAGACCCGGTCTACGGAATACCCTGGTCAGAGAACGAGACACGCTTCGTTTCATCCACCGCGTTCGAGCTCGTACATGTCGGCACCACCGAAGCGAATGAAGTCCAAATCTCTGCGAGAAAATGGCACTGACAAGCCTGGGCAGGGCTCTCCTTTTAATGTGCCGGGCAACCCTGCGAGTGAGAGTGAGCGACTGAGTTTCAACAAGAAGCTGTTCAGCACACCACCTCCACCCTTTGGAAGCTCCGGAAAGTTTGGTGCATCAGCTTTTCTTCCTCAGAAAAGCAGCAGCTTGAATGGTGGTGGGGCTCAAAGCAGTCGAGCAGTTTTGTCTGCTCTCAAGGCTCTGCAAGACAAGATTGGCCGGCTTGAAGAGGAGCGGGAGACTTTGAAGCAGCAACTCTCGGACGCCAAAGTAACCGCACGAAAGCGGGAGGCAGAGCTCGCGTCTTCAGAGAAGAAATTCTCGTACGAATTGGACCAGACGAAGGAGTCTGCGCGAGCAGCGTACGATGCTCTGCGCTGTGATCGTGAAGAGCTGAAGCTGCAGCTGGTGAAGTCGGAAGAACGCAGGAAGGCGACGCAGATGGAGCTAAAGCGCTTTCATGAACTCACCAAGACGTTGTCGGAGAAGTCAGATGAATTGCAGTCTCAACTGCAAATCTCTGAGTCACATCGCACACGTTTGAAAGCAGGTTTGATATCACTTGGAGCGTTGAATAGCGAAACAACAACTCACTCTTGTAATGCTTTGTCTGCAGAAATGAAGGAGTCCGAGAACAACCACACGCGCATTGCGAACGAGTTGCAAACGGAGCTTACCCAGATCAGCAACGAACATCAAACTGCAGTCGAGCGGAATGAGCTGCTGGAGTCTCAATTGCAACGTGAATCCAGCAACCTGGCGGAAAGCAGAGAGCGGCTCAAAGACACGGAGGTACGTACGTCTTGTAATTACCACAACTAGGGACCCACTTGTACTCATCGATATGATTCTATTGAAGCAAACGGTGGCGTCGATCTCGCAGGTAAATGAGAAGCTGGTCGTCAAGGTCATGGAGGCTACCGTGACTGCAAACCAGGCCATCAAGCGGAACAAGAAACTCCAGCAACAACAGAGACCTTCAACGCTCTTGAAACCTACTGCTGCGAGTCGTGCAAGCGCAGCTGCAGTCAGTGAAGCGGCGGCACGGAGACTGGAAAATTCGACAGCACAAAGTGGTGCTGCAGCTTCTTCAGCACGAACGCTCAAGAAAAAGAAGCTGGCAGCAGGAACAGCCTCTTCCTCAACAGCAGCGAAGCCGAAAAGGCGAAAAGCGTCAACAACATGACGCTGCTACGAGAGGCAAACCTCGGCAAGTACGTCATCTGCACCTGCATCTGAATTGATACCCAGCACTGCAGACTGACCGTGATTCCGTTCTCTTCAGGAATATCCCTTTTTGCTAGGAAACTCTGTGCAGCCGTCTTTCTCCATCATTGGAAACATCCAGGACGCGCTTCGGCGATGCGACACAACGTACGTGATGCCGACACTTCTTGGCGAAGCACCAACCACACCAGGATCCACATCCAGTTATCAACCAGTAGCAAACCACATTTCCAGCTTGAAACAGGAGAGCGAAGAAACGAATCGGCCCGACTTTGATGGTGATTTAGCGCAGCCGACAGCGTCTTTAGCTGAAGATGTTACAACGGCTGAAGAATTCTCCGATACCCCAAAATCAACTACAGGTGGTTCTCGACGAAATCTCAAACAGAAACCTCCGGCAATCAAAGTATCGACAGATTCCCCGAAATCATACGCGAGCCCGATGCAGGTACGCATTCGTCCTATACTATCCGTGGCAGATGGCAAACAAGCTCACCTTTTGTGTATTCTTCTCGCCAGTCGCAAATTATGGAGGACTTGGGCACCGCTGTCGCAGCAGCCGAAAAGGAATTCAAGGGGCTCAACAAACGATATAAAGACCTTGTCGCCCAGATGGAGGCGAACAATCGGTCAGGATCCGGTAAAGCTGGCAGCTCCACGTGTGCACAGCTGTCTC
Organism: Phytophthora syringae; assembly: GCA_012656105.1. NCBI lineage: Eukaryota > Oomycota > Peronosporomycetes > Peronosporales > Peronosporaceae > Phytophthora > Phytophthora syringae. The sequence goes on from JAAKBD010000006.1 coordinate 383,177, forward strand.
AAGCGTTGGGGCCGCTGCTGGATGAGGTGGAAGCCAAAGCGAAGCAACTGAACTTGCTCCAACAGGTTTACCAGCAAGCAGCCAACAGCACCATCAATCCTCCACGGCACGTCGTGCTGAGCCCAGAAGCCATTCGACGCAAGACGGCGTCTCTACGAGTATTGAACGAGTATCGACAGCTTGAAAGCGACTCCAGGAACAAAGGCAGTGGCCGATCCTGCGATCCTGGAGTGAACGGATTCTTCCATTAGCAGACCCCTTTTTCACAACAACAAAAGCAGTGATCTTAGCCATAGAAGTAGATGCAAAGTATTAGTCCGAGTCTGCAAAGTTCCTGCGTCGTTTCTTGAGCCACCGATGGTTGTCGCGGTGGGGTGGAGAAGTTCTCGCTGGTACTTTTGCAGCAGATTCGTCTACCGAATCCATAAAACAATTAGTGCAAAACATCAAAATTGTAGTGCAAAAATGATTTTTGCACCAGATTGGACTGTTTGCGAGTGCAGAGCGTGACGTCCTCCGCTTTAATCATCTTGCGGTTGGCGTGACGCGCGAAGAATTGCAGCTCCGTCGCCATCACTAAAATAAAACACCACAACGAATATTTGCTTAGGATATGACGCTTTTTCACAATTGATTTTTGGCTTGAAAGTTCACCTTCCGACTGCTTGTAGACGAGGTCCGCCAGCAGCGCCAGGGATTCCTTGGACACGGCAGGTCGGGACCGCGCGAGGGGCTCGTGCTGCTGCTTCTGCGCTGCAAATTCAGAGCTGCAAGTGTGAGCGGGAGGCGTTCAAGGCCGTGCTGCTGCTGGTGGACGCACCTTCGTCGTCGCAGATGCGGCCGACCGTGTACAGGAGGCTCTGGCGCACACGCAGCTCTTCACTCGAAGCCGCTGCTCATTTTTGATTGGCTGGAATTGGCTGGCAATGCTCGGGGAGACTTCAACGTGATCGAACTCGCGCCAATCCTTGGTGACAGACTCCATTGAGACGTGTGAGGAGATGGCAGCTCATAGAGTAGAAGGGAGACGAAAGGGCTGGTTCGACGATGGGCGAGGACGTGGCTCAACGCATTTTCGGTCCCGCCCCGCAGCTGGAGCTGCTGGCACAAGATCATCGACGTTAAAGCAAGCTGCTAAACCGTTGCCGACTCGCAGTGCTGACTGGACTGGTGCGACCACCCTTGAGAGCAGACAAGAGCGACGTTGCTCATATTGCAACAGGGCGGTACGCACGAGAGCTTGCGTGGTACGGCCGCAGGTGTCTGCTGGCCGCCCCGCCCCCCGCCCCCGGCACAGCCGCTTTGCCTTTTCGAGCAGCATGGAAGGCTGCATGAAGCTTCTTACAAACAGCAACCACGTGACCAGGAAGGTAAACTGCCCGCCGCACGATGCAGCCCCAACTGCCAGCATTTGATTCCTTTGGCATGTGCAGGTTTTCGGTGCGAGACACGCGCGGTACGTTTCGTCGGCCAATTGAATTTCGCCAGGGTGGGACCATGGGTGGCTCTGATTGGACAATACACATGTCCCATGGTACGCAATCAACACGCGAGGAAGTTCCCGTGTGGTCCACAAAAACATACGCGTGCTCCCTTTACTGAAACCAAGACGTCACGAGAGGTGCTCACTCACTCTTCGATTCGCTTTCTACGGTAGAGGGCCAGAGTAATTGATCATAATGAGCCTCGAGCAAGGTGCGTCCTCTCCCTCTGTACAGGGAGCCCAATAACAATTCAATACAAACTCACTGCTTCTGTCCCCCACAGACCTCCAGCTGAACGCAGCAGACTTGGATCTCCACGTCGCGGTGGACGGTCTGGATGACACTCTGACGCTTCTGGACGTGGGAGGCGCCACGTTGGGCGCGTCCGTGGACGACATGGACCTGAGCTTCCTCTCGGAGCTGCTGCAGCAGGGAGAACCCGAACCCCTGCCGGATCCTGTGTCGCCTCTCTCGTCCGCGTCTTCTATCGGGAAGGAGCTCGTAATTTCGTCTCCCACTGGAAGGAGTGACACGGCACCAAGCAGTGACGACGAACCGTCACCGACGGCCCAGTCTACTGTAAAGACCCCTGGGGGAAAAGACAGAGGACCGCTTGGCCAAGCGCCGAGCGCAAGTGGCCGTCAGTGCGCGTCGTCATCGCTCTCGCAAGAAAGTGAGTGAACGAATGATCATATTAGAGGAAAAAGGAGTGTAATAACTGACTTATTGTGTGTGTGTAGAACGAGATGATCAATCTGAAGAAGGAGGCGAGCTACCTGAACTACCAGCTGGATTTCTTACGTTCCAAGCACAAACTCATGCGCGCTGATGGCGCCGTGGCAGAGTGGGAAGAGAAGGCCATCGCTCAGCGCCACAAGCGCCGTCAAGCGGAGGAAACCAACGCCCAGCTGCGGTATGCGCTGTTCCAACAGAACGGCTACGTGAGCAACCTGAAGGCCATGTTCTCGCTCAGCTCGCCAGGCAACGTGGAGCTCAATATGCGCCGCTTCTTGCACTCGTACACCCACCTGAGGAAAGATCCGCAGTCTCGTGTACGCGACCTCGCGGCGGTTTGCACAGATGCCAAGCTGGACTTGGGGATGCAAACCGTTCTCCGCGAGACAGAGGGCATTCCCGTGATGCGGCCGCACATTAGCACACGACAGATCAGTACCAGCTCGACAGAGTTTGGCGCCTCTACGGTGGCGGTGTACGCGTTCGACACGATGAACACTGTGCAGGTTTTCCTTGCTGCATGCGGCGCCATCCTGGGCTGTGGCAGCGATTGGCCCAAGTACACGCAGCTGGGCTCGTATGGCAGGGTTGTTGATGCACCTTCGGACAGTATTCGCTACGGCGTTTCTGGCTGCCGCTACCGCAGCGACGACGGCCAGGACGAAGTGTCAATCGAAAGTCGTGGGCTCTCGTACTTCAAGATCATGGATCGATGTGCAGTTCTTCTCTGGGACTACGCGGACGATGACGACTTGCATCCGATGAGCAAGAGCACGTTGGTCAAGCGCGACGTCATCGGAACGTACGTACTCGTAGTGATGTTGTTAATCTGCTCCAGTGTGAGATGGAAGCTGATGACTGCGTTGGTGCACAATTTTGCTTGTTGTGTTCGCAGTGTGGTGGTTCGTCCTGAAATTTGCGAGGATGGCGTCGAGCGCGTCGTGTGCCGCAGCATCTGCACGAAGGTGCACTCGGTCAACATGAGCAAGCTGTCTCCGGACATTCTTCGGTTTGCCGAGAGCAAGAAAATGGGGGCGCAGATTTGTGGCTCGACGGTCTATCAGACGATCGTTGGCCACTGCCCAGACGCGAGACCTGTGTCCGTGTAAGGCGAGCGGTATGTGTAGTTGAATATTTAGCATTCGCGTGACGAGGAAATGAACTCTTTCCCTTTGACAAACTGAACTTGTACAGAGTGAACGCAAGAACTGTGTTAGCGGCCCTACAAAAGTTTGTCATTGGTGCAACTTAGAGCCCTTCACCAATGTTGCCCAATGTTGCTCAACTACCGGAGTTTGTCATTGGTGCAACATTGAACCCCTAAAAATGGCCACTGTTTGTCGTCTTTATTTAGGCAATGTTTGCGTAAATGAAGACGAAAACTAGGCTACGCGAAGGCTGGGACAGGATGCCTCGCAAAATAAAGTTTGCACCAGTGGTATCCCGACTCGCAGCGGCCACAACGCTGCACTAACAATCATCTCGTAGGCAAAACCAATACCCCGATTTATCCCTCAACGTGGACCTCGTACTGCTCAGCTAGGCCAAAACAGCGCAGCTTGGTCATGTACAGCGCATCTCCTGCGCCTGCTCCGCAGCCGCAGCATCTGCGCGGGATACCGTTCGTTTAATGCGCGCTGTCGACGCGATGGACTGGACTGCCCACAGAAACAAAGGCTGGGCCTTCGTCATGGCCGAGTTGGCCCATTGCACAGCCAACTGACGGCTGGTTTCCAAGTGCCTGTAGTGGGGCAATCCATCTCACTTGCGAAACCATCAGTCAGTCCAAACGCATCGGTTTGACAAAAGCAACGCTACCGAAATACCGGTGCGGACGGACAGAGGATGTAACGGGGTTACTCTATAAAGTACGGTTGTGTAAGGTCACCCAATTTGGTGTGACCACACTCTCCCTAAAACAGTACTCAGTACGTGAAAGTTAACAAGATATCAGTAGGTGGCTTCACAGCCAATAGATACGCATTAGACTAGGCTCTACTATGTTAGATAGTGAGACCTATAGATTTACACCAGGGCGGCTCTGCCGCCGATAGCAATAATACATTCAGTTTACCTTTAACCTTAAGAGTTTCATTGTCTTGTAAAGACTGTTACTTCTTGGAGCCTGTACGCTACTGTCGTACGCTCGTCCCTGTTCTTTGTATAAGAACGTCAAGGTAACCTACCTGCTTAAGAGACTCGCTGAGTCCGACTAAGTCTTCCTCTACGCTACAGTCTACGGCAGCCCCGCTGCACTTGGTAGCACTTGTTGGTCAATCCTACACCTCAGTCGTTACGACTGTCCCTCTGTGAGGATGGAGCATATCACCCACTTACAGGCGAGTCAACAAGACGGGCTTAAAAAGCTGATGTCTTTGATCGGACCGGAAGGTGTGGCTCATCTTGCTTCGCAAGGCCCCGACGCTGTCAACGCGCGTCTGGAGGCGTTCTCAAACTATAAAAATGCTCTGGTAGAGCACATCGAGCAGAAGATGACTGCGGCCGCTGCGTCTACGACGCCCAGGCCCTCATCGGATGGAGCTCCCAGAGCCAAACCACTCATGGTGAGCGTCAAGACCTTCGAGGGCAAGGAAGGAGAGAATCTCCTGCTCTGGGTCAGAGAAATTGAGATGGCTATGACGTCCGCCATGCTCAAGACCGAGCAGCAGCGCGTGGCGCTAGCTATCTCAAAGCTCGGGGTCGAGCGCGAGAATGGTCACTGACCTGCGGTACGTCCGTGGACGCCGCCTTCCCCTCATGGGATCAGCTTAAGCTGCAACTCTCGCGAGTTTTCTCGCCGCCTAACCAGGCATATCGCGTGAGGTCACGCTTCGTTGCTACCCGACAGAGTAAGAAGGAGTTGGTGGACTTCGTCCAAGAGTTGCGAACTCTGATTACCGGTATGGCAGCGGATCCTCTCCTCGAGGCGGTCACGGTGACCATCTTCATGGAAGGTCTCCGCACTAGCGTGACCAGGACGGAAGTCTTCCGTGTTCACCTTCTTCTTTTGAAGAAGCCGTGAACGTGGCGTTGAACGCCGAGTTGAACTTCAAGTCCGCTCGACTTGGTTGGAGTGCTTCGCACAACAGCTCGTCTGGAGCTTCGGGCTCGTCCAATGGACCTGAGCCGATGGATCTCAGCTACGCTGAAGACGAAGAAGCTGATCTTCAGACTGCTGAGCAGCGCATTGGCGTTCGCCGCTGTTATGTGTGCGGGAGCACGCAGCACCTGCGTCCTGGGTGTCCGCTTCGCAAGCAACGCCAGGCTCCTATGAGCCGAGGCCGCGCCTCTGACCGGAAGCCGGTCCCTTGGCAGGGAAACGCCAAGACCCAGTAGGCGCGGGGCGGCCTGCTGGGGAAGAACTCTGTTCTGTTGAGCCTCTGAGAGGAGGTCAGCAGGGCTTGCCCCGGAGCTCCGTGCTTTATAACACGGAACGTGTATGCAAGCCGGGCTTGCTGGTCGTTGAAGCGACCGTGAAGGGCTTTAGTAAGCCATGGGTAATCCGTATCGATTCTGGTGCGTCGGGCAATTACGCTCGACGCGCCACGATGGAAGGAAGTCAGCAGTATGCTGAGGCGCAAGTGGCGCGAGTGCGTGACACGGTCACTGTTCGTCTTGCGACGGGAGCCCGTGTTACGGTGCCTAAGCTTCCTGTGAACCTGGGCGTGAAGGTTTGGACTTCGATAGCGTGGAACGCTGTTTGGTCCTTGACCTGGATTCGAGATACGATCTCATCTTAGGCACGGCCTGGCTGGAACGCCATGAGCCATGGATCGATTGGAGGTCTAAGACCTTAGGCGCTACGCGCTTGCCTCCTAGCGGAGCTTTGGCGAGTCATGAACCCACCTCTGCTAGGAAGCAAAAGCGCTATTGGCGCGAGCACTGGACCGAGACGGTCAATGTGCTAGATATTGGAGTGTCCGAGTTAATGGACACTGGCGTCACTGACGCGAGCCCTGAGCACTGCTCTTGGGCTGAACGTGGAGTGGCACGTAAACCGCTGAGCGGCCCTCGTTGTGTTAACGAGCTGTCGCTGTCTGCTTCCGAAAGCATGGTCAACCCGGTGTCGAGACACGCGGGGCTGGGCCCTTCCGAAGCGCGTGGGGTGACACGCTATTCGCCGAGCGACGCTCGCTCTGATGAGCAGCCTTCGCTGCATGCCAATGATGGCGTGGTCGACGGAACGTCGATGCATCTTGGGCCTGGCCCTAGTGATGCGCGTGGAGTGGCACGTAATCTACTGGGTGGCGGCTGCGAGTCAGGCAGCCCGCTGTCGGATGTCGGTAATGACATCGAGTCTCCTTTGGAGCAACAAGAGGTGAGGGCACCCGAAGACGCGTTTGGTCTTAAAACCCTGGTCTCCCCGAGACGTTCGGTCTCCGCGAGGAGACGGCAGTGACGCCGTATGTCGACTGCGAGACGAAAGGCGTCTGTCCTGATACAGGAGTTATCCCGAGTGGAGGATGATAGCGAACAGCTATACACACTCATGGATGGAGTGACTGGCGAGGCCAATGGTGAGATCACCTTGGAAAGTATTCCCACAGTCGATGCTCTGCTAGAGCTGGACGAGATGTTCGTCGCCGAGTTTGGCGAGGCCTTAAAGGCGGGTGAGTTAACCGAAGTGGTCATGATACGACCCGAAGAAGAAGAGTTGAACTCTTCGTCGCTTATGGATGAAGCAGTCCTTGAGGACACCTAGAAGATCTTAAGTGATCGTAGTGGATCCGCGATCCTGAAGAATCCCTCGGATCCCTTTTATCATTTGGTGAAGGACTTCCAAGACGTGGTCTCGAATGACCCCCCGTCATCTCTACCTCCCTGCGTCATGAAATTGACCTGGTTCCTGGAACCAAATACTGCGTTACACGGCAGTGGCCCTTGCCAAGGAGCAGTGCGACGTCATTGACGCCTTCTTCAGTGCTAAGCACGCGGCAGGAATGGTGCGAGAGAGCAAGTCTCCACATTCCACGCCGACATTCTGTGTCAGAAAGCCAAACGGGAAGTGGCGTATCGTTCACGCTTTTAATAAGCTCAACGCAGACGCCGATTCCTAGAAAGGATGTTCTGCAGAACAACATGGTTGGCAGTACAATGTACAGTGCGCTCGACTTAGTCGATGGTTATTACCAATTGCTCATGCGTACGAGCGATATCCCACTGACAGCGGTGAGCACTCCGAGCGGTATGCTCTGGGAGTGGCTCGTGATGCCCCAAGGGCTGTCGAACGTGCCTGCGACGTTCAATCGTCTTGTGACGCAACTATTCAGGCCTCTTCGAGCGTTTGCACAAACGTATTTTTATGACATCTTTGTCCATAGTCGTGCGGAGCACGGGAAGTCGGATGTGGAGAACCACATCGATCATCTACGAGCGGTGCTCGAGTGCATGCGCACTAACAAACTTTACGCTAACGCGTCTAAGTGTATCTCCGGTGCTGAAGAGATTCCCTTCTTGGGATGCTTTATTGGAAAGCGTGGCCTTCGTGCGGACCCGCCAAGGTCAAGTCCATCGTGGACTGGCCTCTTCCTCGCAACCAGAAGGATTTGCGGAAGTGGCTTGGCCTGGCCAATTACTTGCACAATACAGCAAGAACTATGCTGAGATGGCTCGGCCATTGTCCAATCTCCTTAAGAAGGATGCGGACTGGTGTTGGAACACTGAGCATCAAGATGCATTTGAGGAGGTCAAGAAGAGTCTCCTTCATGCACCGATCCTGGCGTTGCCAGACCCTGAACGTCCGTTCAGCGTCGTCTGTGACGCATCCGACTTTGCTATTGGCAGTGCGCTTTTACAAGCTGATGCCGATGGGTACGAACGCGTGATAGCGTTTGAGTCTCGCCAGCTTAAAGCTGCAGAGAAGAACTATCCAGTTCATGACAAGGATCTCCTTGCAATGAAGTATGCCCTTGTCAAGTTCAGGGTACACCTGCTTGGTTCGAAACCATTTGTGGTCTTTACAGACCATGCGTCGCTACGCACTGCGATTCAATCGCCTCATCTCTCGGAAAAGTTGGCCAGGTGGCTGTCCTTCTTCGCGGAGTACAACTTCGAGGTGAAGTATAAGCCTGGCAGGCAGAACGATCTGGTGGACGCGTTATCGCGTCACCCAGACTATGATCTTGCTCATCTCACGACGGTGACTTCGTCTGTGACGACGTTAACCCGCGCCTGCGTATGCGCGCGATGATATGTGTGTAGCTCTGCTACGTGCTCTTGTGAGCAAGGAGTTTGAAAACTCGGACATTAAGTTGTCGGCGCGCCTGCGCGCGAGGTTACATCGCTATTCCATCGATGATGGCCTGCTGTACTATAGCACGGATGTTGAGGACACTCCCCGTGTCGCGGTCCCTCATGATGAGGATCTCAAGTTTCGCATCCTCTATGAGGCGCATGATACGCCGCTTAGTGGCCACCTTGGTCGTGAGAAGACCTATGGCTCGGTGAGCCTGACGTATTGGTGGCCCCAGCTTTACAAGTGGACAAGCACTTACGTGCGCACATGCGAGACGTGCCAACGGGTGAAGCCTTCACCGCAGGCGGCTGCGCCGCTGGCAAGTTTGCCTGTACCCTCCGGGTGTTGGGAGTCCATGAGTTAGGACTTTGTGTTCGGTCTTCCTAAAGACCAGGATGGGAACACAGGAATCGTGATCTTTGTAGACCGATTGAGTAAGATGGTACATCTTGCGGCAGTGCCGGACACCATCGATGGTGAAGGTACAGCGAAGCTGTTTATCGATAGGGTGTTTCGCCAACATGGCTTACCCGCATCGATTGTCTCGGACAGAGACCCCCGTTTCACGGGCCATTTCTGGTCGTCCGTGTTTACCGTGCTGGGCACGAAGTTGGACATGTCCGGTCAAACCGAACGCGCGAATCGCGTTGTGGAGGATATCCTCCGGAGCACTTGTGCCGACAAGCCAAAGCTTTGGAGCACCATGCTCCCACTCGTTGAGTTCGCATTGAATAATGCAGTGCATGCCTCTACAGGCTACACACCGTTTTACGTGAACGGCCTCTCTCACCCACGCGTCCCGTTGACGCTACCACTCCGTGGTTCTGGGCTTGGTGGGGAGGAGAGCTCGATGAGCGACTTGCTGAAGTCAGCCTACTACTGTTGAGAAACAGGTTGATGATTTCCTATCAACGCGTCTGAATGTCCTTAGACATGTGCTGACGCAATGGCTGAGAGCCAAGACAAACAAAAGGAATCCGCAGATGCCAAGGGCAGACGAAATGAGCAAAGCTTTGAGGTCGGAGACCTGGTTTTATTGAATGCGAAAAACCTACCTACACATGCAGTGACCGCGGTCTTCAAGACCAAGCTGCGGCCGCGCTTTGTGGGACCTTTCAAGGTCGTGGCCAGGAAGGGCCTGGCGTACACGCTCAACCTCCCCAAGAGGATGCGAACGCACCCGTGTTTTACGTGGGCTTGCTCAAGCCGTACCGGGACGCGTCGCAGGTTAGCTCGGAGGAGCTGGCGCCGGTGGCGGAGCCACAGCGCCGGGCAGAAGACGGAACAGAGCGTCAACCTGCCCCTGCATCCGAGCCACAGTCTCCACGAGCTTAACAAGCTTCTCAACAGTCGCAGACTGAGTGCGCTCAAGAGCAGCCAAGCGTTGGACGCATGACTCGGGGTTCTCAACCCAAGCGAGCCGACTTGCAAAGTCATCGATCAGGTTTACCGACTGATCATACGCCCACTCTGCGCCGTCCAGAGTTCGACGGAAGCGATTCACATCGCATTGCAGATCCTGCACCTGCTCAAGAGTTGCAATCAACTCCGAGCGCTACAGCGGAGGATCGTCCTCCATCGGCTCATCAGCCTTCTCGTTTTCTTCGGCCGCCGCCGGCGTTGCTCGATGAGCAGGGAGATCTCCACTTCCATGTGGAAGAGATCTTGAAGCGACGAAGTCGCCAGGGTCATACCCAATATCTTGTGAAGTGGAGGGGTTATCCTCACTCCGAGAACTCGTGGGAGTTCGAGGGCCCGCTCCGGCAAGATTGCCCAGACGTCGTGGACGCTTTTGATCAGAGTGATCTAATGCGTGCCGCGCACCAGCGACCGCGTCGTCGGTCGCTCCACGCTTCCCGCCAATAGGCCGGGAAGCGAGAGGATCAGCAGCTGCGCCCAAGCACTGATCCTGAGCTGCGGCAGCAAATGCTGCAGAGCTCAACGGAGCATAATGAGAAATCTGAGCTTGGTATTTCTTTCCTAGAGTACCTTTCGCTCGACCCTTCGCGTACTCAAAAAGTAACTTGCGCTCGAGGCGCACATCAATTTCGGAGAAGCTGGCTCGGAGAGCCTCCATTGACGATAACTTTCGGCTCCGGTGAGCTCAAGTAGTCATCAGAGTATCATACTCAGACTCCGTTTCACCAGGCGCCAGCGCCAACACCACAGTGCGTACCATGGGTGCTCGTTTGAGCTTGAAGACGAATGCGATATTCGCCAATGGTTGAGATCTGTGGGGTCAAGAACCGAGCGCGCAGCGCTTGACGAGTTGCCAACTCCGATGCCGTGCGAGCCGCTGGCCCAATGACATGCGATGCCAACGGCCGATTCCCGAGTTGTTTTATACTTCTCGGGATTGGGGGTTGTGAACCGATAATCCGAATGCGGATCGAGCAGAGGCTGAGCCACAGGGTGGCGGGTCACGGGAGCCTCTTGCTCATTGAGTTGCAGCTCTTGGACCTCGTCGAGGGATTAGAGATCGGAGGATCTTCCTCGAAACCGCGCGAGGCGCGCAGCGCGTTGAGACCTTCAACGCCGGCTCGTTCAGCGAACGGATTAGGAGCACGAAGCGCTGGGCGCTCAGCGGTCGCACTCGGTGCAGGGGTTCATCCTCGTGGAGTTCCCCGGGTTGCACTCTTCATAGTCCACTGAGGTCTCGGTGAGTTCCTCAAAGAGGGCTTGGTTCGCGGTACACGGCCGCTTGGGCTTCGGAGCCTTGTGACTGGACATGTCCGCTGGAGGATGCCGGCGCTTTTGCTCGGCGTAGTACTCGTGTACTGAGAGCTTCTCAAGCGCGGGAGACAGGATGTCTTCGAGGCCACGGGCCGGTAGTGCACTCGGTGCGGGTGATGTGGGGCAGGAGACTGGGATCAGTCGTTGGTCAAATGATCTGAAGCAGTTGTGAGCCATAAAACGGGCCGTCAGCCAGCTCGAGGAGTACTTGGAAAGTTCTGGAGCGCGGAGCTTGATGGAAGGTGACCCCGTCACACGCGTCAGTTGACGCTACCTCAATGAGGCGAATTGTCGAGTGACGACACGTGGTGTCTTCAGTCTGGAGGGGAGAGTGTAACGGGGTTGCTCTATAAAGTACGGTTGTGTAAGGTCACCCAATTTGGTGTGACCACACTCTCCCTAAAACAGTACTCAGTATGTGAAAGATAACAAGATATCAGTAGGTGGCTTTACAGCCAATATATATGCATTAGACTAGGCTCTACTATGATAGATAGTGAGACCTATAGATTTACACCAGGGCGGCTCTGCCGCCGATAGCAATAATACATTCAGTTTACCTTTAACCTTAAGAGTTTCATTGTCTTGTAAAGACTGTTACTTCTTGGAGCCTGTACGCTACTGTCGTACGCTCGTCCCTGTTCTTTGTATAAGAACGTCAAGGTAACCTACCTGCTTAAGAGACTCGCTGAGTCCAACTAAGTCTTCCTCTACGCTACAGTCTACGGCAGCCCCGCTGCAGAGGACTCCGCGACGCAATAATCCTGTTTGGGCTGTGCTGTAAGCACTTCGTTGCTTCCTATCCTAGAATAAGGCAATGTTCAACTTTGCAGTGTTTGCTTAAATAAATTAAAGTCGCGCGCTGGACGAAGAAGCTCTGAAATTTGGATTGCAACTTTATTTGGTACACACATGCATAGCTAGACGATGCGACTTTCGTCTCTCTGTCTGGATGGCACCGGTAGCTTGAGTACATGTCCAAATCGGAATTGTCAATCCACTGTCAATCGGTTGATTAAATTCTTTCTTATTCATCACCTTCATCATCGGTGAGCTTCGATTCTCGTCATATATGCGGTCGACATTGTCGATTCTTGTCCTTGGTTCTGTATCGACTACCAGTAGCCGCCAATCTTCCTTCACAAATAATTTGATTGACGGCCTTAGTCGAATACTGATGCAGCGTGGACACTTTTTCGGTCAAGTAAGCAGTATCAGGCTGCCGGTCTATCAATGCTTCGCCACTCCAGTCATCGCCAGAATCCTGTTCAGTCCTGAAATTTGTACGACATCATCGCTTGTAAAAATGTCAAAATCACTGATTGTCTTGCTGAAGATGTCGCTTGTTCTACCGCTTAAAGACTGGCTGTGCGTAGTGCGTCCGGGCTCTCCGCTAATCGAGGGGTTATAGCGAGTATCGTCATCTTTGATTGAATTAGGACGTCAAGTGGATCGCTATCGTCGGGTTTGGACTGCTGATCGCTTCCTATTTGAGATATCACGCTCTGAATTTGGGAAATCAGTGACGGTAGTACTATCATGCCATCTCGTTCTCCTTCTTTACCCTCCGAGTCAAAACCCTCGTAATAATCTTTCAATTTCTGCGAACAGGATGAGATCATGTCCAAGTTTCCGATTTCTAGCGCTGTTTCCAATGTTCCTCTCGGCAGAAACCTGTATGATTCACCAGAAATCTCACTAACCTGACACTCCCCGACAAATACCGCGTGCTAAAGCAGCCGCATCCCAAATAACTAAATTATCCATACCGAACAAAGATTTTGTGTGGCATCAGCTGCTTTCTCCTGTAAAGTTTCGATGAGCTCCTCCATGTTGTAAATCGTTCCTCTTGGGTCGCGTTCTAGCAGCAACTTCACGATCTCAAAGTATTCATCCGCCAGCTAAACGCAGAAGGCGAGGGTGGTTGAAACCGTATGCTGGTACAACCGAGCAGTAGGATAGTGCGGCAGCAATATATCCGCGATATGGATGGATCCCCTCGTAACTTTCAAGAGCTTGAACGACGGCATCCCAATTCGTCGCGTTGCCATTAGAAAACCTGCCACAATCTAAACCCTTTTTCAGAATCAAGTAGCGTTGGTTGATTGCTGCTTCAACCAAAGCTTCCGCCTCACCAACATCAATATTCGGCGCAGGCTCGTCGGCAGCGGCGATGTCACGAAGCAGAACGTCACTACGGGTGTCTAAACTCTGAAAATAAATTTTAGAGAATACAAAAATAAGTTGAAATTAAGAGTAGTAGTTAAAAACTGTGCTTTGTTTTGCTTAGGCAGTATTAATGTGCTTCTAAGCTACACGCACGAAAGAGGGCACTCGATCAATGTCCTCCTCGCTTGCTCATTCTTGCTCAAATGATCTTCATTACATTCGATACTACCCCGATCTTCTGCATTAATTTTAAAATGCAAAGTCAACGTATCACGCCACAAAAATGAGCAAGCAAGGAAGAAAGTGATACGTTGACTTTTCGAGGGTCACATTCCGAACGACAAGTGCCTTAGCCCGAATGGACTGCAAATGAATGGGTCGGCGAGTTGTGGGCAAATCGAGACACCCTGGAGCTGCCTCGGGGCTAGGGGCTTTTCCTTCAGTCGACTCGTCGGAATGGGGCTTTCCCTTAAGGACTCGCAAATATCTATGTGGGTTTGCTTGCTGCTGCAACGCGTTTTATATGAAGCCCCCCTCATTTCCATTTGGGGTCACCGGTTCTATTATCAAATGAAAAAACTTACTACCAGTGGTGGGTATAAATCGATTTGCAACGATTTTGATTGCCACTGACTGCAGTTTACATTGCAATCGTAAACCGAAGTGCAGTTGTGTCTTGCAATAAGCGAGCACCGTCCAGTTTTCATTGCAATATGCAGTTGAATTGCAGTAATGACCGGCAAGTATTACCAGATGGACTGGAGCCTTTGGTACAGGCTCGAGGACACCCTAGTAGCAAGCCACAGGAGGTCGACTGGGAGCTGAGTCTTTGCCGAGGACTAGTTCTCGATTATAGTTGAATATGCACTCGATGAGCATCCGAATGTCGCAAAGGACACTGCATGTTTTCCTGCAATCAGGTATTGCAATAACCTATGATACGTCATGCAATCGATCATTTGTATTTTCCATGGCGTTGCAGTCTGGCATTTATTTTGCAGTACTTTTCCGGCGGAAAGACCAATGTATTTTTACCGATCACTGCTTACTACGTACCAAATACTTGTGTTCTTGTTTCTCCTTCCGCGCGAGAACTGCGACTCCCCGGATCCTTGGGTCCGGTCCTAATGCTGCTTGATATGCTACTTGAACTGTACTACAGTAGTACTTACTACGTAGTACTACATAGTACTTATGTAGTAATGCAATAGTACTTACTACAGTAGTAAGTGGAATACGTAGTGTAGTAGTAAATTGCTCAAATGAGGACTTCTCATCATGCAAGCGAGTAGCGACCTGCCCCAGCCTGGGGCGCAGGACACCCCACGAACGCAGCATTCGATGCGGGTTCGCGGCACACGCTTCTAATGAATCTCTCGCGCTAACTCCTCACTAACTCGTCGTTGTTTGCCCCACCCAGACTCTCAATCTCTTGCCTTTCTAGACGGTGGAGGGCGAATGGACGACGCAGACCTGAGCTTCTTGGACGAGCTCCTTCCGCCAGACATGGACGCCCCCGTGACGGATTTGTCCCCGTTTTCGTCGAGCCTCAGCTTGGAAAGCAGCGACAGTGGTGGCCGTGCTCAGTTTGCAGAAGAATTGGACCTGTGGCGAGGTGCGGAGCGCAAACGCAAGATGATGTCACCCCAGAGTCGGAGGAGGACAACCGACGCAAACAACGGAGTGCCAAGAATGCTCGGTATCGCTCTCGGAAGAAGGTAAGGAAAAGGAGCCCTGAAATGTGAGCTATAGGTGTGTTTCTAAGCGCTTATGTTGTGGTAAGAATGAACTGGTGCTGTTAAGGGAACAAGTCTCTCGCTTTGAAGAGCAGTTGGAGACGCTGCGTCGGACGCGGCGAGCTGGTAGTTCCGCAGCGTGTTGGGAGGAACAGGCCATCACGCAACGACGTAAGCGACGCCATGCGCAAGACGTGAACGAGCAGCTACAACAGGCGCTGTTTGCACACACAGGCTTCGTTCGCAAGCTCAGGTCGGTCTTCACCGAGTCGGCACCTCCGAGCATGGCGCTCAACATGCAGCATTTTCTTCACTTGTACACGCACCTGCGGAAAGACCCGCAGCTTCGGTTGCGAGATTTGGAGGCGATTGGGACACATACCAAGCTGGACAGGGCAATGCAAGTTGTTCTACGCGAGACGTCCACCATCCCAGTATCAACTTCCCCGGAGATTTTGTTCCAAGAGCTTGATCTAGGGTCGGAGAACCTCGGGAAGACAAGCACCGCGGTGTATGCGTTCAACACGACGGATGCTACAAAGGCTTTTGACGTGGCGTGTAAGGCCATCCTGACTACGTGTGGCGTTTGGCCAGATCACTCCCGTCTTGAATCGTCCATGACCTTCGTGGACATGCCTCCTACCAAGTTGAACGTTCTCTATGGCATCACGTGCCACCGCTACCAGCACAACTCCACAAAAGCCCAAGCTTGGACCGAGGCGCGGGATATCTACTATTCGCGCATGGTCGGTTCGTGCGGCGTTCTCGTCTGGGACTTTGTCGATGCCGACGACGTGTACCCTCTGAAATGCAACACGCTCATCAAGCGCGACACTGTAGGAGCGTAAGTTTTACTGTTTTTCTTGGGGAATGTGTAATGCTAACTGAATGTTGTACAGATTGGTGCTACGTCCTGAAATCTGCTCGGATGGCGCAGAACGTATGGTTTGCAGAAGTATTTGCTCTGATATGCAGGTATCGATCAACGCGCCCAAACCGGCGTTGAAAGTGCGCGAGTTCGCTCTTCTAGAAGACATGATGGTGTACGAAGCAATCAAGGAAGGCGCGACGGACTGGCAGGACATCGCTGTGTAAATTTGTTGATCAACTTTCGGACTTCGTACATTTTCCCCAAATTCATTCAAAAGCAACAATGTTTTGGTGAATTTTGCTGCTGTGCTATAATAATCATTTGCAGATGTCACTTTGTCGTCATTTTTGAATCGGCTCCAGCATGGAGAGAGAGGACGAGCACAAAGCCGCGTCACCGATTCTCCACTTTGGCGCTTCCTCCGACCTCGGAGCGCTCGATATTGGTGCGACAAACGCCGCCTCCCTCGCGCTTTTATTCCGCCTCTAATAACGTGCCCTTGTGTGTCTAGATTTCTCGGATGTTGGGGAGATGGAGCTGCAAGTGGACGCTCCGCTGGAGCTGAACGCCCACGGAGTCGTGGCGCGCAGCGAGGACGGCCAGCTGGACGACGTCGACTTGGACTTCCTCTCGGACCTGTTGCGACCGAGCAGCAGCGAGTCGGGGACGTCTTCGCCAGCAGAAAGCAGCAGCTGCAGTGACGCTGCTGACACGGGCAGCAACAAGGAGGGAGTGGACCGAACAAGACGCTGTCCTCGACGTCGTCGTCGTCGTCGATGGAGGCGGTGGAAGCTGAGCCAGAGACGGAGAAAGGCGCTCAATTGGACCGCAAGGCGAAGCGGCGAGCACAAGTTGCAAGCAGTGCACGACGCCTGCGATGCCGAAAGAAGGTGGGGAGTTACTGTAGTGACTGATGATTATCTGGTGGTTAACTAACCTGTTGTTGGTTGTGTTTGTGAACCTTAGTACGAGAACGCGATGCTGAAGACGGAGGCGAATTCGTTGGAGAAGCAGCTGGACACGCTGCGCTCCAAGCACATGCAGATGCGAGCGAACGGCGCTGTGGCTGCGTGGGAAGTGAGGGCGATCGCGCAGCGCCACAAGCGACGCCAGGCGGAGCGGACCAACGAGCAACTACGACACGCGCTGTTTGTGCAGAGCGGCTTCGTGCGAAACCTCCGGTCCATCTTCTCCGAGTCGATGCCTTGCAGCATTGAGCTGAATATGCGCAACTTCCTGCATACGCCCACGCGTTTGCTGCAGGATAAGCAGTCGCGTGTGCGCAATTTGGAGCGGGTGTGCACGGATGCGAAGCTCGATATGGCCAAACAGATCATTCTTGACGAAACGGGGACTGTGAAGGCATTTACGACGCCGCACATCTCCTGCAAGCAGATCGACCTAGGACGTGATGGGTTCGGGATGACCACGGTAGCCGTGTACGCGCTGGAAACGAGGAACGCGTGCAAAACGTTCAAGGCCGCGTGCCATGCCACAATGAACTGCGCAGCGGTTTGGCCGAACTATACGCTCGTAACTTCCTCGTTGAAAGCGGTGGATTTGCCCCCACGAACCTCAACATTCGCTACGGAATGAGTCACAACATTTACGAGAGCGAAGCCACGGGCGAACGACTGTCAGTGGAGAGCAGAGAGATTTCGTACTACCGCATGACGGAGGACAGCGGGATCTTCCTTTGGGATTACGTCGACGCCGATGATGTGAATCCACAGCAACTGGAGACGACGGCCATGCGCTGCACCATCGGAGCGTAAGTGTCTTTATCTATTCATTTCTGTTTGGTGGCTGTTGGCAGGAACTAACGAATGACTCGTTTGTTGTTCGTAGAGTACTTGTGCGACCCGAGATCTGCGTGGACGGCGTGGAGCGCATCGTATGCCGCAGTATCTGCACCAAGGTGCACCTGGTAGATTCAGCGGAGCTGACCCAGAGCATGGAGCGCTTTTCGAAGTCGCGGCAGCTGTGCGCTCAAATCTGCGGTTCTCTTGTGTACGAGTCGATCAAGAGCGACGCTGTAGCGTGATAGCAGTGCTCGCCACTACGTACAGGCATCCCTGCGTCCACCCGTCAAGCGCTGTCTTCACGCGGTCGGCAGCACGTGGTGTAGCTCACCGCTGCTAAGCAGCCCGAACTCCTGGCAGGCGTGAGCCAGCAGCAATGTTGGTCATCATCAGATCGAAATTGCACTTCCAGTTATCTTATGCACCACCGGGCAGGATACGCGGCCAACCTACATCGCCAAGCATGCACACAAGCCGGTCAGTATGTAAATGAGTCATCGATCATCACGCATAATAAATTGATACATAAGGGCTTATTATTTTCTGTGCTCTGCAGCGTCCATCAACTGCTGTGGACTGACAGAGCGATACTTGCCATACTGAACGGATCTGGTGATCTAGATCAAACGACAACTTGCGCTTTTGGCATGCGCTCCGGATGGGTCTTCATCAACAAATTCCAGGCGGAGTTTTCGACGATGTCGGCGTTTCGACAGAAGACGGTCAAAAATGCCTCGTTCACCTTTCCACGGGGATGAGTCATGACGCCGACCGGGGGTGTACTGTGTGTGATTGAACGGAAGGTGGTGCGAATGCCTTGGTCCGCCGTGCGCTCCGACTCCAAAATCATGCTGTAGCAACAAATCAAATCATCAACAACGTTAGCAAGTGAAAATATACCAAAATGGTGATTTCCGACGACGTACCAGCCAACTTCGTCGTTCCGCAAAGTCGTCTCCGGATTCTCATCTGCTGGTGGTGGGTACAGGTCGTCATCCGTGATGGTTTCCCACGTGATCATCACGTAGTTCTCACGAACATGACGACGCACCAAAAGTACGAGTGAAAGTAGACCATTCTCCCCTTGTGATCCCGCAGCAGCGGAACGATCGTGCGTCCGTAGCGCGTATTCGAATCCAATTCCATGAGTCGTTCGCACGTCACATGGCGGCTGAACCGGTCCGGGACGTCGAACAGGAAGTTGGAGAACGAGTTCCAGCACGCGTCGCCCACCTCTCGGTGCGAGAACCCGGACACCACCCGCCCGCGCACTTGCTTAATCTCCAAATCCGGTCCGTTAGAGTTCAGCTTAATATCCGTCAGAGGATACGCCGTTCCAGCGCCAAACTCGCCGCGAATGTACTGCTCGCCAATGGCCATCCGCTTATCAGCGATTCGGGTCAACATAGTGGACCGTTCCAGCGTATCCACCGGCAGATGGTGGTACCAGTGCTGGATGTGCGGCTTCTGCATGGCGACGAGCTCAACACTCGGGTTGGCAAGCGCCCCACCGCCCAGTTGGTCTTCATTCTCGTCCACTTTCTTGCGTTTCCGGTGCTGCGTGATCACCTCCTGCTCGCGCTTGATGCTGGTGGGGGACGTCGCTCCTTGGTGGTGCGTCATGACCGCCATCTGCTCCTGGAGCATCTGCACCTGCTCCCTCAGCCGCGCGAGCTCCTCCTTCTGGCGGTTGCGGTGCTTCCTGGCCGACTTGGCCACTTGAGCGCGGCGCCGCAGCTTCTTCTCCTCCTCGGTGAGGCTCTTGACGGGTGCGTTGAGGATCTCCTCCGAGTCGCGCACGGCTCCCCGTCACTGCCGCCATTGGTGCTGGACGTGGGCGAGTCCGAGCGCGTGCAGCTGGGCGCGCGCCTCGCCTTCTTCCTGGGGGACGTGAAGAGTGCTTTCTGCTCCTTCCAGTCGCCCGGGAGGTCGCGGAAGGCCGAAGGAGACAGCGGCGCGCTGTGCTGCGGCTGCGGAAGGTTCAGCGGCTGATGCAGGAGCCCGTTGTCGAAGGGTTTGAGCGGGTGCGAGGCGGAGTTCGGCGGCGTGGGCAGCGCTTGGACGGTGGCGGCGAAGTCCAAGTCGGCCATGGACGCCGGGTAGACGCCCAGGAAGAGCTCGTGCTCGGAGCCCTCGCCCTCCAGGAACGGGTACAGCTCGTCGTCCAGTGCGTGGGGCGTCTGGTGGAAAGTCTCCATTGTCAAACGAGATCTGCCTCTGCTGTTGCAGGTCTATTGAGGACTGAGGACCGGGAGTGCAAGTGGGGCTGAAATTGGACGTTTTTATGCACGTGACGACAGATGATGGACGAGTTTTGGAGGGTGTCACGAGGTTTCACTTACAAAGCGAAGATAGAGATAGTGGCCGATAGATGTACGGGTTCTTATAAACAGGGGCGAAAATCGAAGGCGAGCCGTTTGTGGGATTGAACCCTTGCGAGGTTAGTTGGATCGCGAGGTTAAGGCTTAACTTAAGCTGGTCGCTTACGCACTGTTCAGGTTACTGCTGTTCAGATTGCTGGTGTAGTGGAGCCCGTGCCAGCCCGTTGAGCCAGTCAGGATGCGCGTAATCGGCTGCAGCAGACTGATGAATCGGAAACCCGTCAGCTCATCACGTTGAAGTTTTAGTGTGGTATCCGGAGACCGGTTCAATCATTCCACCACACGCCCTTCGTCCCCGTCTCCGTCGAGACTTGCATTGCCATAAAGTCATGAGATAAAGTCGTGGCTTTCGCTTTGCTGGTGCTGGCTGGGGCGTTGCGCTCCGCTGCTTTGGGGGAGCGCAAAGCCGCAAGGTTGGAGATTCCGACGGGCGGCGTTTAACAACAATGTAAACGTGCGAGTTTCCATCATCAGCAACGGTACAGTTGCACTGCAAGTTGCCTTGACTGTAGCAACGATTTCTGAAGCACCTGGCGAAGTTAAGACCTGTCGGCGCAGGGTTGGCACAAAAATATTTAAATATTTTTATCGCTCATAAAAAGATCGAAAAATATTATTATCTTTTTATTCGTACAAGTACGATTTTGGATATATTGGTCTTTGTATGAGACACCGCGCTCTATTCGGTGATTTCCTGTAACTGAGGCGGGAATCAACGGGTTGAGTGTTCACAAGATCGCCACGAGTCATCGCTTCGGGCACCCACCCTACTGTTGGGCCTCATGGGAAGGAAGAAAGATGAAATGCACCGTCAGTTCACGAACGACAGAGCGAAACAACAACCACAACGAGTTTTATCATCTCTGTCTTCACTGCATTGGCGCTAAAGAGGAGCTGACCAAGAATGGCCAAGCCGGTTTAGTAGATGTCAAGAGACTCCATGCCAGTGTGACTGTATTGCGCAGACATCTTGAATTGTCCCCATACGCCCGAGGCACGCATGGCTCCAGAAGCTTTCGCTGTTTTGGTCCCAGTCCGCTAAGCCCTATATATCACGATCGTGCTTGTCCTTGGTGACGAACATGTGGAAGTAGCAGTTCATGATGCCGTTGGCCTTGAGGTTGCGTTCCAGGAACTGCTGCAGATCTCGTACGAGTAGGGGTGCATGTCAGATCTGGTAGTTGAAGGTCGAGCTCCGCTGTTCGAGAACTCGATGGTTGAACCGTTGGTGAGATTGACTCACGGACATTCTCAGGTTTATACTGAAGTTTGTATTACTATAGTTTAACCAAGAAGGGGTTGTCACCCGAGAGGTTTTCTCCTCCTCAATCCCAAACTTACCATGGGAAAGCAACGTCTTGTGTCTCCGTTCTCGTGTCTGTCCTCGACACCAAGCTTCCAGGCACTTCAGCCCTACTTCGCGTGCCGTCAGGTTATGAGCCCAAGGCGCCTAGGACTTAATGAGCGACATCTGTGAAGCTTTGAAGAACTATGTCTAGAGTGCCGAACACCTCTGCTGTGGCCTCGAGTGGCCAAGGTGTTGCGACATCTTATGTGCCTCCACCAATCACAACAAGTACAGCGATGACTTTGTCTACTGTGACAATAGTACCTTCCACTACTGCTGGGGCAGCTATTAATACCGGTGTGCGGCGACTGCGGGTCATACCGGTGCTGTAGCTGGACTTTCTGGAGCTGCTGGGTCTGGACTTGGAGCAAGTGCTGGAGGATCTGTTGGAGTTGGACTTGTTGGTGGTGTACCAAGTGCCGGATTGGCTGGCATCCCTGCTGCAGCAGGTGGCTTCAATTTTGAACCATTTTCACCTGGACTAGCTGGTTATGATGGCTATGGATTGCCTCGAGCTGGAATAGGCTCGGGACATATAAAAATGGATAACGTGCCAAAGATGAAAGGGAGTTTTGATCTTTATGCAGTGTAGTTACGTACCTTTTTGCCTCGGATGGACTGCTGGAACGTTGTGGACGGGACTCTTGATCCGAGTGACCCAATGCAGATGACGAACTTCGTGATGAAGGACAACGTGGCTCGTGAGGCTATTTTGTCAGGCGTGCCGGCTCAAGATGCTGAGATGATCTGCCAGGAGGAGACAGCGCAAGCAATGTGGAATCGGTTTGTGGACAAACAAACTAAACGTGAATATTCCAATTACATTTCGCTCGTGCTGAATTTTACTCTAACGTCTTTACGTCTGAGAAGAGTATGGACTCATGGCTGCGCGAAATGGAGTCGCTTCGAAGACAGCTTCTTCATTATGGGAAACGTGTTAGCGATGAGGACTACGCCGAGACACTGTTGGGTCACGTGGCACGTACCCATCGAGATGTTGTGCGTCAATTCTCCAAGCACTATGTCGTGCGTCGTTCCGACTGCCACTCAAGTCATGAATGCCCTGCGTGCAGAATCTGCTCTCGATGAGAAAATTGGAGTTGAAGAGCAGAAGAATGCTGGTGTGGCTGCGTGTGGTAAGAAAACTGCACAGCAAAAGCAGCAAAAAGACAACCAAGGCAGAGGCAAGCGTAAGAGAAGTGGTGGTGGTGGAAACAAGAACCAGAAGAATCAGAAGGACGGAAATCAAGGTGGCAAGAAAGGGAAGAAGAACGACAAGAAGGAAACGAGAACCTGCTTCAACTGCGGTGAAGTTGGTCACTTGCGACCCAATTGCCCCAATCGAGATGATTCTTCTGATGATGAAAAGGCCGGAAAAGATTTTGTAACGTCGGAAAGGAAGCGTTGGCAGAATAAGTCTGGTGATAAAGCTGACAGCAAGAGGAAACAGGTGAATGCTGTTGGTTGTATTACTCGTGGGACTTTGGTGGTTAGTTCTGTGAGTGATTCACGTGGAGGTGATGTGGAATGGGCATTGGACTCTGCGAATGATGTTCATGTCTGCAATCAACAGAAGTTCATATCGCAATTGCAGAGCGACACGGTACACGTCTTCCAAGGTTACGATGGCGGTGTATCGGGTGATGAGAAGGTGGGGAATGTGCAGTTGCATGTGCGGAACAACAAGCAACCACACCAAGATGTGTCTTTGCAGTTGAAGAGTGTACTGTACGAGCCTTCTGCACCCGACAACCTGCTAAGTTTGAACACGCTAGAGAAGGACGGGTGGAATCTGAAGACTGATTTTCGTGATTCGCAACGTGTTGCATGGTTGTCCAAGGAACGACTAAAATTGTTGTTGCTGAAGTCTCGCGGCAGATACCGCTTGACAAGTACTGCGCGTACTGTCTACCAGGTCCCTTCGCTGCATCAACGCAGTCAGCTTGTTGCTGATGATGCTGGTACTGAGTGTACTGGTGCAGAGCGTGGTGCTCATGCGAGAGATGATGTTGCTGAAGCTGGGCGAGGTGAAGCTGGATCGCTGGGGCGTTGGCATCTTTGATTCGCTCATTTGAATTTGCCTGCACTGAAGCAGATGACATACCAACAAGTGGCTGCTGGAATGAGTGATGAGCTGCATGACGACGTGAACACTCCGTGTTGGAGCTGTAGATAGGCGAAGATGACTCGGATGTCATATAGGAAAACAAAAACTCGCCGTGCCGTCAAGCCGTACCAGAAGATTATGTCCGACATGTGCTACATGGGCATTGTGACGTACGATGGATACTCACACTTTCAGCTGGTACAAGACGAAGCGAGCCGCTATTTGTGGGGCTTCCTGATGAAAAGAAAGGAAGACGCCTCGGACGTGGTGCTAGAACAGTTGAAGTGGCTGCTTGCTCAGGGTCATAAGATTGAGGTCTTCAACTCTGACCAAGGACGTAAACTACTCCATAAGAAGATGATATCCTTTCTCACTGCTCATGGTATTGCTTACCTGGACAAACGCTTACAGTCCGGAGGAAAATGGACTGGTGGAAAGGATGAATGGCGTCGTTGCTGCTCAAGTTCGATGCATCTTGACCACTGCGAATATGCCGGACCTTCTGGGGCGAGGCATTTGGTTTTGCGGTTGAAGTGAAAAACATTTCGGCAACGAAAGCTTTGGACGGGGAAACGCCGTACTACAAGCGTTTTGGTGAACGACCTGATGTCTCTAAGCTGCGAACTTGGGGATGTGTGGTGTTCGTGTTCACACCGAAGAAGCTTCGCAAGAACAAGCTAGAAAATCCTGGCAAGGCTGGACTGTTCATGGGATTCGCCAAACACTCGGACAGTGTTCGTGTGTTGAGTATGTTGACTGGCAATATACAAGAGGTTCGGTCTGTGGAGTTTCACGAGGAGTGGACTGTTGATCGAAGTTATGTAGATCGATTGCTCGCTAATCGCTATGGCAAAGAGCGTGCGCGTGCTCTGGCTAGTGTGATTCCGTTTTTCGTCTTCCGGTGACTGGTGTGACGAATGACAACGGTGTATTGAACTCTGATGATCAACATTCTTTGAAGCGCCGCCGTTGCGACGGTGATGCAGCTACTGCTTTTCACGCTGAAGTGGAGACTCAGGTTTGCGTGGGTGTGCCTGCGGCAATTCCGTTGAGTGGTCCTGAGGTTACTCCTCCTGCTGCGGTAGGAGATCGGGCGTGGGTACGTGGGGCTAACACTCCGCGGGTCTTACGTGCTGAGGCCGATGTCGATCAGGATGTGCAAGACCGGCAGGGTATGCCTAACAGCTATCCTATTGATGGTCAGCAGCCTGTGACGTCGCGAGGAACTTCACCATCGGTGGGGGAGAGAGTGGTTGGCAGTGAAGTTGACGAAGTTGACCTCGCTCATGCTGCTGAAGAAGAATATGATGATTTGGAGGAAAAGTTAGCAGTTCCCATCGCTTCTGGTGATAACGCAAATACAATGCGTGAAGTTGCTGATGCGCTTGGCGACAGTAGGAGTGATGAAGATGAAGAGGAGCTGAGTGATACTGCTGAGTCGTTTCGACGTTTGACTCGAATTCGACGACTCAACCCCAAGTATCGTGACTATGAAGTTGAACTTCCTGCAAGTCTTGTAATTGAAGCTGTCAATATAGTGATGGAGCCACAGACTGTGCAAGAAGCTTTGGCTGAGTCTGATGCAGATAAATGGGTTGAAGCCTTGGAGAAGGAATACAGTGATCTCATGAGGAAGAACACTTGGAAGTTGGTTGAGCGACCTAAGGACAAGAAGGTGATCTACAGTAAGTGGGTGTTTGTACGGAAACGCGATGCGCATGGCAACGTTGTTCGTCATCGCGCTCGTATTACAATTAAGGGCTGCCAACAGAAGTATGGTGTGAATTTCTGGGAGACATACGCTCCGGTTGTTGCCCAGGAAGCAGTGAAGTTTATCTTACTGCTGGCCCTCCACTTGGGGCTGAGTGCTCGTCATGTGGACTTTGTAACTGCGTTTTTGAATGGACCGATCGGAGAGGCTGACATCTACATGGAAATGCCTGAGTATTTTGACGATGGATCCGGTCGTGTCTGTAAGTTGCTACGAAGTTTATATGGTTTGAAACAGCCGCCATTGATATGGTACCAAACGCTCGACGAGCATTTAAGATCGTCTGGCTTTCGCCGTTCCAAGATGGATGGAGGACTGTACACTCGTTCAGTGGGAGGAAGCCCGATTTTCGTTTCGGTTTACGTTGATGACTTGATTATCGTGGGAACTGACGAGAATATCGAGTTGGCCCTGCGTGAACTTCGAGAGAAGTTTCGAATCAAAGACTTGGGTCCTGTGAGGGATCTATTGCATATGGAGATTTCCTATGTACCTGGTCAAGCTTTGTGGATGTCACAAAGTGGCTACATCGACAAGATTTTGAAACGCTTCGGCATGGAGGACTGTCGACCTGTAGCTACTCCACAAGCTCTAGGGAATCTGCCAGAACCTGTTGAGGATGACCACAATGGGATTAACGATTCTAGAGTACCTTATCGAGAGTTGGTGGGTTGTCTTCAATATTTAGTTAAAGGAACACAACCAGAGCTCGCAAATGCTGTGCGGACACTTGGGAAGTACATGAGTAAATACACCCAAGAGCATTTTGTGATGGCAAAGAGAGTTCTGCGCTATCTACGAGGCACCCGTGAATATGGAATTTTGTGGGAGAAGCCTGCGAGCCCTGATTTGCATTTTGCAGCTTACGCTGATGCTGATCTTGGTAGTGAAATGGATGATCGCAGATCAATCACTGGGTTCGTGCTTCAGATGAATGGATGCACTTACGCCTACAAGAGTCGCAAGCAATCCATTACGCATGATGATACCTGCAGTACGGAGTTTATTGCTGCTGCTGAGTGTTCTGTGATGATTGTTTGGACGCACAATCTTTGTGCCGTCGTCGCCCGACTGTATTGTATCAAGACAATCAGTCTACGATCAAGGTGATTAAGGTTACGAAGGGAAACTACAAGATCAAAGGTGTTGACTTAAAGTATCACAAGGTGAGAGATCTTTATGATCGTGGGGATTTCGATGTACGCTACTGTCCTACGACGGATATGCTAGCTGACATTTTTACGAAACCACTGGGAGCAACGCAATTCTGCAAATTGCGTGAGCGATTGAATATGGTGCCGTTGCCTTTAACGGATAAGAGTTCCAAGTAAGGTTGCGCGGCGGACCTCGAAGTGGGAGTGTCGGATCTGGTAGTTGAAGGTCGAGCTTCGCTGTTCGAGAACTCGATGGTTGAACCGTTGGTGAGATTGACTCACGGACATTCTCAGGTTTATACTGAAGTTTGTATTACTATAGTTTAACCAAGAGGGGTTGTCACCCGAGAGGTTTTCTCCTCCTCAATCCCAAACTTACCGTGGGAAAGCAACGTCTTGTGTCTCCGTTCTCGTGTCTGTCCTCGACACCAAGCTTCCAGGCACTACAGCCGTACTGCGCGTGCCGTCAGTGCAGGATGTAGCAACCCGACGCGTCCTAGTAGTCGATCATGCCGGACTTGGTGATGGCGTCCGTATACCAGACGGCATAGTTCTCTTTCGTGGCAGCCTTCTTCATATCCCCTTCTTGGCCTTTGGGGCATTGACCACAGGGGCTTCTTCATCTGAGCGGCGAAGTCCACTGCAACGGGTTCGTGAATGTAGAAGTGATGAACGAACTTGAGCAGATCCGCCGACTTTATAGGGTACGCCTGATCGTTGCGCAGCTAGGATAGTAGACCTGCTCGACGTACAGTAGCGTCTTGTCCAGCATGAGGTGCACCTCGTTCTTGGCGTCATCTCGCACCGTGCTGGGGGGCTTCTGTTAGGGTAGCCACTGTGATTCTGTCGCCCCAATCGTATCCGATTTAACGGGGTTCATCGATAAAAAGATAAATTTAAAAATAAAAAATATTTTTATTTTTATTTTTATCTTTTATCGATTTTTAATTTTAAATTTTAACACTGGATTTGCGAGCCAAGGCCAACAGGATTCGCAAGCCCTCCAACACTACGAAACGCGCAAACACGATTCAGAGAAAAAGTGAGTAAATTTGGATAGCGCTACGTCTTAGGATTGCATGCATATGCGTTGCTTAGCGTTTGGAGCAGTACATCGAGAGTTATCGTCCCAAACGTGCATGCATCTGGGCCTGCATTTGTCTACAAATGACCTGTTGGTCATGCCCCGGGAGGAAAAAAGGTCAAATGTGATTGGACAAAAAGAATGTGTGAGGTGGTGATTCGCCAATTTATAGCTCCTCTCTAAATTTAGGGTACCACTGTTTCCACGAGGCGCCGCACGCAATGGCATCGTAATCCTGTCCAGTTGCATATATATGCCATTTCAAGGACTTAATTATCAAAAACCAGTGACCACTTCTAACTTTGAGGGTCGAGTTGCCATTTTAAAATGTCTATAACTATGCGTGTGAATGACACCTCGTTGCATGTGATAGTGCTATCAGCTCGTATTGTACAGAGCTATCGATTGACACTATCAGTTCGATTGATTTCGCTCTCGCGCATTTCATAATATTTAGACTACTTGCGAGATTCGCTGATCCTGTTGACCTTGGCTCGCAAATCCAGTGTTAATTTTATCACGATAAAAATCCTTAGAATCTTTTATGCCAACACTGGTCGGCGAGGATCAGCAAGGCAAACATGCTCCAGTTCTGAGACTCCTCAAGTCCGAGTGGGGCAGTGGATGAAGTTTGGGCTCGATCAGGACCGCCAGCAGCTTCAACGTGTTAAGGTCCACAGGCATCACCACCGTGATGATCACTGTGGCCCAGCAATGAGCGGCGCAAACGCGTCGAAAACAACCGACACGCAAGTGTTAAACCCGCGCGCAATCCGAGTCCCGATAGCGCCACGTTCACATCAACTTGCTCATTTCATACTTAGAGAATTCTCTACTAACGGTAGAGATATCTCCGCACCAAGGCTAGTGTAATGCCAATTCTTCGGCGTCCCGAGACCAATGTAGTTGCACGACGGACATCATCGGACAGTGACCAACGAGGGGTTAATATCTGCTTCAGGCTGCACTGTCGTTAGCATACAACCTCCATCCACGTGCCTGTCTGCTCATGCCGCCTTCGGCTTGGTCCTCCGCGTGCGTACGAACCGGACGATACGTGCCAGCACAATCGTGCCCGCTGTCACCGCGTACGTTGCGAAGACGAGCGGCTCCTGTGGCAAATGACACACCGTCACCCCCACCCGCTCCTTCCCACTACGAGGCAATCGCAGCAGCGCGTAGCTCGGATCTGGACGCTGCCCCCACGAAAAAGCGGGGACGGTGTACTCCGTGGCCGCAGCGTTCGGGTGGTCATACTTGCACCACACGTGCGTGTGGCCCGACAGGACCAATCCCGGCTGCACCTTGTCCAGCAGCTCTGCGGACAGCTCGCGCGACAGCACGTGGTGGTGGCTCTCGTACTTGAACTCGGGGGCCTCGTACGTCACGTGACCCGCCTCTCGTAGCCGCTCTTCGCCGCACTGCAAATCATCCACACGGAAGAGCGGCAAGTGCGTGAGCAGGACAACGCTGCCGCTCGTTCTCGCTCGGAGGGCGTCAAAGTTGACGCTTCCCAGGAAGCTACACCAAGGTCTCAGTTAATATTCCTACCAGAACGACCAACCACCTACATGCACTTCCCCACCTTCTCGCCTCCGCTTGCACTGCCTTACTCGCTACATCCGAGTCCAGCGCCATCGTATTGAGACTCACAAAGGTGTGTCCTGCGATCTCCTCCACGCGGTTCGCCGGTCCAAACGTCACCTCGAAGCGCTTCAAGTCTTCGAGTCTCAAGTCCCGTCCGAACGACGTGTCGTGGTTGCCAACCTACCCATAAAACTCCCTCAGCACGTGCTCCTTTGTACTCTTTCTTCTACACCGTCAACTCGCTCACCAGGTACAGCGTCTTCAACGGTAGAAAGCTAGCGAACGCTCGGAAGAACCGGTGGACGTACTCGTCCCAGTCCGCGTCCGATGTCCAGCGACTGCCCTCGTCCAATTGGTCGCCCAGCACCAGCGCCACGTCGGGGCCGTGGACGTCCACGGCCGCTCGGGCGGACGCGCGCACCTGCCAGTCCACCCAGAGCCGCTCGGGCCACGAACGTCGGCGCTTGCCCAGCAGATGGACGTCCGTCACGACCAGCACCGTGAGCGCGTCACCGTCCGCTGTCTGCTGTCGGAACTGTAGCTCACAGCGCCACGACTGCACGTAGAACAGACCCACTTGGCACACCAGCACGGCCGCCGCGACCAGCGCGAGTTTCCAGCGCATAGGTTATGCTATAAACTAGGATTTACTGAACATAGGTTTAGGATATGCTATAAACTAGGATTTTCTTTCATAATTGTGGCGCGATGGTAACCCTAATTACTGTACAGTAGTCGTGTGACCAAATAGTCGTGCACCCTTGATAGTCATCCCAGGTTTTCACAAGTATTGCCAGTTCGACCTGAAATCGCTGAAATAGACCGGATTCTCGTAGATTTGCTTTGGTGCATTTTGTTTTGAGTATTGACTAATCGGTTTCACGAAATACACAATTCGAAACAAGGTACATCGGGATTCTAGGCATACACGGCAAATAGTCATGCAACGACTAATTAGGGTGAACGCTGTACCACAAAATTAGTGATTGAATAAAACTCATAAAAAAGCGCTATACTAACAGCAAATGCGATGGTTGTGCTACATCAAGGAAGCCCTGGCTCGCTTGCGCATACTATTTTGTACATCGGTGGCACGTCTGCTATCGGCTGACTAAAGAAGGGGTTTCCTCCGAGTCTCGCTTCAAAATACTAGTTTCCGCGTCAAACTCATCGTCAGATTCCTCGATGACGGTGAGTTCGTGCATGAATGGAGCTTGTACTCTTTGTCACCGGGATGGATGTCGCCAGTCCAGTTGACCCCAGAGCCCCCGCCGAAGTAGTTGAACGCGTGTCCATTTTCTTGACCTCGACACCCACGTCGGGATACGGCGACCGGCGTGCTGCCCCCTTGAACATACTGCTTCCAACTCTGTGTCGGTTGGTGCATTTTTAACTACGCTGTTGGCTCTAACAGCATATTGGAGAGTGCTAGCGTTAGTCGGGAGGTTCTTGCCGGCCGCGAACTGATTAAGGTCGACAGCGATACGGCCTCGTATATGTACTCCACCACCATACCGCCTCGTGGACCAGTGGTTTAATCTTTTGGTTGAAGTAATAGTATGACGTGGATCTACCTTTAAACGCAGAAACCACGTCGCACTTATACCCCAAGCCCGTCAGCCTTCCATGGAAGTCGCTCTTCGCTTGTGCCATGTAGTCAGGGTACGTCGACCCCAAAGAGAGGAACAGCACTGCCACTGTTTCCGGTCTCGGTTGTCGTACCCTGGTGCGCCGAGGTGCGGCCCTGGCCGTTGGTTGTCTGACCTACCCGCAATACGAAATACGAGCCAGCGTAGACACCGTCCCTGAACGACGCAGTGGTGCCGCAGTGCATGATGCAGATGCCCTTGAAATTGTATGGCAGGTTCCCATACACATTATGGGACTTCCGGCATTGTGAACGCAGCGAGGAGATACCTTTTACTTCGTCGACAAAGAGATTGAACACGATCTTGAGCAGGCGGGGAGCGGAAATAGCGTGTGAAAGTCGCAAAAAATTATCCCTGCGGACGCTACGGCGATGGGGTCGACGTGTGCACTGTTGTTGTGCGCGAACCTGCTAACTTGGCCTCTGTTGTGCAGGACCAGATACTTTCCGTGGAAGTGATCCACGACGACGTCGTTTAATACCCTTCTCGATCCGTTGCGGAGTCTCTTCCAAACCACCCACGAGACCCAAGATTCGCCTTGAAAAAGGGGTGCTGCGAAGACCTGCTCAAGCTGTCGCAGCTTCTTGTAGGTAACACGTCGACCCTGGCGGAGCCGGCGGCCAGGCGTTAAACTCCATCCGACGCGTTTGTACGGCGGATTAGTCACTACGTGACATGGTGGGCTGTGGTGCGGGTGGTCTGTGATGATCTGGAAGTGAAAAGCTGCAGTCGGTGCAGAGGGGACCGCATGCCCACGTCATCAATGGGCAGGGCACATGACCGTGTCAATGTCATCAATGGCACTCAGATCTCATGCGAATTTCTACGTAGCGTTCTGTGGTGTAGTCCACGTCAAAATCCGTCTACGTTCAAAAGTTTTCGCGTAAATACAATGTAGCCATTCGCCTAAACATGTTCTATGATTCTGCATTTCTCGGCCTTTACAAACGCCAAGTGGAGGTAAAAAGTAAGAGGGGAAAATGCAATTTGGTCAGGTGTGCATTTGCAATTTGGTCTGGTAATTACAATTTCGGCCAATACAAACTCCAAGTGGGGGTAAAAGTAAGAGGGGAAATTGCAATTTGGTCAGGTAAATGGGTGGGCATTTGCAATTCGGTTTGATAATTGCAATTTGGTCCGGTGGCATTTGCAATTTAGTCAGGTGGCGTATCATTTGGCGAAGTCATCATCGTTTGGCTAGATTATCGAAATAGTGCCATCATTTGGCAAAAGTCCGCTGCATAACCTAATCTTGGTACAGTAGTCGAAAAAGAACCCAACGTGCTGCGTCGACAGCCCGGTGAAGCTTCTCAACGGCACAGAGATTTACGAGGTCGGTCACGGAGCTCAGGCCCACAACGCCACGCAAATGTTCAAGGATTGAGGAGTACCGAGTCGTATGAGCTCCCGGTAGTTGGACGTCCGAAATTCATCGAGTTCAGGAGCGAAGACCACGGCACGCCGAGTGGTAGCCGCAAGCACCAGACTACGGCATTACATGTAGAATGCCACCTAAAAGGCCTGACCAAATTGCAAATGCCACATTTGCACCACCTGACCTAATGCTGGATGCCAAATCTGGCAAAAATTTAGCTTTTGACACCCGCACCGGTACTGCCAAATGCCAAACAAATATAGCATCATCCCCTCCAGTGCTATTCCGGCTGCCAAATTTGGCACTCAAAATAGCTTTTGCCAAATAGAGCTGATAGATTAAGTAAGGTAAATTCAAGTCAACGTGCGCCGAGCAATTAACCCAAGTGGGGCCAAGCTTTATACCGGTATATAGAAGCTAGCCAGGCTCTGGTACGGGTCAAAGTGCAGCTGCAGAAGTCAAATATGACATCCTACTGGATTTCGCGGGGCGCCTCCAGGTAGCGACCGTTCATGCAAACGAGTAAATCAGCAGACTGTATCTCCTTCAGCGTTGTGCCAATTTTAATTGCAATAAATTCATTGAGAAAATTGTCGGTCTCAATGTGATAATTGTATTGTTTGACAGAATCTTTTATCGCAGGAGCGCAGCTTTGCGATAAAAGATTCTAATTCCTGGCGAGTAAAGCCAAAAGACGGAGATGACCAGTAAAGTGGCATGCACCTAGATTATAAGAACTCTACCACGTGCAGCAGCACAATGAAGCGTTGCAACAAGCTTATCCCCGCTCTACGCCAAATGAGCACAACGACCGCAGTTAAATGCGGAGTGGAAATGCTGATGCTGACGGTGACGGAAGCAGTGGACTGCTGAAGTACTTGGAGAAACTGGACAGTATGACGGTCGAACTTCAAAGGAGACGCTGATCACGTTGGAGGTTCGCGACTTGTCATTGAACGTTATCCGTTTACGAAGATGTATCAAAGTGCAAGTGCGTCCGTCATAAATAACACCGTATTCGAACGTGCTGTGGTCACGCACGTTGCAGTCAGGGAGAAAACTGTCACCAACGGAGAAGGCAGTGAGCACCAGGCTTCAGGTGCATGAGGATCGAGTAGCGGCTGAGGCAGATAACAGCAGCACAAGGCATCAAAGACGTCGTTCGCCAAGTAGCCTCTCAAGCGTCGCCGTGCCGCAGTAGCAGCAAGCAAAGCCTATATAAATACCGACATCATTGCCCCAACATCAAACATCAGATGCAGACAAGTATCTGGTGCCCAGATACTTTACTCGCAAGTGAAGCTGCAATGACGCTAGAGATGCTCGTTTTGTTCAAGGCTAACAGGAGTCTATGGTAAAGAGGTAGTGCAACACTAATGAACTGATGACCTCGGTTACAATACAATGCTTACATTGAACAATTAACATTGACGCGAGACTGCCCATCTCAATCAATTTTTCAATGTTCATTGGCACAACGCTGATCTCCTTCCTCTAGCCGATCCAGTACCATTGACCGCCTTGGGAATAGCTGTACCGGTGTAAAAAGTATAGCGGATGGATGCCAAAGCAAAAAAACACGTGGTTTACATGCCAAATTTAGGATAGCTTTAGCTGCACCGGTGGGGATGCTCTGACCAAATAGCAAGTACCTGACCGAATTGCAAATGCCCACCCATTTACCTGACCAAATTGCAATTTCCAGAAAAAACATATCGTACTTATCAGCCCCAAATTCATGGCCGATCTCGAAGCGACGGGCGCGCTGGAGGAGCTGCTGCTGCGGCAACGCGCGCTCGTGGACTGTACGCTACACCCGCTACTTGAAGACGCCCCGGTACGTTATGCATCTTGCGGTCTGCGTGTCGCGCTTGTTGACCGTGTTTATGGCAGCTTGGAGACTTGGTGGCGCACTTCCAGACGACGATCCTGGAACTGCAGCGTCAGGAGCCGTCCTTCTGGCAGCTGCAGGTGGTGCAATCCATCCGCCATGTGCTCAAGACGCGGGTGGGCGAGTGTATGCGAAACGAGGCGGCCAGTGCGACGTCTGGAGCGCAGAAGGACCCTGCACAAGTTGTGGCTCGTCTCAAGACGCACGTGGAGACGAGCAGCGAGCTGCAGGAGGCTCTGAGCCAGTTGCAAAAAGCTGTGGACAAGGAAGGGGCCAGACTGGCACTGCTGCTCAATGCAGACAAGGAGAAGCAGCTGGACGAGCACTTGGTGACGTTTTGGGACAAGTTGCAGCTCGGGGAGAGGACGCAGGTGAAAGACGACGAAGACCGAGAGGCGGAAGGCGTGCAGGAGTTCGAGAGCTGCTCGTTCGAGATGTTGTCTTTTGATGAGGATGGGAATGACGTGTCCAGGTCGGCAGTGAGGTGGGTGAGGGGAGTTGAAGATGGTGGACAAGACTGACTTTGTTTGGTGGTTGGATGTGCAGCTTCCCGTGTATGGATGACTTCCCGGCTACGATCTTGCGGATGCAGAGTAGCGACCCGTCGGAGCGTGCGATTGGCTTGGCCGAGTTGATACAGGTAGAATTCATAGGCTTCATTTACATTTGTTCGGGACACCTTCCCATATGTTGACATTTTGTGCAGATGCCTACAGTGGAGATCATCCATTCTGGACCTGCTTTCCCTGCTGTGTGCTCCGCTGTAGTTGGGTTATTTCTTGACACTGGTGCTTCTGGAGAGGAGAGTGATATTGCTGGGCGAGCCAAAAGGGTTGTCAACGATTTGATGAACCAAGTGGAAGATGCTGCACAGTTTCTCGAGCTGTATTCGGCGGTTCTGGACTTCATGGGATTTCACTTGGAGACGGGCGAGCTTTTCCTCGACCGCCAGAGTATCTGTGAGAACAGCGACCCTCGTTGTATCGCTGTTGTTGACTGCTTTCGCGTATTCTACGCGCTCGTTAACCGGGTCACGCAGCATTGGGTGTACTTTTCAGCTGAAGCACTCGCTCAAGTGCTGTTTTGTACCCTTCGGCTTCTCACCATGTACTCAAACTCCGAGACAGAAGTCAAAACCAAGCACGTCAATCCGTTCATGATGATTTCCCTCGTGAATAGCCATCATATGCAATGGTTTAAGCTCTGGTTGCTGAATGCCCCAAATACCCGCCAGCTTTTCGTAGCAATCCATGAATCCGGCTTTATCGCTGATCTACTCCAGTATTTATCTCGAATTCGGCCTTTGGCAGCTAGCGATGGCATCGAAAAACGCATTCTTCTAAGCGTAAGTTGATCTGCATTGTGTAAAGATTGGCTAGTCACAAAACTAATCTGTTCTTGTGGTGGTTTGTGTACAGTAGACGCTAATTATCTTGTCATACACTTGCGAATACCAAGAAGGACGAGACTTGGTGAGTCAGTGGCAACGACTACCTGCTCATGCGTACATTAAACAACGGCGGACAACCTGGGAGAGGCCTGTTTTGGAAACCATTCCAGCTGACAATGATTCGTTGTATCGCGTGGTGAGAGAATTGGCATCTGACGAGGTGAGGATAAACCGTTTCTTGTAGTCGAACGTCGAGGTCGTGATGGTCATCTGTATCCCTCACCATATTGTCCGACAGGAACAACCCGATGAACTGGAAACTGACTACGAGCCTCTCGGTGCTGAAAAATCCCAATGGAGTTTTCAAAACGAGATGTCTGCTTTGATAGCACGAATAGCATCCCTCCCACAGGCATTCAAGATTGTGAATGAAACTGGAGTTGTCGATAAACTCTCAGAATTGCTTCAACAAGATGATGACCAGGGATTATTTTGCCTCAAGGATCGTATAATTGCTGTGTTGGGTACTTCGGTGGCTGGGGTATACTACGTGAACGCTTCACCGCATGTGACTTCTTACGTGGAAAATGTTTGTAAGCAGTGGAGCAAGCCACCAACGCTCAAGTTTCGTGAATTGGTGGGATATTTATCGTTCCCGATGTTTTCAGAGGCTTTTTCAGTCGAAATGAAGTACAAACTGCAGCACCCCAAGTTATTGCCAAACTCCAAGAGACGGTCGATTTTTCAATTGCTCTAAACAGCCCATATGACGAATGCCCCACCGAGTTAATGGACCTAATGTGCCGCGTACAGTTGCTGCAGTGTTGCTTGAGCACGCAGTTTGCATCTTCCGCACTGCTTTCGTTGGAGCACAGTCCGTTGCTTGAATTCATTGCAGATACACTTTCTGCTCACAAACTAGGCGTTTGTATGAGTTCGTGTCATGCAGAAGATACCTGTTGTGTGGCGTTTCAGATGGCTCTCTCGCTAATATCGAGTGTACCAGCGAAGCTCGAGTACAGCGGCGTGCTTTCCGAAATCAAATTATTGGACCTTGATGGGAAGCTTGAACCCCGTGACGTATTGCCGGATGGTATCAAGTACCTGGGACCCTGCTCCTTACTTGAGAAACAACTTCGTTACGAGTATGAATTTATTGGAGGTTCTTGCGAAAACCTTTCACGATGTGAGCTTTTCGAATTCGATGAGTACTTACGACAGACCGAGAGCAATAGGTCCAACCAAGCGAGTGTATCTGATTTTGCCTTCACCCTGCAGCAAAAGATACTCCAAGCGATTAAAGATGGCGTCGCATCTGGTTCGTCTGTGCCAATGGATTTCGTGCTGATCTCACAAGCCTCGTGGGAGTTGATTAACGAGCTGGAAGTAGAAGTTGCAACCGGTTCATCCTTCACGACTTGTAAGTCAGCCGGCACATTCACCAAGATCTTTGCCGAACTCATTCACAACCTCGTTATGAGCGGGCGAAGTCGCTTAGAGCTTCTGGAAAGCTCAAACACAGATATGCTTGATGTAAACTCGACCAAAACTCAAAGGACGGATACGTTTTATCCATCAGACACGGAGCGAAAGTTAATGAACCGATTGTACAAGAATTATGCGAGTGGTGTGGCCCTCGACACGTCGAGTACCCTTCTTCACTGCATCGTCAAAAAATTTGGCAAGGTTGCTATCGACTGCTTTCCAGTTAGCATTTTGATGATGCTCCATCCAACGTACGACGAAGCCGACATCTTGAGGTTCTTATCGCATTGTAGCACAAGTGCATCCGCAAGTTTTCTTTGGCCAAAAACTGTCCTTCAGAAATGCAATGGAGTTGATGACAACAAAATAGTCAGTTCGGCCACGGCGATTGCAGCGGGAGTTGAGGTCATAATGGAGCGCGAATTTCCTCAGGTAAGTTATTTTATGCTATCTACGTATGATGCAAGAGGTTTTTACTTTAACGTTATTTTGTTTCTAGGTTTTGCAAGTCATTGATCAGTGTCACTGCTCGTTGTTGAGTCTTGTACTGCGTTGGCACAGTCAAAACTTCTGGAACTACTTTGACTGGGAAAATATTGTGATCTACACGTATTTCAACATCCTTTATGGAGCTGAATTTCAGGTA
This sequence comes from Phytophthora syringae, assembly GCA_012656105.1. Classification (NCBI taxonomy): domain Eukaryota; phylum Oomycota; class Peronosporomycetes; order Peronosporales; family Peronosporaceae; genus Phytophthora; species Phytophthora syringae. Next base: position 420,810 of record JAAKBD010000006.1, read on the forward strand.
AGCCTATGCGTCGATGCTGGGCGACGGGAGTTGGCTTGTAATGAAATGTGAACTATCTCTGCTGCTTGCAGGTTTACATCGTCGTTGCAGTTTTGAAGCATTTAGAGCCGACGATGCGGGAACTAACGGCACAGCACAGCTCTCGAAGTTTGGCCCCTTTCCTCACGCTCATCCGTGAGCCCATTCGAGGTTTTCGCTTTAGCCCGTGGCGAACGCTTCTCCTTCGTCTTCGCAGCGAGTATCATGAGGAGGTGAACACTCTCTTGTTTCGGACAGGCTAACGAATCAAACCTGCACTTTGATTCTAGAAATTGTTTTCATAACTTACGTCAAGAGTGATGCAAACCCGTTGTGTTTGCATTATATGAATGTATCCGTTGAGGGCTACTTCAGTACTTCATTGGGAGTATATTCTGCAACTTACACTCGGCGCTGTCGACCGAAGTGAACGCTCTTGGGGATGCGCATTTGACGCATGTTCTCTTCCAGTTCATTCATACTGACGTCGGTTGTGCCACTACCGGTAGTTGTAGCTTCGCTGCTCGCATCCGTTGCGTCAGCATCTACTTGCATCTCAGCGTCTTTGGCTTGGCCTTGCTGGCCCAAGAGCTTTTTCTTCTTTTGTTGTCGCCTGCGCTTCCTCGCCTCGCGCTTTTTGAGTGTTTCAGCGTCCACCTCGACCGGGTTGTCATCTTCTTCTTGTTTACCAGTTGTATCTCTTTCCGCTGTATTCCCTTTCCCCTTCTGCTTACGTCGCTGGTGGAACGAAAACGACTTCGGGTATTGGTGCACCTGAATCAAGTGTCGAGTCCGCTTGTCATCGTGCTGGAACGACTCCGAGCAGCCGTCCACAAGACACACATACATGGGCTTCTTCTTTGACAGGATCTTGAAAAAGCGTCATGGGTTTCGCTACCATCGACAACAAAAAGTCAGCTCATTTCACCCTCTCCAAAACAACTTGACAAAGGCTTCACCTGATATGAATGTCCAGCAACCGTAGACTCAGAAAGGGTCGCGAGCACTCTCGACAAATGTTGCGGTGCATCCTGCAAGAAACACGAAATCTCATGAGTTTTCAGTTTTGTGACGAAACCAAAGTCTGTTTTCATATACATGTCGTAATGTTCCTCGTATGCCACAATGGACTGGAAGTTGACGTTGCAATTGGCCAGTCGACACGTCATAGAAGACGCTTGAGCTTGAGTTGGAGCTTCGTCTTCTGGCTGCACCATCGATCTGAATCATAAATGCACAAAACCGATCACTTTCAAAATTACCGTAAAAAATAAGCTTTATCGTAAGAAAACTTGACAGCGTGGGTGCCGCGTACCCTGCCTCCTGGTAGTACTTGGTCGCCCACAGACGCGTACCAGCCTCGAATAAGGGGTGTTCGGGCGAGTACTTGCGGAGACATTTGCCGCTTGGGAGCTCCCGGATATGCTCCATTTTGGATTCTGACGAATGTAAACGACCTGTTTTATGCAGACGATTAGCGGTTAATGGAATTGTGTATTATTGGTTGAGCTTTTGTATCGGGTTCTTCAATTCTCGGGTTCGGGTTCATTGTTGGCCAGAACCTCTTGGCTCATGTCATCGATGTTGAGTGCAGCCTTGTTCTTGAGCTCTAATGCGTCCTGGATCATGATACGAAGTGCTTGTCGCTTCACCATATCGCTGATTTCGTGAGCGAACCGGATCGGGGCACTGTCCACAAAAAGTTACAGAAGTTAGAACGTGTGCGGTAACTGTTTGTTTGTGTGAAATGAGTGACTTACCGGCAGTATGGGCACTTTCTGCGCGATAACAATTGGAGACACGGGTCGCAGAGGTAGTGGTTGCACTTCATGACCATGACCCGGCGCGTCTGGAAGGCCATCCAGCAAATTCTAGGAAGGCCCAAACTATTAGTCTTCTTTTCGTAGCAGGATGATAAGGTGCTAACGTTACAACTTACCCGCACTCCATGCGATCGGCAGCCATTCTCTCCGATAACTTGTGCGCGATCTGGCATTGCAGCTGGAAGCTCCCGTCGTTCTTGTCGTGCAGCAGACTCAGTGGTGCTATTGGTACACGAAAACTGTTACATATTTACCCGCCAAGACCTGAACAATATTTTTCAGAGAGCGACTTACTGAGGCAGTTGGTGGCGGCAGGCATGGGGATCGTGTACCACTCACTTATTTTGCGAGGGTGCACGACAAAATCAGCAAGAGATCTCCCGAGCCATTCACTCATCAGAAGCTCAGCATTCGTTCCGAAGAAAATCTTGATCGTAGATTCAGTAGAAGGAGCAGCAGCAAATTCGTTGTTGTTACCAGCGTTGCCAGCACGTCTGGTCAAGCGAGATGGCATATCCAACGGAGACTCGGAGAAATCTGGATTTTCCGGGGTGGCTACTGCCCAAGCACCGAGGGTGATCCTGTACGCTTCCTTCAGCGACTGGAGCAGTGCGAAAATGTGGTCCCCAAATCTGGCGAAGAGGATGAACGACAGGTTCGAAGCACGGGAGGCCACCACAGCATGCAACGCTGTCTTGGCGCGTTGAATAGACTGATTCGGCTCCAACGGAGTGAGGTTCAGTAGGTCGAGAAAGAACTCGTCCAAAATGTGCGTGGCGGTCACCGAATACCCCGCACTCTCGAGCTCACGCAACGAATCCACACGAACTCGGTAACTCTGACGAGACGGAGTCCACGCATGGATCACGCGACCTTGACCGCAGTAGAGCGCAAAGGACTTCTGCTGCTTGGAAAATCCCTGCGCTAGTTGGACAACATCGCCGACGCGAAATCCCCAGAGTAGATCCACAGCAGACTGCATCGGCTGATCAGTAGTAACTAGGTTGTCGTCATTGCCTTCTGAAGCCTGCATAAATTCTGCTTTGTGCTTGTGTGCCTGCGGTTTACTTGGAGTATTCAAGAGTGAGGTCTTGTCTTCAAAGTACTGCAGTCTTTCTCGTGGTGATATGACCTTTGTGTTGATAGTTCTGACCTGACAGGACAAGGATTTAATCAGCAGGTATTGACAGATAGTAAGTTAGCTGGACAGTGATGTACAGGACTAGTACGTACGCGTTTCGGATGCTATTATTTTCTTGTTGAGGTCTATGATGGATTGGATGGTCAAGCCTATCGCACAGTGCATTTTATCTCAATAACACACGCGCCGAGTCCTTCAGCCTCGATGTGTAGAGCACCCGTCACACGGCCAGGGTGATGAAAGCTGAGAGCTACGGTGACGATTGCAGCCAACCCTGGTGCCAGACGGGCCGATTCGTGCTGGTAGTTGGCTTCTGCAATGCTGGCTTCAAAACCTGCACAAGTGGCTTGGACTCGATTCACACGAAAGCGCTCCTGTCTGGATCCGACATTCCGAACTCGAACGGGGAACAGGTACACTTGTCCAGTCTGCAAAGTGCCAAGTGCTAGTGACGGTGGAGAGATTTCCATTGCAAGGTTCTGGGTCGGAGTACAAACTGCTGGAAGTCGCTCCGAAGTGACGGCGAAAATGTTCTTTTGCTGGGGTGGAGTGTTTCTTTCGAGCGATGAACTGCTTTGATTTCCAGGCTCGTCGTAACTTTCCCATGACACATCAGCGTAAGGAGCAAGTGACAGCAATTCCGCTCCATCTGTTCGCGATTCATAGCTTGATGGAGTAGATACGCTACTCTCGTAGGTGCTGGCAGTGGATGTACCATTAACGAAAGCTTTGGAAAGTGAAAAGAAGGTTTGCGAGCCTTTGGAGTGCTCACTGCCAGTCGTGAGAGCGCTGCGAGGGTCTTTTCATCGGCCAAGTCCACTCCGCTGCCTTTCCGAGCGGACCCGCGCGCAGAGAATGCCGAAAGTGACGATGGTGTCTCGGGTCTCATCGAAGTGGCTGCTGAGCGGCATGTCAATGGAAGTATCGGTGGTTTCTGAGTTCTTGGTGATGGTATCGCTGGGAGTACGGGGTCCTTGTTGTTAGCCTGTATTCCGGCCCGATTAAAGTCTGAATACCGTACTCAGTAAGCACCCAGCAAGCTTTCATGGACGACGTGAATGTTTTCCGCCAAAACCCCTCGTCTTTTATCCACTTGCTGTTGTTGCTGGTGGGTGAGAGCAAGCCAATCGACCCGGATGAGTTAGAAACCAAGCCCATTGTCGTGATGTTTGAGGTAGGAGGTGCCAGAATGGATCGATGTCGGTTCAAATTGCCAACATCCCGCGAGTACTGCTTCTTGAAATCGTTGACTTCTTGTGGGTTGTGTCTGGTGATGAAGTCGCGACCGCCGACGAACTTGCTCTTGTTGGAGAGCGACCTGCAGCTGTAGGGCTGCATGATCTTGTAGTCGTCGTAGTCTGGAATCGCCATCATCAACAGCGCGTTTTTCGGGTCGAGTACCGTGGACTTGCGCGTCCTCCTGGCGATCTGTTCCGTGATGCTCATTTCCGCCTTCACGGGTGTCGTTCGGCCACCCGAGCGAGATGGAGGCGACGGGTTCGAGGCATCGAACAGCATTAACCGGGTGGATGCCCTTCGATGTGGAGGCTTTGGCAATGCATCGCAGCTGTCGCTGTTGAGTTGTGATGCCATAGGGTCCCTGGTCTCTTGAATAGCTCCAGTGAAAGACAGTGAAGACGCCCGCACTGCATGACCAGCAGTGTCCGTCATGAAGAATCACGCAGTACACTATCGAAAAGTTGAGCGGTGGTCACGGAGCTCACGCGAATTTAGATCCGTAAAAATAGGTGACAAGACACCTGAACGCGAGGAGGTAACCACATGCACAATTCCCTCAATGCTGGTAGGCAAATATCGATTGGCGCCAACTCTCCATCATGGCTGTCAAAAAGAAAGCTTTTTTTTCACTCTGGAATCCAGAGTCTGGATGCAAGTTTTGCCGGTCCACTTCAACTTGCCTTTTTCGCGACTGGCATTGGTCGGAACGTTTTAGGTTTTCAGCCAATACCAGCGTCGCGCGTGAAGCTTTTCCATTCGTCGAAAATCGCTTCGACCAATCGAACCACGCTATCGATTCTGCCCAATCGCGAGAGACCAAATTCGGCCCCTCGAAGCTCCACGTAAGATAAGGAAAGGATTCCTATTGCGAAATGGTGCGTATCTGCGCGTGCTCCCGCGGCCGCTGCTAGCGCCCACAGCGCCGCTACAGCGCCCGCAGCACCTTCCTGACACTCTCCAGTGTCTCCTCTTCCTGCACCCACTTATCCCGTTTGCTAACTCGCTCTGGCTGCGTTACAATGTGCTTCTAACCGCAGGTGGTGCTCTCGGCCTCCTTGTTGACCCGAAATGGCAAAGGTGCAGCTCTTACAACAATACAACCAATCGTCACAGCTTGTACCCACCTAACACCATCTCTTTGCCGTGTCTACAGTGCTCGTGGCGCGCCAGTTCGTGGAGATCACTCGGATCCGTCTCGAGGTGAAGCACCTTCTAGTGTATTTTTCTCGTTATAAGTGGACAATTGGCCTGATTCTTGTGTTTTATTATTACTTTTTATTATTATTGCAGGGTCTGCTAGCTGCGTTCCCGAAGCTTCTGTCCAGTGGCTCGCGAGAACACACGTTCATTGACACGGAGAGTGTCCGCTACGTGTACCAACCTCTGGAGAGCTTCTTCGTGCTCATCATCACCAACAAGACCAGTAACATTGTGGAGGACCTGCACACCATTCAGCTGCTGGCCAAACTCGTGCCGGACATCTGCGCGCCGCTCAGCGAGACGTCGATCCGCGACAAGCAGTTCGAGCTGGTTTTCGGCTTCGATGAGCTCATCACGGCCGGCGGCCACTCGGAGAACATCAACGTCTCGCAGATCCGCGTCAACATGGAGATGGAGAGCCACGAGGAGAAGCTGCACAACATGATCCTCGAGAGCAAGCGCGCCGCAGCCAAGGACGACATGAAGCGCCACACGGTGCGGATCAAGGAGGAGCAGCGGGAACGTGCGCGGCTGGAGCGCGCGGGCATGGGCGGCAGTGGCAGCGGATTCGGGTCGCAGAACTCGTTCAGTAGCTCGTTCACCAACGCGTTCAAGTCTCCGCGCAGCGGCGGCAGCAGCGACAGCTTCGCGAACAGCCCCAGCTCGCCCGCCGCGACCTCACCCTCCTCGTTCAATAGTCGTCCGGAGCCGGTAGTATCGAAGGCTGCTGGTATGAAGCTTGGCGCTCCAAGTAGCAAGGGGATGGGGCTGGGTAGCGGAGGCAAGTCGTTCATGGATGCCATGGCGGCTGAGGATGGACTCAAGGAGATTCCGCCTATGAGCGCGGCAGTGGAGACTGTTCAGAAGCCCGAGGTGGCGGCCGCGGTCAGCCACGACCCGATTGGTGCGGTGGTTGAGGAGAAGATGACGGTGGTGCTGACTCGCGACGGTGCACTAGAGCAACTGGAGGTGAAGGGCAGCATGTACGTATCCGTGAACGACGCGAGTGCCGGCTGCTGCCGCCTGAAGCTGCGCACAGGTGGCGCGGAAGGCATTTCTTTCCAGACGCACCCCAAGGTGGACAAGAGGCTCTACGACAGCGAATCCGTGCTTGCGCTGCGGGATTCATCCAAGCCGTTCCCTACTTCTCGTGTTGCGTTCCTGCGATGGAGCTTGAAGACACAGGACGAGTCGATGCTGCCGCTAAACATTACTTGCTGGCCCGAGGAGGAAGGCAATGGCAAGATGAATGTCAGTGTCGAGTATTCGTTGGACAACGACATGGTGCTGGACAATGTGAACGTTGTAATTCCGCTTGGGGGCCCGACGCACCAAGCGTGGCGACAGTGGATGGACAGTACCAGCACAACTCGGCCGAGGGCTCTCTTCTTTGGCATCAGGACCAGATCAGCTCTGCGTACGTACCTTGTTACTCTTCCCCGTTTGTATCTGCCACGTGACTAACAAGGTTGTTGGTTTTGCTTCTTTACAGCAACAACTCGGGTACGCTGGAGTTCTCGGTTCGCGGCAGCGACTTGGACGCGTTCTTCCCCATCTCCGTCTCGTTCTTTTCGCGCAGCGTGTATAGCGACGTGCAGGTGGAGTCCGTTCAGAAGGTGGAGGATGGCTCGCCGATTGCGTTTGGGTTCGAGAAGCTGCTCTCCACGGATTCGTACCAGATTGTTTAGAAACGGGCAGACCTGCTGTGACTGCTGGGCTCGCTCCTCGCTTTCTTTATCGGCGGCTCGAATTGCTTGTCCTCCTCGCGCTGCCTTAAACCAGAAACAGATCCAAATGAAAGCGAACTTGTGTGTTTTTGAGGAGCGAACGCGTCCTATTGACGACTACCGTACCGGTAGGCTCTACGGGGTGGCCTTGGGTCGGAAAACTTGCGGCTGTGACGCCCGTAGCAGCTCCTCGGTCTTGCCGCGCATACAGCGCTCCAGCATCCTTTTAGCCTGAGCACAGTGTCCGATCTCCTTGTCCCCGGACTGCAAAGTCTTGACACAAGCTGCCCACTCGTGCAGCGGCCTCTCACACAGCGTCCCAGCAGTGCAGTACAGATACTCGGCGTACAGCAACTGCGGCGACTTCGGCTCTGCGTCCTCTTGGTTGGCCGCATCCCTGCCCTGGCCCAGCATGGCGTTGAAGACCTCGTCACAGGAACGAAGTCCGCGGTACTTGTTGGCAAGGCGGCGATCCGTCTGCAGCGCTTGCACTTCACGCTCGTTTAGCGTACCATTTAGTAGCATCTGAGAACAAATAGACAGAATAGGACAATTAGCATGCTGCAGCTCTGGGGACGTTCTGAAAGCCCACAACTTAGCAGGTGATAGAGGAGACACCATGCTAGATGCACATCGTGGTTGCAATGACGGAGAGTACCTCGTGGAGCCGCACGGTGGACATGCATTGTGGCAAGTTGGCGTCGTTCATGATGGCCGATATAATTGGTGAATGGTATGTTGGTGTGTCACACATGGACTACAAAAAGCTGCGACGTGTGAGTCCGTCTACAGGACGCTTCTGGACGACTGGGCATGGCGAGGGATCCTGGGACCTTCGCCGTCGTCGCTTTCGTTGTCGTCCACGTCGTATTCTTCGTCGTCGATGCTGCTGATGGTCACGCGCGTGGCCTGCTCGAGGCTGCTGATGTTCATATAAGGTTGGCGACTGCGCCGGAAGACACGGCGGTACAGATACGCCAGTGTGAGCACGATGATCATCGCGCACGAGCTCATGATGAGGTACCCGACCTGGACCAGCGACGATGGCGAGCCCTTGTCATCCAATTTGGAGCCGTTTGCAGCGAGTGCAGTGGTGGCACCAGCGGAAGGTTTGAGAGTTGGCGCCTTGATCTCATCGTCCAGCGTGGTGTCATCGTCTTCCTTGTTCTCCTCGCTATCTTCACTGTCTTCATCGTTAGACTCGTCGCTGTCTTCAGCTGCATCTTGTGTGCTACTTGGCGTAGATGTTGCAGTCACAGGTGAGGGGACCGTGGTCGTAGCAGACACTTCATCACTCGAGTCTTCGCTTTCCTCTTCCTCGGTTGGGGTAGATTTGGTGCGCTCACCACCATCTTTTGGAGTTTCGACGCTGTCTTCATCATCCTCACTCGCGTCGTTGGTTGATGCACTTTGGGCGAGGGTGACGGTGACTGCGACTGAGAGACGTCGACAGGCGCAGAAGTTTCAGTCTTCGAACTCTTTGAGGTAGTTACAGTGATGACCTAGCAACGATTCAACGAGGCAAAGAAGTTAGAACGCGTGATTCGCAACAGCAACGACCATATTTCACTTACCGGAGACGTCCACTCGAGAGCAGCCTTCACTCGGTGGCCGTTCCACTCAAAATTCCAGTTGGGGTTCGTTCGAGCATTCACCAAGTGCGACTGAGGCGGGACGTGAGGTGAGGGAGCGTCATCGCCAGAGCCTTGGCTTTTCCAGTCCTGGTAATACAGAATAACATCGCGTTAGCTCAAAAGAGGCGAATAAAGCGAAGTCACTTGTTACCTGGTCAACAGTTGCAATAGCTCGAACGTAGAGCTGGTCTGAAGTGACGTTACGAAGATCAACACATGTAGCAAACAGTGATGTTCCCATCGTGTCTGCATTAGCAGCCGTGGCTTGAGAAGAATCCGATGCAAACTCGTAGAAGCGACGGGTAGTGCCCTTTGCGTTGAGGTCTCAAATACAATACTGTCATCTTGGAACGTCGCGCTGGAAGAAACCTGCACATGAGTGCTGTCCACTGTAAGCGCGCCAAGCACTTCCCATGCAATTTGAACCTTGGACACAGCTGGGTCTGCTACGATGCACTCGGAAACATTGCAAGTTGCTACCTCACTGCGCTCCCATGCTAAAGCGCCACAGCCCATTTCAGTTACTTGGTCCGCGTCACTGCTTGTCGTATACAAGCTCGCAGCAGGGAAAACACTCAGTAATTCTTGGCTTGCGGAAATAGAAGACACCGCGGCATCCACCCAGCGCACTAGAGGCTGAGCCATCTCGATCATCATCAATGCTAAGCGGACATTTCGCGGCACGTGGCCCACAAACTCAGTTTTAATTCCTTCGGTCCGAAAAAGTCGACGTTGGCTTTGTACAACTCCTTTTGGTTTCCCAAGTCTCCTGGTCTGGGTTCCTTGCTGTTGGAGGTCTCCACGAGCATGTTAAAAGCTCGGTGGGTGATGTTGTTGTACTCGGTCTTCTCCTTCGGGTATCCACCAAACGTAGTGGGCTCACACGGATGAAAAGGCTGTTCCTCGTCCGAGTAGAATTGGTTTTCCCACGAGGCCGCGTAGCCCCAGTCCTCCATGCCACCCGTAACACCGTAAACGACATCGTTCATGGTCCCTGTCGGGTAAAGTTTCCCGTCCGGAAAAACACCAGCAAAGTTGGCCAACGTGTTGCCAATCTGGAACTGAGCCATGTGATCCGGAGACTTTTCACTCGGCTTCTTCTCGTCACCATCTAGGTAGTGATCTGGAGATCCCCACTCGTAGGAGACCGCGCGAGTGCCGCCATGGAAAGTCACAGCCAACTGGAAAACGTGGTCTCTCCAGATCTCGTTCACCACCCGAGATGTCATCGTCTGCATGCAATTCGCACCAGATCTCATATAATTGTAGTCTCTGTTCGGATCCACCGTTAGCTCCTCGCGCTTGTTGTGCGAGTACCCAAAGGCGTTGGTCATGGGCATCACCAGCACATTTCTCGAGTTCACGAGTTCTCTCAGCCACCTCTGCGTGTTCATTGTGGGCTTCAACTCGTCGTCCGTTGCATAGACCGACGTGGCGTATGCCAGCAGTTGAATTAGCTCAATGGCCGCATTGGGACCCACGCGCTCGTTGCCGTGTAGAGCTCCACTGATGAAAACTTCGGGTCGCTCCGGGTCGCTCCCCAGCGTCGAGTGGTTGGTCAGGTGCACCACAAACTGTTTGCAGGGCTCTGTGGCCTTCGTTTCGTCGTCGATTTGGCATTGCAGCTCGTCTGGGTACGGCAGATCGTACGTTTCTTGGGCTATGGACACCTGCACGACGTCGGGGAACGTCGCGTTGAGATCCTGCAGGAGCTTCGTCATCTGCGCATACGTGCGGTAGTTGATAGGAGGAGACGGTGGGTAGTCATAGGCACTTGAGGCGCCTTGAAGCCCCACGACCAGCGCCACCAACAGGCAGCGCAGCATGACGGAGGAGGTACGTGGCACAACAGGAAATGAGCTAAAATGCACTAAATTGTGGAAGTGAACAGATGGCTACATCTCAGACGACTGTACTCAGTGCAATATTGGGTACGGTACTTACCCAAGTTTGGCGCCCGAGGACTCTGTAGAAAGAGATTTATCCAGGTGTACATCACCAGCCTCTCATCAAGGTGGCAACGTCTAAGGTCGAAAAAGCAACCCCAGGGCTAAAAGAATGGGGATATATTTTTCGGGGTCAACTGGTTTGCTCATCCACAACTTCTTTCTTAAGCTTTTCGAGCTCCAGCAGCGAGAGAACAGCCTCGTCCTGAAGTGTTCTTCTTCATCGTCGCTTATGAGATCTTCATTGTCGGTAGGACATCCCACCAAGGCCACAACAACGTACGAATACATATTCGCGTAAACCAAAGAAATTCAAGCAAAAACTTCGAATCCATCGTCTGCGCCCCCTCTGAAAAACGAAGTTAGTCGCAGTAGTGCTACGACACAAAAAACAAGATCAAAAACGACTTACCCATAGGCATTTCCGCTCCGGGCAGCACCACCAACACGTGCACAGGCGCCTGTCCAGCCATAGCTGCTCGCTCGTCGATGCCAACCTGCACGTCTTCCTCAACCAAGCCAAGCATGCGAAGTGGCGCACGTGGAATACGAAAAGACGGCAGGCCCGTGGTGTCCGCGATCCCCTAACGACCTCATTTTCCGTCACCCACGTGCCGTCCTCCTTCTTCGCCAAGAAGAGCTGCAGGCGATACCCAGCACACCTGACGATGTTTCCAGCCTGCTGCGCGATCGCTTCCCTCAACTCCGCCATCGTCAGACTGTCCGCGATGTCCACAAAGAACGGGACCCCTCCAGCTACACCAACAATCGCACAGAAGAGTCTCATCTCCGCCAAATTCTAAAATGACGAAGGGCAGATTTTCAGGTACTCTTTTTGGGAAAAGCGAGATAGAAATTGATCGCGTTCTGAGCAAAACGCAGTACAAATTCTGCTGCAGGACGTTCCATTCCTCGTGATCCAAGAAAGCCACGTATGCCACCACCAATACATGAATTAGGCCTTCACCGGGTGTAAAACTTTCGCCAAATAACGTGTCATTCTTGATCCATAGGGAAGTCCTGCAGGTAACCTTGATCATCGAGCGCCATAGATGCCGCACCAGCCGTATCCAGCCAACCCACGCCCTTCTTCGCCAGGAAGAGCTTCAGGTCCTTCGGTTTACATGTGATAGTCACAAGGTTACCGTCCTTAATCACCTCCTTCAGCGGGCCACCTTCTCACCATCGTCAATCTCCACAACGAACACGTCATCTCCAACAATCGCGCGAGTCAGTGATACCTCCTCGAGGCGGTCGATTCTGGAATGAGCAAGAAAAAGGAAATCGGAAAATGTAGGTGTCACTACACTCTGTACCAATCACTCGCTGAATACGCGAGAAGCGCAGATAGTTACATCTCGGTTGCGTAGACGACGACTGAAGGACGCATCGACTGCAATACGAGAGTGGCCACTTTGCTGATCTGGTTGCATATTCGTCAAATGGTCGCGACCGACTCGCTGGTTAAATACTCGTTCGCTGCGATGCGCGAAATCTCGTCGGGTTGGCGACCAAGCTCCAGGTCGAGGTGGTCGTCGCAGTAGCCACCACCCACGACCCACTTCTTGCAGTACGTGTACGTGCACTTCTTGCCGCCGCCGTGGCCCTTGCAGTAGCCGCCGCCGCGCTCGATTGCGGTGCAATTTGCCTCTTTGCATCGCGTGCCGCCACCGTGGCGAATGCAGAACCCTTTGCCCTTCTGCTTGTTAGTGCAGCCTTCATGTTGACAGAGCCGAATCCCACCGTGAGCTTTGCACAGCTTTCGATGCTGCGCTGCGCGATCACAGTTGGGTACGCTGCACATGACCTTGCCACCGTGGCCGCGGCAGCGCTTGTTCACTTGACGAATCTTGTCGCAGCCTTCCACAACGCACTTCCGCCCTCCGCCGTGGGCGATGCAGTGGCCGCCACCGAGGTCATACTTCGTGCATCCCAGTGTTTTGCAACGCTTACCAGGACCCTTGTGGTCCATACAAATGCCTCCACCTAGTGCCCAGTTCTTGCAGCTGTCAGCATCGCACTTCTTGCCGCCACCATGCGCCTTGCAAAAGCCACCTCCGCGGTCCACTTTAGTACAATCTTTGGCTTGACATTTTTGCCACCTCCATGCGAGATACAAAACCGCCACCAATATCGCGCTTTTTACAGCCCTCATGCTGGCAGAACCTGCCGCCTCCATGTGCCTTGCACAACCTGCGTCACAGATCGTCGAGCACAAAAATTAGTTTCCCAGTGCTTCCGAGCACCAATTCTCGCCCACTGCACGTACCCTCCTTCCATCCTCTTGTTCTCGCATCCTTCAATAGGACACAGCGGCTTCCCACCATGTCCCGAGCAGTACCCATAGCCTTGCACCTGCTTTTCGCAGCCAGGCTCTTTGCACTTCTTGCCTCCGCCATGTTTGATGCAGTACCCATTTCCCTGATTAAACTTGCTGCACTTGGCTTGTTTGCAGAACTGGCTGAGCTTGTGGATGGCGCAGCGTCCGTCCAGTCCTGTAGCTGCTCGTTTACATCTCTCGCGCTCTCTGTTGTAGTATCTGCAATTCTTCTTAGAGATGAGGGGCATCTCAACTGTCCTAGCTACTAAAGGCGCTTTATCCGCGCGTCGAGTGGGAGTTTCTAGTGAGCCCGCACGTGCAGACGACAGCTGCAAAACCCCATCAACAGCATGAACAGCTTCCTCTGCCTGAGCTGCAGCAACTGCTTCCTCCGCCTCTGAGTCCTTCTGCTCTTGCTCAGCCTGGGCCAGCAACATCCTCGCAAACTCCGCTCCGTCATGGTCGATCTCTGGAAGGCCATCCGGACCTACAAACGACGTGCGGAAGTCCAACTCGGTCGCCTGCGTCGTCGACAGGTCAGCTACGTAAACAAGAGAATCAGTATAGTACTCTTTATCCAACAGTTGTAGTACGTGTCGACTGGTAAATGGGGTAGACACGCACGCATCGCAGCCTGGATATTGGCGTCGTCCGGCCGCATGCCGCGCAGGAAGCGCAGATAGTCGTTCTCGCGCTCGTCGGCCGCGTCCATGGCGGCGATCGTGGAAATGGTCTTCTTCCGTCGAGTATTCTGTTCAGGAGGTTTTGGGTGCACCACATAATACACATCGCCGCCAGTCAAATGCGTCGGTCAGTCCCGAAAAGCTTTACTGGTAGTTGGCAGTGCGGACCATGGCGAGCGCGGCGGAGATCAAGCAGCTGGAGGCCAAGATCAAGGAGGATGTCAAGCAGATGAACGAGCTGCCCAAGGTGGCCAAGGCGCTACAGCACAAAAACAAGGCGGTGGCGCAGGCAGCCATGCAGAGCATGCGGCGTCTGCTCGTGTTCTTCGTGGAGAAGGGTGACTTACAACTGAAGCCCACGCAGCAGGAGAAAACCAATAAGAAGGCGAAAGGCGGCGACTCGCAGGCTCTTGACACGTTCCGTCGCTGGCTCTGGGACATTTACGTGGCCTTCATCAAGACGATGCTGCAGTGGCTCGGAGACGCCCAAGCGGACAGCAACTTGCGTGTGGGCGCGTTGCGCACATTGATGGAGTTTGTGTCGCGTGATGGAGAGATCCGTGGAGCTAGTGCACCTGCTTTCGGCAACGAGACGTTCTCTCGAGTGGTGCAGCAGCTGGCCACGACGGACAAGCTGAAGGGAGAGCTGGCCAGTGTGCTGAAGGGAGAGTTTGTGGCTGCTTACATGGACGTGCAGTACTACATGGTACGGGTGGATGTTGGTGTTAGTGGTGTGTTGGTGAGTGACTGACGTTTTTCTTGGTGTAGCTGAAGAACTTGGCGCAGGTGCTGGATGCTGCGTACTCTGAGGAGACGGAGGACGAGAAGGACTTGACGTTGGTGGCCAACGCACTCCGGATGCTGGGGATGGTCGAGATGCCGTATGACGCAGAGGAGATCACGTCGTTCCTGGTCGAGCCCAAGGAGGTCAACTTGCCGGAGCAAGAAATGGTCAGCAGCGATGACGAGAGCGACGAGGAAGAGGAGGTGGTTGTTGCTACTGCCGGATCGAAACGAAAAGCGGACTCGGATGCGATGGTGAAACAGAACAAGAGGAAGGGGCTGCGCAGTGTGAAGCAGCACCAGTATGCTTTCAGTCTGGCGTGGATTGCCGTGCTGCGTCACAAGCTGCCGCAGGCAGCCTACAAGAAGGTGTTGGTGCTGCTTCCCGACGAGATCATGCCGCACCTAGCGAACCCGCTGTTGCTCGCGGACTTTCTGACGGACTCGTACAGCATCGGAGGTGTCACGAGTCTGTTGGCGCTGAACAGTCTGTTCATCCTCATCAAGGATTACAACTTCGACTCGCCAGACTTCTACAACAAGTTGTACGCGCTGCTGGACGACCCGACGTTGTATTCAGCGAAGCAGCGTGACCGCTTCTTTGGCCTGTTGAACCTCTTCCTTTCGTCGACGCATTTGCCGGCGTACACTGTGGCTGCCTTCGCCAAGCGATTGTCGCGCAGTTCGCTGACTGCCGAGCCAGGTGCTATCTTGTTCATTATCCCGATGGTGTACAACTTGATCTTGCGCCACAAGCAGTGTCTGCAGCTGATTCACCGTACTGGCGCGTCCACTGCCGCTGAAAAGGCCGCGAAGCGCCGAGAAGAGCTGTCCAGTGGCTCGGCGGTCGACGTTGCAGCGAAGAAGCTGTCCAACGAAAATACTCAGATGGTACTGAAGGACGGCCACGATCCCTTTGTGAGCAATGAGCTTGACCCCATCAAGTGCAACGCCTTGCAGAGCTCTCTTTGGGAGCTGTACACGATGAAAAACCACTACAACGCTGATGTCGCCGTGAAGGCGCGGATGTTTGAAGAGAAGCTGCGCCACCAGTTTGTCGACGTGGACGAGAGTATGGAGATCACGTACAAGAACTTGTTTGACAAGCAGCTGAAGCGCAAGGAGAAGGGCAAGGTGCCGCTCGCTTTCCAGCCCTGCACGGCGCTCTTCTCCGAGGGCGGTGAAGACGACGACGGCGAGGCCAAGGAAGAGGACGTGTTTGCTAAGGTGTTCGAGCTTTAGAGTGTATGTTGACTCCACAGCTAATATATCCATCCCATAGACTGCATCCACCGTAATTCAACGCTTCATCATTACTCCCTTCCGCCGCCATGAGGAGTGAAGTGCACGAACCGAAAGGTAAGTTGGTTAGCAGTATAAACAAGGTCGTACTATAGGTAGGAGGCAGTTTCTTGGTCATTGCAGGTTTATCCACAGGTCTGGCCTCTCGAGATTTGGGCGGCTCGTACGTTTAGGGCTATGCGATGCGGAGAATGACATGGACACCGCTGTCGCTCTCCACCAAGTCACTGAGCTCCCCACTTTCAGCGCGAAAGCTGCCTTTTCAAATGAAGGCGTCATCTTACCGTGTGTGAACGGCCCGAGGTCGCCCCCACGCTTTGCGCTGCTCAAAGCAACAATTTAAACACGTCAGCTTCCAAGGGAGTAACACAAAGAGCCTTAAACGCCCCGCACCTGCTGCAGTCGCTCTCCTCCTTGGCAATTTCTTCGAAGAGCTCCCGCACTGCCTCAGCTGATCTCTACAAAAACGAGTGGAGGGGATCAACACGTTAGTCGTCCACCTCGCCACCCACTCCCCTCCTGCACGTACATCAGGGTTGGCCTCCACACAGGCCAGCAGCTTGTCACGGATACCTCCCGCCTTGGCCTCGGCCACCGCCTTACTGCGGGTGATGCTCTCCTGTCGCCACGAAGACGGTCTCCTGGATCCCGAGTGCTTGACGAGGATATGCAGCGCCTGTACACATCCCCATCACCCCACAGTCAGCACCGAGTATCTCCACATTACCTAAGTCAGGACGCACCTGGACGCTCTCGGCGTCGGAGGAGCCCTCGGCCGAGCGGCGCTTTTCTTGTCCGAGTGGGCCGCCGCCTTGTGCCGCAGCTCGCGCTCCTTGGCGTGCACGTGCGAGAGCTTCCACGTCTTCTCACCGCTCTTGGCGTGCAGGAAGTAGACCTTCCCGGGGCGGCTCTTGCTCTGCACCTCCTTCCAGCCGCGCGGCAGGTCCTTCGCCGTCGTGCTCATGCTCAAGCGGTCTCCGAAGACTAGAAATATCGGGAATGAAGGGTGTGTGTGTTAATTATGTGGACACACACAACAACAAACATATAGACCCACTCACCAAAAAGGTGTGTAGTGTAGACGAACGCCATGGCCTTGTGAGGAATGCTATGTATGTAGAGTATTTTGCATGTGTGTTAATAGGTTGCTGCCTGGTGGCAGCAACGAGGGAGCCGTAAAACTATGATTGAGAGGCTGCCTCGACCTAGCACGAGAAGTTTCCTAAACGGCGGGGACTTGGGGTCCTGCACCGAGTACTTTGCCGAGAGCATGGGAGCCGAGAGGCTGTCTCCGTGGGTGGGCATGCTCGGGCCCATCAACCTGTTCCAGTTGTTGCGCGACTCGGCGTGGAAGTAGCCGTAGACGAAGTACGAGAGCGCGCCGACGGCCATCCAGGCCACGCTGAGGCCCAGCGCGAGGTGGCCGATCTGCGCGATCATGTACCAGTCGGCGAGGATGCAGATCATCGGGATGAACGGCACGAGCGGAGCGGAGAACAGACCGGGCGCGTTGGCCGACTGCGGGCACTTGACGAAAAGCACCACCGAGATGCCCACGGTGATGACAAGGAAGACAATGGCCAGGATCAGGCATGCTGTGGACGAGCTGTTCTCGTAGCCCTCTTGGTACAGGAAGGCCGTGCACCCAGCCGTGACCACCATAGCGGCAACCAGCGACGACGACAGCTTGGGCGACTGGGGCTTCATGCGCGCCAGCGTCAGGGACACATTGGCGATGATGAACGACATCATGACGCCAAAGTTAACCATGTCCCACAGCGTGACGAAGGGCACCACAATTGCGACGACCGTGAAAAACAGGCCCGAAATGAGCGTGTTCTTGAACAGGTTGCCCTTGGAGTCCACCTCAGCGAAAATACGGGGCAGGAGTCCGTCACAGGCAAGCGCGTAGTTGAGTCGAGGCTGCGCCAAGAAGCCGATGAGAGCCACCACAGGCATCGTCACGATCTCACCAGCACGCACGATAGTTCCGGCCCACTTCCAGCCATGACCTTCAAACCCGTCGCCAAAGCTACCAGCGTCGAGGTACGACACCATACCGGCTAGGACGAGAGAGCACAGCGAGCTGAGCACCAACGTGCCAATCACGACAGTCATAACGGCAATCGGCATGATCTTCTTGGGGTTCTTGGTTTCACCAGCAAGACAGCAAATCTCGTCGAAGCCAACGTATCCGAAGAAGGCCTGCGACGCGCCGGTAATGATGCCCTGCGTTCCGAAGGTCATCGATCCGTCCAGCTCCGTGCGCGTGGGGACGAACGGGGACAGGTTGTCAGAGTCCATGGCAGCGAAGCCGGCGATGATAATGAAGGCGACAACGCACATCTTAATAATCGTGACGGTGTTCACGAACGCTTTGCCAAATCGAACGCCCATCAATAGCACCACCATGCTCAGGAACTGGATGAGACCGCCGCTGAGGTTGGCAGACTGCAGGTTGAGCCAGTGGAAGTCTTTGTCAGGGTGCTCAATCAGCAACCACTCTTCCACCTTGTCTCCCCAGCTGCGCGCCACACCAGCCCCCGACACTGCGTACTCGAGGGTCAACAGCCACGCCGCGACGACAGCGGGGAGTTCTCCGATCGTGTGGTACGCATATGCGTACGTGCTGCCCGAGGACGGCACGCGCGTGGACAGCTCCATGTACGCCAGCGCATTGAGACAGCAAATGACACCACCGACGAGCCAGCTCATGACGGCAGCGGGTCCGGCCGTCTCCGAGATGATGGAGCCCGCAGTGGAGAAGATGCCGCTGCCGATTGTCCCGCCAATTCCAATACAACACAGGTCAAACAGGCCAAGCGTACGAGGCAGATCCTCCGATATCTCCTCGGCCTGGATGACGGACATGGGCTTGGTTCGCCACAGCGCAGAGAAACCGGCCATTGTGGTCGTCGAGTGTGCTGGTCAGGGTCGATGAAAGCGCGTCGAGAAGATCGCTGGCTGCCACTCGCGCCGACAAAGAGGAATGGCAACGAAATCTGAGAGCGGTGCGGGACTGCTGGCGAAACCTGCGCACGAGTCCAACCATCCAATGGTGCCGCCCGCATCGCGCGTGTCACGCCCGGCGTCGCTGATCTTGCACGGCATTTCTCGTCTTTGGCCATTTAGCGAGTGCATACATCGGCCAGGTCTCCGGATATCTTGCCATGCGCAGGCGTTATGCAGCGGATGTGAACTGATGTTAGAATGGCGTTACCGCAACTATAAATACAACACCACGACCATAAATACTGCAACCTTAGAGCCTAAAAGCAAGGCTGGTGCTACAGCCCATGATTCTTATAAGGGGTAGGGCTGAAAAACATGGGAAATGTCCATGATCGTCTATGTTTTATCCATGTTTGCGCAAAATAAATGACGGATTCCTGACGAGGGCGGTAATTTAAAGTATCTATGATTCTACCATGTAAGAACAGATACAACTAGGACATCATGAAAAAGAAGACTGACTGTAAATATGAATTGTCGGCCCACTAGAATGCATTTACTAAAACTACATATTGGAATGTAGCATTGTGTTCACTTCGCGCTAATCATGGCCAAACATGGCAAACATGGAAGGAAGTCATAACAAACATGGGCAATCACGACCACAAGTGATTCAATTGACACATGTATTGAAAGGTTAACAGCGGATTCCTCTTCACTCGATGTTCATCTTGCTCTCATTCTCTTCTGCAAAGTTTACGATTGTGCGCAGGATATCCCATCGCCTACGCTGCAGTCCGCTCTGGGAGTAGTCGCTTCCCGCCCCCTTGTCAAACCGGCGCCAAAAGTACAAGCAGATAAACAAGCCGCAGTTGTCGCTGTCCTTCTGGATTGGGCTGCGCACTGACGTAATCGTGTACGCGTGCGGCAGGCTTTTCTTCACTATCTCTCCAGCCAATTCCGCCAACAAGTTCTGGTTCGCTCGCTTATCCAAACTGTCGTAGCAGTAGATCGTCTTTCTCGCGCGGTCGATTAGAAGGCACGTCCAGTGGCCCTTGTTTACATTCAGCGGCATGAATATCAGATCATTTTGACATCCTGATACCAAATTCAAGGTTTGCGGAGGGACACGCGTGCCTTGGTTGGGTGCGGGTGTGATCATAGGAGGTAAGAACACCGTGTCATTGTTCGGGTACTTCGCTGCAAGACCCTTTCCAAAAGCTGCAATCAAATTGTCGTGAAACCAAGTACCGTCTCGAGCACAGTACAAATGCGACCACTCCAGATGAAATCCGTCGTCAAACCCGGCGATACGTTTATGTGGCCACGACTCCAGCACTATTTTGGCCAGTGCAGCAGCTCCCTCGTTTTTGAATCGCTCTTCAATTTTGTTCTTAACCAGGAGCTGCATTCCTTTCCGTCCTTGCTAATCTTGACCAAACTCCACAGGAACTGCATGGTCATCAGTTGACGCTGTGAAAAGTCACCACAACCTTGAATAGAAAGCACCCAGCACTCCGTCATTGCTTCTTGCTGCGAGTTAAGGTCCATGACGTCTCCATACGGCGCGGTTCGCTCGATCAAATGAAGTCCTTCCTGAACCAACGTCTCCGGTAGTCGATACGCAAATTTTTCCACTGTGTATAAACGTTTTGACACTGACAGATCTTTTTTGTATCTGCATCCGCGAACCTCGAAGGTCGCTAAAAATGAGGACAAAGTCTCGAGTTCCGGTTCTTGATTCTTTAGAAAGTGCTCCACTTTCGGTCACATCATCTCCTCTCGTTGCATTTTGCAGCTTGACGCCCTTGTTGTATTCTTTTCGCTGTTGGCTTCGCTGTGTTTTTGTGCCGCTCGGTCCTTTCGTGGTCGGCCTGACCGTCTTCTCGGATTGAATGGTTTTACTTCGACTTTTCCTCTCACATTGGCGCCCTTATTGATCTGCTTGTCACGTTTTGGCGTCGGGTTTGGCTGGGCGGCATCGGAAAGACTCGAACTGCCGTGCACCTGGTCATCTCCTTGATCATATTCGCCACATAAGGAGGATTGCACGATCTCAGTTGCCGGTACCTCATCATCCGTCGGAGAGCTTTCACCAATTGCCAGCTCCCCACGTCTCAGGTTACTCCACCACGTCTCCAATTTTTGCAGAGCAGACTCAAACTTTGCGTCTGGGAGGTCTGTGAGCTCCGATGAGATACGGCTCATGACGTTCTGTGCGGACTTGTACTTGTCGCGCTCGGTCATCTGCCTCTTGCGCTGAGCTTCTTCACGCTGAGTACTGATACGCAGAGGTTCCGAAGAAACTCTCGAGACGATTGTTTGTGTTGTTTCTGAAGTGCGGGAGAGTCATGCGGTGAAAAGTCACCCACATCTCAGCGCACTTCATCCAGTTCGTCTCAAAGTACTCCCACGACGCAGTGCGGTTCCCACGACAAGCAAGCGACTGGAATTCATCGGCGTGTTGCTGCAAATCCTCTGCTGATCGCGAGTAAACCATATTGGATACACAAAAGTCCATCTGCGTCAACTCGTCGGTCGAATACGTCCCGTATTTCTTGTCATCACGAATTGCTCCACGCAACCACTTGATAACGTGAAAATGACACAGAAGGATGCGCGCGTTTGGAAACATCCGACGTAGAACTTGGATTTCATTCAAATCCTTGTCCACCATGATCACTTGGGTTTGCTCCCAATCGTTGACAGCTTGAAAATGGCTCTATAACCTTAACCATATTCCAGTCAGCGTTGCGCTCGATCACTGAGTGCTGAACGGCTTGTCCATTTCCGTACTGATCCATGACCATGAGTGTACATAGCTGGTAATTGTATCTACAATCATGGGCATATAGAGACAAAACATGTTAAGAAACACAGCAAAAACATGGAGACATGTTCCATATCTTACCTGTTGGTTTTGTGCGTGCAGTCGACGAGAAGAATCTCGGGAAAACGCTGGTACAACTTTCTCATATGCTGGGAGCCGATCGTCACAACGGCGGAGTGTCCCGAAGAGTTTTCATCTACCGCAGAAACATTTCCGGGTGCATCCAGATCAAAATTTACCAGCAGCTCTGCAACCAGATCTTCGTCGCTCAACTCTCCTCCTATATTTAACCACACAACATCGCACAACACACATTAGTTCCTCCATACTGATTAACACACTGTATCGTAGTTACGAACCCGCGCTCTTGATCTTCGCTATAAGATTGTGGACATCCTTGAGCTGCACGGAATGAGGCGAGCTTTGACGAATGTAATCGTAAATTCTATTCGCCTTGCTTCCGCTCGCCACCATCAGCTCGACGTCACTCATGATCGGCGCGTTCGTTGGTACTTGACGGACGGAAGCATGCTTCTCGTACACTTCAGGTTCCGGTAAATGATTGTGACCGTAGTAGGCTTGCTTAACTTGTATACACCATTCACAGGTAGAGCGCAGGACGCATTGGGCTCGGAATCGCATTGGACACCCAACTCCGTTAAACTTGTGCCGCGGTCTTTGACCTTTGGAACGAGATCTCGGTTTCCAGCCGTGTGTACAGATGCAAACGCGCTGGTAGGGATCCATCGCTGCAGGTACACATTCAATCTTCGAAAGAGCCCTGCCGGCATTACTCTTCATCTTGCAATCTGAGCGATGCGTAGACGAAAGTTCATAGTCTCGCTGATAGCTATCACAGTGTGTGTATCCTTCTGATACTCTTTCAAGTAACCATCCAGGTCCTCCCAGGACTTGTGGTATTGCTTCACAACGGCGACATGGTGCATCGCGTTGTCTTCAGCTGAAAGAGCGCGTTTACGTGTGAGGGAACTGTCCCGAGAAGTAGCTGATGCGCAAGCATGAATGCTTTTGTCATTCTGATTTCCACCGTCATTGTGATTCCCACCGTCGTCATCACTCGGATCATCAGTCTCATTCTGAAGCGAGTTGTCGGCTTCGTCCTCGGTTTCAAGCTGATCTTCGGATGCCTGCGTAATACCTTCAGCCTCGACTTCATCCGTACGCTGTGCATTGGGCAACCCAACATCCATCGATAAATTCTCATTTTCACTGGTCGTAGTTGCATTGAGCCAAGTCCGACGTTTCGTCTTCACTGCTACTATCACGATCACTGACCGGTATCTGTAGCTGCCGCAGAATCTCTGCGGTCTTCTTAGTGCGCACCATTCTACTACATGACGAAAGAAATATTGTAGACATGGTAAAAACATGGAGGCAAACATGGACAAACATGTTAATGACATTGTTGCAGGGAGCAGCACAAGCTCACAGCGGATATGCACGCACCACGAAGTACAGAGAGTCGGTATCTGAGTCCATGAGAGAGAAACAGATAAGACTGAGAGTTAGTGGTCTCTACGGCAACATCATCGAGCATACAGCATCAGCGAACGTACGAATCACCAGTGCGTAGTGCTGTCGCGGAGAGCAAGCTTTGCGCGGGCGGCAGAGTACTCTGCAAACACGAACGAGAGATAAACAGTTAGTAATCAACACTACCTGGTACGAGCTGGAACCACTATTGCTCACGTAGATGTCCTCTTGCGACGTCAAGCGCACGTGGCGTCCACGATCAATCAGCACCTGAATCCACACAAGACGCCACAAATTCAGGAGTGTATTTAACGAGGTAACGGAGCCCGTAATTTAAAAAGTAGTCCGTAATTAAAAAAATATAAATTACAAAACATGGCCAGACATGGGCTGAAACATGTATAAACATGCCAAGACAAACATGGGCTGTAGATTTCGCGTAAAAGCAACCATAAGCCTGATAAATTCTGATAAATCTTATAATCTCAGAAGCTAAACTACCCCTAACCCTTATGCCAGGACGGGTGTCATAACCTCAATTCGTTAAAGATCAAAATGCCAAAACGACAAGTGTCGCCCAGGATCACCCTTGGAAACCCTGCGGAAGCTGTCACATCCTTCAGTAGAGTTAGATGAAATACCAGTTGCTGCTCCTCTGAAAGAACCGTGTTTTAAGCAGGGATCTGAAATCAAGAGCATTGATTTTGATTTTCTGACACGGCACTAGCACCCCTCCTCAGAGTTAAGGTTGCGGGAACCACTCCCCTGATGTTACATCACATCAGTTCACCAGTGATGTACCGGTACTATACCGGTAAACAACACCACGTACATGTAATTGCTTACCCGGGCCTGCGGGTCCCGGGCTGAAACGTAGTTCGTAGAAAATTTGTTTGTGAAAGTTGGTTTTTAGGAATTGTAACCCTTTCGAAGTCGTTCCTCGAATGTGGTGTCCCAATGTTGGATTGCATATAAATCGGCCAAAGAGAAGTCTAGAGGAGAGCTTCGACGGTGGTCACTTCCGATCAAATCCTTAAGTTGCTCTAGTATGCACTGCAATACCATCTAGCGCTTGCACTCTAGCATTCGTCTCAACCAGTGCCATCCTTGCCATGAAGCTATCCAGTTCAAAGAGGAGCATCGTCGTGAAGACGATGGGAGTGGGTCTGAGGACAGTGGCAACGTAAGCAGTGGGCAAGCCTCCGAGAGCGTGGTTAGCCAAGACGCTGTTGGTGGTGGCCGTGCTGTCGGAGACTTCGAGGACTCGGAGGTCGAAGATGCGGAAGAGGAGGCAATCCCGGTGGCGAAGCAGGCCCGACCGAGGTCTGATAGCGGCAGTGCACCACCACGGCCAGTGAAGCGGCTCAACCTTGGCCGGTGGGGCCATTACCCATTAAACTACTGATGTTCATGCCGTCCAAGGTGCCAGCATAACCACCATGAATCAGCTGGATCCGAGAGTAATCTAGGCTCGTGCAGCAGCGGAAGTGGAGCGAAGGGTGATGTACGCCCATGCAGCGGCCGCACCAGTGACCCGTACAAGTGATACGGAAGAGGATCATGGTCGTGAAGGCACAGGTGGACATTTTGAAGATCGTATCGAGGAAGGCAGTGAACAAGGCAGTGAACAAGGCTCCGACGAAGCGAATGGCGAAGAAGGTGGTGATGCTGATGAATGCCGTGCCGACAAATCGCCCGAAGAACCCGAGGACGATGGGTCCGGAGGTGGTTCCGAGGCTCATGAACATGGTAGTGACGCTGATGCGTCGGCAAGAGCGGAGGAATCAAGCAAAGATGAAGGCTCGCTGTACACTCCTGGTGAATCGGAGGCGAGCAACAGCGAGGAGTAAGGAATGTCGATGGAGAGGTAATGCACCCGTCAAATAAACATAGGCCTGGACCCCGTTTCGAAACGATTCAGCGTGCGCACTCTTTAGTATAGTCTCTATAGCAGCCGAGTTAGGTGGACAGTGCTTGAGCCAAATCAAGAAGTGAATATGAAGGGTCCCACGCCCCTGCGTTTCAACCATTCCAAAGTACGCCTCCACATCCCCAAAGAGGCCTCGGTGGGACAGCTTTCTTCGCGTTGCGGGGTAAATTCCTAAAGCGCATTTTATAAAGGCGTCGACGTGACGCATGAACAAACGCGCAGACGCAGAATCATTACCCAAACTAGCGTGATGCAGCTCTGCTTTGGTCGGCACTGCCGAGTCTAATATATCAAATAGTGACTCGACAGATGAAATTTCAGTGTAATGGGTTATCGTGAAGGAATTGTTGGTGTTCGGAGTTATCGTCACAAAAAGCGCAGGTTGCCCGTAGCGCGCCTGGTACGCAAACGCCTTTCTTCTACATTGGGAGCGCTCAGCATTACTCGCCCATACGGCGCTTGATGCCAGTTCTACAGTTTTCAAAAAGCTTGTCGTAACTCTGTCATTGTGTTTGCTTTGAGGAAAGCAACCCTGTCGCATCCTCTCGTTATCCAACAAGGCACTCCCAAGTTCCTCGCTTCCTATGCTTTCGAATCCGTCGTACAAATGTGGAAAGCGCTGGCTGCGAATATAATTCTGAATGTGCATGTTCATCATTGAAATCCGATCGAATGCAACCAATGCAAAGAGTTCATCTTCAGCAAATTGACACTCACTCAACGTAATATAGTGGTCGATGCAACCTTTCAGAGAAACTGGTTCTAGTCGATGCTCTCCAGGGTGTCCACGTCCAAACGGGAAAAGATGAGGGAAAATTCGCGTGAATAAATCTCCAGACATATCACGAGAAAAGCGATTCGATTGTCGAATCATAAAGTCTCGCTCCTGGGGCTCCTGCTCTCGGGCCTGGGCAGCCAGCGGGTGATTGCTTGCCATAAGTGGTGATGAGTCGTCAGTGAGGCCAACGCGCCGTTCCAGAACAGTTGATTCGCCAGTAGTGCCACTAACACGCCAGGAATCCGATCCGCCACGAAAATTTTCTGACTCAGCACTAATGCCATCTTGATAATGTTCATCACTATCTTCCAAGTACTCGAAAAACATGTCGTCAACAGCATCATCCGGGTATTCCGTGTTCAGCACTTCAGCGTTTGGAACTACGTTCTCATACAATACATTGAAGTTTTTATAGAAGTCGAACACTTCTCGAACGACTTGGGCTCGAACGCGATGCATCTTTCTTACTTTCATCAGTTGTCCTTCTGTGAAATCGCCAACCATAACAACTCGATACGACGTCACATCACGAATAGAACGAGGCAGGAGTGTGATGGGGGTCCTGGCGTACAGTCAAAAGCGACGCAGTGTGAGCGAATACATCGGTGGCGTCCGCCTCTCATCACACGTGGCATTGCTCCAATAGTTACCAGTTGAGTAATAAGCCTCTCCGGAATTGTAAGTGAGCTGAGTCGTTCTGGTAATCGTCCACAGAAAAATCCATTTGCTATAGCGAACACAGGAAGCTTTTGAGATCGAACACAGTCATCGCACTTTTTGCAGATCGAGATCCAAGCATCATGGTTGCCATCATCATCAATGTAGCAGTGAACACCTCGCGGAGAAACCAAGACGCCTTCTAGTCCCTGTATATGTGGTGGGCATCGATATTGATCTCGTAGGGGCTCTGGCAAGTCATCCCCGGCACCACCCAAACACTTGCACAACAAATCCACATACTGCCAGTCTGCGCCCTCCTTTCTCACTGTGTCGCGTCGAAGCACTAATCGATCACACACCAAACAGCAGCATTCGTCCAATCCATCAGCTCCAAGTTCTTCTTGAAGAAGCTCCATACAATGATGTTCAGCGTCTTCACTCAACGGAGGTAAGAATCGGCTACGAAACTCGACAGAATCTTCAGGCGTGTGATTATATGAACGTTTCTCCAATTTCTTGCGTGCTCTGAACTCCCGTTCTCTTGCTTTCCATTGCTCCTGCTGGTAAGCAACATCTAAGTGCTGCAGTAAATCATCTTCATCGTGCTCCGTAGACATGCGTTGTCTTTTAAGGAGCCCAACGCCTATAAGCAGCGCAACACCATGCCATACATAGCACAGGTCAGTAAACCAAACTCACGCGCCCCACGTTACCGCGATTGAGCTCACCGGCGAATACACCACCACGCTAGGACCTCCACCAGTATCGGCAGCCACGTGTACACCACAGCATAACACGCACACCAATAGCGGTTAGTATCAGGCCCATGCGGGTCCTCCCATCGCCCAGCTTACCGTCGCGAAGCCCGCCGTCGACCGCACCACCATGCTGGGATCGCCTCCGCCAGTATCCGCAGCAACCTGTACACCACAGCACAGCACGCACAGCTGTAGTTAGTATACCATACTCACTTGATCCTGCCCTCACGTGCGTGTCCGCCCTTACCTGTTCCCGAGCAGAGAAAATCGATGAATGAAGCCGTGGGTGCGGCTAGCGGGCGCTCTCGTTGAAGTAAGTGTGCCATATTAAAAATATCTACCACAGTGGGTTCTCCATAAAAAGATTTATACTATCGCACCTATTGCACCGAACGTACTGTTTGTTAGAGGGGGCTTGACTTCTGAGCGCTGCGGTCCGCGGACGCCTGCACGCGGCGTCTCCGGCTGACAACCTCTCCACTTCTCTTTACCGGTAAACGTATTTTACCGGTAAACGTACCGATGTACCGATGTGAAAGAACGTTTTGCTCTGTTTCGGCTATACCGATATCGTACCGGTAAGAAAACCGAGCTGTGATGAAATGCCCTAAACAATCGACTATATAATACCGAATCATACCGGTAAGAAAACCGAGCTGAGACAAAAATGCCCTATAAATCGATAGTTCTACGAACTACGAACTGCTTACCCGGGCCAGTGGGTCCCGGGGAAGACGCAGTTCGTGGTGCCGGTAGGCCACAAGGTGGCCAACCGTATTTTACCAGCGGTGTTTTTTGCGCCTTCATTAAAAAAACGAGCACATGTAGATTATAGAAGTAACAATGTTATGCGCTCAGCCTTGTACTATTCAAGTATTCATAGACCGGTTGGTGTTCGAAGGATATCCAAGTGTAATGTTTACTTTGAAATTTGACACCCCAGCCTTAACCACTGCAATGTTTCTCGTGTCCACGTCTTGTTACAGCTGAATCAGGAATATTATGTTTCAATTCAAGCGATCAAAGCCTTTGATTCAAAGGGAATCCAAGCAGACCCATTTGTTTAGCTGTCAAGTTGGCCCATAAACCTCAACCGTAATGCAGATACCGGTAGATGTCAGTGATGCTTACAATAAACGCTTGCTCACTTTTTGGTGATGATGCAGTCTTATATAAATGAGTTATATCGTATAGGACCACAAAGGTCAGATCTAGCAATGTAAGCATCAGTTTTCTTTTTTATTATGTTGGTGTGCACCAACATATATAGGAGCCCGCGATTTAAGTCTCAAACGCGAGTTGCACGTCTCTTTTCAATTGTCGCTGCTTAGCCAGAAAACGTCCAAAACCCTGTATCACACCGCTTCTCACACAATGATAGACACATAGTTTTACAATATATGCAACTACACTTACCCGGAATTGCAGCACTCGCTGTTTTGGCACAAACTGTAGTGGCACAAATGTCGATCCATCGGTAGGGTGCGTATCTTGTGAATCCACCGGTCCGTAGTTGCAATGATGTTGTTCCGGTGGCTGTTGATTACATTAGGAAAGCTTTGTGACATCAACAATGCT
The DNA here is from genome assembly GCA_012656105.1 of Phytophthora syringae. Classification (NCBI taxonomy): domain Eukaryota; phylum Oomycota; class Peronosporomycetes; order Peronosporales; family Peronosporaceae; genus Phytophthora; species Phytophthora syringae. The sequence goes on from JAAKBD010000006.1 coordinate 449,606, forward strand.
TTGCGCCATATCATCAGCATCTTAGTAGCAAGTAGCAACGACATCCACTGCAGCTTACACTTTGTTATGTCGTCTGTGTAACAGCACTACAAAGAATGCATCATTTTAGTCAGCCCCATATTTGCAAGAAACACAGACAACACCCCTGCAACTCACCTTTGTTTACGTAGCCCCTAAAAACAACCCAAGCACTCAGCACACGTAGTCAGCTTTGTAGTAGCAAGTAAAAACGACACCATCACTGCAGCTCACCATTGTTTAAGTTGCCCCTGAAACCAACACAAGCAGTACAGCACATTTAGTCAGGCTTGTAGTAGTAAGTACCGTGGAAGCAATACAACTGGCCGTTGCTTGCTAACCTCTGTAACAGCGGGACAAACGATGCACGACATTCAGTCGTGTAAGGAGCACATACGTTATCACTGCAATTTGCCGTTGGCTGCGTTGCCTCCTGGAGCACTGCCACAACAAATACAGCGCACTCAGTCAGTCTCATAATAGTAATAGCAAGTTGCAAATACAACTCACCGCTGGCTGCCTCGCACTGTAATATCACAACTTCAATCCAATCGGCACACCAACTCAGAATTATTGAAAACGAGCTCTTCCTCACTTATCCAAGTCCAACGCAAAATCGTGAATGATCGAAGCATGTCCCGTTCCTTGCTTCAAGATGCCGAGCGCATCCCTTTGTACCTTTTCAAAATAAAAGTACCAAATCAGCTTTTTTATTGGTCGTTAATCAGGCCCATCTCACTCCAGCATCCAGCAGTCGAGGCATTTTACTACCGTGAAGTTGTTGGTGAAAGTCTGACAGTTTATTGATTTATTTTACCGGTTGCAGAGTTGGCCCCCCAAAAAAAAAAAAATATATATATATTGTAATGCTGATATCGAAGGGATTTATAAAGAAACACTTGCGTGCTGTTTGGTGAAGCTGCAGTCTTTAAAAAAACGACTATATTTTTATAGGACCATCGCATTGAGCGAAATGTATTTATTTATATGTACTTACAAAATGTGTGCTTGTTGAACGGAATTGATGTCCCTCGGTCAATGTGTGAGGCGCCCACCCTACCGATATGTTGACATTGGTTACAACTAGCTGTGTGTCAAACGGTGTTGGCTGCAAAGCCGTCGCGTTCGTGTAGTTCAATAAGGCGTTCCGATGACCGCTGGTTACACCATTATACTCTGTTACAGAAGAACACGTTGCACCACATCATTAGCCTCACAGTAGCAAGTAGCAACAATATACTCACTGCAACTCCCCGTTGGCTGAGTTCACCTCTGTAACAACACCACAAGTAGCACACTCAGTCAGCCCCATAGTTGGAAAAGCACATGCATCACTGCAGCTCACAGTTGTTTATGTCGCCAGTAAACAACCCAAGCTGTACAGCACACGTAGGGAGGCTTGTAGTAACAAGTAAAAACGACATCATCACTGCAACCCACCTTCGTTACGTTGCCGCTGAAAACAACACAAGAAGTACAACACACTTAGTCAACCTTGTTGTAGCAAGTACCGTAGCAACAATACAACTGGCCGTTCGCCTCTGTAACAGCGGGACAAACAATGCACCACATTCAGTCAGCCTCATAGCTGTAAGGAGCACATACAGCATAACTGCAAACTCGCCGTTAGCTTCATCGCCCCCTGTAACACAACCACAAGCAATTCAGCGCCCTCAGTCAGTATTATATTAGCAAGTAAATACACCGTCAAGAAAACTCACTGCTGGTTATCTCGCCCTGCAATAGCACAAATTTAATTAAAACTGCACACCCATTCAGAATTATCGAACACGAGCTCTGTCCTACTTACCCAACCCAGTGCAAAATCGTGAATGAATCGAAGCATGTCTCCTTTCCTAGCTTCAAGATGCCGGATGCATCCCTTTGTACCTTTTCAAAATAAAAGTGCCAAATCAGATATTTGTATTGGTTGATAATCGGGCCCAACTCCCTCGCAACATCCTCTTTCTTACTTGAAGATGCCGGAGGTATCCTTTTGTACCTTTTCAAAATAAAAGTGCCAAATCAGATATTTTTATTGGTTGATAATCGGGCCCATCTTCCTCCAACATACCGGTACGGTACCGGTATCGATACCGGTTTGTGACATCAAGTCCCAACACGACAAACGACAGTTCTACGAACTGCGAATATGACCACTCATGGGTCGAGTCTGCTGCCCGAATCTGGCGATACTTTCTACAAGATAAACAAAACATTACCTAATTGGGGCGTAGCCCCTATACCGTAATCTAGGTGTCAAGTGTCACCCCCGCGTGCATACAAATCCCATGAGCAGGATAAATTCAACGTGCCAATTTCCGGGTTAGGTTTTAAGGTACACGTACTTAGCGAAGTACGTACGGTAATGCAACATACACTGCCACTGCCAAAGTAAAACTTAATAAGGCGAGCAAATGGTCGCGTGTGGGCGGCATTTTCTCAGCGACCGCAGTTGCTACGGCACTGTGCGTTGGCAGTCAGCTTCATGGGTAAGATAATTAGCGGTGTGTTCAATTCCGCTAGATAAGACGCCATCCACGTAGGAGACGCTGCAAAAGCAGACCGAGGAACATCATACAGCTCAGCAATGGATAAAGCCTCTAACTCCAGCATTTTAGCAGAGACTGGAACACCGTGTGAACGAAGTGCGAGTAGCCAGTCCAGAATGTCCATCTCTGCGTCATCTGATAGCGTTTTGGCCGATCCCTTTTGTCGCCAGCGTTTTTGCTGCGCGGTTCGCGTCTTGGACGCCATGGTCGTGATGTGGAGCTGTTGCTGCTTCCAGCGGCGAATAACGCGTAATTTGGACTTGTACGCAGTGGACTTGTGGTCCATTCCTGGCCAAAACGTGTCGACAACAACTGGCATCGTGTGCGTGTCGTAGAAAGCCAACACAGCCGCCTTCATTGCGAAAGTCTCCGACGATAGTTTGTGCTGGTTCTGCTCGCGCCCTACTCCACGTACAGCTACTCTTCCTGTAACGGGGTTACGCAAAGAGTTACGATTATGTAGGTCACCCTATTTGGTGTGACCACACTCTCCTAAAACAGTACTCAGTACGTGAAAGTTAACAAGATATTAGTAGGTGGCTTCACAGCCAATAGATATGCATTAGACTAGGCTCTACTATGTTAGATAGTGAGACCTATAGATTTACACCAGGGCGGCTCTGCCGCCGATTGCAATAATACATTCAGTTTACCTTTAACCTTAAGAGTTTCATTGTCTTGTAAAGACTGTTACTTCTTGGAGCCTGTACGCTACTGTCTTACACTCGTCCCTGTTCTTTGTATAAGAACGTCAAGGTAACCTACCTGCTTAAGAGACTCGCTGAGTCCGACTAAGTCTTCCTCTACGCTACAGTCTACGGCAACCCCGCTGCACTTGGTAGCACTTGTAGTCAATCCTACACCTGAGTCGTTACGACTGTCCCTCTCTGAGGATGGAGCATATCGCCCACTTACCGGCGAGTCAACAAGACGGGCTTAAAAAGCTGATGTCTTTGATCCGGCCGGAAGGTGTGGCTCATCTTGCTTCACAAGGCCCCGACGCTGTCAACGCGCGTCTGGAGGCGTTCCATAACTATGAGAATGCTCTGGTAGAGCACATCGAGCAGAAGATGACTGCGGCCGCTGCGTCTACGACGCCCAGGCCGTCATCGGATGGAGCTCCCAGAGCTAAACCGCTTATGGTGAGCGTCAAGACCTTCGAGGGCAAGGATGGAGAGAATCTCCTGCTCTGGGTCAGAGAAGTCGAGATGGCCATGACGTCCGCCATGCTCAAGACCGAGCAGCAGCGCGTGGCGCTAGCTATCTCAAAGCTCGGGGTCGAGCGCGAGAATGGTCACTGACCTGCGGTACGTCCGTAGACGCCGCTTTCCCCTCATGGGATCAGCTTAAGCTGCAACTCTCGCGAGTATTCTCGCCGCCTAACCAGGCATATCGCGTGAGGTCACGCTTCCTTGCTACCCGACAGGGTAAGAAGGAGTTGGTGGACTTCGTCCAAGAGTTGCGAACTCTGATTGCCGGCATTGCAGCGGATCCTCTCCCCGAGGCGGTCACGGTGACCATCTTCATGGAAGGTCTCCGCACTGGCGTGGCTAGGACGGAAGTCTTCCGTGTTCACCCTTCCTCTTTTGAAGAAGCCGTGAACGTGGCGTTGAACGCCGAGTTCAACTTCAAGTCCGCTCGACTTGGTTGGAGTGCTTCGCACAACAGCTCGTCTGGAGCTTCGGGGTCGTCCAATGGACCCGAGCCGATGGATCTCAGCTACGCTAAAGACGAAGAAGCTCAGCTTCAGACTGCCGAGCAGCGTATTGGCGTTCGCCGCTGCTATGTGTGCGGGAGCACGCAGAACCTGCGCTCGGGGTGTCCGCTTCGCAAGCAACGCCAGGCTCCTATGAGCCGAGGCCGCGCCTCTGACCGGAAGCCGGTCCCTTGGCAGGAAACGCCAAGACCCAGTAGGCGCGGGGCGGCCTGCTGGGGAGGAACTTTGTTCTGTTGAACCTCTGAGAGGAGGTCAGCAGGGCTTGCCCCGGAGAGCTCCGTGCTCTATAACACGGAACGTGTATGCAAGCCGGGCTTCCTGGTCGTCGAAGCGACCGTGAAGGGCTTTGATAAGCTTGGGTAATCCTTATCGATTCTGGTGCGTCGGGCAATTACGCTCGACGCGCCACGATGGAAGGAAGTCAGCAGTATGCTGAGGCGCAAGTGGCGCGAGTGCGTGACACGGTCACTGTTCGTCTTGCGACGGGAGCCCGTGTTACGGTGCCTAAGGTTCCTGTGAACCTGGGCGTGAAGTTTTGGACTTCGATAGCCTGGAACGCTGTCTGGTCCTTGACCTGGATTCGAGATACGATCTCATCCTAGGCATGGCCTGGCTAGAACGCCATGAGCCATGGAATGATTGGAGGTCTAAGACCTTAGGCGCTACGCGCTTGCCTCCTAGCGGAGCTTTGGCGAGTCACGAACCCACCTCTGCTAGGAAGCAAAAGCGCTATTGGCGCGAGCACTGGACCGAGACGGTCAATGTGCTGGATATTGGAGTGTCCGAGTTAATGGACACTGGCGTCACTGACGCGAGCCCTGAGCACTTCTCTTGGGCTGAACGTGGAGTGGCACGTAAACCGCTGAGCGACCCTCATTGTGTTAACGAGCTACCGCTGTTTGCTTCTGAAAGCATGGCCAACGCGGTGCCGAGGCACGTGGGCTAGGCCCGTTCGAAGTACGTGGGGTGACACGTTATTCGCCGAGCGACGCTCGCTCTGATGAGCAGCCTTCGCTGCATGCCAATAATGGCGTGGTCGACAGAACGTCGAGGCATCTTGGGCCTGGCCCTAGTGATGCGCGTGAAGTGGCACGTAATCCACTGGGTGGCGACTGCGAGTCAGGCAGCCCGCTGCCGGATGTCGGTAATGACATCGAGTCTCCTTTGGAGCAACAAGAGGTCAGGGCACCCGAAGACGCGTTTGGTATTAAAACCCTGGTCTCCCCGAGACGTTCGGTCTCCGCGAGGAGACGGCAGCGACGCCGTATGTCGACTTCGAGACGCAAGGCGTCTGTCCTGATACAGGAGTTATCCCGAGTGGAGGATGATAGCGAACAGCTATACACACTCATGGATGGAGTGACTGGCGAGGCCAATGGTGAGATTACCTTGGAAAGCATTCCCGCAGTCGATGCTCTGCTAGAGCAGGACGAGATGTCCGTCGCCGAGTTTGGCGAGGCCTTAAAGGCGGGCGATTTAGCCGAAGTGGTCATGATACGACCCGACGAAGAAGAGTTGAAACTCTTCGTCGCTTATGGATGAAGCAGTCCTTGAGGACACCAAGAAGATCTTAAGTGATCGTAGTGGATCCGCGATCCTGAAGAATCCCTCGGATCCATTCTATCCTTTGGTGAAGGACTTCCAAGACGTGGTCTCTAATGACCCTCCGTCATCTCTACCTCCTGATAGAGGCTTGCGTCAAGAGATTGACCTGGTTCCTGGAACCAAATACTGCGTTACACGGTAGTGGCCCTTGCCAAGGGAGCAGTGCGACGTCATTGACGCCTTCTTCAGTGCTAAGCACGCGGCAGGAATGGTGTGAGAGATCAAGTCTCCACATTCCACGCCGACATTCTGTGTCAGAAAGCCAAATGGGAAGTGGCGTATCGTTCACGCTTTTAATAAGCTCAACGCGGCCACTATCCCGGCGCACACGCCGATTCCTAGAAAGAATGTTCTGCAGAACAACATGGTTGGCAGTACAATGTACAGTGCGCTCGACTTAGTCGATGGTTATTACAAATTGCTCATGCGTACGAGCGATATTCCGCTTACAGCGGTGAGCACTCCAAGCGGTATGCTCTGGGAGTGGCTCGTGATGCCCCAAGGTCTGTCGAACGCGCCTGCGACGTTCAATCGTCTTGTGACGCAACTATTCAGGCCTCTTCGAGCGTTTGCACAAACGTATTTTGATGACATCTTTGTCCATAGTCGTGCGGAGCACGGGAAGTCGGACGTGGAGAACCACATCGACCACCTACGAGCGGTGCTCGAGTGCATGCGCACTAACAAACTTTACGCTAATGCGTCTAAGTGTATCTTCGGTGCTGAAGAGATTCCCTTCTTGGGATGCTTTATTGGAAAGCATGACCTTCGTGCGATCCCGCCAAGGTCAAGTCTATCGTGGACTGGCCGCTTCCTCGCAACCAAAAGGATGTGCGGAAGTGGCTTGGCCTTGCCAACTACTTGCATAAGTACAGCAAGAACTATGCTGAGATGGCTCGGCCATTGTCCAATCTCCTTAAGAAGGATGCGAACTGGTGTTGGGACACCGAGCATCAAGATGCATTTGAGGCGGTCAAGGAGAGTCTCCTTCATGCACCGATCCTGGCGTTGCCAGACCCTGAACGTCCGTTCAGCGTCGTCTGTGACGCATCCGACTTTGCCATTGGCAGTGCGCTTTTATAAGCTGATGCCGATGGGCACGAACGCGTGATTGCGTTTGAGTCTCGCCAGCTTAAAGCTGCAGAGAAGAACTACCCAGTTCATGACAAGGAGCTACTTGCAATGAAGTATACCCTTGTCAAGTTCAGGGTGCACCTGCTTGGTTCAAAACCGTTTGCGGTCTTTACAGACCATGCGTCGCTACGCACTGCGATTCAATCGCCTCATCTCTAGCAAAGGATGGCCAGATGACTGTCCTTCTTCGCAGAGTACAACTTCGAGGTGAAGTACGAGCCTGGCAGCCAAAACGATCTGGCGGACGCACTGTCGCGTCGCCCAGACTATGAGCTTGCTCATGTCACGACGGTGACTTCGTCTGTGACGACGTTAATCCGCGCTGCTTATACGCGTGATGATACGTGTGTAGCTTTGCTACGTGCTCTTGGGAGCAAGGAGTTTGAAAACTCGGACATTAAGTTGTCGGCGCGCCTACGCGCGAGGTTACATCGATACTCCATCGATGATGGCCTGCTGTACTACAGCACGGATGTTGAGGACACTCCCGTGTCGTGGTCCCTCATGATGAGGATCTCAAGTATCGCATCCTCTACGAGGGGCATGATACGCCGCTTAGTGGCCACCTTGGTCGTGAGAAGACCTACGGCTCGGTGAGCCAGACGTACTGGTGGCCCAAGCTTTACAAGTGGACAAGCACTTACGTGCGCACGTGTGAGACGTGTCAACGGGTGAAGCCTTCACCGCACGCGGCTGCGCCACTGGCAAGTTTGCCTGTACCCTCTGGGTGTTGGGAGTCTATGAGTTTGGACTTTGTGTTCGGTCTTCCTAAAGACCAGGATGGGAACACAGGAATCGTGGTCTTTGTAGACCGATTGAGTAAGATGGTACATCTTGCGGCAGTGTCGGACACCATCGATGGCGAAGGTACAGCGAAGCTGATTATCGATAGGGTGTTTCGCCAACATGGCTTACCCGCATCGATTGTCTCTGACAGAGCCCCCTTTCACGGGCCAATTCTGGTCGTCCGTGTTCACCGTGCTGGGCACGAAGTTGGACATATCCACGGCGGATCATCCGCAGACCGACGGTCAAACCGAACGCGCGAATCGCGTTGTGGAGGATATCCTCCGAAGCACTTGTGCTGAAAAACCAAAGCTTTGGAGCTCCATGCTCCCACTCGTTGAGCTCGCATTGAATAATGCTGTGCATGCCTCTACAGGCTACACGCCGTTCTACGTTAACGGCCTCTCTCACCCACGCGTCCAGTTGACGCTACCACTCCGTGGTTCTGGGCTTGGTGGGGGAGGAGAGCTCGCTGAGTGACTTGCTGAAGTCAGCCCTACTACTGTTAAGAAACAGGTTGATGACTTTCTGTCAACGCGTCTGAATGTCCTTCGACATGTGCGTGACGCAATGGCTGAGAGCCAAGATAAACAGAAGGAATACGCAGATGCCAAGGGCAGAAGAAATGAGCAAAGCTTTGAGGTCGGAGACGTGGTTTTATTAAATGCCAAAAACCTCCCTACGCATGCAGTGACCGCGGTCTTCAAGACCAAGCTGCGTCCGCGCTTTGTGGGACCTTTCAAGGTCGTGGCCAAGAAGGGCCTGGCATATACGCTAAACCTCCCCAAGAGGATGCGAACGCATCCCGTGTTTTACGTGGGCTTGCTCAAGCCATACCGGGACGCGTCGCAGGTTAGCTCGGAGGAGCTCGCGCCGCAGGTGGCGGAGCCACAGCGGCGGGCAGAAGACAAAACAGACTGTCAATCTGCCCCTGCATCCGAGCCACAGACTCCACGAGCTTGTCAAGCTTCTCCAAGGTCGCGACATGACCTCGCTCAAGAGCGGCCAGCCGCTGAGCACACGACCCCGGTTTCTCAACCCAGTGGAGTCAGCTTGCAAAGCCATCGAACTTCGAGCGCCACAGCGGGACATCGTCCTCTAACGGCTCATCAGCCTGCTCATGTGACACCACCGGCGCTGCTCGATGAGCAAGGGAGTTCCCCTTCCACGTGGAAGAGATACTGAAGCGACGGAGTCGCCAGGGTCACACCCAGTATCTGGTGAAGTGGCGTGGATACTCTCACTCCGAGAACTCGTGGGAGTTCGAGGGCCCGCTCCGGCAAGAATGCCCTGACGTCGTGGACGCTTTTGATTAGAGTGATCTGATGCGCTCCGCGAGCTCGCGACCGCGTCGTCGGTCGCTCCGTGCTTCCTGCCAATAGGCTGGGAGCATACGGATCAGTCGCTGAGCTCAAGCGCTGATCCTGGGCTGCTGCAGCAATCAGTCCACGGATACACGATGGTGTATGCGATGTTGCTCTTCGAGCGTACGCTGACGGTTAAGGATGCAACCCTCTTATCGTTCAGCTCGTACATGACGTACACTTGAACATAGTCAGCAAGGCTGATGTGGTCGACGAAGGTATCGCTAATAGCGAAGAAGCACTTGCGGTGAGGCTGTTGGCCGTATATGCACTTGGTGCTGGGGACTTCGGTCGAGAGACTGGTATCAGTCTGCGGTCAGAGGACCGGAAAGTGTTGTTGAGCATACACTGAGGTCATTGACCAGCTCTTGAAGAACTCGGAAGTTCTCGAGCAAGGAGTTGACGGCTAGTGCCCTGTCACACACGTCTGTTAGACGACACCTCAAGTGAGGCAATGTGACGAGTGTGGACACTTGGTGTCCTCAGTCTGGTGGGGAGAGTGTAACGGGGTTACGCAAAGAGTTACGATTATGTAGGTCACCCTATTTGGTGTGACCACACTCTCCCTAAAACAGTACTCAGTACGTGAAAGTTAACAAGATAGCAGTAGGTGGCTTCACAGCCAATAGATATGCATTAGACTAGGCTCTACTATGTTAGATAGTGAGACCTATAGATTTACACCAGGGCGGCTCTGCCGCCGATTGCAATAATACATTCAGTTTACCTTTAACCTTAAGAGTTTCATTGTCTTGTAAAGACTGTTACTTCTTGGAGACTATACGCTACTGTTGTACACTCGTCCCTGTTCTTTGTATAAGAACGTCAAGGTAACCTACCTGCTTAAGAGACTCGCTGAGTCCGACTAAGGCTTCCTCTACGCTACAATCTACGGCAGCCCCGCTGCACTTCCCCTCATGTTGATGCTGCGGTGAGGTGGTGTGAACTGATGTGAACTGGTGGCGGTTGTGGCATCTGCAACACAGGGTGACAGTTAAAATATAACAGCAAATCTTTTTAATGAGGCTTCCTAATTGGTCAAAATATGGGAGTGACAGTTAACAACGCTGGACACTTAACACCTAGATTACGATAATCACAAGCCACACACTTGCTACGACATCCATTTAGCCCTTTTTACCAAGTCCTTGTATAAAGTTTCAAGGTGAGTTAGGGGTCAAGATTCTATCATGGCTCGCTATTCTCAGTTTCGATTCGATTTTACTTGCTTTAACGGCGTCGATACCGACACTAAATGGGCGACGTTCGAGCGTTTCACAGATAAGAGTGTACGGTATGTACCCCTTGGGTCAGTGCCATCAGCCATAAAAGCGGGAACGGTTTGATATCCTGGGAGGGAAAGTGAAAAATCCACAAGTTTTATGATAGGTCCATAGACTCTAGAAAAATCCACGAAAGTGGTATAGGGTAATTTAACCATATGACCCCTTTGCTTCAGTAAGTGGCTAGCTCACAATCAAAAGCCCCCCAAGCCAGCACTCCAGCGCCACCAGGGAGGCCGCCACCAGGAAGAGCGTCGCCGCGCACACCAGCGCCACGCACTCGACCGCCACCAGGAAGAGCGTCGCCGCGCACACCGGTGCCACCATGGAGAGCAGTCTCAGCTCACCAGCGCCAAGAAGGAGACAGTCGCCCCGCACATCGTCGCAGGGCACACCACGGGGAGGCCACCACCGGGCACTGCAGGTTGCTGTATCAATACACCTGCTTGCCAGTGTAAGTACATCTGCTTTTATAGCGCTAACACAATGGATGAATTGTAGTTACAATTGTCCCAACTTGTAAAGTCTGGAGATTTCTGCGGTGTTGACCTTTCCGTTGGTCAAGTTATCAAGAAGCTACGAAGATCAATGGATCTCTACCGCCAGGAGGACTTGAACCTGCTGTCTGCTATTAACAGCCAAGCCGCTGTTCTCGTGTATCGCGGAGCCTGCAACGACGTGGCTGTCTACAAGGGCGCTGAAGCTTTACCAACCATTCCGCAGCACATTCTCAAGGAGTGCAAGCTTTCCAGGAGCGATACCATGAGAAGCTACATCAAGCTTCTAGCAGAGGAGACTATGGGTGATAGAGTGGCGTGTTTTGACCAAAGCTCTTTACACTTGAGATCATATACGTCCAAATTTGATTTTGAAAGGAGTGAAGCTTGCGTGTACCCGTTTGAGATGTGGGGTCAAGTTGGGAGCCGGGAAACTCCTATGCACGTCGACCACGGTCGGCGTATCGCGTTTATTTCGCCCTGCATGACGCAAACATTTAAAGTGTGGTTTTTCCCCGGGATTTCAAGGCCGCTCGCGGCATTCGTGATCGGAATGACCGTAACACGGTGAACAGGATGCTGGAGGACCCCAACAGCAGTGTGATTGTGCAGATGCCTGGAGACGTTGTTTACGTTAACAATATAGTCTATCACGCTGTTCGACTCGGCTACACAGCGGGAACGAAGACCAAGGACAGGTGGGAGGTAACGTGATTATTCGACCTGAAGACAGGCTCAGCACTTATCGCTACGTCATGTGGGCTGCGATAGGTGTTTCGAAAGGCTCCAAAGAGGCGTGGATGAGAGTGCTCTCGGCGTACACGTACATGGATAGTCGTGATTGGGATGAAGATCAGTTTGAAGAGGAGAAGGAGCTGTTTTTGTAGAAACTGAAGATCGATCGCGTCTTCAGAGCCCGAAGTGGTGCATCGGGGACGAAATTGGACAAGAAAAGGAAGCTGACAGAGAAGTTAGCTCTAGCCAGACAATCTAAAAAGCAATAAAATGTCTTTGCAATGAAATAAATGCACTTTTCTCTGTATATGCATCTTCAACTTGAAGTGATGATATCATATCCTTGATTTGCTTATCAGCACTTTTCGATTTGACCCTCGGCTGCTAATGTTGGTATAAGGCTAAACCTCTGCCCCCAGTGTACTCCCGTTTGCACGAGCCCTTTATCCTATAGATCAAAACATCGTAAAAACTTATTTTGTTAAATATAGGTGTTCTTTTCTGTATTGAGAAAATGGATGCACTCTAAACGGTTGCACCCTGGCACACAACAGCTTCCAATGCTACAAAATACGGTTGTGGCGTTTATGAAGTCATTTATTCGTGTCTTTGTATAAGTTGGTTCATGCTATCGACCTCACGCGACCTCATGCTGGGTAAGTTTTGACTCACAAACGTAATACATTCATAAATTGCAATTGTTTTTTTATCGCGCACATTTAGTAAAGATATATGGACAACATGATCAGGTGCTTCAAACTGTTTAGATGCTACTATGTATAAGTTATAGACCACATTAAACACCAGTATCGATTACAGTTACGATTGCGTCGTATTAGACAATATATGCACTAACAGTTCATGTCGCTTGATTGCTCCACTAGAAACAGTTGCAACAAACCACAAGACACTAACACCGCAATCGTTATATTCATAACGATCTCACATGAGTAATATATCTAATTCAGCCCAGTTTGGCATTCAAGATTTTGTCCTCTTCTATGGGGAGCAAATTAGGCACTCCTGAAGGTGTGATATTTGGCATTCTCATTTAAATCCATACAACCAATGTTTCATATCGATCCGCCTTATACCATCGGTTCGAGTGGAGATATGTAAGTTGCATATTGTTCAACATCATGCTCTAGTCGTACTGACCAGGGTGGGGTTCAAAATTCAGTTTTATTTTAAACCTTGTAACGATATTATCAAATGATGATTTCTACTGCACGTCCAGAGCTAAACACACACAGTTTTGGATCCACCTGATCTATGATTTCAATGTACACTTTGTTCAACTAATCAGCGAACACTCAAATGTATGAATAAGAGTTCTTGAAAATTAGAGGGTGCAAGTCTTAGAATGCTCAAACAGCTAGAATGTGTTTGTCGTGTATATGATTGTGCAAATGATGCGATCCACTGCCAAGTATACATTTGCTCTATCGATGTACTTCATTCCACGCTGTGTGAGCAAATACACACTCCAAAAGCTGAAAGCAGCTCAGGAAAAATTGTGGGGTGAAAGAGAAACATAACAATTCAACTAAACCAAGTTCCACACCAAGCAAGGTGTTACTTTTCTTACTCTAACGACAACGCAGGACCCACTGTAGCCGGTCTTCCACGACCAATTCGGCGACGTCTATTGACGAATCTCCTCTTTGGTATAGGTACACCTGGAATCGGACGACCAGCGAGGCGAAGTGCTGCAACCACATGAACGCAGGTTCCATACTTGAACCACGAACGACAAGGGCACAAGGCTGACTCGATATCTACTTATCTACTCCCCATCCGTGAATAGGTTGGTCTTGTAACTCCATACGATGTTTGTAGCGTTTCTTCAATATGGGGCATAGTTTTCTCCAGCTCCAATTTTCTTGAATGTCTTCCTCTTCCCCTTCACGCTGGCAAATAAAGCGAAGATTGTCGTTTTCTTCACATCCAAGTAGAAAGCTGACGCTGGTGCGTTGCGTCCGTACTGCCCAAAGCGCTTTCGTCTCAGCTTTTTTCTCGCGGCTCAACACTTCTCTATTAGGTATTGTAATTTGCTTCAGCGCACGCTCATCACGAGACCAGTGACGACACATCAATTGTAGGCGATCCATTAATCCAACGAGTTTAACCATCGCGTGGAATGTGTAGTCTTGCTTGATTGTCCTATTGAACGCCTCAACAGGGTTGTTTGTAGTAGCATACCCCGGAGGTGTGCAAAACACCACCCAATTAGAAAACTGTGAATCCAGCCACTGTTTCTTGAAATAAGCAGCAAATGTGTTAAGCTCTGGTACAGCTTTCCACTTCTTGATTGCTTCTTCCGATAAAAGCTTAAATTCTTCGGCGTCTCGTGCGAAATGCATGTCATAGAGGTGGTGAAAAATCAGCGAAACTGAATTTCCAGTCAAACCGGAAGCGTGTTCACCAACGTTTTTGACCACATGAAAGAAGCACACAAGGTATACCATCTCCGCCATGTTCTGAGTTTTGGAAGCGACAACAGACCTCACAGCATTGTATTGAGCCTTGTCCGCATCGTCCATACAGTAGCGCACCACGGGAAGTTCACCAGTGAGTTTCTTGTATGTTTCAAAAGATAGGTCAGAGCGATACTCATTACCGGTCCGGTAACTTGCGATGTCACAAAGAATGCAACCGGGTAAAAGCTCCGCGATGCGTCGGACAGTCCAACAACTGTAGTAGGATATCCCGACTTATTCAATTTGTACGTCACATCGATATGAAGAACAAAATCCGCGGCATGACAAAGCAATTTCAGCATATAAGGGGTCGAAACGCCAACGACAAGAGGGCGTCCACCTGATCCATCTCCAACCACTGGCGCGCCATTCTCGTTCACTTCAAACCCAAACAAAACGGATCTCCATCGTTCAAATCAGTGTGGAATTTATTGCGGCCCGCTAATTTCTCCGTGTCCTCACTAAAATCGGTATCTTGTAGCTTGGTCCGCTTGTGATGAGATAGAAGCTTCTGCACTTTGGAAAGGGAGGGGCTGATCTACGCTCGGGCTAAAAACGATCTAATATTTCGTGTCGGATACGATTCGGCTTCGCGTGCTGTCCTATGAGCTGTTGGAGATGCCTCGTCGGTATTATGAGATCCAGAGCCGTAGAGGTCGCTTTTCTTGGTGTCTTGACACGTCAGCACTTTGATTTTCCACTTGCATGCTTGTCCACAGTACTCTTTACAGGTCGAAGACTTGCAAGCGATAATTCGATAGCGCATTTGGTGGAAGTTCACGTTCAGGTCACAAATTTGGCATTTCACCAAATGGCTTGCGGGTGTGTATCTTCGTCTACAGCCGTCGAGAAACTCTTCCACACCGAGCTCGCTAAGCGAAGAGGATATCGGTTTCCAGTCGAAGCTTCCAGATGCCATCGTGCGAATTATTGAATGATGTTTGGCGATCGCCCCGGGAAACTAGATAAAGGTGGGTATGATCTTATTCCAGAGGGTCTAATTGGTAGAGGGGCGATTTGTTAAAACTCATCCTTAAAACTCGCCCGTCCCTAATTGGTTGAAAGTGCTCTCGTCGTGCCCTCGTGTGGATAAGATCACAAGTTTGTGGAGTAGTTAGGACCGTTGTGGATACGCTACTACGCTTGTGGATTTGTTCGCGTGTTGTGTGGATTTGTAATGTGTTATCCACTCCAGGATATGAGAACACATTACAAATCCACACAACTAGCCCTCTAGGCTAATCTGTATCAGAAAGGAGGAGCGGTCAGAAGGTTCCATATAATGTCGCATTTTATGCGACGGATTACGCCTGTTTTCTTACGCACCCATGTGTGCTGTACCCGTTTTAGTCATCTTGGCTACACTGTTTTAGTACTTAAGCTGTTTTTAATCCGATTTGGCCCGGATTTCTGCAGAGCGTCGCAGGAATATAACCGATAGCAAGTACGGATAAATGCACTGAAACTCGCACTGATTTAGGTGAGATACGCTGTGTACACCACGTACAGTGCCGTTCTTCAGTATTCGCAGAAGGCGCGACACGACGCCATACTCAGCGGTGCTAGCAGGTGAAGCACGACGCGACGGAGAAGGACGCAGCGCCAGCAAAGAGCGGCACCGGCAGGAGAGCGAGGCACGAGACCTCGCCAAGCTCATAAGCTCCAACAGGTAGAGCACGGCGTGACGGAGAACGCCGTCGGGTCATCAAGGTGCGGCACCTGTAGGGAGAGCGAGGCACGAGACCACGCCAAGCTCACGAGACCACGCCAAGGTCCGGGGCGCCAGCGGAGCGAACGACGTCGCAGACAGAAGCGATAGCGCCATCGGCACAACAAGGAAGACGTAGTGGTGGTGCCAGCGAGGTTCAAGACCACGGCAAGCTCAGTGGCTCCAGCAAGGAGCGAACGACGCCTGCATGGCGCACGTCACCACCGACGTCAGTAACGCGATCGGTAGCAGCAAGGCGCATGAAGCATCATGGCGTGCGTTTGGAGGCAGACGGAAGCTGCAACTCTTCTTCCATTATGGCGCAGATACTGTACATGATGATGCAGCCGTCGGCTGCAACCGATAAAGGTGCTGTCGAACTAGTATCCATCCGTGCAAACGCCTCCGATTTGGTTGGTAGAAGTAGGTATCGAGTTACTGCACGGAAGTCCGCCTTGGTCATAACTTTGCAGATTGGTACGTAGTAAGTATGACAACGAATGAAGCATGGAAGGCAACAATGAATGTTGAATTTGAGTATGGGTAGTCTTCATACTTTCACTTGAAAGAAATCAAGTCGTAGCAACAACATTTGGTGATGTCGGGCTCGGAATTCGAGCAGTCATGACTACACGATATTCCAGGTGTTACTAAGAGTCGCCACGGGAGTCAAAGTGCAGCCTTTCTACAAGTCTTCCATGAACTCAGAAGACTTTTTCGAGCCAACACATTCTACGAACTTGATAGATCGGCGCACGCTTTGCGCGTCACAGCAGCAGTTGCCTCGCGTAGAACTTCAACGATGGCGTGTTTTGTGGACAATTTGCATGTTCACGGGAAATGGTGGACATTGGTGGGGAATTGTGGTGTTAGGGGTTCTGAAGTGAGAATAGAATCTCGTCAAAAGCACTCGGTAGTGGTAACTAGGACGTAGTGTTATGAAAAGCGTAGTAGCCCGTTTAATGCTGCAAGTATCGCCAAATTCAATGTAGTTTATTGTGATTCACTGAGATCGAATCAATGATGCTCTATTTCATGCACTTCAATATCTAACTATCGAGGACGCTTCTGTTTTTGGCGAGGGCTGACGAGATGAATTTCTACTTAGTGTTGATGCGCGCGACTGTGGGCTAGAATGTGCAGTAATTCTCTATTTTCAGTATCGTGTTGACTCGGGAACTTAATCTGTAGTTTTAGTTTGCTCTACCTGGTTCTTACAGCCTCGAATTGAAACCTAGACTAGAAGTAAGAAGTGTGACGCTGTTTCAATATGAATTGATGTGTGCCGGCTTGGTGTACTTCGACCTTGCTTTCAGGTTCCTCACTTTGCATTTTCCAACATCAATTAGAAGTCGTTCTGCGCCCACCCTCTTCGCACCAACAACAACCCGCACGATGGACCTACTGGAGTCGATTCGTCTAGACGTGCTGCGGCAACTAGAAGAGGAATCGCTGGACTATTTCACTACGGTGCCGGGCTTCCGCGAGTTCGCTGAGACCAAACCGGCCGCGGATGTCGGGGTGAGTGCCAAGTGGTGCTGCTTATCTTCGGAGCGCCTCAAAACCGACAACGGAACTCGGGTGACCGCCATTGATGCCTCTCAGCATATGCTGTTCGGGCAAACGTCGGAGGCTCGGAACGATCTGACCCCGTCAAGCGTAAGCCTTACATCCTCCAGATTACTGTCAGGGACGGTAAGAAGAAGAAGTGATAGATGCGATCGCCGCGAATGGCTTTCGGGCCTGGAGGGTTGTACGTATTTCGTCAAATCGACGGCGTGGACTTCTATGCGGATGTCCCTACCGGCCGTACTCAATTTGATGTCGACAGCGGCAAGATCGTCGAGGCGTTGCCACCTTGGATCATCAAGCGCAAGGCTGGGAGAGCTGATGCAAGAAGCAACTTCAAGGCTGATCGCGGCGGCAGGGCTGCTAAGACGTTGTGTCCGTGGAAAACGTCAGCGGCATGGTGGCTCGGAGACTGATAGCGCTGCGACACTAGCGAGTGGTTTCGTCCTTGTGGCGCGATGGTTGTCGAACTTGACCCCTTCGTTACGCGCGCACCTTAGAAAATCCACCTGCTCGTTCTTAATAATGTCCTCACTGCGATCGCGTGGGTGCGATACAACAAACGCATTCCACATAGGAGTGGTGACTTGGCGTTTGCCAGTCGAACACAAAATGGGCACTTGAAACGCTTCCAGGAAGCCATGGACTTGGATGATAACACTGCAGCAGATGTTCGAAACCATCGCAGGACAACCGGTCGGAGACGTAGAAATAGTGGGAAAACTAGAAATAGTGGGAGAAGTGGAAAAGCTCATGCCAATGTGGCAACTACACCTTTGCGAAGATCGAGTCGTGCTCGACGACAAACCAATCATTACGATACCTGCCGGCTAGGTCGTGGCTCCTGCGGGAGTTTGCCAACTCAGAAACGTATCGGCGATCCGGCCTCCATCCACTTGTCCACGGCTTCCATAAGCCCCTCCAATCCAGCCGCGAGGTCAGTTTGCCACGACCACGTATATTAACGTGGCCGGCAATCCCAATCGACCAAGTATGCGAGCTTGAGAGGTCGGCCGCACCGATTCATGAATCGCCGAACCGGGTAATTGATGTCCTGGTCGACGATTGCTGTGGGGTCGTAGTGGTTGCTGTACTTTCCAACCTTAAAAGGCGGAGCAGGCATCTGCTTTAGATGCGTGAGGTCAAAACATTTAGACTTCAGCATCGCTTTAGTCCAATGCATATTAGACATAACACTTTCATTAGCAGAGTCCACACTAGTTTATATATTTTTTTGTTTTTTTAATCCAAATAAAACTAGTGTGGTTTCTGCTAACCAAGGTGTTATTACTAATATAGTCACCGCCACCGCGGGTGAAGTCTCTGCCACCGCAGGCAAATTAAGCGAGGCCACCGGCGAGGCCACGACCGTGGGGCGGACGTTGGCAGCACCAGCAGAGCGGGCAGGTGGAGTCACCCCGGCCGAACTTTGCTCTTCTGCTTCGCCTCATTTATGGTTTGGAGCCGCCTGATTAGGGTATTGCCTTACGGCTACTAACCTCGTTCCTCACCCATCCAGACCATTGTAGAGTCTGGCCCTTCGCAGTGTATGGAGGTGGAAGCTCTGAGGTAGACGATACCTTACTCAGTTGCTGGGCCGCTGCGGACGAGCCATGGGCCGTGCAGGCCGCTCTCGACGCTTGCGGGCTGGTTTTGACACGTACGAGGCCTTGCGGGCCGGTGTCGATGGGTACGGGGCCTTGCGGGTCGGCGTCAACTCGTGCGGGGTGTTGCCGGCCGGTGTCGGATCTGCGGGACCGTGCGGGCCTTGGTTGATGCGGCTGGAGTAGTGCGTACCATTGCGGAAGAGTTTCCAAAATGGAAGGTCGACGGTCAACGCCGACCTTCCGGTTTTGAAGCGGAAGGTATATATGTGGTGGGTGCGCGCGTGCGCTTTTTGGGTGTGCCCGCCACTTGCCAATCTGGCAAAGAGAGGGAGAAGTGGGAGAGGTAAGGTTTGTTTTACGTGTACTGTGTGTGATCTGATTGGTTCTTTTGTTTCTGTGGAATTTCTGTGGAATATTGTGCGCGGCAGAGGAAGCGGCGGAACTACGTAAGGGATCCAGTGGGTTTTCTTCGTTGCTGTACATGTTCGGCCACCCTTTTAATGAATCTGCACATGCGAAGGAAGAAAGACTTCAAAAGCAGCGCGAGCTTGTAATACTCAAACGACAAATGAAGGTCGAGGAAAATCGCGTTCGGTGGAAATAGAAAAATAACGTTTTTTAGCGGCCTGGGGCCAGTGTCGACTGAAGTAAAATTGGACGTGTTGAAATCGTTACAAATTGCATTAGGCTCAGAAGTTTGGAGCAGTGTGTCTACTGTACCTGCGAACGTTGGGTGTTCCGGCGAAATTGCGTTAGTGTGTGTTCTACTGATAAAGTTTATCTGGAAATAATGGGGAAAATCCTGTTTGCTAGTAACAAAGAATTACCAGATAAACTAGCGCTGGAGTACGATTGTTCGGATTTAAGCCCCGCTCTATACAATATCCTTCTATCAAGAAAAGGAATAGCGGTTGGGAATAAACATTTGAAACTGCGGATTTGCAAGAGATGTGATGATGCTCTGAGCAGCGGTGTATTGCCAAAATTTGCAAGTAAGAACGGGTTCTGCATTGGCAAGTTGTATGACAGCCTTTTGGAGTCGACGTTTGTAGAACGCTTAATGACGCACCTGATCACCGTATTCGCTTTCACACGCGTAATGGAGTAGGACTTGTTGTTTATACAACGACGGATGTTTCTGTTGGTGACATCGTGGGTGAATACACGGGTGATCTAAGCAAATTTGATGGGGTCGTGGTAGGTCAGCCTGAGAAAGCTGTCAAGCAGAATAGCGTTGCACTCTGCTTTACAAACGCCCCAATCCATGGACAACACGAACTTCTATTTGACGCGGTTAAGTGTGGCTCTATAGCGGGTTCAGCAGCCACTCATGTACAGCTACGGCCGCAGCTAACGAGGTGGAAACCGTTCAAGTGTGAAGGTGCTGATTAGAATGACAGATGATGCGAAAGTCGGAGCTGAGATAACAGTGCACTACGGAAAGAAAGATGGTTCACGTTTGCATGCGATGACTGCTGGATCCAGACGGACAGCGATGAGGAAGAGAATGATGAAAAGTGCTGGACTCATTATGTTTAGTACATAAGTATAACGTTTGGCTTATCGCCAATATATTCTACCTAGTTATGCAAGTGCTGCATGTGTTTGTGCGCTTGGGCTCAAATGCCCAGGTGTATCGTATTGCTACGTGGTGCAGCAATTACGCACACCAGTCGACTTCCGTCGAAACGCTGAGAAGTCGCTGGATCATCAAAGCTCAGCGCTGGACTAATTAGGCTCGGACGTCCGCCATGGCTGGTGGAGGGAAGATCTGATCGTTTCCGTTTAGTTCTCTTCACCAAAATGCTTCTCCCACGACTGTCCACATGCTCCGTCAACCGATGAGCAAATAGTACGTGCACGCAAACGCCAAATGCGAAGCAGTAGTTGCACCCGCAGATCTTTTTGTCAATGTCGACTAGCAGCCGCCCCAAGACTACCCCTGCACTTCCAGTCTCGCATAGTTGGACTTGGACCACATATGAGCAGACACAGCAATACCCTCTTCGCAGCGTTTGTAGGGGTCATAACAATGCGCATAGAAAGAAGCGCAAAAACGCGAACAATGGTCGGACCTCCAGCACTGTCAAAACCCGTCGGAATAGGACCCCCAGGGCCCAACAATCTTTCTCGGATTAACTTGGTCACGCAGCCTGCGAGGGCTGAAGCTGGAACGATGTCAAAGAGCCCTCTCTCGCCACGGAATGCCCCTCGGCATTATCGATCGCTCCTGCGCTGACGAGAATGTACTGCCATCTTTGCCCACCGATCGCTACGTGGGACACGTCATCATGGCGATTGCTGGTTGGCTCGTTCTCACCTACCCTCCCTGTTCAACATAGCACGGCCAGATTTGCAAAGACATCACTTCGTTTTGTGCTGTTTTGACTGGTACATCTTCCCTCGCGTAAGTTGGTGGCTCATATTGAGTTATTTTAATGCTGCTTACCACACTCGCGGTGTCGCCGAAGGCCATCTGAATATCCTCGAACGTGTGTTCCGCATCGATCCACTCCTGAACTTGTCCTTTGAGAGGTACTTGCCCTTCGGATGTGTGGTCTCGGGCAGATCGCCATACATCTTGGAACCCCAACGTGTCAATTTGTCCTGAGCAGGTCAACGTCGCTGGTCGCATTGGCACAGAAGGGCCACAATCTTGCTTCTATTGCGCTTGATATTGCCGACCTATAGTTCCGATATCGCTGGTGATTTCCTTCAGAACGCCGCTCGCGTTGATGAGCTCGACAACCTGAAGCTCTTGTCCAATGTCAACAGCAGCGGCGTGCGCTTTGCTTTCACCGACACATCAGCCGTCGACGAAGTAGGTGGCTCGTATTTTTCATCATGTGTTTTTTGTCCAGCGTGACGTGATCGGAGAGCTGGGCAAGGTGTGCAAAATGCGTTCCGAGTTGACTTTGATTGAGCTCAACTGCGTCGTGCAGATGTCGAAATGGCTGAGGATGACGTTGTCGGAGTCTCCATCTTTGACGCGTTGCTGTATCTGAAACTCCTGCCGCAGCGATAGTTCCACATGCGTTTTACGTGGCTTGATCACATCACTTTGATGTTCGTAAGGGATTTGTTTCTTGCCCAGAATGGATAGGTCTTCAGCGTCTGCGACGAACTTGACGACCTGCTTCTTGTCGCTGGAGTTCTTGGACAGCGCAGCTCGGGAGATGCCATATTTCTTGGTGAGGGCCTCCCATGCTTCTCCGTTTTGCAGCTTCTGTAACACTTGAAACATGTCGAACGCGCTGAGAGTGACACTCTGAACCTTGGCTGGTGGTGCTGGCTCAACCGGCACCACCATCTGTTTCTTTGACATTGCTGAAGGCTTGGCGTCGACGGAGACGTTCAGGATGGTGCTGCAAAGGCGCTTGATGTAATCGACTCGAGAGACGCTGATTCTTGTGTCCTCGGCTATGCGTTTTTCTTGCTCTCCACTGTCCAGACGTGGTAAGACTTCAATTAATTTCTATTGGTAGATGGAAAACGACATGTGTGGCTTGCGCTGGGGTTGTGCGACTGCAGCCGTAACGACATCGTCGTGGAGGTTGCTCATGACGTTTTCGTGTCGAGTCGGCTAGTGGATGGACGATTGTTGGGACTTTAAATCACTGCAACTTTGAAAGATCTCCGTAGGACGGGGTTGGAGGTAGCGACGAAGATTTGCCTTTAACCACTTAGTTCCGCATTCTGTTTTACACTTTGTTCCACACTCCATGGTGCTGCGGGATGTTGCTGCAGTACAGGCCTCCGGTGATAGAGATCCTTTATTGCCGCCGTCCAAGAAGTGGAATTTGCGCTTCATTGAGCGGCCCCTAGTGTCTATGACATACGAGAACGATAGCGTGTTGGTCTCCGCTGACGAAATAGCTGAGAACTTGGAAAAATAGACGAACGGACCTGTAGAGCAGTGTTGCGGACTGCAGAAGCGGACGGAACGGGTCGAGGACGAGAACTAGTAGTGTATTACGATACGACTAAAAGGGAAACCCGGCGCCTGACAGGGGCCTACACGATTACATTTGCGTAGCCAGTCGCCTAAGGGCCCTTCTGTAAAGCAGTTCTTAGCCCCAGCGCATGTCATCAATACCTTTTGCCGGGGCTATCATCAAGGTGGTGTGGAGTACAAACGTGTGCCTGCAAGCTGGTATGAGGTATTATCTGCAGACGACTCCGTACAACCTTAACTGGACTCTGAGCTACCCAAACCAGCTGCTACCGTGGTGCTGAATCATCGAGTGGTGTCCAAGTATCTTTTTAATGAAGCCATGAGAACCAACGCTATTGAATGGGATGAGAACCTCAAGGAAGCTCTGCGTGGGGCTCAGATAACGATCAATGTAGCAGCCGCTCAGCATCTGGCGAAGCCAAAGAAAAATTTCAGCGTCAGACTACACCATGTGGAAAGGTTGGGCCGCATGACCCGTTGTCATACCCACACACATGCGTTAATAGTCCCGATAACATCTTTGCGTGGCTCAGGAGAGGTAGGGTTAGAAGGGGGGTATTGGATCTCAATATGCATTCGCGTGCAGTTTGACGGAGTGGAGGGATACTTGGTAATTGTCAAGTTGGGAGCCACCGATCGAGGTTTGTGTGAGAGAGTTCCTGAAGTAATTGCTAAGTTCAAGCGCTTTGGTGGTTGGTAAAAACAAGTTCGGTTTGTTTTCCACACCAAGAAGACGTTCGAGGTCGAGGCGTTGTTTCAACGGAGGTCATCCGATCTGGGTTTACTCCACGGATGCTTCGACAAAGCCACTACTTAGGGAAGAAGAGAGCTGTTGTGTTTGACACCGACGCAGATTCTGCTCGTCTGTGATACGGCAATCAGAGCTGCATTACAGCTCACCTCGTGGTCAGATTTAGTAATTGTGCATGGCATTGTTAAGTCTGCTCCATATGTCACGTTGCTGCCACGAATTCCACGTGATGCTGATGATTTGATCGATACCGGTACTAGTGATAATGTCAAAGAGAGAGTGGGGGCTGACGACGTGGAATTCGTTATTGACCAAGTCGTCTTCGACTTAGCTGGGAATACCATAACATCATTGTGTTTGTTACATGTGACAATCTGCAGCCCGCGTGATTCATGGGTTTGTGCCCCCGAAGGGGGATATACCCATGAATATCGCGCGTGCTGCAGAGTCAGTTCACAGCTACTCATAGTTTGGTGCTCTGTTACGGCTGAATGTAGAATGGTTACGCTTACGCAGTCACGCAATTAATCCAGTGAGAGCTGTCCATCTCTCATTCTTCGATATTCCCAGTATAACGGCAATTCGGTTTTCGATCTGACCTATTAAATTTAAGTGAGACTCAGCCACAGATGGCTTGCATGCGGCGGGGCTTAGACGAAAGAACCCCACCAACCGCGATGACTCTCTTGAGGTGCTGTGGGTGCGCTGTCGTGGAAGATGAACCAGCGCAATGTCAAGAACCGGAAGGTCACCGACACTGTTGCGTTTAATACGCTTAGTATCGAGTTGCTCCGCGGGCAGCATCAGACAATGCTCGAAATGATTCTGTCATACCAGCAAATATTTCAGGTGATGCTCGAGCAAAGTAAAGATCGATGCTCACGGCAATTTGACACTTTGAAATCATTGATTTTGTAGCATGATGAAATCAGCCCTCCAACTGACACCAGAAGCAGATCATCGGCCAATTGGAGCGAAGGTTTATGCAAAGAGATCGTGCTCCATCGAAAATCGCTCGCGTTCTTGTCGACATAGCATCAGCTCATTTTTTCATGAAAAAGTGGACACTCTCTTTCTCGAGCAAAAGCAGTACATGGTTGACCTGGAGGGTAGCTCGTGATTTTATATCAGTGCTTTAAGTGGATTCGTGAGTGGTGGGGGGTATTCATCTACATCGACAAGAAGACGTGACAGCTTCTTCAGAGCACCGCCAAGCAGTCACCATGGGGAGTCGAGTGACGATGACTATGGTGAGAGCAAAATTGCTCGAGGAGTGTCGAAGCGCCAGCTCGTCGCAGCGTCAGCGACGAAGATGAAGATTCGGAGAGCGCAGAGGAATAGTCGCTGCACTACTTAAGCAACTAAGTCGAGCATCGTGCAGAGAATGCAGCTAGCTCTATTCCAGACAACAACCAGGTGGACGATGTAAGAGGAAGCGAATAAACGTTAGCAGCATTTGTACATGTTAAACAATCGTGCAATTTTGATCCAATGCATTTACTAAGTGTTTCCTTTCCTTCTTGACTTCCTACATGCAGGCTCTGGTGTCCTTGATGCACGATTTGGCATTATGGGAATCGGCCGTGCATGGCGTTCCCTGCGTAGCTCTCTTCATTCGTCTGGCGCTCTGGTCTGCATGGTGCTAGTCGCGCGTCTCTCTGCTCGTTGTGCGCCCCTCTAAGATACTTGCCCGCTGCCCGCATTATATCCATGAAAGATTCACACATTTACCTGAATTACAAATAATTTTAATAAACAGATAATTGTCTTTTCTCCTGCCAACCGTCATATTACATTACGGAGGGTGAAGTATTCCACTTGAATTCTAGCTGCTCATAATGTTTCTCGTCAACTTGCAAACGTTGACACAAAGGTGAGCGTCTCGCGCGCCCGCGGAGACTGTCCTACGACGCAATAATGACTCCATATTGTGCTCTCTCATGTTCTGCAGTCGCACCACATGCCGAAGGAGGTTGCAGCGCGACAGCAACGGCAGCTGGACCTGCTTCAGTGCCACTAACCAGGCCACTGCAGCAACGAGAGGGTTGTGAAAGTTAACGGAGAGCGGTACTGGCTCTGGGACGCACATCTTGACCACCAAAATGCCCCCAGCGCGATCGCTACCGCAGGACTGCCAAGTAGAAGGCGAAGAAGACGAACGAGACGAAGAAGAGCTTCAACCGGGACGCTGCGTTGACCAAAAGAGAAAGAAAACGCAAGCGGCGACAAATAATTCGAATTTATTTAGAGATGAGCTGCGATCTTCTGCTGACGTATCTCTACAGCAAGACGAAAGTGGCGATAGCGATGATGGTGACCACCGAGATGCCGATTCTTCTCCTCTCTCGAGTGGCAGGCCTCATGTCGTTGAGTCCGGCGCCGTGAAGCAGCCACGACGACGCAGTGCTTGCACGTTCCGAAAGATGCGTGCGCGGGTTCAACCCAAGTTTGAGGTGCTATAGTGCAGCCAAGTACCTCGCCGTGCGCCCACTATGCAACAAGGCCGACGTCACGAACGCAATTGGTCTACGTGTTCGTCCAGACTTTGCCGCTGACAGGCCAGCCTCACACACTGCCACACGGAACCCAACAGGCCTCGGCGACCTCCTGTAATGCTTCTCAGACGCAATACACCCCATGGGTGTCTGTATTCCAGCTGCGAGAACTGAATTGTTTGTCCAAAATCAGCGGTTCGTGATACCATTCTCACAAGTCCAGTTTGCCGATTCTCCTTCTGCAGACCAGGAACTCCATGTTGTTCTTCAAGCACCGTGCCATGCGTATGTGTGCCCGTGCCGGGCCTCGCAGACGTAGGCTCAATCTCGCGAGGTGCGTGGCTATATGCTATCTTCTTGTTCGACGTGCAGTATGTAACCTGGTTTTTGCTCGACAGAAGAATGTCACCTCGGGTCGTGACCACGTCAAGCAGCAGCGATCGCGTGAGAGTGCTGTGAATACTTGTTTTAACAGGGCTCTCGTTCCAGGTTTAGAGAGCTACTACATGGAGATGATCTCAGTAGGAGAACGACAGCAAGGTACTAACACTATTAATATGAGATCGCAATGTTTTCAGCTTTTGCTTCTCCAATGTAAACGCAGACTACATAAAATAAAGCTCAAATCAAACTCAAATGCAGGCTCGACATCATGTACATTGCCGTTTTTCAGATAATATCTGGTGCCTTCTCATTTAGCTGTGAGTGATGGTTTCCCCGAACAAAGTATGCTATATCGTAAGTTTTAAGATCACCCCCAAAGCATACCATGTGACCTTTCAAAATCAACTAATCCATTCTATTTCCCGCATTTTGAGCGTCAAGACTGGTAGACGAAGCGCGGCGGCTCTCTCTGTCCAGGAGAGTTGGAGGAGGGTACGTGGGACTACAACGTCTTCTACAATACTAAGACGATGCGTTGCTCTCTCACCCGCTTGCTGACGATGCGCCTGTGTTGGTTTGTGGCGCGTAAACGCGCGCTTTGATGAATGCGTAATACAGAATCCTTAACCCAACCGCGTCAAGATTTACTGGGCTCGTCGAGCTGCGGCGAGACCACTACGCCAGAGGATACGCGCACGGTACGTGTAACACACAATCAGGCGGAGGGACGATAGTGGGGAACTCAGTAAATTTGTGAGCAGGACATTTGGCAATGCCACTACGTTGGTGGTTGCGGCCTAGAGATATCTTCAAGCCTGGGGTGAAAGACATACGCTTTGCGATATACATCGTAAGCGCCAGAACTCCTTGCACGCGCTCGCTATAAGCGGCTTCTCGAGGAACAGAAAGCGAAGGGAAGTCGACGTGATTTCCTGAACGGCAATACGGCACTAGAACGCGTACATACCAGCAGTGAGCAAGAGTCAGGCAAGTCATCGGAGGGCAAGAACAAAATCTCGGCGACGAGAGAGAAGGCAAATATGAAGAGGGAAAGAGCACTAAGAGCTCACGACGAAGCTGATTCGACTCCTGAAAATCGCCCGAGGACATCTCGCGAGGACGAACCACGCCCTACAAGTCGCCGCACCACGATATCATCGTCGGGGACTATTCACCATCAGCAGCTACGCTCGGCCACGTTTCACCTAAGCACATCAAAAACGGAGATCTCACAGGAGAACAAGTATCACCAAGATTCGAGAAAGTGAACGCGTGCATTACGACTGGTGCAAATGCTGACAGGAACGTCAGAGCACATATCAACGCGCCGATGCAAGAACAACGCCAAACATACTACATGGACATGCCGGTTGCGCTTTATCCATCGTGCCCGGTCGGCGCGATACCTCCGATGGACGCCGCGTTAGTCGCCGTTCCGACAGTGCCCACTACTTTCGCGCAGAGTGAAGAAACCCAAACACAACCGCAGACCCTCCAAGCCAGCAAATCTGTGTGCCATCGTGGTGTTGTCGGCGTGACGTCATGCGAAGCCGCGCATGAAACATCTTCGCCGTCAACTTCGTCCACTGTAGTGAACGCGGAAAATGCAGTTGAACGGTCCAACGGCGACTAGAGAGCTCATAAATCCCAGAGCCCGTCACGGATGCTGAGCGCTACCACATCCTCCAGCGGATTGTGAAAGACGACTGCTTTATGAGGATGTGCGTGTCTATGTCGAGAATTGTTTTTGCGAGATCTAGCTAGAGAGATCGACGCCTTAGTGACCATTTGTACGTTGTAGGTTATGATTCATTCGTGAAAACTAAATTTTCAGTCTTTGGTCGGCACCTAGGTGAAACGAACGACAACAACAGTGCTGTTCGAGTTTAACCTGCTTTGGCTGTATATCCGTCCGTATAATTTAATTCGAGTCTGCTAATAGTGTAAGCACCATGAATCGTATATCGAAGCGTTACACTGTCAATGAATTAACCATAACTAGTTTGGCTTGATAACTTCTTATTCCTGCGTCTCTCGAGACATTACTTACACTTGCTTTGCCAATTGCAACCTAATTGTCATCTTCATTGTTCGCGTTGTTCTCAGCTCCTCTGGATCCCTGGTCGCCGACTCACTGTCGCCAACGCCGCCAGCGCGACGTGCCGGTCAGTCACGCGTCGTCTGCAGCCAGCAGCGCGCGAGTGAGTGCTACTGGCAGCTCCGCGCTGGCCTATGCTTCCGGTTCGTGCTAGTCCACTCGCACGTCAATCATACGCTGGTCGTGGTCGCGCCTATGGTGACGATGTGCCTCCATAACAGCTTTGCAAACTGCGACGAATAATGGACGTCAGCTCGGTCGACCGCATTGGTGGCGATCTCGTAGTTTTCTTAATAGGAGGCCACCTCAATTTCAGCATCGTTCACTGTTGGGCTGTCTCTGTGGTGACCCTCTTGCGTACATTCCAGTGCCCTCGAGCCTCCCGAGCGCCACCATTGCCGCGTTGTGGGCGTTGACTGCGTCTTCTCGGTTGCTCCATGCCCACTCCATTGTAATGTGCAACAAGTGTTCTCTCATCAGAAAAGTCTTCAACCGTCAATCAATTCTTGTGGGACGCTTGAGTAAGAAACACCATAATTTGAAAAGAAACACAGTAATTTGATGATCGCGGGCCGCTCAACTTAGCAGAACTGTCACGTGCTTCCTAACCCGCCGGAGTAGCTAGACGATGAAGCGTACGCAGAGCTGTAGTCCCGATGTAAATCACGAACAAGTTCACTAGACTAGCAAACCAACCCGTCTTTCCCTTCGAATTTCAAACTCAAACATGACTACTCGCAGCATCGCTCTCTGTTTGACTACTAGTCCACTCGTTACGTCAATCACGGTTACTCCTTCGTTCCACTCCTCGTCCTCGGAGTCGCCACTGGTTGTATCGAAGATGGTCACTGTCGCTTGGCTATGGGCTGGCGCGTCGAGACATGCTTGCACCATAAACAGGGGGTTACGGATGCGCAGATCGTGGTCCTGTTCACGGCAAAACGTGCATTCCAGAAGATATGCCGCTATTTCCTTGTAGAATCGTATATCAGCTCGGTTGGACTTTTGCACAGCGCGCGTATTGTTTGCGCCGGTCGCTTAGCACAGCTTGAGCAGCAGCTACAATTGGGCTGCCTTCTTGGTGTTGATCTATCACCCGCAGTAACACCCTCTAAGCTTCAACTAGCGCCGCCGATACCGTGTTCTCGGCTTCAATTGCGCTTCGTCTATCGTGCTTGGTCTCGTCCATTGTAATCTGCAATGAGGTTTGTTCTCGCAAGGTCGTCTTCAACTCTTACTCTAGTGTAACATTGTGGGATGATCGATTCAGCAATATTTGTCAGAGAAGCCAATTTGCTAGTTTTGAGCTAAGTGCGATCCACGCAAATGGGCTAACATTACAATCCACGCACTCAACTATTAAATAATAACGATCTTGGGAGTCAACCAGTGCGTGCTCACGGTTGCAAAGGTCACAGTGTACATACCACAGTGATTTCGAAGAAAAAGAGCAACTAGGTAGAGCAATATAATGAACGTTCGATTCCCCTCAACGATATTGATGGTTGAATGACGTGTCTGGGCATGGTCCTCTCATGTTCTTTAGTGCTTTGATGGGTCTAGGTATGCCCACCTATCACCTACTTCGCTGCAGTACGGCTCAAAAGTTCATTATCTAAACCGACGAGTCTCGACAAGTACGCCGACGTCACGATGAACGCTACGATCGACTGGAAGTGGGCAAGCGCAGTGGACTGCATTGTTGACGAGTTCATCAGCGGCGGGACATGGTGCTACGATAGGCACGTGATTATTTTGCGCGGATTGCCTGGCTGCGGGAAATCGACGCGGCGCGACCTCCTAATCTCCTCGCTTCGCAAAGCTGTGTACGAGGGCATCCGACAGCGACGAAACCCGCCACGTGTGCGCAAATAACGTGCTAGTGGAGGGCGAATCGGGTGTGCTACGCTACTGGCAGATTTCCAGAATGCGCTCGAGAAAGCCGACATCATTGTGGTGGACGATACCAGTATCGAGGTTGACACTTTGCAAGATTTCCGAGTGGCTTCAGTGCGTAAATGGAAATCACAGAACGTCAATTGGCTCATTTACACTGTTCGTTTCACGTGCCGCGATGAAGTACATGCCCTCGCGCTCAATGAACGCTCTCGCCGTCCTCTTTGCGACACGGAGGTGGTGAAGCTGTTCAACGATGATACTGGTACTGAAGACGACTTCCGCCAGCTTCTTGATACATTTGTGCTCGATCCCAACGCGCAGCTTTTATCTAATCACTTACTGTGTCATTTTCGGCGCTACTACATCGGAAAACAATTAACCCATCCAAATAAAATTCGTTCATATCTGTGTTCGTTGAATTGTTCGTTTTACCTCGCTATACGTTATATCTTTCATGGCCAACCGTCCTTGATGCAAGTGTGAAATTAATTGATCAAATTAATCGAAAAGTCCGATTATGTTATCTACGATGGTATTTACACAAAATATGTATAGCCACAATAATACCACCAAATTCAGTTTCCACGTCACCCTTTGATGGCGCTCTTCTCCTACAATCGCTCTGACGGCAGCGGATGCCAATGCCTCTGTTGTGCCTTGCCGTACACTCTAGTACGCAGTGCAGCGTGACAGATTCGAAGTCGCATGCCGCGACGGATTCTTCTCAGACCAAGCGTGGGCAACGCACACCTTGCAGGAGGAGGACCTTCGTAACGATGAATACTACTTTGCACTGGTCATGGGTCGGTTTCGTGCAGTCTTCTACCGCAGCTGTTGTAGAAGCACGTAGTCGAGGGAACCGGCCTCCTTGTTGGCATGGTCTTTTAAGTGCCCATTCGTTGATGCTTCCGCAGGGCGTCCGTGAAGCAGTGAAATGGCGACTATAGACGGCCCTCGTAAATGCAGCTCGAGGTCGAGTGTTGCCGTACTTGGGCGGAGCATTCTACATACGCCCCGGCTCTCTGCTCGCGGTATTCTGCTGCTGTCTTGACTTTGCATGCATCTTGATCAATCCAAACTTGCAGGTCCCTCCCCATAGTCTGTTGCACACTGCTGGCAATACAGGCCAAACCGACACATAATCGTCCGATACTTTCTTAGCCTTGGTATGTTCGCACACGGCACTTGATCAGGAAAGTCTCCTTTTCTACGCTCAGCGCGGTGACAACCTTTATTGTGGGCCAACGCCACTTCTTTCATGTCACGGACTATCGCCGTAGCAGCTTATGCGGTTTTAGATACAGCGCGCAATACGCAGTCAGTCTCTTGCGCGAAAAAAGCAATATTTTCTGGTGACGCTGCCAGCTTTTGTCACGTGTCAGACAAAGGGTTATCACAATCGAATTCCTGTGCGTAATTCTAGACAACGCGACATACGCAAAGGCAACATTTGGGATGGAGTTCGATTGAAATACAACGTACATGCATGTTAATCCGTGCACTTTGCGCGCCGTCGTAGCATACGCCAATCGGAAGGAGCTTCCTTTCCGTACAACACGAAGATCACTCGACGTTTACCGCATGAAACGTCTGTTGGCGCAATAGGAACAATGTTAGGTACGTCGTCCAATAGTGAAGGTCCTATGTAAGCATCGACCACCTGTATTAGAACGATTGGTAATTCCTTGCCGGCCACAAATATGAAATCCTATACTACTGCGTTGGTCCCATTGTACACACCAGCTTTTTGTGCCATATAATACGTCACAGTGACCGAAGCTCCTATGCAAAAATTAATTTGTTTGCAACCACGTGTTCACGGTCTGAACTTGCTTTCATGGCATCATTTAAAAACGCACGGACAGTTCCAGCGGGAATGTTCCGTTTAGTCGTCAATATCTTCTGTTGCACAAAGTGCTGCGATGAAATATGAACAATGGGTGCATTGTCATCTATCTTCGTTTGCTGCGTTTACATCTACATTTTTGTGAGCAATGTGTTTGGCTTTCGGAACCCAATCTGGTTGTTGGTTTGGCGCTAGACATCGCGAGTTCAACAGTTCAATATCAACACCTGTCGGAGCTTTCTCGCGTAATATACGTAGCGCTGCAAACCACTCCTGGTCTAATTTGCCTCTGTTTTGACTTGTTAGCATACACACGTGCTCAATATTAGTCCAAATATCTTTCCCACGGCACTGTATGGCGTTCGAGATCTTAGAAATCGGAGTCGACAGTGCATGTGGAACTATATGCTCTAACTGGGCTGCATCTCCTGTAAAGTAAACATCTGTTCCTCTAAACATTTCGTTTGAGTGGCTAGGCCAAATCTCCCTCATCCTTTGATCTATCCAATAGAGCATTCCGCAAGAAATCATGCTAAACTCGATTATAATGACGAGATGGACGTCCTTAAAGCGCTGTTTTAGTTTCTTTAGTTTTGTAGGACCTGTTTTAGAATTAGCTAGTGGAGTATATCACGGAAAATGTGGATCGAGTAAAAGAAGCAAACGGCAATGCTGAGCAGAGTGTCATTCCATTTATATTAAACGCTGCAGTGCACTGATGGCTAGTAACAACACCGGTATCGACGTCCTTCTGGTGGAAGCGTGCTCGCCGAATACATTGTGCATATCCTTTACAATATGTTTTATTAGTCAACTTTTGCCTGAACTACCTTCACCGGTAATGACCATTTACAAGGGCTTGCAATACGAGTTCTCTAGCGTGCTTTTGAAACGTGTTTTAGACTGGTTCATAGCTATTGCGAAGTGTATCTATTGTGACTCTGCCATTGTCTCCACGACCTCAGACATTTCATCGCTGTCCTCAATCGGATATCTGTAGTTCGAGGACGATCTCTCGTTTTGGCGTAACATACCACCCAGCTTTCGAGATTCTTTTTCTCTTTAATCTACGGTTTCAAGCATTCTTTTACAAAATCGCTAGCCTTTTGAACAATCTCAGGCGAGTATTCATGCCTACTTGTCCACACCTGCGAATTACTCTGAGCTTCCTGCTGGCAGTGCAGTCACACTACAAGCTCCGTTGTTACTATCTTTTAGCAAGTCTCGTTTTTCCTGTCGAATTAACTTCGCGTTCGAATCTTCTCTCAGTTCGCTATCTAGATAGCTTTCTTGCTCTTCGCAGAACCGCTTGATACACTCTTCGTCTGTTTCGGGAGACCTTCAAGAGAACGCCATGGAATGTAGAGAAATATCTCCGAAAAATAAAAATTCGGATCGGCGCTGTTTGGCCGCACCCAAGGTGATTTTTGAACGACAACCGAATTTGATACTTTTCTGATCCATCCTTGATCGTCGATCCGCTTCTAGCTCTCTAGAGGGACCTTCTTTTGCTCTCATTGGAATCAACATGCTCAAATCCTCTACAAAAGTTGCTAGTGTCATACTTTTAAAGAGGCCATTAGTTGGTCTGTTCATCTATGCCTCCTCAACTTGCTCAATATGTATATCGTTAACATCCGTCTGATCTGACAGCGCAGCAAGATCGTTAAAGCCTCGAGCCTCCACACGATAATAGCACTGATTGTGCCGGAACGCTTTAACTTTGACTACGCATATTGACTTACTATGCATAGGTAAACTGCGAAGCAACATATAGATCGCTTCTGGTGCTCCGACCCCAAGCACAGATAGAGTAGCATTCGCTACCTTTTTCAGAATAGGTAGGTGTGGGTCACAACGTTGCACCGCTTTGGCGATAACTCGTCTAAAGCGAAGTGTATCGGGTTCTGCTTTGCTGGCATACGCTCCCGCATAGTCTGCAGCACCGTAGGAATTTCCTATCAGTTGTAAATCCATGTTTGCTCGCCAGCAAGACAAATTATGAGGTGAGGAATTGTTAATCGTAAATACTTCGCGGCTCAAATGAGCTTTCATGGAGGGTCCCATCTGACGCTACATGTGTTTCGATTCTAGTCCGATCTTCTAACTTTTTGGAAAACCAAAGCGACATTGAGAGCTTTTCTTTCTACAAGGTGAATTAGCGTGGTATTCATGTTGTTGTACGCGCTGAACCAGTCTATACAAATCGCAGGACCATTCATCGGTTCTCACTTGCGGTGGTCTCATTGCTAGGATATCGATTTCACATTCTCGATGGGTGCTGCATGTCGAGCACAAGCATGCTTCTAAGTCGCTTAGCATCTTTGAAAGTACCGAAATACTCTTGTCCACATAGGCCGCAAGTTCTACACGCCCTTCTTCCGTCTCAGACAATTTTACAGCATCAGGAGCATCCTCAATCCACAACAAACAGTGACTATGTGGTGATCCACGTTGTTGAAATTCTACGCGCCAAAAGTGATATATTATTTCCCCGAGTGGTTGTGCTCGACCGCATAACACAGTATCGATAAATGATTGGAATCGCCTGTGGAAATGTCTGGCACTGATGTCACGATTTTCGTTCAGGTACCGTCGTCGTCTTCGAAAGACAGACGCTTACAATCTTCTAATGTTGATGAGGGGTTACACGCTCTAGCGAAATCCGGCCAAATCTTATCAGCAGCACTTAGCGTAAGGAAGTAGGTATGCCAGCGCGTCAGCGGCGCTCGATTCCCGATCATCGACATTAAAGCATCTTATACGTTGGCCCAATATAACCCACTACCTCTTAAACCACGAAAGAATGGTTTCAACGAGTCTAAAAGTTGCATCGCAGCACTAAGTTTCCCCTTCTGATTTACTTTGTCGTTGTATTCTTGATTGTCGTTCTGAATACCAGCACCAGCTGAGGAAACAGCAGCTTCTCGATTTTCACTTGATCTAACGCTTCGAACTAACCATCGATCTACTGTCGCTAAATTACCGAATTCCTCGATGAGCTGTACCCCCAGTCGGATTTGCAATACTAAGTGATGGGCAACTTTTGAGGGGACTTCCTCGAAAAGCTGTACCCCGGCTTACATTATATCCAATGAAATCGCTCGAATCCCTCATTAAACATTTCGACAACAAGAACGATCATGGTAAGGTGCTAGATTATGTCGCTCTCTGCGACTTACTTATGTTGATGCGTGTTTAACAGGAAGGGGGATGGTGCCTGCGATCTCGGGAGTAGATGTTGGCGGCTGCGACGAAGGCGGCTCGGGGAGAAGTTGCTCAGCTCACGAGGTGTGCGGAAAGCATGTGAAGGTTGACGATGTCATCGTTTTCACGGGGAGGCGATAATAGATGAAGACGACCAGCTTGAATTCGTCGTGAAGGCGTTCGTGATACGTTCTGGGGCTCAGACGTGCCACATCGGCTTTCTTCCACGGAGACTGTCACCCACTTCCACATGGCTTTCCTCCTGCCACCACGAAATGATGGTTTGAGCGCAAGAGCCTTTGCAATTACTTGACCCGTCGACACAGCTAAATCATGTGATCGCCGTTCGATGATCCACGTAGCCAGCTCTTCTTCAAGTTCGGCCTCTTGGCGAGGTCGCCCCGCGTTCAATGTCTTGGCCCGAGGATTTCTCGTCACAGTGGCTTCGAGTGTAGCTTGCTTTTTCGCCCAGCGCCTTATTTGAGAGGGCTACACATTGTACTTACGAGCAACACCTTTGACAGGACAATGTTCAGCTTCTAGAACGATGAGTAGCTTCTTTTTGCGGTCATGTAAGCTCTCGCCATGGTGTGTCTGACTGGCGATCGTCCGGGTCGGAGGAGTTGTCGATGGACCTGGCTGCTCGAAGATCGCCCCGTAGTTTTGACCAATAACAAGAGGTTGGGAGAGGGACTTCCTCGATAAGCTGGACCCTTTTGGTGATGTACTACGGGGTACAGCTCATCGAGGAATTCGGTAGATTCATGTTTCCGCGACACAAGACATCTTTAATTTGGGGACAATCGTGTATTGCTCCACCGTCCATGCTTGGGGACGTGGTGAGGTGGGTTTAGCACGGAGAGAGAAAATTAAAGAGTGAGATCCCAACCACTGGTCGTAGCCTAGCTAGTCTAGTTCTATACTGAAAGTTTCTGGAGAATCGGTGTTCCTGGATTCCATCACTCGTAGTCAGAGACTTGCTGTCCGGAAACTCGGATATCCCTCTCGGATATCCCCGCATTTCCGAGACACAAGACATCTTTAATTTGGGGGTAATCGTGTATTGCTCCACCGTCCATGCTCGGGGACGTGGTGAGCGGTCCCAATGATAAGTGCTTGCCGCGTGCGTGAGCTTGGACTTGTTGAAACCATCCGCTGGGAAAGCCTTTGTGTAGCTCCGGCAGCCAACACCGGGTAGCTCTCGTAGCAGTTGCTCATTCAGCGACCCAGAAGCTTGATAGCGAGTCCATCTGCTTTACCGTAGAGGAGGCTGGTAGCCCCGCCAATTCGAACAGAGTGCGAAGAGTAATTTCCAGCAGGCACTCCACTAGTTGATGCGACCATCTTCAAGGCCCGTGACACTTCGGCCACGTCGAGATCAGCGCACAAGTGCGCGCTGCTTTGACAACGGAGAGCCTTCCTTGCTCGTAAGATATATCGAAGCGCCATCACGGGACATAGCCGAGAGTCGCCCGTAGCGTGCATCGTCCGCCAGGAACCTCTTCCATACTGATCGCTTTTGAGTCAGCCAACC
Source organism: Phytophthora syringae (assembly GCA_012656105.1). Lineage (NCBI taxonomy): Eukaryota > Oomycota > Peronosporomycetes > Peronosporales > Peronosporaceae > Phytophthora > Phytophthora syringae. The sequence goes on from JAAKBD010000006.1 coordinate 486,830, forward strand.
CGATCGTCACTGACACAGCATTGCCATATGGTTCAGGGTATCCATGTTTGACATAAACGTGCGACGCTTTCAGACAGTACGCGTGTCGGCGAGCAACGTTCTTGAGGTACTCCGACCTTCGTAATAGGAAGAAGTAGCCTAGTACGACGGAGCCCCAGAGAAAACGGTTGCGAGGCTGTGCTTGGTCGAGGTGCCGGCGAAGCAGCCGGAGAAATGCCGGCGAAACAGGTTGCTTCTTCGTTACGCGATTGGACTGTCGCCGTATTCCACGCAGTAACATATCTAGCCCCGGCGATGTAATCAACTTGATGCCATAGTGCCGACTGTGGTACCAGCGGATGCTAGAGAGTTTGAGTCGAATTGTGCCGTACTGGTTACCACGGCCTCGTACATTGCACCCGTATCGCCAGCAGTATACGGCGAACATTCCAAGGCGCTCGTTGGCGGTCTTCGTATCCATGTCGAGCCACGGAGACCACATTCGTCTTGCAAATCTGCACCACTGCTTCCAATGCGAATCGTACTTGGTGGAGGTAGCTGCCACGATGGCACGGTCGCGGAGTAGCTCTCCCAAAGTTGCGAGAGATTGTCGTAAGGTGCCTTGATCGGGTCCTGTTGCCAATCACGAGATAGGTTAGTCCATATTGTGCGAGAGATTGTCGTAAGGTGCCTTGATCGGGACCTGTTGCCAATCAAGAGATAGGTTAGTCCATATTGGAAAGAGTTTGTGACTTGTGGTTCAGACTCGTGACCCCGCGTCCGCCATCACGTACATCTTCGGCGGTTGTATAACTGAGCTAGCGGTTGCCGACTGGCTCTCCGCTGTGCCCATGATACAGCGCTTGCATTGTTAATATAGAGCGTACGTGAACGGGTCTTTGTACTGCCGTTCGCACCCACGAGGGCCCCCAAGTCAGCGCCGCGAGTACAGCGCTCTGTAGCTCTCGAACGTTGATTGAGTTAGCTGACGCATCGGCTTTGAAGCGTTCTTTCTCCGCCGAAGTGAATTTGACGCGGAAAAATTGGTGAATTGCTGGAGCAAGGGCGCACAGCCCATCATCGGACGCGTCCATGTAGACGTGCACCGTCGGAATTGATAGTGCAGCAAATTGGGTCACCGGGATCCGGTTAAACGCTCAGGAATTTTTCAGAAGTGTTTGAAACCAAACCAAATCATTGACAGCAGGAGCGTTGAGTTGATGTTGTCCGTGCCGCGGGATGTTTGATGCGACTGCCTGAAATCTCTGGTAAAAGGCTCTTGCCGGCTGGCAACAGGTTGCAATATGCCACAAACAGCCGAGCAGGCTCAGTAGCGATGTTTTTGTAACCGAGGTCGACTCAAGGAACGAACAAATGAGTCGCTGGGCCCGTCCAATCTTTTCTGCCGGAATTTCAACTGTTCCAGCTTTGGTATCCCAATCGAGGCCTAAAGCGCGACCTCGTTCATTCCAAGTCGTAAATTTGCGCTCGTTGATCGCCAATAGTCCGAGAACGGTTGCCATAGTCCGCCGTAGGGCTAGATTAGCTGCGAAACAGTGTATACCATTGTTCACTTCAGCACAGGTATGGTCGTCACACCAAAACGATCCATGTAGTCGCGAGCTGAGTAACGCTGCCGTCGAGATTGGACTGTCTTCGTACAGTCCATTGATCAATGCTCCAGGAAGGAAGTACAATGCTGGCGACCCGCACCACCCGAAGCCGCAAGCCAGATCAATAACAAGGTAGCCATCAATCATGAATGCGAACATGTGCGCGTGATTCTCGTTGATCGGCACATGACGAAAAGCTCCGGTGACATCCCCGAGCATAAGAAGTATCTGTGCGGTTGGGTAGTCGCGACGGAAGGCACAAATCCGTTTTGCAATGTCACGCGGTGGATTGTAGCTGGTTTCTGGGAAGTGAGTACGATCTGTGAAATCGTTCACGGACGCAACCTCCGGAAATGAAAAATCGTTGATGTCCTAATGTCGTGTAGGTTGGCCTTGCCTTTAGCCATCACACCCTCAGGGGAGATGTAAATTTCCGGCCACTGGTTGATCAGAGACGCTCTGACAATGAGGTATCTCCCGTCTTTTTGGCCTTTCCGTATGTGCCGCCACACCTGACTCCTGTGGTTTTTGAGAGATCCATGATTGGGCGGCCGTCGAGACCCTGTTTCACGTAAGTCTTCGCTCGGTGGATGTGCGAGTTCGTACAAATCTTTGTTCGGCCGTGGGTCGTCTTCCGTCTGGCCCCGAACGGTGCGGATAAAATCAGGCAGTGACATGCCTGACTGTAAGGCAAAGTCGGAGAGGAAATCGACGAATACATCGTCCACGGCGTCGTCGCTTGCTGCGTCTCTCTCGCGATCGGGGAATGTCACGTCAGCTTTTAAGGCGGCTTGGGCAATATAATTATCGATCTCAGTTCGGCAGTGCACAGATAGTTTCCTTGAGCTCTCCATATATTTCTTGTGAGTAGCAGCCATATGCTGACAGACATTGTTATCAGCTTCTGTCTCGCAGGCCGCTGTGTGCGGCATGGTTGGGTTCTCGGTAGTATGAAGAGTTGAACTGGTAGTTGCTTGTGCTGAGACCCGAGAACATCACAGATCCGTAAACTCGGGAGCAAGTCCTCCGAAAGAGCTCTGGATGTACTCTTTGACGTTGGTGGGCAGTGTTTTAGGGTGAAAATGAGCTCGCTTATTGTCGAAACATTGTCCGGGCGTGCCGTTACCCGCGCATCCAGCCTTTGACAGGTACTTCATGCACATGCTCTGGGAGCCTTGTTGTGGCATACTTTGTAGAACTGGCTTGGGGACTCCGTTTTGCTTCGCCTGCCGCGGTTCACGTCGATGGTCGCGACTGGGTGTCTTCCCGTGATGCGTCCCTGAGGTCGTCTTTGTAAGCAGCGCGCGCAGCGATGCGATTTGCGCTTGCTGCTGGTCGTAAATGAGTTCCGAAATGAGTGGATCGTGGAGGGTAAATTCGTCTTGAATGCGCGTGGCAGCTTGCAACCCACCAGACACCACTAGCCCGCGAAATTTACATAGTTTCATGTCGACCCACAGTGTCAAAATCCTGGTAGTTTCAGAGTCAGGCTCGTTTCCTTCGCCGAACGTATCGACGAATGTTGCCGCGGCTTCGAGAACTTCCACGGTAGGTTCATTGTAAAAGTATTGACCAAAGTGGCGCAAATTGTAGAGTGCGTCGACCAGGTCTCTGTATGTATCCACGGGCTGTGTAGGAGAGAGAGTGTTCTTCCGAAAGAAGTCAGTCATGTTCGTAGTCGCCGTGGGGCTTGCCAGCATCTTTGCCCGCGTTACACGCCGAAAGTGCGCCACAGAAAGACCTCGAGTGTGAAACCCGAAGTCCCAGGCGCCACGTAGCACGGGCGGGGTCGCCAGGAAACGGTTCGCCCGAGACTGTTGAGAAAATTCAAGAACACATTGAGCTTCCTTACCTTGATTACTGGTGTGTATGATGGCTTCTCCAATCTGCTGTTCCAGCGCCGATGGGCGGAACGTAGTAGCTGTTCTTGTTCGAACTTCGGCGAGGGCGTCTGTCGCATTGGCTGTCATGGCTACATGTCGTACCTGTCGTACCGGGCCATCACTGGGGGCAATGCGCTATTCTGGTGCTTTACTGCTTGCACGTCTGATTCGTCTTTGGTTGTCGCATCAGGTAGCGGAGCCACAGAGTCGGCGTCTGACCAGTCACTGGCATCGTCTTCAGTATTTCTGTGTTTGGCGGGAGGTAAGAGCGTCGAGTTAGACTTGCGCTTCGCCGGCTGCTTAGGTACGTCGAACAAGCCTTCCCATTTCTTGCTCTCCTTCTTCAGGGCAGATTCGAAAATATGCTAGCGTCTAGCGAATAGTACGGACAGTGTGTATGGGCGTATAATCGGAGCAAGAGCTTCCGGGTCGAACGTGATGGAGAGCAGCCTTGAGACTTCCGTTGGTACCTTTGACCGGCTTTTGGAACACCGCTCCGATACTTCATCGCCTTTCTCGAGGAGCTCCTCAGCGTTGAGCCCGACACGTTGGTCCCGGCTCCCGTTTGTAGAGCGTAGTTGATCCAATTCTTCTTCACAGCGACACGTTGCTGTCTCAGTGCCAGCTTGCAGGTGCCTTCACCATGCCGTAGGGTAAGCCACGGCTGTTGGTCGACCATGTGGTAGCCGCTGACGACACCATAGGCCCATTCGTCCCTGCCCTCCGGTTGGACGAAGGCAACGGGATGTCCAACGTACACCCCGGTCATAGCGCAGCTTCTTCAGGGGCGACAGTACGTCTTCGCAGTACCGCCACCTCGATTGGCTCGTCGATATCTTCGTCTGCTTGGTCGGGATCGATGAGCGAGACCCGAGCACTTTCTCCTCCACGTTGGTCACTCGGACATAGTGGAACCCCGTCAGTGCAGGAACTTGGGGTGGTCCAACAAAGGCAAGAGACCCGACGACAACAGGAGAGGCGACCATTTCGAAGAGGACTACGCGCGCTAGCTTCAGTTTTAGCGCGGAGAGAGAAAATTAAAGAGTGAGATCCCAACCACTGGTCGTAGCCTAGCTAGTCTAGTTCTATCCTGGAAGTTTCTGGAGAATCGGTGTTCCTGGATTACATCACTCGTAGTCAGAGACTTGCTGTCCGGAAACTCGGATATCCCTCTCGGATATCCCCGCACAAAAACTTAAAGTCCCCGTGAATAATGAAAAGTCTATCATGCCACTTCATTAAGTGCGCGCAATACTTAAGAAAGTCCGTATTCGTGAGTCCTGTCTTCTAGCTCACTTAAAGGATGCAATCCACCTTCACCATTCGGAAAAAGAGTTGGGAACCAACACTGCATCAAGCGCTCCGTCTGATATTCATCAATTGGATCACTGCAACAGCGCAGCTCTCCTATAGGATACGCAGAATCGGTACTATTGACTCCTGCTGCCTGCATGAATTTTTCAATCTCCGTTTGCTGGCTGTTTCGATTGCCCTCTAGTTCAAATGATTCTGTTAGATTTTCAAGCACATCTTTCGGTTCGCAACTCACGCTTCTTTCGTTTGGAGGAGTATTGGTCGCACTATTTCCTACAAGCATCGCTGCACTTCCTTCGTATTCGTTATCTTTACATGTAGCCGTTGAGCAATCTAACGATTACTTCGTTTCAGAGTCTAGTTTTTCAAGCGTTGAATTGCATGAAATATTGATGTCAACTTCTGAAGACGGGCACTGAGTGCTGGACGTTGCACTTTCCTGGGAGAGACAACACACGCGATCACCGCGTTCACGATGCACGTTTCCAGCTTCCACACCACTCTCTTCTTGGGTACTTCCTGTGAGATCTTGTGGACACGCTGACCGGAGGTCCACCTGGCATGTATCACCAATATCATTCGGTTGAACCGGGTCCTCTCTTTCACAATCAGAACCGGTAGACACATCATCTTCTCGATCACGCTCATGGACTGGATGCCTTTGACCTCGTAGATCTTGTACCTCCGCATCTGACACAGCTATCGTGGGTACTTCTCTGCTTGCGTCTAGTCGTTGGATTAGGTATATCCTTCACTACCTGTGTGAATTTGTACCGTGATGGCCAATAATTTACACGAGAAAACGCGATCAATTACTGGAACGATCCCGAAGCAGTGGGTTGAGAGCTGCCTAGGCCATTGAAGGAGAGTGGGGTCGTATTTCTGACGTCAAAGACTGACGTTTTTCGCGTGCGACCAGATTGGATAAAACGTGCATTGAAGTGGTTCATTGTAAACAACACCCTCTACGAAGATGTTGTTATTTCGGAAGAAAATCTTCGTGATCTTGAGGAGCTAGCCTCCATACGGCTAAGAACAGCGAGCTCATCTGGAACCGCTGCAATGCGGAACCCGCTACAGCGGGAAAACTTGGACGTTTTGCAGGCACGCAGTGACTGGTAGCACCTATTGAACAGTTAGATGGACTTAGAGTCGTCCGACTCGTCTCGCACGAGGCCTTCGTAGATTGTCTCCACAACGCCATGCTCGTTGCGAAGAGGCTTGAAGAAGTCTTCCTCTGGATCAAATCTCTTGATCACAGCTACGGCTGCGTTTGCAATTTCGCCACAGCTACCGCATACACGAAATAGCGGTTTATCGATAGCGACGAAGATATCTACATTCATGCGAGATGCTAGGTTGAATAGAGGTCAATTGAAAGTATTGTTCTCCCAGCAACCGATCTTTTTATCATCCTCGAGTTTCTTGTCCTCTCTCGTTCCGGTTTGAGCACGAGTCTTGCGTCGTTTTTCGCCGGAGGAAGCAGCTGGGCAGCCACGTTTCGCTTTCTTGTCTCGTCGAAACGAGCAATTCTAGCGTCTTGTTTTGACTGCTCTGTGTCCTCAATAGACCGCTGCTGCTGCGGCCGCCTCAAACAGCGCTGCGTCGATTTAGCCGCATTCTTCTTTAGCGCCCTCCGGGCAGCTTTTTCCCTTCGAGTTAGCGGTTTGCGGACCACAACCATTACGGTATGAATTGAGACTGCCAATAATGTGCAGGAATAACTATGATTCGAATGACTGATTGATGCTCAGTGATCGTCGCGGAACGTACAACACCACCCATATCATCAAGGCAGCTACCTACAAATCAGTGAAGCTCTGATGCGCTATGTGTACACTGTTAGTTCAAAGTGCCGCAAAATTGCGAGGCTCGCTTGAAGTACAACGCCTCACAAACTGCGATTGTGGATCGCTTGAAGCACAACGTATCACCGAATGCAACACTTCGCATTCTACACATCTACCTAAGACTCTGCTCAAATGACGTGTACGTTTGGGCAGATCCTAAAAATGAAATTGTTTGCTTCTTATCACCTGGACAAATGTCAGTCCCTAGATGAATCCCCGGCCGTTTTCCGCGCGGCACCGACATCCTATCCGATTCTAGTAGTAGATGAGATCTCGAACAGTTAGCAGAATTAATAGTTGTAGCAACACAAACCACCATGCCGCACCTGACTCTATCGTGGCAGGCTATCACCGTAGCTGATAGTGATTTTGTGTCCTCTATCTATATGGTGAGACGCGATCAACCCGCAATAGGTTTCTCCAGCAACCTCCCAACGCTCAACTTTGCAATTGGGATTGCAAGAGTGGTTATCGAAGCGGACGATCCCGCCAATGTGACGCGCGTCGATGCCCTCTTTTGTAGTTACGGCTAGCCCATACATCCAAGCAGACCATCCAATCTTAACTCGATACAATAACAAAATACAATGTCGTTAGAGTGATTTCCGTGCTATAACCAAATTAGAGTTGCGCTCACCTTTCGTTCGCGCTCCACATACGCTTTCAGGGTAATCACTTCACCCACGTACTGAGCGACGAGGGCACCTTCACTGATTGCCCCGTCCGAAAAAAACCAATCCCCTTACCTTCAATAGTGGCAGTCAGACTTGGATAAAGACGACGAATGCAGATGATCATTTTAACCAATGAGAGGAGACCAAGTTTGACAACCTTTTTCAGACGCGAGTTCAGGCCGAGCGATATTGTGGACAAACGCACTGACGGCACTTGGAGAAGATGACGAATCAAGTGAAGACGACGAGGTGATGAATTGATTTTTTCTTAGCGGGCTTCTTGCTGTCTTCCATCTTCTACAGCTGGCTCCTCTTCTATGCGTGCGGCCCTCACTGCACGGGTATTCCTGCTTCACGGGTACAGAGTCCTCCTTCACGAGCTTGAGGTCCGTCTTCACGTGCGCGGGTTTCCTTTGCACGAGCGCGTGGGTCTCAGCGGCATCTACCTCACGGACTTGGGGCTCCTCTCACACACGTATGGCGGGGCGTCGCGGCCTGTTCGGCTTGGGCGGGGTCCACTCGAGTCCGGGCTTCTCCTTCTTAGACTGGGGCACCTTCTGCTAGGGCGAGGTCGTGAACGGGGGCGCCTTCGTGTACGGCGTGGCGTTAGCTCGTGTTCCAGGCGGTGTTTCCCTACTCTTGATGGTTGGTATGTCGCTGTCTGGATTGGAGACCGTCTTGTGTACGAAAATCCCGGAGGTAACAGCGTCTCCAATGCAGACGAATTTAAACGAATTTTTTCAATTAGAATGCATTTTTCTTCTGAATTCGTCGTCTTTATCCAAGTCTGACTACCACTAATGCTCCCAAGCGCGAGACGTATCTGTTCTCCATTTTACATTCGCTGGTTCGAGCAGTCCGTCCTAGTTACGCAGTGTCCTTGAACACACTCAGTCTGCATCTGTAGTAGACTTACATGTTAGGCTTATTTTAAAAAAACGCCAGCACAACACTAAACGTACCAAACGATTTTCACAATTTTCGCCACAGTTTGCGTGTGACGCCGCGCGTGTCTCGCAGCTGCAACGCGGAATTTCCTCCTATACAGCAACAATGTTAGCAACTTTCACAAAATAAATAACTCATGATAGCTCGCATGCAAAACCTACAGAAGTCAGTAGATGCCGCGGGCGACAGACATACACGTTCTGGCAAACATCTTCATACTCTGAAAACGCCTCCAACGCAGAGCGGGACACTCGCACCTACAAAAACAATTGCCATAAAATAGCCATCAAATAAATGAATTTAACATAGTTGCTAAAAAACTTACATGATCTTAACGTGGTTCGAAATTGTGAGTCGAAGCTCTACCGGTTAGAAACGAATCCAATGTACGTTGCCTCATCCAGCGCACGTCCAAATACAAAGTGGCAGTCTCGACCGAGCGAGCTCTCGTACGTCCTGGCACTTCTTCGCGGTGCAGTATCTTCACAGTCATCCCGACGCGTTCTACAACTCATCTTGGACACTAATATCACACATCCAGCAAAATAACTAATCACACCAAAGAGAAATTTTCTTTCAAAGTTATAAAAATAGAGAAATACTAACTCACAACGACGAACTTCCCTGCCCTCGCGAAGTTCTACAACTATCTCGAAACGAAGTCGATCTCATTGTCGTGCATGCTCTTTGATATCCAGCGCTGCACCAGTTAGGCACCAACAGCACCATTGCTCCGCGTCCGAACCGCCACCACTGGAACACCCGACTTAGACTCAGCGTTCATACTCACGTCCTCATCATCATCATCCTCCACGGTGCTCTGACCACGTCCTCCACGAGCACCTGTGACGATGTGCGCTCAGATTTCCAGGCGAACACGTCAGTCGGCTGCCTGATATTTGTTCTCGTCCCAGACAGAGACGTAATTCCAACTGGCTCCAAAGGAACTCCAACGAAGACTGGTCTGTTTTAAACCGGTGTACCACCTGAGCCCACGAGTCTCAGAGTTGAGAAGAGAATCGGCCTAAAGCTGGGTTGAAGGCTGAAGCTGAAAGTCTGAGAGTTGAAAGTCTGAGAGCTGATACTTAGCTGAAGGTATGGAGCTGAAGGTGCAAGCAAGCGTCTGGGAAGCTGAGCTGAGAAGAGCACTCTGGTATGACAAGTCAGTTTCGTGTCCGAGCTGAGATGGCATCCACAGATCGCGTTGTAGGGTCTCCGTGGAAGGTTGCTCATGGAAGGTTGATTGCCCGTTCAAGGTTGCTCTGGAGGGTCGCTCCGGACGGCCGCCGCCCCTGGGTTCACGGAGATATTATGCGGCGTATCCTGGTGAACCCACGTGCCTCACTCACGCTCAAGCCAATCACAGGTCAGCGTGGTTAAAAGTGCGCGGTTGAAGTTATGTTTTGGCCAATCAAGGGCCAGCGTTGAGGAGAGGCGACCGGACTTCACCGTGAGCCACTGATTCATGGAATCGGTCTTTTACTACTGTCGAGGTGTGCCCCAGAGGGAGATTGCGCCTCCACTTGATAGGTCCTACATTTGCATGTGTTAAATATTCAATAAGAGTTCAATTTGCCCCGAAGGACGCATACATCTTATTCCCTGCTACGCCAAAGCCCAGAGGGTTCTCTCACTACATCAACTCAAACCCTAACTGCTCGACGGTGCATCCGAGTGAAGAGGAGTCTTCGGCTACTTCATATACCCACTATCGCGTCGCGGATTCGGCCCGGCAAGAGTGTGCTTCAAATTTTCGGCGATTCGTCCCCTTGGCAACGCGTGGTGGACTGTAGGACATTGGTAACCTGTCCAGTGCAAGGTTGTCCGTTACTCGCCAGTATCAAGGCGTGGTGTGCGGAAGTCCCAGAGCCCAGGAGTGCTTTGGATACACGGCAGACGTATCCCAAGTCGACAACTCCGTCCGGGCCGTGGCTTGACTCGGGGAGAACAAAGAAGAAGCTGGTCTGGCTCTAGATTTGAGACGGGAGAATAGAGGAGAAGCCGGTCCGAGTCGTTGCTTGACTCGAAGAGAGAGAGGGAAGCTGGACCGAGTCGTAGCTTGACTCGTGTGAAGAGGAGAAGCTGATCCGAGTCGTTGCTTGACTCGTGTGAAGAGAAGAAGCTGGTCCGAGTCGTTGCTTGACTCGTGAGAAGAAAGGAGAAGCTGGTTCGAGCCTGGTCTAGGCTCTGAGAAAACACTCGACTCTCAGCCGGAGTTGAACGAAGCGAACGTAGAGGCTGTACGGGGTTTCAGTCCAGAACCCGAAGGAAAAGAAGAGGACAAGTGTACGTGTAGTGACGTGGCTACATACGAGAAAAACCGGGGCATTTCGGGCAGCAAATACGTGCGGATTGAAGACCTGTTAAAGAAGAGCAAGCTTCGCCGGGGAACATCTCGATACATCTGAAGTGGTGGTTAGTTGCTGTGGCCGACTCGCGTCTGAGCCCAAAGCGTAGCCTTAAAAGAACTTCAAGGGGATCCCAAGTGAGGTCTACACACGCCTCACCCAGCCCAAGTCTGAGCCGAGGAATCTGAGCTTAATATGAGCTTATATTCTGAGACCCTAGGTCTGAGCTGAGTGATTGGAATTCATGGTATTTCCGAGAATTTGGAACCGCCTCGCCACACACGACATCTCAGTAATCCTGCTCCTACCGGTCTCCGCGACTTCACGCCACGCTGATTGTGTTGTGTGAGGATTGTGTGTGGGGGGCGGCTCACAGCCAGTGGGTTTAGTTTTATTTTGACCAATCAGGACGAAATGTACCATCGTTTCGGGACAGGTCCGATATTTTATGGTATGGTGGAGCAATTGATGAAATTTTATAAGGAGCACAACCGACTTTATGCACCAATAAAAATAATTTTCGCCGTGGTCGGAGACGTTATTGTTAGTTGGGTGAGGATCATCGTATATTGAGAAGTGAGAAGGTGTCTAGCTAACGTCTTACCTGCTTCCTGCGCGCAGCCATCCGCGTCTTCCCGTGCTCCTATTCCGAGAGTGGCGGCCGATAACCGGTCAGTTAAAACATGCGGTTCTAACACTCCTCCTTGGTCGACGCCTACTATCCTACTTCAAGCTGAAGATCTCGCGTAGCTCGGCCATCCTGGGCGCTGGCAGCGCCTTCGTCAGCAGATCAGCCATCATCAGGCGGGACTCCACGTACTCGGGTTTGATGATCCCCTTTCTCGCGAAGTCGCAGTTGAACTTGATGCGGATGTCCACGTGCTTGGCGCTTGCCATACTGTCCTCGGACTCCAACTGCTTGATCGCGGCTTGGTTGTCCATGCGGATGGACATCGGCTGTACCACTTCCAGCTGCATCTCGCGCACGAGTTCCTGCAGTCCGAGCAGTTCTCTTCCGACGTGAGACGCTGAGGTGAACTCCGCCTCCATGGTGGAGAGCGAGACCCCGTCTGCTTCTTGCCGATCCACTGCACGACGGCTCCATCCATGGCCACAAATCCGCCGGTGACAGCCTTCCCGTCCCCTTTGTCGGTGGCGAAGTCCGTGTCGCTCCAGCTCTCGAATTTGATCTGACGCTCGCCTCTCCTTGACGCGCATCCCGAGCTTCAGGTCCTTCGTGTCCTTCAGGTACCTAGCGATGCGTTTCGCGAGTCTTATCTGTTCCCATTTGGCCGAGGACACCCATCAGAACGACGGAAAATTCACGTGTACCCTAAAGTACGCATAGCACACTGTGCTTGTAGCAGGAGAAAAACCAAGGAGCTCAGGTAGCTGGAGCAATAGTAAGCTGCAGAAGACGTAAGCCAGCCCCTCTCATTTTTGCATGCTGCAGATTTACGGTCTGCCTCCTTTGACCACTCAACTATTAGGATTTAATACACCTTTATCTGTTGAAAATCAAATTGTAATAATTTATTTAGGAGTACGTGGATTTCTAGATAACATATTTGCAGACAAAATTGCAATTTTGGAAACTAATGTATTTAAAAATAAAACGGTAGCGGAACATTATGTATGTTAATAAATATATATTGTGAAATATGTTGAAGATATCAGAAAAGAAAATGTTGGCATTAGTCACAAAAATAACGCATAAGAATCGTTATCACCGTAAATCCAAAAACTTAATAAACTTTGAAAAAACTAAAATGGGTGCAAATATAAATAAAATATATCTGTACTACTTGGCAAAGCAGTTTCTTTACAAATAATTCGAGACCATCAGTGTTTAACTTGATTAAAAAATAAAATCAATGTTGGTTTTAATGTATAATAATTATTAAATAAATTATATGGTTCTTAGTTTAGAAGTGCCGGCTAATACCCGTGCCAGCAGCCAATCTTTGTCTTGTACGGAAACTCGTTACCCGAGATGACAGCTCGGGAGCGATAAAACTCAAGAATTATAGAGACAACACAAACTTTAAAGTGGACACGTTTTGTATCTTTGATGTACCTACAACTACTGCGAGGTCGCTTCAGGTGGAATGATGCAAGCACAGGCAAAATGGGCCGAACCGTAAAAATCCTTTCAATCGAGAGCAGGTTCCTAAACGGCTGTAACAAGTACGGAGGCGTCTCTTCTTCGTTGTACTCGTTGATGATCTGCGGGAGCTCGTCACGACTGACCACCATGGCGAAACAGTGCTCGATATCTGCATCGCCAGCATGAATCAGGTACCACCCAGGTTCAAGCGTGGCTGCGAAGCACTGCAGCACTGCAACACTAGCGAGTGACGTCTCGGTTTGTGTCCTTGTGTCGCGATGGTATTCGAACTTGGACCCCTTGGTTACGCGCGAGCCTTAGAAACTCCACCTGCTCGTTCTTGATAATGCCCCCACTGAGATCGCGTGGGTGCGATGCAACAAACACATTCCACATAGCCGTGGTGACTTGGCGTTTACCAGTTGAACACAAAATGGACACTTGAAACGCTTCCAGGAAGCACCTGCCAGACGGCGAGGCCGTGGCGCCTGAGGGGTTTTGCCAACTCAGAAACGTATCGGCGACCCGGCCTCCTTCCACTTGTCGACGGCTTCTATAATCCCCTTCAATCCAATAGTGAGGTCGGTTAGCCACGATGGTTGGGGGTGCAATGTGAGTTTTGTTGTGACCCCGACACATAAAATCACTCAAAAGTTGGGTTTTACATTCCCTCTTAAGTACGATCTGAAGTGTTTACAGTCAAGCTGCAAGCGGGTGCCAATTTACGGGACAAACCAAGGAGCATCACAGACCCGCATCACAAATGAAAAGGGACAATCGGCACCCGATTACAACCACTGAGGGGTCGAACTCACAGTGCGGTGATTGTTAGGGCAGTCATTAAACCACCACCCCACTGAATAAGCCCGATAGTGAAGCAAATAATAAATTCTATCGTGAGATTATTTATCAATGTCAAGACTTCTTTTGCACATAAATTAATGTATACGAACAGCGATGAGATTATATACAGACGTCCCCGCCTAATCTGGAAAGGTGGGACCAATAAATACTGAGAGGTTCCAAGACCAGCACAGGTTTCACATAGAAGCAAAATGTACTGAAATAATCCGGATTCGCCCAGTCCAGCATGCACACAGACTCTGCATTCTGTGACATTTCACGCTATTTATAATTTAATTCAATGTATGAAGTGGGACGACAGCAAATCGCTTTTGCACCCTGACATCATGTCTCGAAGGTTCATGGCAGGTCCCAATTCCAGATTAGGCGGGGGCGTCTGTAGCGTGTGAGAGTATTTTGCAATAGAGATTAATTACCGTAACCACTGAAGCTTTTAAATGGGTCCAAAACAAGCTATTTTGTTGTTTTACCCCCAACGTCAAAATTGCAGAGGCCTGGTGATGAGCGTGTACTGTTTGGGCATCTTCCCCTCATCGAGTAGGAAGGCCGCCACTTGCAACTCGGGTTCTTCAAATGGAGGAGATGCTGAACTGAGAGCTGAACACCACTGTGCATAGCTCGATTGAACTGAAGTAATGAATATTTCTCGTGGCGTAGCTATGTTTGAACCATAGCTACGCCACGAGAAATATCCATTACTTCAGTTCAATCTGACATATGTTCACAATAAACTGGCCGCTGCTCACAATAGACTGACCATAGGCCACAATAAACTGACTCTGACTAAAATGTGACCTTTTTTGTTCACACTTGTCTGACCGTTGCTCATGACGTTTGAGGTCAGATTAATGTGAACATTGGTCAGTTAATTGTGCGTAAATCATACGTTCACATCGAATTGATATAATGGTCCGGCTCACAACAAAGGATACGTCGTCTCAAATAGCCCGTATTCTATGGTTCACAGTTGCAATCCCCTCCTCGAAGAATATGGGGAAAAGACGCCGATAACAGAGCAGTGGTTCAAGATCCATCTTGGAAGCAGCATCCAGAGTGGACGACGAAGAACACCGCTCACCATCCCAAGTGCTGAGGGTCACCTTGGCTAATTGGAAGCAGAAGTACTGAAATATGGACGCGCCGCCGCCGGATATTGGGGAGCGTTGTCGTCTTCCGGAGGGCGGTCAAATCTACAATATGAACTCGTACGAATATTCAGTGCTGGAATGTCACGACCGATGTTTGCGAGAAAACGGCGCAGTAACGGACAAGGGTATCATGTCCTATCGCCGCACGAAACCTGAGGTCGCTGTATTTAATTCGAATACCCAACGCACACGAGTACGGCGTTTTATGGAACGTTTCCACCCACCCCATCAGCGCGGTTTCAGCTCCAACTAACGCCCCCGCGTCTGTTGATTCCATACCGAGTGATCTCCACGATGGATGGTAACGCACAAGGAAGAGGGTACATTGTGCTGGTGAGCGCTCCGCAACTCGAATTTGGCTGAGACTGAAGATACCAATGACGAGCCCGCTGGTGATGGGTG
Source organism: Phytophthora syringae (assembly GCA_012656105.1). Taxonomy (NCBI): domain Eukaryota; phylum Oomycota; class Peronosporomycetes; order Peronosporales; family Peronosporaceae; genus Phytophthora; species Phytophthora syringae. The sequence continues at coordinate 501,960 of JAAKBD010000006.1, forward strand.
CTTCGAAGCCATGAGCGTAGATAGTACGAAACCTGGCTCGGTAGGCAGTGAGCAGCAGCTTATCCAACCCGAGTTAAGTGTCGCCTCTTTGGAGTGTTTTCTGGCGAAAACCCCAACCTTCGAGGCGGAATATCTGTTTCGTGGCTTTGAACAGTTTCATTTTGCCAAACCACCGACTACCAAGGCGCACGTGCTGGACGATCTACCAGCTGATGCGCTGGTAGATCCGAGCGAGGTGACTAAGATACTTCCGTGGGGTGTTATCCGCGCTTGCAATTCAAAAGTGTCCGCCTTGCAAAAAACAGGAAGGCGTCTCAAAGAAAGACGTCGGGTTGGAAATAAAAACGGTCGACATTTTGGCAACTTCCTGCGTCGCCGTAATGAAAGATTGACAGATAGGAATGGGCAAGTTCGATCTACTGGAGACTACACTTCACAGAATTACGCGCATCGATTTTACCATGTTGGTCGCTCCAGAATTTCATGTCGAGCAAGACCCGCTTCTTGAGAAAGGACTACAAGTTCTGCCAAATTTCTTTGGCCAGGTACCATTCGTTCTCTATAATTTTGCTGGGTTTTTAATTGACACTAACATCTAATATTTTTTATAGATGGAGTACCTCCATGTTGCTGGTAAGGACTCTTTGGGTGACGCAACAACTCGTACAGTGATGACAATACTGTTTGACGGTCGTGACGATGTTGTTTGTGTACACCCAACGGATCGTGACGTGGTGCGGTCAGCTTGAACACCAAACGCCCTAACAGCGCTTTTCTCTCGATTGGCCACAGAGCCCGTACTGATGCGGGTGAGTTGCAATGCTATCCATTGGTGCTGTATTATGGTTAATGGCGCCAAAGCTGAGGTGCATATTTACGACTCGATGTTTTCCAGCTATAAATTTGGAAAGCGTTTGAGTCATTGTAAATGTGATGTTCAGTTTGTTGTCGCCCCCGCCAGCACCAAGGAGATACCATGTCGGACATATGAGTCCGAACTTAGTGTGCAGAAGGACAGCTTCAACTGCGGTGTTTACTGGTGTATGCAGTGTATCGCTGCGCCAGCATCCCAGGAAAATGTTGTCGAGGCCTATTACTCTTTTTGCACTACCGATACAAGTGTATCTGCATAATAGCGGATTCCCCATTGGCAACTCGGCACTTCGAACGTTGGTCTGTTTGTATGCATCATACTTTTCTATTGTTCTCAATGACAACACGGTCGGTACATGAACCACAGTCCGTCCCATCTAGACGCCGTGAGCGCCGATCGTGTCTTCACTCGGCACATCTTGTGTGGTAAGGCAAGTCGCCTGCAGCAGGGTAAATGGCGCCAACAAAATCACGATGGGGTGTCACCAAAATGCAAGGGCGGGTGCCAACAAAACACGATTGGACGCTTTGTTGTAGCGACGGTCCTGTAAAGGTGCACACCTGCGCGTGGTTCGAGATAATACCCGACCCAAGCGCATTCTATTTGAAGTGTGGGTGAGGAGAAGATGTTTGTATTAAAAGCACATTAACAGGTAGCGGTAGCGAAGATACCGTAATAGGCCACGCTTAAGTCGACCAGGAGAGATCGAGTCGATGAACATCTCAAAGGCGATCAGCACGAAGACGCCACAATTGTAGCTGTCGGTCTGGATGCGAAGGTCAGGCGATTCGTACACGCGCACATGGTATCTGGTTCTGGCATTGGGTGGTGGAGGCAGCAAGTCGATGATGACGTTTGCCACATCGCGGACGTCGTCCACGTAGTTACTGCACATAGGGTCGTAGATACGAATATCGGCTCTCGCAATGTCGACCATGATGCTGCACCAGTGCACACTATTACAGTTGATTGGGAGCAGAATGGTCTCGTCGGATAGCCCAGCGAAGCGGGAAGCAAGCAGGTTCGTGTCAATACTGATGGTGCCGTCGACAACGACCGCTAGAGAAGTGGGGTCGATACATACGACCCTCGCTTGCTTCCCAAGCAGCTTTCCCGTCACCGCGCTGAGGATAACGTCACTGAGTGACCTTCTCGCTGCCAGATCTAGGAAATCAAACTAAGACAAAACACGGTTAGCAAGTTATACATACAAAATGCTTACAACAGTTGAGAGTAAATACCTGAGTGGAGGATAAGGGGAGGGCCTTCAGCTTGACTGCGAGCTGTTCATCCCGTGACACACGAAAAGCGGGAGGCACTGGCGTCGAGAAGTCAATGTCAGATATCCAGTTGAGTGTCGTCGTAATCAGGTCGAACTTTTCCACTGCCTTGTGCCATTGTGTCATCGTCCTGATATCCATCGTCGACAGGACTCCGACACCGGAAACCTCCACAGCGATATCCTGTTCTCCAAGACCCCTTTTCGCTTCTGAAGAGCATGCACGATGGAGTTGCAACGTTTAATAACCGACAGTGGCAGCATTCTGGTAATGTGTGTGGCGTCCATCAGGTCTCGTGTCGGTAAAGTCTTCGAGATGATCGCCTTGATTTTGGGCGAGTGCTCAAATTGAAATAACCGGAAGCTCTTGAACAACCCTTCCGCCTCGTACGATGGGTTTTTCACCAAAACATCTTCAGAGAGCTCACACTTAGCTCGGAGCGTGCAACAGGAAGCTCATCCTGGTCAGAAATGTGACGGACGTCGTCGTCGTCTGAAGTGTCGAGATGAGTCGCGACGGGGAGCCAGCTTGAAGGCGAGGCTCAGCAGCCTCGAGGCGAGTCGCGACGGGGAGCCAGCTTGAAGGCGAGGCTCGGCATCCACCAAAGCAACAGGGTGTTCGTGTGGCCCACCAAGAACGTCACCTTCAATGGCGCCTTCCGCCGGTTGCGTTATTGCCTCGAGCGACGCGACTGACACCGAAGCACGTGATTTTGGAGCACACTGGACCATGAACCGCTTCACACGGCTGCGCTTGGTGCCGGGTTTTAGCTAAGCGAATTCCGGCTTTGTTAGAGAATATGACATAATGTCACCAGAGGTTACTTTACCGTCTTCCCGAAGACATGTGTCATAATACTCAACCACGTCACGCTCGTAGTCTCTCATCCTGTACGGACGTCCCCCGTCGCGAGCCCGGCAGCGATCCCCGATGTCAATTGGCAGTGTTGCCATGTGCCAGTACTTCTTCTTCCAGCTGAGAAGCGTCGGCTTCAGCACTTCCAGATGGAACACAGCGTCCTTCGTTTTCCAGCTCGGATGCCGCTTCCATTCCTGGTTCTTTTCCCATTGCACCCTAATAGGAGTTTTAACCCCCATGTCTGAGATTCAGGGGCGGGAATTGCGAGTGAGCGCTTATGAACCCACAGCAGACGAAACCGGACCGCCAGTTATTAGCTGAACCGGTCCAGCCGAACCGTCATTGATTCACAATAATCTGACCCCGATCGGTCAGTTTAATGTGCGCAGAGGCTCGCTCACAATAATCTGACCCCGGTTGTCGTTTCGTTGGTATTGAGATATCATTGTGTTGGTTGAAGTTAAGGTTTATCTACGGTGAGGTCGGTGTTGGATTCACGTCATCTTCAGTTCAAAATGGATTGCAGCTCAAGTGCGCGGGTTGATAGAGGAGGTCGTCCTATCTGTCGCGGTGACGGTAAATCAAACAAGATGGGGTCATCGTCGTTTGTCGCCTGTAGGTCCGGGATGAACATTTCCTGAACTTGCTGCGTGGTGAATCCTTGTTCTGCAGGCGCCGCTTGATATTCGGCGAAGTTGGCATTGGTATCTGGATAACTCGAAAATGCAGGAGCGACATCTTCGAGATCCTGTCCATTATCATAGAGCAAGTGCTGCAGTGACGGCGCAGGTGCCCACACATGCTCAACTGGTACATGTAGTCGACTTCCAACCAACTCACTGCCTTGATCACCGCGCGACGAAGTGGAGCACGGAAACGGGTAGCCTTGACTTCTAGAACGAGTGCCATCGTTTCCGAGCCAATTCACATCCTGCCGAGCTTGATTGAGATGCTCGCTTGACGCATGCGTACCATGTAAAGGTAGCTCCAAAGGGAAAGCTGCTCCGACTGCTGACACCATGAAGCCTGCATCGCCTGTTATTCCAGTAGACGCATCTTCCAACTCTCGTTCCGTGGTCATATCGCTCTCTCCAAGCATACGAAAGGCATGAACGCCTGACGAACTGTCTCCAACCCTCGATTCGACTGTTGGTTGGATAGGTGCGAGTACTGTGCACCTCGCACTCGGATGATCTTGCGTTCTTCGTTTTTTCGAGCACGTCTGCACATAAGTTTTTCGCCGTAACCCGCACTTGCACCAATGCCGAGAACCGAGCGTGCCACTAAAACGTGCGAACAAACGCCGAATTTCAAGTGCATGGAGCATCCGCAAACATTGTCCTCAGCGTTTACTAGCCAACCCTCGTTGGGCATATTGACTCGATGTGCCCGGCGCGTTGACCACTTGACGCTATCCCGGTAGAGTCGTGAAGCTTTTGCTTTCTCCAACTTGTCCAGTACTAACAAATCGAGCGAGGGTTCAGCTCCACTTTCTGAAATCACAGAACTAGCTAAAGACCGCATGGTGATCATCGCTTCAGCGTCTACATGCACTTCCAAAACGTGTAGGACTCGGACTCGAGCCGCCTCCGCAGTGGCAACAACTTCCACAGCTTTGCTCGTCAACATCCACTTTGCTGTTCGCTTGATTTCCGGATTCGGGGCTGCAATAGACGCTGATGGTGAGGGTACGTCACAGCTCACGTCTTCAGCTAGTGTTATCATACTTCGCAAGAGCACGCACATTTCCGCTGCCTTGCGCCGAACGTGTCGCTTCACACTTGCATTAAAGACTTCGCACGGATTATTTGTCGTAGCGTAACTAGACGGCGAGTGGTATATCTGCCATCTCCAGAAGCGACTCTCGATCCACTGCTCTTCAAAGTAAGCAGCAAAGTTTTGGAGACATGACTCCATTCTCCACTCTGAAAGCACACGATCCTTCACCGTACAATATTCACTATAGCTTGTTGCAAAATGCATATCCATAATGCCAGCAAACACAGCGACGCCAGGTCTTGTGTCCAAATGTCTTGTTCGCTTGTGCACGTTGTAGAGAACATGAAAAAGCACATCAAGTACTTGCTCTCACTGAAGACAGCCACACTTCGGATTGCGTTTAGCTGTGAAACCTCAGCGTCACCCATGACAGCATCGACTCGGAGCGAAACTTGATAAATCCGCCGGTACAGTTTTGAAAAGCTTCCGAAAGCCAGCTCGTACTCACGATGGGTCCTTGCACTTACTATAAAAATAGCAGCGAGATGGTAGGTCCGTGCCCGATCTGTAAATCCACAAGTGATCACAGGGTAACCCAGATCACTAAGCTTGAACGTCGCATCGGTGTGAAAAAGTTTGAAATGGTCATCACTTCGCAGCTGGTTCACCTTTTCAATCAGCCTAAGCGTAGTCAGACCCACCACGAATGGATTGGCATCGGTTCCCTTTCCGATACGAGGATAGCCATCATCGTCGCTCTCGGGCCCGAATATGAAGGCTTTCGAAGCGTCAATTCCATCATAATAAGGATACTCCTTAACCAGCGCCTGAACAGCTTCTCTTGTGTTGCGAGAGAGGTTCTTTTTCCGGACACGTTTGACGCAGTCAGCAATTTGCTGGCGCGACGGCATTCCCAGGGAGGTGGAGAGACATCAGGTGCTCGCCGAAGACTGCTCCAAATATGTCGCGGCTGCATTCCACATGAGTCCATCCTAGTTACATACTCCTTGACCTGCGTCGTTATCGGTACGCGATGGGTTTCGCTGCATTCCGTGTCGCGAAAATGATTTCGATTGTTGGTGTAGATGCGCCACGTTGATCTTGATACGCACTCCCAACTCTTCCATTGCTTCGGACACTGCGCACCACCTTGGCTGTCCTCTTCCTGCACACACGCCCGGCTTGTGCATGCCATTCGGCGCTCAATCATTCCGTGGTCAGCTGGACATATCTTGCAGTTTATTTCACGCTTCACGTAAACAGCAGAGCAGCAGAAAGCCGCTGCTCGATGCTTGAGGAAGTCATCGTGACACGAGTGCTCTGCCAGTATCGTCCACGGGATCCGTGGCATCGCTACGAACGGTAGCCTTGTCGCCCGTCGATAGGATGCCAACGCGCCGTCCTTCGCGAGAGTAGGAAGTCTGCAGAGCGAGCGCTGCAGCAGTTCGACTGGCTCGCAGCAGGGATTTTGTTTGATGGAGCCAATGGAGCTAGTGGACGACAGTAACGGAACCTACTTGGTCAAATTAATGTGAGTATTCGATGATTCACAATAATTTGACCGCGTGAGCGGCGACAATAACCTGACTCGCCAGGTCAGTTTAATGTGAGCGGCGCCTCGTTCACAATAACTTGACCTTCTTTGGTCAGTTAAATGTGAGCGGCGCCTCGTTCACAATAACTTGACCTTCTTTGGTCAGTTTAATGTGAGCGGCACCTCGTTCACAATAACTTGACCCGCCAGGTCAGTTTAATGTGAGTGCGAGGGACCATGCATGCAAATGCGGATTCCGCAGCGATGACAGAAAGGCCGGAGAAGCAAATCGATTTTGTTGGCGCCGGCAAATCTGTTTGCTGACGCCCCAAAAAGGCCGTTTGAATTTGCTCAAGCCTTTTTGGTTTTGCTCGCACCCCATCGTGTTTTGTTTTCACCCCAAAAGCATTTTGTTCGCACCCCGGTCTCCCTGCAGCACAATGGTTGTTTACCGTGTGGCAAGAGAGAAGCCAGTGGAGATTGTGCGCGCGTTTTGACAGCGCCCCGTCGTGCGTTTTGATTCCGCCCTGCCGCGATTTTGTCGACGCCCTTTTACGCTGGTTTTTTATAATTCCTCCTCCACAAGATCCACAGTGGAGCTGCGGATGACGTGCATGTGACAGGGTCGTCAACAGAGACCGGGGACTCGCTGGTTGGCGCTTGAATGTCGGCGATGATCTTCACGCTGGGTACATCAGTATTGCGTCTCATAGTGATCATCTGCCTATGATGTGACTTCCGGTGCTACGGGTCATGCCGCCTGCCTTGCGGGGAGTGCATGCTCGCTCGTTGTGAAACCGCTGGCAGCTAGCCGACAACGACGAGAGGAAGCCCGGCAAGGAGGGAACACCGTCGCGAAGGAGATCCTGTGGAAGTTATGTGAGCGCGGTCTCCCTTGGTGGCACACACAGATAACCTCCCATAGTAACTAAATATTATTCAAGTAAGATTGCATGTGAAACGAGTGGCCGGACCCCGGGTTCCGCACAAGAAACTGAGCATGACTCGAATTATTTATTTCATGTTTGGCTGTCGATTAGTATTAGCTTTTAAGAAGCGTCCATGCACAGTTTAAGGTTGCCGAAGCATCCAGTGAAGGAGCATCTCGAGAAAAAAGTTCTTATCAGCGAAGTATTCTGCCACTGACCTTACAGCATCTGAGTTATTGCCCCTGTGTACATGAGGCAGTTTTGAGGTCCGGTCTGTTTATACAGACGAAAATATCCCAAGCGATCTGGCCAACAAGGAAAACGCAGATCTGGTTGCTCCAGCTGAACCTGAGCTTCGAATTATGTAGGTTTTAGTGGTAAAGATGACAATTTTCCATTTATATTATAGATTTCTCAATGCAAATATTGGCCAAAATTAATCGGGTGGCGTTCCTGGTTGTGAGGCCCACATTACCGAGCCTGAGATTAGATCGGTTGTTTTAACAGCTGGCGGGCAGGTTGGGACCCCGGGGTCACGCCAAATGTTTCATGTGCCATACACTAAATATGTAGTACACACAAAATATCAATATAGAACGCTACGGCATCCGCCGCTGCCGACAATAGAGATGCTTCGCGCCCAACCTTATCTTCACTTTATCGCTGGCAGTCTCTGCTGTATAGAAAAGGTGAAGCCGTGGCAGGCTCATCTTTCGCAGCTATCTGCACAATATTTCCTCCCATATTTTCTTTGGCTGGCCAGTAACAAAAGACTAGGACTCCAGCAATGGAGGAGCTCGTCCAGCTACTTCTCTTCCAGGGACGCAACAAGGCCTCCACCGATGTCGTCAAGTGTGTGATGTTATTCAACACCGTGCAGCCAGAGCGGCCCATCATACCAGACCTGCGGTTTTGCTTATTGGGGAGTCCAACGCAGACTGCGAGCTACTTTTTCGCTTTGCTGTGAGCGGTATACTTGCACTGTGCCGTTATTTTGGCTTCCCTGAGTACGTGATTACGAAGCAGCGCGACAAGGTTCACTCCTCCGAGGCTTTGTGCATTTTGCTGCATCGACTGAGTTACCCCAAGCGTCTCCATGACATGATTAAGCACTTTGGCCGGTCGACGGGCAACTCAGCCATTTGATTCAGCACATGGGTACGTGTAAATTGCAACTAGCAGCACATTCACTGTTTGTATTAACGTTAGTGTAGATTGTATCTTTACGATAGATATGAGGACCTCGTCTACTTTCAGCATCGTATGTGCTCCGAGCGCATCGGAGTGAACGCCGCCGCCGTTCGTCGCCAAGGGGCGCCCATGCGTAACGTGTTTGCCTTCATCGACGGCACAAAGAATGCTGTGTGTCGCCCCATGCTATGTGTCGCCCCTCGTCAAGGCGTGGGACCAAAAGAATTTGCAACGGCCGGTGTACTCCGGTCACAAGCGAGTACACTGCCTGAATTATCAGGCTCTTGTCACGCCAGACGGCCTGGTCATTCACTGGGGGCCCATTGAGGGTCGAAGGCATGACATAACCCTCCTCCACGAAAGCAAGCTGATCGAGTACATGGAAGAATATTGAGATTTATTTGATGGTTATGCAATCTATGGCTACCCTGCGTACGGAGGGCGCAAGTTTATCGTCTCTGGCTTCAAGAAAGCTGCTCTATCTAGCTGTGAGCAGTTATTCAACTCGAGGATGAGCTCCGTGCGGGACGCAGTCAGTGGACGTTTAAGGAGCTTAAAACGCTGTGGGCGTTTATAGACTTTAAGAAGTCTCTACGCATTCGGCTAAGCCCAGTTGGTAATACGTTGCTATCAGCATGCTACTGTCAAATTGCCACTGCTGCTACAACCATGGCAATCAGATCAGTTTGTACTTTCAGTTAGCAACTCCTAGTCTAGAGTCGTATCTACAGCAATAAAGCCGTTACATCTCGGTCTAGTTTGACTTGTGAGCCTGAATGATTGCTAAAATACTCCGTAACAGCACCAACCAGCATGATCATGTTCTCACTCGCGTCTTGACGCGCACGAACAGCTTCCTCTCGATCTTCTATGCGCTCTTGAGCTCGTAGCGCCGCGTTCTCCTCACGAACCGCCTTGTTATTGGCCACCTCCTTCTCTTTAAGGGTAATTAGCAGTTCTTTAAGCTCGGTTTCCTTTCTCTTCTTGGGTGGGCTGCCCTCTTCACCTCTCGCGGAGAGTTTTCATGGCCATGCGTCTTGCAGCTGACGACGCCTCCTCCTCTCGATCACGGTTACAGAGGTCGTCCTCCTTTGCAACCGCTACACGAGCAACGTGATCATTGAGCAAAGCGATTATCTCGTCTAAAAGGACCGTTTTCTAGCACCCCTCTTCCGACACGCCAGACAACGTTGCAGCTTCAGCCGCATTTTCGCGATGGACCTTCACCAGCTTGTCGAAGCGACCACTCGCAGTCTTTCCGGTCAATTTGTCTCGGGGAGGCTCTCGTCGGCGACAAGAGTCGCTGCCGGCGCGTCCAACCTTGCGAGAATGCCGCCGCGAGCTTGCAGAAAAGGGCGGTCACCCAACGCCTGCCGGAGGAGGGCTAAGTCCTCTTCATCAGTGAAGCTGCGGCGTCGGCCTTCTGCCATCTTGGAAATGGATGGAGCACTGCACAAGTGAAACTAGTGGGGTGCACGCAAAATATCTGAGGTTTGTGCTCTTCAGAATCGATGATTCTGAAACGGGATATTTTCACATCACCTACTTATGTATCGTTTTTGTTCTCTTTCACCTGCTCTGAGGAAATGTGAAGGTGAAGTCATTTGCGAAACATCTCTACTAAATAATCAATCACAATTCAATTGACCACTTCCTTTGTAAGCGGTCTGATGGAAGGTATGGATCTTGGACACGAAGCTTGGACGAAGCGGAGAGAGGGACGTCGCAGACGGCGGGACCGGAGCGAAGACACTTGAGGGTAGAATGAAGATTCGAAAGTGATTGATTGATCGGAGCTTACACTGTCTTCACTACCTAGTCTGCATCCAATCATTTGGTGCATCCAATCACCAACACTCTGTACTCGTCCAATCATCCTACTCGTCTAATCATCGGTGGCGTAAACAACGTACCATAATCATCGCGGGATCGTATTGGACCGGTTCGGGTTAACCGGTTAATGGGTACAACTGGTACACAGTACCCAAAACCGGCAACCCTCAATACGCCCCCTCAATGCGAACACGCGTGGATACCGAGAGCAGCCGTCAGGTCCGTGTGGCGAGGTCCCGGGAGCGCCTTCGTCATGATGTCCGCCAGCATCACAGAAGTCTCGCAATACTCGAGCTTCACTTCACCACGCTTGACTTCGTCGCGGATGTGGTGGTACTTGATGTCGATGTGCTTGGCGCGGCCGTGGTTCACTGGGTTCTTCGTCATCTTGATGCACGACTGGTTGTCTTCGCGAATCTTGAGCTCGGGACCAGTCTCGTTGGCAAATACCAGAATCTCGCACAGCAGGCGATGAATCCACTTGCCTTCTTAAATCGACAGGCTGAGCGCGATGTACTCGGCTTCGCTTGTAGACAGCGAAACACTTGACTGCTTCTTGCTGCCCCAACTCACTGGCGCACCCATCAGCATGAACGTGTAGCCGGAAGTCGACTTGCGATCCGCGAGGTCGCCAGCCCAGTCCGCATCGGAGTAACCACGAAAGTCAACGTCGTCACCCGGCTTGAAGCAGATACCATGCGTCTTGGTGCCTTGCAGGTAGCGAAAGATACGCTTGACCGCAACCCAGTGTTCCTCTTGAGGGTTCTCCATGAAGCGCGACACATAGCCAACAGCGTACGCAATGTCCGGGCGCGTGGCAGTCATGAGGTGCATCAGGGCACCAACGGCTTCGCGAAATGGAGCATTCACCTTGGTCGCTGCGTCGCTTGGAACCAGTCGAGTGCTCATGTCGACGGGACTCACCACGGCCTTGCACTCGTCCATGCCGAAGCGCTTGAGAATATCGTCCACATAGCGTCGCTGGCACATCGTCACACTGCCGTCCGGGCCGTCCACCAACTCGATCCCAGGAACAAACGCGCACTTGCCGCTGTCAGTCATCTCGAAGCGAGTTTTGAGGTCCTTCTTCGTGCGTGCGATCAGCTCGGGTGAACTTCCGGTAATCAGCACGTCATCCACGTATACCAGCACGAGCACGCAGTGACCATCGACAACCTTGATGTAGAGGCATGGGTCGAAGGCCGACACTTGAAAGTCGATAGAGCACATGAACTCGTCGAACGTCTCGTTCCAAACGCGAGAAGCTTGCTTGAGACCGTAGATCGCCTTCACCAGTTCCAGACAGTCGAAGTCGCCATCCAGTTCGACGCCTTCAGGAACCACGCAGAACACCAGCTCCTTCATTATCCCGTATAGGAACGCAGTCACCACGTCGAGTTGGTCGAGAGGCCAGCCGAAGTACTTGGCGATCGCGATGATCATGCGCAGCGTCACGTACTTGACCACGGGCGAGAACGTCTCCGTGTAGTCGATGCCGTACTTCTGCTTGAAACCTTTGGCCACGAGGCGCGCCTTGTACTTCTCGATCGATCCGTCCGCTTTGCGCTTGATCTTGAACACCCACTTGGTGCCGATGGCGCGCTGTCCGTTGGGCAACTTGGCAGCACGAAACACACCACGAAGTCGCATCGACTTGAGTTCCGCGCGAATCGCCTTGCGCCAATGCACTTGATCAGGGCCGTTGACAGCTTCTTGAAACGTCGTCGGCTCCGATAAGTCTGCTGCTTCGACGGCGTTGGCACTGGCACGCCAAAACACCGGTGGAGTCGAATCATCGTCTTCATCTTGGTCTCCAGACTTTTCTTCTTCATCTCCGTAGGCTCGGTGCGAAGAGGAGTCGCTCGGCGCACTTGCTTCTTCCAGTCCAGGTCGATGACGCACAGCGCGCGGTCGACTGGCAGCTTCATCTTCGTCTCTTGGGCGATTCTTGCGCTTCCCTGCCTGTTTGTACTCCGTCTGGCGCGAACCGTCGTCGTCGATGTCGAGCGAATCGAAGTCCAGATCGTCGACATCTTCATCGGAAATCGCCGGAGAAAGTCCAAAGGTCGACTCATCGAAATTGACATCGCGACTGATAACCACCTGCCCCGCCTCGATGTCATAAACTCGATACGCCTTGGACACTTCTTCGTAACCGAGGAACAGTCCGGCGCGAGCCTTGGGGTCCCACTTGAGCCGCTTCTCCTTCGGAGTCAGGATGAACGTCCTACAGCCGAACACACGCATGTGCTTCACACTCGGCTTTGACTTGTACACGATCTCGAAGGGAGTCTTGTGCTCGATCTTGGGTGACGGCAGGCGGTTCTTTACGTAGATGGCCGTCATGGCCGCCTCAGCCCAGAAACACTTGTTCAGCTTGGCGTGATGCAGCATGCTGCGGCCGATCGTGACGATAGTCCGGATGGCTCGCTCTGCCGTGCCGTTCGTCTGGTGCGCGTACGGAACCGTGGTTTGCTGCTCGATGCCTTCGTCTTCGTAGAAGTCCTTGAGCGAGTTGGTTGCAAACTCACGAGCTCCGTCGTGCCGCACAAACTTGACCTTCTTGCCGAACTGCTTCTGCACCTTCATGATGTACGTCTTGATGCAGTCTTCGCTCTCCGACTTGGCACGCAGGCAGAAACCCTTCATGCATCCGCTGGCTTCGTCCACGATCAGCAGCAGGTACTTGCTGCCACCAAGTGAGTTTTCCTCCATGGGTCCGCAGATGTCGAAGTGGAGCAGCTCGAACGTGTCGTAACGACGCTTGTCACGGTTGCTTGCAAACGGTTTTTGAACCATCTTCCCTTGCTGGCATCCGCGACACAGACTTGGTCCGCTCGACTTGGAAGGTGCCTTCGCGTCCTTGATCATGTGGTTGTCGACCATCTTGCGAAGCACCTCGACTGGAGCGTGACCCATGCGCGCGTGCAGGTCGACAATCTTGCCACTTGTCGCCGCATTCGCCGATCGCTGAGGCGTCATCAGCCAGTAGAGTCCATCCACGAGGTTTGCCGTCGCCACCACTTGCTTGGAGCCCTTGTGCGCAATCTGCATCTTGGTGCCGTCGAACACGACTTGGAACAGACCACTCTTGTTGATCTGTGGCACCGAGAGCAGGTTCTTGCTCATGCTTGGCACGTACAGCGCGTTCTTGATCTCGATCTCGCGCTCGTCGCCGTTGGGCAGGACCACTTGTTCCACGATGGTCCCCACACCCATGATGGCCGCCTTGTTGCCGTCGGCCACCGAAAGTTCGCCTTCGTTCCGCTCAATCAAATGGGCGAACTTGGCCTTGTCGTTGCAGATGTGGTGCGTTGCTCCGCTGTCGATCGCCCACATCCCGAGCATATCCTTGCCCGTCGAAATATCACACTCCAGTGAAGCCGCGAACGCAACTCGATCAAAGCCGTAGTCGTAGTTGTTGTCGTCGTTTCGCCACTGGGCAGTGTTGGCCCCGCGTCCACGGCCGTTGCCGCCGCGTCTTGGACCCCGATTCTCGTCCTTCTGCTTGGTCCAGCACTTGTCAACTATGTGCCCCACTTTTCCGCAGTACGTACACTCGCGAGACTCTCGGTCGGTGTTGAACGCCTTGGCCGCGTTCTCCGTCTTCACCGTCGCCGTCTTCTCGCCTTGCCGCTTGATGTGCTCATTCGTGAGCACCTTCACAACGTCTTGCGACCGCAGTTCAGCGCTGCTCATCTCCAGGTTGAGCACGACGTTCTCGTAGCTCTTGGGAGGCTGCGCAACAAGCAGATCGCCACGTCTTCATCCTCCATCTTGGCGCCGATGCTGCTGAGCTTGGCGCTGATGTTGAGGACCTCGTTGCAATGATGCAAGACGTTGCCGCCTTCCGACATCTCCATGCTGAAGAGTTGGCGCTTCAGGTAGATGCGTCCAGCCTTCTGCGAACCACCGTACAGCGTCTTCAGGCGCGACCAGGCAACTCACGCTTCCTCGCAGTCGTCGACCACATGGTGGTAGTTCGCGTCCATGTGGAGCAACATCAGTCCGAACGCGATGTTGCTCGACTTGACATAGTCGTCCTTGGCCCGCGAGTCCGTGAAGCTTGGCGTCGTCTCGCGGTTGACCACATGCCACGTCGACTTGGTCAGGAACACGCCACGCATGTAGCGGTTCCACGTCGCGTAGTTGTCCCCGTTGAACTTGTCAATGGTGACCTTGGTCGAGGCGTCTTGGGCAGAGGACATGGTGCTTGGGCTCATAACCTGATGGAAGGTATGGATCTTGGACACGAAGCTTGGACGAAGCGGAGAGAGGGACGTCGCAGACGGCGGGACCGGAGCGAAGACACTTGAGGGGTAGAATGAAGATTCGAAAGTGATTGATTGATCGGAGCTTACACTGTCTTCACTACCTAGTCTGCATCCAATCATTTGGTGCATCCAATCACCAACACTCTGTACTCGTCCAATCATCCTACTCGTCTAATCATCGGTGGCGTAAACAACGTACCATAATCATCGCGGGATTGTATTGGACCGGTTCGGGTTAACCGGTTAATGGGTACAACTGGTACACAGTACCCAAAACCGGCAACCCTCAATACGGTCCTCCTCTTCTTCTTCTCAACTTCCTCAGACGACCTTGACAGCACCAAGGAAGCACAAAGCATTGTGACTGCTCTACACGTGGTGTTGCAGACCGATTCCCGCGTGCTATTGTCGTCTTGACCTGGCAAGTCCGCTCGACTTGGTACAGTAAGTCGTGCTGGTCGTTTGCATTCTGCAAATCGCAGCCACTTGGATATTCGTGGAGATGGCGAGTTGGGTACATGTTAAAATTTCCTACCGTAAGCAGAAGCCTGGATGCAAACGTTATTTCAGTGTGAGACAACTGTACCGACGGTCTATAAACGTGCTGCCTTGAACGAGTACTGTAATTAGCATAATACAAACAACCGACACGACTTACTGTGCCAGTCGAGCAGACTTGCCAGGACAAGCCGACAACAGCACGCGGGAATCGATCTGCAACACAACGTGTATAACAGTCAAAATGATTTGACCTTTCTTTGGAATTGTCAAAGTAGTCGAGAAGAAAAATGTGGTGAGGTGCTTATAGGATTTGGGAATATACCTTGAACTCGAATCACTTGATTCCCAGACTCTGAGAATTGGGCGGGCGTGTATGTACCCTCCTGTGACCCCTTGCCTTGGGTTCTTCCTAAGACTACGCTTTTGCCCAGAAGTACAGCGGCTACGACAGCCACTTCCGATTCCAGAATGTCTCCAAGCTAAACTGTAGCCGAGATAAAAGAGCGCCCTAACGGAGCCAGCCCTTGTACTTGCACTTGTGTTTTTGTTCCCAGATACCCCGGGGTTTGTCTTGATATACAGCACTTCACTTCTTCACACAAACGGTTGTCCTCTCTTCTCAGGTCGTGGACACAGACCTTAACAGCCTCTTCTTCTTCTCTAGTGGTCCCGGCTCAGAACCACGTAACGGCCCCTTCCTCTACTACTGTGATTCCGGCTCAGAACCACTTGACGGCCTCTTCTTCTTCTGCAACTCCAGCTCGGGATCGCTTAACGGCCTCTCCTTTCTCGTCAGAGGTCCCGGCTCAGAACCCCAAATGACCCTGCTTCCACTTCTTCTCTTTGCGACCCGAGTCTGGGACGGACGTAACTCAGCTTCCAGCTTCTTCTCTTTGCGACCCTGAGTCTGGGACGGAACTAGGAGTTGTTGACCTGGGATAGGCCTGTCGTAATCCAGCGCACTCAATCACACGCTGGGACTTCCGCGCACCACGCCTTCTTTCAGACGAGTATGGCAAGTCTCGGAACCACTATCCGGTGAACTTGTACCACGAAACCAGCAAGCCTAGGAACCACTATCCCGGTATTGCTCTGCCGAAAACCACACCAAAGAACCTCTTGCCCTCCAGGAAATATGAAGCACCGACGAGTAGCTTGGCGAAGACCAGACGACCCGGAGGTGGGAATATGGAATAACCGGACACGACACGCCGAGGAGTGAAGAGCCCAGTTAAATGGGAGTTGAATTTTGGTTGAGATATCCAGTAAGCCGTCGGTCTTCCACCCGTCCTATCCAACAGAACGGTAGTGTCGAGGCAGACGGAGACTTGGTCAAAGGTAGCGAGGTCGAGTTGACGAGGTTGGTAGAAGTCAGCGAAGGCACTTGTGGGGTACGGGGCAAATTGAATTCTGATTGAATAACACATGCAAATGCAAGAGCTGACTAAGCTATGGGCGCTCTCCTCACTCGTTGGTGGCTACACAGTAACTTCGAAGGGGAAACCGTCATGGAACCGCGTCCAGCGTGAATGGCGATCGTTTTGATAGGTTCCAATACAAATTCCCAGTCTCACGCTAGCCAACTTTTATTGGTGCGCTTCTGTGATTGGTCACAGCCGAACTTCCAGCAATGGTTTCACCCAACTTTTATTGGGGCCGACACCTGATTGGTCAGTTGGTGTGAGGCGCTCGACACAGAACCTTGATGACGCCACACCTGTTTACTCCACAGCGACCTTTGGTTTCAAGATCTCGGCGACCCTCCAGGGCGACGACTCACGAGCAGTTTCACCAAATCTTCACACAAAGATCTCGTCTGCAACCGGGATCCATTTCGAGTTGACAACCGAGACTCCACTTCCGGAATCCAGAAACCGGGATTCCCAAACATACTCAGATTCCGGGATCTGAGTTATTGCCAGCTCAGAACCCATCATTCAGCAACATCGCGAACCCAAAACTCCGACGGACTTATTCCCAGACTTGATTTGAAGTGACTTGTGACCATGGCCGGGACACTTTAAAGTCAGGCTGGGCACGCACTGTCTGTCATGGCGCCAACTTGGATTCCGAGTGGTGATCACAGACGTTCGGTTGATGGGTTCACCCGGAATTTTCTGGGGAACCTCATCACAAAGAGGAGGACCGCTTGCAAAGGAAGCGGCCAATTGAGTTGTGATTGATTATTTAGGTTGTCGGCAGCGGTGGATGCCGCAGCCACTTCGTGGAGATGGCGAGTTGAGTACATGGGGTACAAGGTTTTTACCGTAGGCAGCAAGAGCGACGTCGAATAGCGTGGTCTCGTCGTAGGTCTGCTTCCCGGTCGTCCGCACGCTACAAAATTATTCAGTCCATAGACTACACGTACACGTAGCATTCATCGCCATTAAAGCAGGCAGCGCGAACTAAAGCCCCGGAATCATCTCTATCAAATCTCCACGATGCTACACGCCGAATAACCGAGGAACGCGAACGGCGCCGTGGGGGTTGCCTTTCATACGCTGCGCTTCAAATTCATGCGGCCTGTTGTGTCCTCTTCGAGGAAAGCCCTTCAGAAATAGCCCATCATTTAGTATTGAAAATCGGACTGAGGAGGACAGCTCTTCGAGGAAATTGGGGGACAGCTCATCGAGGAATTCGGTAGGAGGGCTTCGTTATAATGCATAATATGACTACTAAACTATTAGTACTAACCTTTACTATACGGAGGTTTACTATCGAACCCTGCTCGTGAAGTTGCCCCTAATTAGTAGCTCATCATTTTAACCACCCTTATTTAGATGTTAACTTGAGTCCCTAATTAGGACATTTAGTCAGTCATTTGCAACTTCGCTCTCTCCATGCCGCTCCGCACGCCCCCGACGGCGGCGGCGGCGCCAAGGGCGACCCCAGGACCGCAAAGCCGAGTACGGCACGTTCCCGCCCTCCGAAGACACACCAGACCCCGTCAACACCGCGCAGAAATCGCCGCAGACGAGCACATCCAGCCAGGAATCCAAGTTATCGCCGACCACAAGAGAGAAGGCGGACGCGCTGCCGGCTCTGCACCCCGAGTCGCCGTCCACCGCCTGGTGGCGCAAATTATTCTTCGAGTTCTTCGACAAGAAGCGGCTGGACAGCGAGCTGGACTCGAGCCAAGTGTGGGAGCTCACGCCGGAGCACACGAGCGCCGAAGCGTCGGCCGCTTTCCGAGCCATTTACGCGCGCACCTGCTGCACTCGATGCAGACTCAGAAGCGCAATTTTCGCCACCCACAGATGGAAACTTGCAGCTTGTTGGGCGCTGCAACTCGCTAGTCTTCTCTGTGACGCCTGTACGCCCGTGTTGCTCTATTTGCTGCTGACAATGGCCATTTCAGGCGAGTATACACAGACACACATGTATGCGCTACTGGGGCTGCTGTACGTGACAGCTTTAGGTGAGGTGCTGCTGCATTGTCATAGCCATTTTCTGGGCTTCAAGATCTACATTAAAATTATGGGCGCTGTACGCGCATTGGTGTTTGAGAACACCATTAGCCAGGCTGCACATATCCCAGGACATGCTGCAGGGAGCTATGACAGCGAGAGCGGGAAGAAAAGGATGGCGGAGGTCGCACATCTGTACGCGGAAGACGTGGGGAATGTGGCGAAGATGGTCACGCACATGCAGTTTCTGTGGCGCAGCGTGCTGCAGATTGCGTTCGAGCTGTGTATCCTCGTGCAGGTGATTGGGGTCGAGTTTAAGCCTGTTGCCATCGCCTTTTTTTCATGGCAGTGTTCGTGAAATTCCTGTCCGCGATGGGCAGCCGACTGCGCTTCAGGCTGCAAAAGAAAATCGAGGCTCGGCTGAATGTAATCCACGAGTGTTTTAAAGGGATTCAGATGGTAAAGCTCAATGCGTGGGAAGACAAGATGCAAGAGAAGATCGAGCGTGCAAGGGAGGAGGAGAACCGTGAGCGCCGCAGAGTGAATGTTGTGGCTGCATTGCAGTATTGTCTTGGGGTGGACTCGCCGAACCTTGCTTCCATCTTCATATTCGGCTGGGTGGCGCTGCAAGATACCAGTGCACTTTCACCAGCGCGAGTGTTCCCGGCACTTTTGCTGCTTCGCCGGATCAAAACGCATTTTTCCAGTATTGCGCGACTTTTTGATGTTGCAACTAAAGGCCAGTCTTCTTTCTGCAAGATCGACGGCTATCTGAACAAGTGTAATGCCAAAAAGTGTGCACAAGAACAGACCGAAGAAAGTCATTGTTCCCAGCTCAGTAGTGCCGGATCGAACGCAACAGAAACAGTCGTGGGGATGGAGCACGCCTGTTTTGGGCAGGCAACAGAAGAGGGGAAGACATTGCTGGTCAACGTCTCGTTCCGCTTACGACGCGGACAGTTGGCTATGATTCAAGGAAAAGCAGGCGCTGGTAAATCGACATTGCTGAACGCATTGCTGGGTGATATCAAATGTATCGATGGAAACGTTTCTATCGCGAACGATTGCCGGATTGCGTACTGTGCGCAGGAGCCGTGGTTGCAGACGCTCAGTATACGTGAGAATATCCTCTTTGGTTCGAAGTTTGACCGCAATAAGTACTGGTGTGTGGTTGAAGCATGCTGTCTGAAGGATGACTTACGTATATTACCTGAGGGCGACAGCACACAGATTGGCCCCAAGGGGATTAATTTGTCTGGTGGTCAAAAGTCTCGCATCGCACTTGCGCGTGCTTGCTACTCGGATGCTGACATTTATTTGCTGGATTGCCCCTTTGCTAGTGTTGACGCTATCGTGCAGAATGAGATTTTTACGAAGTGTATTGTGGAGCTACTGCGATTTAAAACGGTGCTGATGGTTACACACAACCGGGAGCTTTCATCTTCCAGCTTTATTGACCACGTTATTCGCGTCGAGGATCTCACGGTTGTCGTCGATTCTGCCGAAAAGGGCTGGGAGATCGGTCGACACCCGTCTCGGCGAGTTGACCCAAGAAACTCGCTTCCACCCTGGCAAGACAAGAGCAAGCTGGACGACAAGAAAAGCACACCTCATCCTCGCAGCCTAGCGCTCTGGGACTCTGCTGCACCTCAGCTACCCACCACAGTTATCCTCAAGCCCAAGGTAGCGACAAAGGCATCACCCAAGCTGACTAATACCCAGGTACCAGTGACGTCAGAGTGTGTCGGGATAAAAGTGGCGAGGAAGTTCAAGTGGAAGGAGGAATGGTTTTCGATCAAGACATGGAAAATGCTGCTGAAAGGTGGGAAATGTATACGGTACCATATTCCTGCAAAGCTGTTCCTCTTTCTCTACGCTTGTGCAGTCACGTCAAAGGACGTATTCCTTATGAAATGGAGTGACCGCGTCGACAATGGAGACGTCTCGTCCATGAACCAGTCTGCCAACGTTTACGCTGTTTTGGTGATCAGTTCAATGGTATCGGGTTTTGCCAGCGCAGTCTTACACGCATGTGCGATGGCTAACTCAGCCAACAGTATGTTTCGCGATATGACAGTAGCGTTGCTACATGCACCGATGACGTTCTTCTACTCAACGCCCGTGGGAGAACTATTTAATCGATACTTCAACGATGTCCGCGTTCTGGATACGTCCTTCGCGTTGGCATTTATGGCCATGTTCCGCTCAGCGGTGACGATTCTCGCTGCAGATGGCATTCTGTGGTATTTTACGGGTATCGCTGGCACAAGCATCCTTCTTATCGTTGCGTACGTTGTGAAAGAATTCATGTCGTTGGGGTTTCTGGTGGGTCTTTTGCAGCTCTCGTTCCGAGCTGAAGCTGCAAACTTAAACTTCATTTCGGAAGCGCTAGATGGCTCGGCAACGATCCGTGCTTTCGGCCGGCAGCAGATTAATCGGTTTCGAGTGGAGCACGGAATGCTCTCTGATGAACTGATGAAGGGGCAGTATCACGCTGAAGCTTTCAACAGTTTCGTGTTAATCCGCTGTGATCGTGTGCTCGGAATCCACATGCTGCTGCTGATGTTTTTACTGTCGATGCACAACTTTTCCCCGGCGGAGCTTGGGCTAATGCTTTACTATGTATTCACGATTAACTCGGACGTTTACACGCTCAGCTCTAAACTGCTCGAAGTTGCATTGTGCTTGTTAAATGTTGAGCGAGTGCGTAAGTATGGCCTTATTGAGCCGGAGCTGCAGAATTACGAGGGCAATCCGTTGACAATTCCTGCGAGCTGGCCACACTGTGGCGATATCGTATTCGACCACGTCTCGTTCAGCTACGCTAACTCACCGGCGGATACGTCGGATGAGAAACCAGCGCTGGCACTCTGCGATGTGAGCTTTTCCGTAAAAGGTGGTGAAAAGATTGGCGTTGTTGGTCGCACCGGATCAGGCAAAAGTTCATTGGCGATGGCACTCTTCAGGGTTCACCCGCTTGCTAAGGGGCGAATTCTTGTGGATGGACTAGATGCTTCGCTACTAAACCTGAGTGCACTGCGTACCAATGTGTGCATTATCCCGCAGTCGCCTCTGTTCTATCGATGCTCGGTTCGCAATTATCTTGATCCGTTCAACGAGTTCGGGGACGTGGCTCTGCTTGACTCATTGCGCCGATGTGGACTGAAGGGCAGCATGGCGAACCTTGAAGCTGAGCTCTCGGACAACGGCGAGAACTGGAGTCTTGGTGAACGACAGATGTTGTGTCTTGCCCGTGCTGTGCTGCAGCCATCACGCATTGTTGTACTGGATGAATCTTTCTCTGCGGTCGACCAAGCCAACCAGGCCATACTGTTAAGCGTGCTGGACACGGCTTTCCGAGACTCCACCGTCTTCCTGATCACGCATCGCTTGGACGACGTGCTCCAGTTCGACAAAATCCTGGTGATGCAAGAGGGCCAAGCCGTTGAATTTGGTCCTGCTGAAGATCTTGCTGCTGACCCGGGCAGTGCCTTTTACGAGTTCCTCGAGACCACGTTGCTGGCGTTCTGAGTGACTGAAAAACGCGTCACTGGGATATTTCAGAGTGCATTGCACGCATGTCAAGCTTGTTGGTCTCAGTTAGTCACGTTACCAAAAGAAAAAGCAACATATATTCATGTAATATACAAGAGGCCCAACAAGCACTCAGCAACTACTCGTCCCACTTGAGAATGTGCTTCGCACGGAGCTTCGTGGACTTGTGGATCTCCTCGGCGTCTTGAATCGGCAGGCGGCAGTACGGGCAGCACTTTTCGCTCTCCATGTTGGCCTGCAGCGCGGCGTAGCACACGCCGCACGTGAAGTGGTCGCACGGGAACGCCACCGCACTCACTCGCAACAGGTTCGAGTAGCAAATGCTGCACTGCAAATCTTCCTCAGCCAGTCGGTTCGCCAGCGTGTCGTGGCGTTCGTCCGAGTACTTCCTGGCCGAGTCGGCCGCAGCGCGACGTCGACGCGTCTCCACCCAGTCCTCCATCTGCGTCATGGCATCCATAGCTGCCGGTGCACAGGCCACCGGGAGTCCGTTCCACAGCAGTCCTCGTGCAGCTCTGCGCACCTGCTCCTCAGTCTCCCTCTGCTGTTGATTCTCTTCCTCCCCGCCGTTTCTTCAGCCGGAAAGGTCGACGCCGCGCCCATGGACGCCCCCGTCCCTGCAGACGTCGTCAGAGCGTCGGCCTTGGTGAACAGGGAGATGAGTCCACCCACCACAAAGCCAGCCATGCCGCCCACCACCGCTCCCACCATGGCCCCCGCCAGCACCTGATTGGCATTGGACGCCACCTGCGGCGACGCGCCGAGGCCGTAGCGCGCCCACGTCACAAAGTGCTCGCAGTTGTGGGCCAGACAGCTGTACTGCGCCTCTCCGAGCCGGGACATGGCGCGCCGCACCACCTCTTCCCCGTCGAGCGGCTGCAGCTCGTGGTCCGTCAGCATCCTGTCGTCCAGCTCGTCCGAGTACTTCTCCGGGGCTCCGAGCCCGCAGCCGTGCGCTGCACGAAGCCGATGGAGTCCATGCGCACCTGGAAGTCGCGCTCCGACGGGGACCACAGGTGCACCACGCGCCCATCCCCCGCGTACAGGGCCAAGTGGCTGTACTGTCCGCGGTTGAAGCGCAGCACGTCGCCGGTCGAGAAGGAAGCCGTCGCCATATTACGTCTCTTCGTTGGGGAAATGGCTACATCGAAAATGTTAGAAATAGGACGGTTTTAATTGCAATTTGGTCAGGCAATTGCAATTTGGTCAGGCAATTGCAATTTGGTCAGATTATTGCTATTTGGTCAGATGCCATTTGCAATTTGGTCAGGTTATTTGCAATTCGGTCATCAGTTTCAGAATTGGGAAATTGCAACAATAGCGCCCTGTGGTCAGGCTCTTCCGCGTGCTAAGGCTCCACTTGGCTAAGATAGTCTATCATCCACTACTGAAAAAGGTAGACCATTGGCGCCCCGAATTACCTTGGCCACTTCCGCGTACAGATCAGCCATTGTTTTATATGTAGCAAGAATTTGTGTGACTTTCCCGTGATCGCACTTAAGGTGTGCGTGTGCGACTTTGGAGCAGTCTTGCGTCGCTCCACACCCCATGGACTCGGACGATCGAAAATTAGGCGAATAAGTTGCAGCAGTTGTCAGTATCGATGGGGAGCTAGCGCCGACCCTAGTGGAGTTGATGAAAACAGAAACTTCGCGCTGCCATACGTCTTTATCAACAAGGGAGCTTAATGCAAGTATATCCCAGGCTCTCATAGATTGTGGTATCGTTGATCTGGTTGAATCCGTCCGAAACGGATTGCCTCAGCGCTCACAACGTGATACGAGCTCTGCTTCGTTTGAGCACCACCTCGTCATTGAGCATTTGCCCGAATCTCAAATCGCAACGCAGAATTTATCTCTGACAAACTCGAGATTTACGCGAGCACCTGCCCATTTTGATATTCCCAGCATGTCGTTGATGTGCGCTTGGGAGCACTGGTGCTGTGGCGACCCATCTGGGAAAATCAGTCCGTATCGCTTCTTGCAGTGGCAAGACCTCTCCAGCAGTAGGAAGCGCAAGACACTATCGAACTATCGCTGCATGATGATGGAGATTCAAACGAAACTCCCTCGAAGTGGCAGGATAACAACCCCTACCGTGCAGCAGGCGCGCGAGCTGCTTCAAAGGGTGATGCCGGAGCTTTCTATCAGCAATATTACTCCAAAACAACGTCAAAGACGCAAAGCTCAGCTTAAATGGTCTACTGCCCTGAATGAAATCCGACAGAATCGAAGTAGATTAAGCCAAACCACATAGGTTAATAGCAACAGCACTAGCAGCATCATTAATACGAGAAAAAAACATGTATGCACGAGTGCATGGTTCTCACGTCTCATTGTGCTACTGACAGGAATTTTAAAAAGAAACAGTCTGTGCAGTACGGACTGCCAACGTAGCGCGCTTAGCGCAAATAGCTAACCCAGGAGTCGACGTTAGGCTGAGGTGGCTGGCTGTACAGGAGATGGCGCTGTCCGTCGTCTTCAGCTTTGCACAACGAAGTCGTGATATTTCTACCACGCACAACTACCTTTATCGAAGGAGGTGCTCAGTTTTGCGTTTCACGGTTGATTTCCTTTGCGCCGGACGCCAAGAAATTCGAGCAGCTTTCAATGGTGCCAATAATAGCAGTAGAGTCTGCGGGGGCCACTTGGGGGTAACCGAATCTATGTGCGCACACACGCACAGGAAACGCAAAAGTGTTCATACCAAAACGACGTCGGACGCCAACGATTTCAAGAGAATTGGGAATGCACACAAAATTTGTATGTAAACATATTAATTATGTTTTGGTCAATAAGTTACAAATAGTATACTCCGACTTCATTAGGGAAAATTGCAATTTAGTCAGGCCCTTGCTGAATTTTTTTAGTGTTATTGTTTTGGTCAAATGAATTTACCTAAACGATTTCCCTGTGCCGCACGTGTAGCTGACTTCTTTGCATTAATGTCGTCAAGCATGAGCTAAGTATCACTTCGGAGTTTGTCGAGAGGCGGTTTGTTGGTTATCGATTGGTCCAAACGCGGCCGGTTTGTTGTCGGGATGGATTGGAACGTCACCCACGGTGGGACCTTGAAGCTTGAGCTCTAATGCTTCAACTCGCTCTCGTAATAATTGCGTTGCTCTCAAATTTTGCTCCGTCGTCTTCTTAATATATTTCTAAACACTGTGCTTCCGCATCAGGTTGTCAACCAGCTGCTTGATGAGCTTCAGCCATGAACCCTGTTCATTTTCGATTGGTTTCGGAGCTGGAACACTGGCCTGGGCTGTAGGCGTACGGACCGTCTGCATACGGAATGTATTATTAAAATTCGTCCAGAAGTATTGAAGCAAGCCGCTGCACTCCTTCGCTTGGGCTTGCAGCTGACACGTGAACTGAGCCTGCTCCGTCTTGCGCTGCCTCTTCGCAGTACACTGCAGGTCATCCATGTACTGCTGATGCTCGAGAAAGAGGATGTCCACTTTTTCCTGAAAAATGAGCTGATGCTCTGTGGACATGAGAGCGAGCGATTTTCGATAGAGCTCGAGCTCTTTGCATAAACCTTCGCTCCAATTGGGCGGTGATCCGCTGCTGGTGTCAGTTGGAAGGCTGTTTTCATCATGCTGCAATATCGATGATTTCAAAGTGCCAAATTGCCGTGAGCACCGATCTTCACTTTGCTCGACCATCCCCTGAAATATTTTCTGGTATGACAGAATCATGTCGAGCATTGTCTGATGCTGTCCGCGGAGCAACTCGATACTGAGCGTATTCAATGCAATTTTGTCGTCGACCTTCCGCTTCCTGACATTGCGCTGGCCCACCATCCACCCACAGCTCACCCACAGCGCCTCAAGATAATCATCACAGTTAGTGAGGCTCTTTTGTCTAAGCCCCGTCGCATGCAAGCCATCTGCAGCTGAGTCACACTTAAATTAAAAAACCCGGATCGAAAACCGAATTGCCCGTTAACCGCACCGTAGTTATCAATAAAAGAAATCCACGTCGTCAGACCTCACTCTTTCATTGTCATCATCGCCATTACCGGTATCGATCAAATCATCTGCATCACGTGGAATGCGTGGTAGCAACTTGACTGACGGTGCAGATTTAACAATGTCATGCACGGTCACCAAAAATGACCACTAGGTGAGCTGTAATGCGGCTCTGATTGCCGTATCACGGACGAGCAGAATCTATGACGGTGCCAAACACAGCAGCGCCTTCTACCTTCACTAGTTGCTTTGTCGAAGCATCCGTGAAGTAAACCCAAATCCGATGCCAACCGTTGGAACAACGCCTCGACCTCGAACGTGTGCTTGGTGTGGAGAACAAACCAAACTTTGCACCAACCACCAAAGCGTTTGAACTTTACAATACTTCTGGAACTCTCTCACACAAACCTCTATCGGTGACTTCAAACTTTACACTTTCCAAGTATCCCTCCAATCCGTCCAAATGCACGCGAATGCACATTGAGATCCAATACATCCGCAAACATATTAATTATGTGTTGGTCAATAAGTTACAAATAGTATAATCCGACTTCATTAGGGGAGTCGAACTTTACGAATCGGCGAAAAATAGTGAGCAAAAACACTTCGGGATTATGAGCCAAAAAGTTCGCGATTATAATCCGTTTTTGAAGGGTGGCGTCACTTCGGTCGCACTTAAGTGGAAATGACAGTGGCATCAATGGAAATGAGAGTTGTCTAAACCCTGAGCATAGACGATCAATATCGCACCTAAACGAGGTAAGAGTGGTGCCTGTCAGGCCAGTTTCACACTAAAGAGTGGTTATATCAGGGTATTATCGCACTTAGAGTAGATAAGAGTGGTCCTAGCTGGCCATAAGACCCCACGTTTTCATCAAATCCTTCCCTTGAAATGAGCCGCTCACTTCCCAAACAAGCCACCCCCGGAGGTGGCTTGTTTCAGAATTGAGCAAAAAAGTTGGCCGAAATGAGCACTGTTTTTGCTATGTTCGACTCCCCTATTAGGGGAAATTGCAATTTGGTATGGCAAACGGGCAATTTGGTCAGGTCATTGCTATTTGAGCCCGCGTCAAACAAAAATGCTTACGAACCATTTAGAGTTAGCGGTATCGAGATCAAATTTTGATCTGGTGGCATTTGCAATTTGGCCAGGTCGTTTGCGACCGAATTGCAAATGACCTGACCAAATTGCAACCTGACCAAATATCAATGCCGTACCCGTTTACCTGGCCAAACCATTTCCGGTTCGCCTTTCAAACTGTATTCCGACCGATGCGCACCGCCGACCGGCTGAAGGCTGCGCGGAGCGCCCAGCCGTTCCGCGCGGGACAGCAGCAGCCCCCGCGCCGCTACCTGTCAGCCGGCTCGAGTCCCATCGCGCTCACGCCCAGTTTCTCGAGCTTGTCGCCGCTGTATCCGCTGCCAGGGTCGCCGAACTCCGTGGGCTCGTGCACGTCGTCCGCCTCGCTGGCGCTGGACGACGCCGTGGGCCGCCTGTTCACGCGCTACCTGCCCACCTTCTTTGACCTTCTGGAGAAGTTCCAGTACCAGAAGGTTGGTACTCTGCGCTTTTGCGGTGCTTGCTGGGGTTTTAGACACTGAATTGCGGTGCTTTGCAGGCGTTGCTGATACTGGAGGATGAAGAGGAGACCCAGTGGAAGAGCTGGGAAGCCTTCAAGGTGATGCTCAAGTTGGGCGCTTCGTGTGAGAGCACGTACGTGGAAAGGGAGAGCTGGAGGCGGTGGGAGGGAGGACTAAGGAGTGGATTGTGCTGTGTTGTGCTGTGAGGCAGGTACCACTTGATGAAGTACTTGGAGCCGGAACTGGTGCAGACGGACACGATCGAGCAACTTTACGGAAAGTTGGTGGTGCTCATGAACCATTTGGCAGACGAGCTGAGGCCGATTGTGGCAAGGCAGAGTCGCCATTTTTCCGTGCATACGCCAACACCAAGTGGCAATGGGAATTCCAAGAATGCAAGTTGTGGTGGAAAGGGAGAAGGACGGGGGCGAGTATGAAAGTGACCCCATGCAGATGATGGAGATCGCCATGTGTGGGGATATGAGCTACTACGTCGAGTTGCTGGAGCAAGGAGCTGAGTTTTTCTCGGTGCGTTATCTTGTCATATTTCTCGCGTGAACATCAGTTGGTCAGCACGAATAACTAACGCGATCGTGGTGGAGGCAGCTTCGTGTCCCAATGATACAGATTTATCGCGGATTAGCGCTTTCCACTGTCCCGCGAGACTACCACAGCGTACGCATGAGTATCAGCTACACGTTTGGGAGAATTGCACTTAACAGAACTTGTTGTGGCTGGTCGTACAGATACTGAAGCGTCTGGAAACTTTGCTATTGCGCTTTGACGCGTTCGATCACCCGCTCCTTGAAACGTTGAAGCAATCGACGATTGAAGAACTTAGTACGGTGCATGCAGCGATTCAGTGTGAAACTCGCGTGGCGGAGTACGATTTCACTCGCTCGATAGTGGCGTTGCACCGACTGAAGGTTCAATTACGCTCCTGGAGTGATCACATCGACGCAGTTTCAGAGTACCCGCTCTTTGAAGGCAGCGGTGTTATAGATTTTGGTGCTGGCGGCGATGACGAGGGACTATTACTCGACGAATCCGACGAGAACTATGGTGCCACCTCAGACTCATTGTACTCCAACACAAGCTATCAGTCAGCTGCGTCGTTCGTGCGTACTCACATACTGAATTCAAGCATCACCGGTGACTCACAAAACACGAGTGGTGGTGTTTCAGGAGGGGTCCCATCATATCTAGCTGAATCACTGGTATCCTATCGTGGCGGGCGATATGCCAACATGGGTGACACCTCCTACGACATTGCCGATGAGGCGGCCATGCTTGAGAGGCATCAGTCGGGTACTTCTCTGATCAGTAGCTCCAGTCCAGCGTCGTCCGAAACACACAGTACCTTCAGACGTCTATTATCGCATAGCAGCCTCTTAAGACGGAGCGGTGTGACATCAGCGTTGCATATTCGACGTGGTCTTGTTCAGAAACCTGGAGACCCGTACGTCAGCTCAGGTGGGGTGAATTCATCTTTACCATCCAATACACTGGAACAAGCCATCCTAGGTGGTGGAGGTAATGGCACAGTGGGGAGCGGTAGTCTTGGTGGCAACTCATTAGGAACGAGTCAAGGAATTGGAAACGGTGGAGGCGCTGTTGGTAGCACAAACCCTGTGGCGGCCGAAATGATGGCGTCCTCCATGGAGAAGCAAGAGCGTGACGATGGGTTTGCATTGCCCGTCTTTCAGTGGTCCAAACGCTTTTGCCGCTCGCTGGTAGCCAAGTTCACGCTCTACTTTCATCGCTGGCTGGAGCCGTTTGAGAAGAAGACAGACTACCTGGCGTTGGAACTTTCGCGCTTCATCAAGACGCCCCTCGGAATCTCGTATCTCCAGTTGATGGATGTATTACTGTCGAGGGGCTGTAAGTTGTAGCCGCTGATAGAACCGTTGCACTTTGCTTACTCTGACAGTTTTTGTACATGTATCTTGTATATGCTACAGCAAATCGAGGAGATGCCAGCAAAATACGCATAATGCTAATTCTCGAGACGCAGGCGCTTGAGAATAAGGGCGCCCATTACTACGAGAACGGGTACCGCTGTCCAAGCTCTAGAGATGCGCTTTACACCCGCACGGAAAAGGAAAAAAGACGAAGAGGAAGAGCAAGAGGCAAAGCTGCAGGCGATTGCATCAGCCGGATCTGCAAATACTTCTGGGGTTAGTAGTCGCACTCACTCACCTGCATCTTCCCGGGGAGGTGCGTCGCCGGCAGGTGGGCGTCGGCGGTCAGTTGACCAGCAGACAAATAACGCGCTGTTTATGCGTGTCGATCGCGAGGAGAATGAGGAGCAGAACGACTTCTCCGAGCTTTGGGGACTTCGTACCTGGCCAGCGGTATTTTGTTATCCTGAAGGCTCGTCGCCACCACTCGATCACTGGCCGAACATTGTCAGTCTCATCATGGATAACCGCTCTTCGATTGACTCTGTTCGCCCAGTGTACGGCTTCCACTTGCGTGCACTACATGTGGTTGGGGGCAATTGCGTACTCACCGCGTGATATGTTGTTCCTTGTTTCTGAGCAGCTTCATGCATGCAGAGCGCCGGCTGAAGACTACGTATCACATTTCACGGGTCGACGAAGCGATGTATCTCGTGCTGCTTGCGGAAGGGGTCAAGAAACCCAATGTCAAGGTGGCCCACGTACGTTTTGGTGGTCCTGCGTTGCGATGTTCAACTTCCAGTTTATAATGTGCTGTGACGAACAGGACTTCATGCAAACTGCAACAGAAAATTTGCAGCACTCGGGGCTTTCTCGCGCGTGTTGGCTGTAGCTGCAGCCTCGTCCGCTTAGTTGTTCAAACGAACGCGTGACGCATCGGACAGCATTTTGTACTTAGGGGCAATCCGATAGTTGCTGAATGAGTTTATTTTGTCAATGTATTTGCACACGCACTTCCAACTGCAGGGATCTCTGCTCAGAGAATGTAGACCGGCTTCACATCGGCTTGAGAGAATACATCGTGGGTATCCACGCATTTGATCGTGCCATCTGAGCTTCGCTGCGTTAGCAGTTCGATGCCGCGCTTGCTGTACACGCGGCCATTGGGGAGAACACGAGGCGGGTTATGCTCGTCCATAACGCTCTGCGTTACGCGGCATACAAGACGCGAGTGTGGGTGGTATGCGAATGGGAGTCCTGCACACAGCTGGCTCCCCACTTCGCTGCATGCCGGGCAGATTGGAACTGGAAAGTCGATCCGTGCGTATTTGCGCTTCTTGCTAGTGGAAGAGTTAGCAGCGACCTGGCTAGACACGGACGAGTTATCGCTCTTGGCGGCCGCTTCCGTTGGCGTACTGGTTTTCATCCATGCCTCATCGCTATCATTGCCACTCTCATCAGCTTCATCATCGCTGCCTTCTTCGCCTTCTCGACGCTGTTTTTTGCCTCGCGTTTCACCACGTGCAAGCCTTGCTTTCAAAATGGCATCTCGAGCGAGGTGGCACGCCCGTGTATTCAGAGTAGACAAACCCGCGTGCAAGGCAATGCACAATGACGCGGGTTCGTGCTTTCCATAGACCTCGTTAAAAGCCCTGCGAAACATCTTCTCCAGGTTCAGCCATCGGTCTGTCGCAAACACCTCCTTGTACGCCTGAATACCACACTTTTCCGGTGATTCAAAAGCCAGTGTTGCCGTGACGATCTGAAGTTCACCAATCGCAGTATCACGTAGCTCTTGCTTGTCTGACTGCAACGCTAGTGGTGTAAGATATACGCGCGCATACTGAACAGCCTCTAGCGGCTTGCGAGAACGCACGAGCTCGATAAAATCCTGCAGGCGTAAGTGAAACTCCAAGGGTGACTGCAGTCGTCGTAGCCGCGAGCCATTCTGCGAGCACCATGCAATCGCTGAAGTCGTCTGGTGGGCATGCAGGTCTTTAGCACCGCTTGGCATTTCACGTGAAGATCATGATCTACCAAGTGGGCGACATCTGAACGGGGAAAAACAACAGGCATCAAGTCAGTAAGAAGCCAGGTTCCCGAAGCAACATCAAGCTCTACCTTTGGTGTCTTCAACAATCTTGGCACTCTCGAGGTACCCTCGGCTGAGCAAGTAGTCGGCAACGAGCCTGTCGTAGATGGCTCGTTCGTCAGCGCGGTGCTCGTGACGGCTACCGGTAGGCGCTGAGGGTCACCCGCGATCTTTGCCCCTTCCAGCGTCTCGAGGTATCGCGTGCGCGAGGCACAGCTCTCCAGGTCGGTCTGCTGCTCGAGCACATTGTTCTTGGTGCTCTGTTTGAGCTCCCAGAGCTTCTGCGCCAGCTCCGCGAGCTTGTGGATGGCGGCGTCGACGTCCATGCGGTGGCCCGGCTGCTGGCCATCACCGTCGTCCAGGGCCTCGATCTGCGCGGTGGCCTGCGTCAACTCGCGTGTCAGCTGCTTGTAGTACAGACGGAAGTTCTTGCTGGCCTCTTCAAAGGGCACGCGCACGAGCGGGTAGCTGAGCTCCATCTTGAACAGTTTTTCTTTGTTTATATCTGGGTGGGGCTTCTGGGGAGGCCGGAGAAGCGTCGAAATGGGTCTCAAACGCTGTTTCTGAACACTTGAGAGGCTTCAGGTCCCGCCGTCCGGTCGACACATGGGAAGAAAACACCCGGGAAAAGGCAACAACACACAGCCGTCAGGAGCAACTTTTCTCCTGTGGAAACTGCGTGACTGCTACATGCATGGAGACCTACACAGAGAGAGGGACACAGAGGACACAGAGAACGAGAGGCGAGGGAGTTAGGGTGCGTCTTGGGGACGCGCGCCACGTGCGACGTGCGAGCGGAGACTGCTACCGGGAAGAATGACGGTTCTTCCCAAAATGAAAATGATGTGGAGTACACACTGAAATAGCTCCAAATTCGTACCATGTCATCGCCTCACAGTTCCCAAACAGGCCGCAGGCGATCGAAGCACTGCGTGTGAAATTCATACTATGAATACAACCAGCGATGAATACACGCTCTGTATGGTTACCTCTGAAACCTAGGTAGCTGTGACAGCTGACAGCTAGGCTGTCATATTGAAGCAGCACGATTGTGCTGGCTCCGGGATCGCTGCAACGGTATATACCGTTCATCGGGCCCCCACCCGCCCAGACCACGTCGATGCAGTCCGCTAGGAGCAGAGATCGGCAATACAGCGGTCGGTGCTCGAATATGCGCTTTTTCCGCGGTGGACCTGCCACAGCAACTACTGCTGGGCCTATCGTGCAGTACAAAGACATTAACTCGTCCGGATCGACCAGTTCGTTGCGTGGCTAACTGCACTCGGTCCGAGAGCTTGCAGCATGGGTTGGACATTAGGTCGGGGATCCAACGAATTGACGGAATTGCGCGGTGGAACCCCCAAGGCTCGTTGCATCTTTCATCAGTTGTGGGATCTCCGCTGCCGCTGGGTACCGTTGAATCAGCAGCAGCCGTATCGGCACGACAACCACGTGGGCCTCAATAGGTTATACACTAACGTTAGGATAGGTTTGTTCAATTCTCCTGAAGTCCTCCGTCCCAGTTCGGCTGTATTTGTAGACTAACAGTTCGCTTATCATTAATATCACTTGGCGTTTGTATTGCCCATCAACATTTTGGGCATTTTGCGCGCGTCCAGCATCCGCGGAGAATAAACGTCTTGCACTCAAGGCACAGGCGCCGCCACCGACGCCATCCGACGCATAAAGCCGGCCACAATGCCGCCCTCCACCCGCCGTATCTGCCCGCCACCTTTCGCTCTCGGCGCATTGACGCGAGCGGTCGCTGGTCCTTCTAAAATCTTCCAATGGACGGCTCAGATTCGTGGCCACTTTGCGATCTCGCCGAGTAGACCGAGAGCAGGAACGGGAAGCAAGCAAGACTAGAGGGCGGCGATGCGCGCGCGACGGATGATCGCCCTGCTGGCCGCGGGCCTGGCGCTCGGGATGGCGCGGGCCGCGGCAGACGCGGCGACGCTGGCGGGGATCCCCTCGCCCACGGGACAAGAGGCGGCCGAGCCCAAGACGCAGCCCCAGGAAGAGGCCGCGTCGACTGCGCAGCGCCAAATGAAGCGGCGGCTGCTGAACTCGGCGACCATGCCGTCTCCACGGGACCCGTTCATGTTCGGTGCGTCAAGGGACTGGAGGCGGTGCTGTACTTGTACTGTGCGGTGGCTGACATAGGTTTGTCTGTGTAGATAACCACCTCGTGGGGGACGTGTCAGTGAAGAGCCACCCCGTGTACGGGTCGGCGTCCCTGTCCGTGAGATCGGGGAAGGTGTACAGGAACATTGACTCTGTCAAGAGTCCAGGCGCTGTGGTGGGGGCTACGAGTGTACCCACGTCCAAGGACGTCAGGTTGGACGGTGTAGTAAGAGGGGTTCGTGCTAGTGTGACTGATCTGTAACAACGGTGGTTTTGTGTGCTAGGGCGTACGTGAATGTTGGAGATGTTGTGTTCCTTGGCAGGTTGGATGCGCGGACGGTGATCGGTGTGAGCGCCACCACAGTTTCGTTTGATGAAGGGTTGCAGCACCGCATGGCTGGCGGCGAGAGCATCGAAGTTCGTAAGAGAGTGTTCTCTACGAGCGAGGAGACGTCGGTGCAAACAATGATAAACTCGCGTGGGGTGCATTTGTATTCGCATGATGACACGGTGGATTCGGCGTCGCCGCATAAAGTGCTGCAGATTCGTCACTTTGCCGATGCTAGCTCGACCACCGCCCGCTTGCTGCCGGGTAATGTCTCGGTGGTGCACGGAAGCAACGTTGTAACGACTTTGGTGGATTTGTCGAAAGAATTATCGGGAAGCACATTTGTTCGCCTAGCTGGCGGTTCGTATCTCGTTGACCCCGCCCATCCAGCGACAGCGACGCAGTTTTACCTCGACCGGCCTTTTGCAGGATCTTCTTACGATGACTTGCCGATTTTCGTGGATGGAATTGGTGCAGGTATTCTGTTGGAAGTGAAAACAGGCCAAGACACGCGCGCTGGGGCAAGCATAGATGTGGTCGCGACGGAAATGGGAGGACTAAATGCAACAGACGTCATTATTTCAACGATTGCGGATGGGGTCTCGGCAGGACGCGTAAAAATCAACCACACTGGCATTGAGTTTCTCGGAGACGCTAGCAGCATTTCGACAGAGGTTGGCTCTATAAATCTTCTCTCTGCCAAAGATTTATCTCTGAAGGCGGGCTCGTTGGATGACAAACCTGGCTCAAAAGTAGTTATTCGCTCGGGGACGTCGAACTGGCAGCTCGGGGAGATATCGACGTGAAAACTGGCCAAAGCAATCACGGTGCAACCTCGGGAAAACTAGTACTCCGTACGTCAGATGGCGTTGCTGTTGACGCATTATCTGGGC
This sequence comes from Phytophthora syringae, assembly GCA_012656105.1. Lineage (NCBI taxonomy): Eukaryota > Oomycota > Peronosporomycetes > Peronosporales > Peronosporaceae > Phytophthora > Phytophthora syringae. The sequence continues at coordinate 536,807 of JAAKBD010000006.1, forward strand.
ATGTTGAGATTGGTTCCGGGGTAGGAAAGGCTGGACCCTCTGGCATTATTACGCTCGCAAGTGGTGATGCAATGTCCGGCGAATCAGGGCACATTCGCCTGTCTACAGGATCCGCTAATGGGGGAACTCGGGCGATATCACATTCGAAACTTCGCGTTCGACAGGTGGAAATGGAGGCTCTGTTCAAATAGATGTTGGTATAGGAAATTCTGGTGAAGGGGGGCTATTGAGATATCAGCTGGCGAGACTTCAGATCCTTCAGGTCAAGGTGGGTCCGTGCTCATCGGGGCAGGATCCAGCCCAAATTATGGCGGACATGTTACACTGACAGCAGCTGACGCGGTTAGTTTATCTGGAAATAACGTTACTGGTGGATCGGTCGTTATCGTAAGTGGCACAGCCCAACCAGGATATAGCGGCAGTATCACTCTTCGAACAGCATCATCTTCAGCAACAGGAAGCTTATCCCTAGCGTCTGGTACCTCATCCAAAGGAAAATCTGGTAGTGTATCATTACTCACATCCGAAGCATCCGGCGGAGCGAGTGGCTCGATCGTGGTGCGCGTGGGCTCGGGAGACGCTGACGTGGGGGCGGCGTGACGATTGGTGGCGGCGCGAGCAGTAAATCGACTGTCGGTACCGGAGGTCTTGTATACGTGGAGGGCGGAAGTGGCACTGCTACGGGTGGCAGCGTGGAGATCAAGGCGGGGTCTGGTACGTCGGTCGTTGGCGGCGCGGTGTTGATCTCCAGTGGGTCTGGTAGTAGCGCGACAAGCGGGCAGGCGTCAATGTCGAGCGCGGCGTCAAAGGCGAGCACAAGCGGTGCTGTGCAACTGGCGTCTGGTGCGGCGGGTGCCGGCGACTCCGGGTCGGTGTCCATATCGACAGGGGCTTCGACTGGCGGTGCGAGCGGGTCGATCTCGCTGAGTGTGGCGTCTGGCGACTCCGTGAAGGGCGGGTCCGTCAGTGTGGAGGGCGGCACGAGTAGGGCCAAGTCGACGGACCCGACGACGAACACGGGCACAGGCGGCGACGTTAAGCTGCTTGGTGGTTCTGGCAGTGCGCTAGGCGGCGACTTGAAGTTGGAAGGCGGGTTGGGCGGCACGTCAACGGGTGGTAGTGTCCGCATCAGTAGCGGTAGCGGAGCTGCTGGGACGAGCGGCGACGTGGTGGTGTCCACTGCGGATTCCGGTCCAGCGCAGACGAGTGGTCGCGTATCGGTGACGACGGGGGTGTCGAAGGGTGGGCCGTCTGGTGGCATTCTAGTGCAGACATCGCACGCTAGTGGAGGTCAGGCCGGATCGATAATGGTAGCTGCTGGTAGTGGTGACGCTGGGGTTAGCGGGTCAGTGAGTGTTCAAGGTGGTACCAGCAGTGCTGGCGACGGAGGCGTGATCAGATTGACCGGTGGAGCAGGCACAACAGGAGGGGGCGACGTGGTGCTAGCAGGTGGCTCTGGGTCGAAGAGCGTTGGTGGACGTGTTTCGATCGCAAGCGGCAACGGTAGTGACGCGTGTAGCGGCGACGTGACCATTTCCAGTGCCGATTCTGGCACGAGTCATGTGAGTGGCCGCGTGACGCTGGCATCGGGTGTGGCGAAAGCCGGCAGCTCGGGAACGGTTCTGCTTTCGACTTCAAGTGCGACAGGCGGCGGCGGTGGCTCGGTAGAAGTTCATGTCGGGTCCGGTAATGCTGCGAAAGGTGGCATGATCGAACTTGTTGCTGGCACCTCTGTCAGCGATCAAGGTACTGGCGGAAGTGTAGTTGTGACAGCAGGGGAGGGTAAAGCAGGTGGCAAGATTACCTTAGCTGGAGGAGTTGGCACTTCTTCAGGCGGCGGCAGTGTGTCCATTCAGAGTGGCGCTGGCTCCGGCGTAACGAGCGGAGATGTGCTGATCTCGACTTCCGAGTCGGGCTCGGCGAAGACGAGCGGTCAGATGTCTCTGTCGACTGGTGGTGCTGTGAGGAGCGGGGGTATTGTGCTGTCCACTGGTGTGTCAGTGGGCGGCGACTCTGGGGACATCGCCGTGGTAACCGCGGCCGCGACGGGCGGCGCTGCGGGGAGTATCAACTTGCTGGCAGGCTCAGGTGACGCGACCAAGGGCGGTGATGTGGTATTGCGCAGCGGCGACAGTAGGACGGCCAAGAGCACCGATGGCAGCGCTGCCGGTGTTGGCGGACGACTGGTGCTGCTTGGTGGCTCGGGCTCGAAGACCGGTGGCGATGTGGAGATCCGTGGCGGCGTGGATTCCGCAGACGTGGGCGGTGGTGTTGATATCACGAGCGGATCCGGCTTGAATGCGGCGAGCGGCTCCGTGTCTGTGGGTAGCGCGGGCTCCGGCTCGGGTAAGACGAGCGGGTCTGTGACGTTGTCGAGTGGCGCGTCGTCGGGCGGGAGCTCGGGCTCGTTGTCGGTGCTGACATCGCGAGCATCCGGCGGAGCGAGTGGCTCAATCGTGGTGCGTGTGGGCTCAGGAGACGCTGACGTCGGAGGCAGCATGACGATTGGCGGCGGCGCGAGTAGCAAAGCGACTTTCGGTACCGGAGGTCTTGTGTACGTGGAGGGCGGAAGTGGCACTGCTACGGGTGGCAGCGTGGAGATCAAGGCGGGGTCTGGTACGTCGGTCGTTGGCGGCGCCGTGTTGATCTCCAGTGGGTCTGGTAGTAGCGCGACGAGCGGGAAGGCGTCGATGTCGAGCGCGGCGTCAAAGGCGAGCACAAGCGGTGCTGTGCAACTGGCGTCTGGTGCTGCGGGTGCCGGCGACTCCGGGTCAGTGTCCATATCGACAGGGGCTTCGACTGGCGGTGCGAGCGGGTCGATCTCGCTGAGTGTGGCGTCTGGCGACTCCGTGAAGGGCGGGTCCGTCAGTGTGGAGGGTGGCGCGAGCAGGGCCAAGTCGACGGACCCGACGACGAACACGGGCACGGGCGGCGACGTTAAGCTGCTTGGTGGTTCTGGTAGTGCGCTAGGCGGCGACTTGAAGTTGGAAGGCGGGTTGGGCGGCACGGCGACGGGTGGTAGTGTCCGCATCAGTAGCGGCAGCGGAGCCGCTGGGACGAGCGGCGACGTGGTGGTGTCCACAGCGGATTCCGGTCCAGCGCATACGAGTGGTCGCGTATCGGTGACGACGGGGGTGTCGAAGGGTGGGCCGTCTGGTGGCATTCTAGTGCAGACATCGCACGCTAGTGGAGGTCAGGCCGGATCGATAATGGTAGCTGCTGGTAGTGGTGACGCTGGGGTTAGCGGGTCAGTGAGTGTTCAAGGTGGTACCAGCAGTGCTGGCGACGGAGGCGTGATCAGATTGACCGGTGGAGCAGGCACAACAGGAGGGGGCGACGTGGTGCTAGCAGGTGGCTCTGGGTCGAAGAGCGTTGGTGGACGTGTTTCGATCGCAAGCGGCAACGGTAGTGACGCGTGTAGCGGCGACGTGGCCATTTCCAGTGCCGATTCTGGCACGAGTCATGTGAGTGGCCGCGTGACGCTGGCATCGGGTGTGGCGAAAGCCGGCAGCTCGGGAACGGTTCTGCTTTCGACTTCAAGTGCGACAGGCGGCGGCGGTGGCTCGGTAGAAGTTCATGTCGGGTCCGGTAATGCTGCGAAAGGTGGCATGATCGAACTTGTTGCTGGCACCTCTGTCAGCGATCAAGGTACTGGCGGAAGTGTAGTTGTGACAGCAGGGGAGGGTAAAACAGGTGGCAAGATTACCTTAGCTGGAGGAGTTGGCACTTCCTCAGGCGGCGGCAGTGTGTCCATTCAGAGTGGTGCTGGCTCCGGCGTAACGAGCGGAGATGTGCTGATCTCGACTTCCGAGTCGGGCTCGGCGAAGACGAGCGGTCAGATGTCTCTGTCGACTGGTGGTGCTGTGAGGAGTGGGGGTATTGTGCTGTCTACTGGTGTATCAGTGGGCGGCGACTCTGGGGACATCGCCGTGGTAACCGCCGCCGCGACGGGCGGCGCTGCGGGGAGTATCAACTTGCTGGCAGGCTCAGGTGACGCGACCAAGGGCGGTGATGTGGTATTGCGCGGCGGCGACAGTAGGACGGCCAAGAGCACCGATGGCAGCGCTGCCGGTGTTGGCGGACGACTGGTGCTGCTCGGTGGCTCGGGCTCGAAGACCGGCGGCGATGTGGAGATCCGTGGCGGCGTGGATTCCGCAGACGTGGGCGGTGGTGTTGATATCACGAGCGGATCCGGCGAATGCGGCGAGCGGCTCCGTGTCTGTGGGTAGCGCGGGCTCCGGCTCGGGTAAGACGAGCGGGTCTGTGACGTTGTCGAGTGGCGCGTCGTCGGGCGGGAGCTCGGGCTCGTTGTCGGTGCTGACATCGCAAGCATCCGGCGGAGCGAGTGGCTCAATCGTGGTGCGCGTGGGCTCAGGAGACGCTGACGTCGGAGGCAGCATGACGATTGGCGGCGGCGCGAGTAGCAAAGCGACTGTCGGTACCGGAGGTCTTGTGTACGTGGAGGGCGGAAGTGGCACTGCTACGGGTGGCAGCGTGGAGATCAAGGCGGGGTCTGGCACGTCTGTCGTTGGCGGTGCGGTTTTGATCTCCAGTGGGTCTGGTAGTAGCGCGACGAGCGGGAAGGCGTCGATGTCGAGCGCGGGGTCAAAGGCGAGCACAAGCGGTGCTGTGCAACTGGCGTCTGGTGCGGCGGGTGCCGGCGACTCCGGGTCGGTGTCCATATCGACAGGGGCTTCGACTGGCGGTGCGAGCGGGTCGATCTCGCTGAGTGTGGCGTCTGGCGACTCCGTGAAGGGCGGGTCCGTCAGTGTGGAGGGCGGCACGAGCAGGGCCAAGTCGACGGACCCGACGACGAACACGGGCACAGGCGGCGACGTTAAGCTGCTTGGTGGTTCTGGCAGTGCGCTAGGCGGCGACTTGAAGTTGGAAGGCGGGTTGGGCGGCACGTCAACGGGTGGTAGTGTCCGCATCAGTAGCGGTAGCGGAGCTGCTGGGACGAGCGGCGACGTGGTGGTGTCCACTGCGGATTCCGGTCCAGCGCAGACGAGTGGTCGCGTATCGGTGACGACGGGGGTGTCGAAGGGTGGGCCGTCTGGTGGCATTCTAGTGCAGACATCGCACGCTAGTGGAGGTCAGGCCGGATCGATAATGGTAGCTGCTGGTAGTGGTGACGCTGGGGTTAGCGGGTCAGTGAGTGTTCAAGGTGGTACCAGCAGTGCTGGCGACGGAGGCGTGATCAGATTGACCGGTGGAGCAGGCACAACAGGAGGGGGCGACGTGGTGCTAGCAGGTGGCTCTGGGTCGAAGAGCGTTGGTGGACGTGTTTCGATCGCAAGCGGCAACGGTAGTGACGCGTGTAGCGGCGACGTGACCATTTCCAGTGCCGATTCTGGCACGAGTCATGTGAGTGGCCGCGTGACGCTGGCATCGGGTGTGGCGAAAGCCGGCAGCTCGGGAACGGTTCTGCTTTCGACTTCAAGTGCGACAGGCGGCGGCGGTGGCTCGGTAGAAGTTCATGTCGGGTCCGGTAATGCTGCGAAAGGTGGCATGATCGAACTTGTTGCTGGCACCTCTGTCAGCGATCAAGGTACTGGCGGAAGTGTAGTTGTGACAGCAGGGGAGGGTAAAACAGGTGGCAAGATTACCTTAGCTGGAGGAGTTGGCACTTCTTCAGGCGGCGGCAGTGTGTCCATTCAGAGTGGCGCTGGCTCCGGCGTAACGAGCGGAGATGTGCTGATCTCGACTTCCGAGTCGGGCTCGGCGAAGACGAGCGGTCAGATGTCTCTGTCGACTGGTGGTGCTGTGAGGAGTGGGGGTATTGTGCTGTCTACTGGTGTGTCAGTGGGCGGCGACTCTGGGGACATCGCCGTGGTAACCGCCGCCGCGACGGGCGGCGCTGCGGGGAGTATCAACTTGCTGGCAGGCTCAGGTGACGCGACCAAGGGCGGTGATGTGGTATTGCGCAGCGGCGACAGTAGGACGGCCAAGAGCACCGATGGCAGCGCTGCCGGTGTTGGCGGACGACTGGTGCTGCTCGGTGGCTCGGGCTCGAAGACCGGCGGCGATGTGGAGATCCGTGGCGGCGTGGATTCCGCAGACGTGGGCGGTGGTGTTGATATCACGAGCGGATCCGGCTTGAATGCGGCGAGCGGCTCCGTGTCTGTGGGTAGCGCGGGCTCCGGCTCGGGTAAGACGAGCGGGTCTGTGACGTTGTCGAGTGGCGCGTCGTCGGGCGGGAGCTCGGGCTCGTTGTCGGTGCTGACATCGCAAGCATCCGGCGGAGCGAGTGGCTCAATCGTGGTGCGCGTGGGCTCAGGAGACGCTGACGTCGGAGGCAGCATGACGATTGGCGGCGGCGCGAGTAGCAAAGCGACTGTCGGTACCGGAGGTCTTGTGTACGTGGAGGGCGGAAGTGGCACTGCTACGGGTGGCAGCGTGGAGATCAAGGCGGGGTCTGGCACGTCTGTCGTTGGCGGTGCGGTTTTGATCTCCAGTGGGTCTGGTAGTAGCGCGACAAGCGGGAAGGCGTCGATGTCGAGCGCGGCGTCAAAGGCGAGCACAAGCGGTGCTGTGCAACTGGCGTCTGGTGCGGCGGGTGCCGGCGACTCCGGGTCAGTGTCCATATCGACAGGGGCTTCGACTGGCGGTGCGAGCGGGTCGATCTCGCTGAGTGTGGCGTCTGGCGACTCCGTGAAGGGCAGGTCCGTCAGTGTGGAGGGCGGCGCGAGCAGGGCCAAGTCGACGGACCCGACGACGAACACGGGCACAGGCGGCGACGTTAAGCTGCTTGGTGGTTCTGGCAGTGCGCTAGGCGGCGACTTGAAGTTGGAAGGCGGGTTGGGCGGCACGTCAACGGGTGGTAGTGTCCGCATCAGTAGCGGTAGCGGAGCTGCTGGGACGAGCGGCGACGTGGTGGTGTCCACTGCGGATTCCGGTCCAGCGCAGACGAGTGGTCGCGTATCGGTGACGACGGGGGTGTCGAAGGGTGGGCCGTCTGGTGGCATTCTAGTGCAGACATCGCACGCTAGTGGAGGTCAGGCCGGATCGATAATGGTAGCTGCTGGTAGTGGTGACGCTGGGGTTAGCGGGTCAGTGAGTGTTCAAGGTGGTACCAGCAGTGCTGGCGACGGAGGCGTGATCAGATTGACCGGTGGAGCAGGCACAACAGGAGGGGGCGACGTGGTGCTAGCAGGTGGCTCTGGGTCGAAGAGCGTTGGTGGACGTGTTTCGATCGCAAGCGGCAACGGTAGTGACGCGTGTAGCGGCGACGTGACCATTTCCAGTGCCGATTCTGGCACGAGTCATGTGAGTGGCCGCGTGACGCTGTCATCGGGTGTGGCGAAAGCCGGCAGCTCGGGAACGGTTCTGCTTTCGACTTCAAGTGCGACAGGCGGCGGCGGTGGCTCGGTAGAAGTTCATGTCGGGTCCGGTAATGCTGCGAAAGGTGGCATGATCGAACTTGTTGCTGGCACCTCTGTCAGCGATCAAGGTACTGGCGGAAGTGTAGTTGTGACAGCAGGGGAGGGTAAAACAGGTGGCAAGATTACCTTAGCTGGAGGAGTTGGCACTTCCTCAGGCGGCGGCAGTGTGTCCATTCAGAGTGGTGCTGGCTCCGGCGTAACGAGCGGAGATGTGCTGATCTCGACTTCCGAGTCGGGCTCGGCGAAGACGAGCGGTCAGATGTCTCTGTCGACTGGTGGTGCTGTGAGGAGTGGGGGTATTGTGCTGTCTACTGGTGTGTCAGTGGGCGGCGACTCTGGGGACATCGCCGTGGTAACCGCCGCCGCGACGGGCGGCGCTGCGGGGAGTATCAACTTGCTGGCAGGCTCAGGTGACGCGACCAAGGGCGGTGATGTGGTATTGCGCAGCGGCGACAGTAGGACGGCCAAGAGCACCGATGGCAGCGCTGCCGGTGTTGGCGGACGACTGGTGCTGCTCGGTGGCTCGGGCTCGAAGACCGGCGGCGATGTGGAGATCCGTGGCGGCGTGGATTCCGCAGACGTGGGCGGTGGTGTTGATATCACGAGCGGATCCGGCTTGAATGCGGCGAGCGGCTCCGTGTCTGTGGGTAGCGCGGGCTCCGGCTCGGGTAAGACGAGCGGGTCTGTGACGTTGTCGAGTGGCGCGTCGTCGGGCGGGAGCTCGGGCTCGTTGTCGGTGCTGACATCGCAAGCATCCGGCGGAGCGAGTGGCTCAATCGTGGTGCGCGTGGGCTCAGGAGACGCTGACGTCGGAGGCAGCATGACGATTGGCGGCGGCGCGAGTAGCAAAGCGACTGTCGGTACCGGAGGTCTTGTGTACGTGGAGGGCGGAAGTGGCACTGCTACGGGTGGCAGCGTGGAGATCAAGGCGGGGTCTGGCACGTCTGTCGTTGGCGGCGCGGTGTTGATCTCCAGTGGGTCTGGTAGTAGCGCGACGAGCGGGAAGGCGTCGATGTCGAGCGCGGCGTCAAAGGCGAGCACAAGCGGTGCTGTGCAACTGGCGTCTGGTGCGGCGGGTGCCGGCGACTCCGGGTCAGTGTCCATATCGACAGGGGCTTCGACTGGCGGTGCGAGCGGGTCGATCTCGCTGAGTGTGGCGTCTGGCGACTCCGTGAAGGGCGGGTCCGTCAGTGTGGAGGGCGGCGCGAGCAGGGCCAAGTCGACGGACCCGACGACGAACACGGGCACAGGCGGCGACGTTAAGCTGCTTGGTGGTTCTGGCAGTGCGCTAGGCGGCGACTTGAAGTTGGAAGGCGGGTTGGGCGGCACGTCAACGGGTGGTAGTGTCCGCATCAGTAGCGGTAGCGGAGCTGCTGGGACGAGCGGCGACGTGGTGGTGTCCACAGCGGATTCCGGTCCAGCGCAGACGAGTGGTCGCGTATCCGTGACGACGGGGTGTCGAAGGGTGGGCCGTCTGGTGGCATTCTAGTGCAGACATCGCACGCTAGTGGAGGTCAGGCCGGATCGATAATGGTAGCTGCTGGTAGTGGTGACGCTGGGGTTAGCGGGTCAGTGAGTGTTCAAGGTGGTACCAGCAGTGCTGGCGACGGAGGCGTGATCAGATTGACCGGTGGAGCAGGCACAACAGGAGGGGGCGACGTGGTGCTAGCAGGTGGCTCTGGGTCGAAGAGCGTTGGTGGACGTGTTTCGATCGCAAGCGGCAACGGTAGTGACGCGTGTAGCGGCGACGTGACCATTTCCAGTGCCGATTCTGGCACGAGTCATGTGAGTGGCCGCGTGACGCTGTCATCGGGTGTGGCGAAAGCCGGCAGCTCGGGAACGGTTCTGCTTTCGACTTCAAGTGCGACAGGCGGCGGCGGTGGCTCGGTAGAAGTTCATGTCGGGTCCGGTAATGCTGCGAAAGGTGGCATGATCGAACTTGTTGCTGGCACCTCTGTCAGCGATCAAGGTACTGGCGGAAGTGTAGTTGTGACAGCAGGGGAGGGTAAAACAGGTGGCAAGATTACCTTAGCTGGAGGAGTTGGCACTTCCTCAGGCGGCGGCAGTGTGTCCATTCAGAGTGGTGCTGGCTCCGGCGTAACGAGCGGAGATGTGCTGATCTCGACTTCCGAGTCGGGCTCGGCGAAGACGAGCGGTCAGATGTCTCTGTCGACTGGTGGTGCTGTGAGGAGTGGGGGTATTGTGCTGTCTACTGGTGTGTCAGTGGGCGGCGACTCTGGGGACATCGCCGTGGTAACCGCCGCCGCGACGGGCGGCGCTGCGGGGAGTATCAACTTGCTGGCAGGCTCAGGTGACGCGACCAAGGGCGGTGATGTGGTATTGCGCAGCGGCGACAGTAGGACGGCCAAGAGCACCGATGGCAGCGCTGCCGGTGTTGGCGGACGACTGGTGCTGCTCGGTGGCTCGGGCTCGAAGACCGGCGGCGATGTGGAGATCCGTGGCGGCGTGGATTCCGCAGACGTGGGCGGTGGTGTTGATATCACGAGCGGATCCGGCTTGAATGCGGCGAGCGGCTCCGTGTCTGTGGGTAGCGCGGGCTCCGGCTCGGGTAAGACGAGCGGGTCTGTGACGTTGTCGAGTGGCGCGTCGTCGGGCGGGAGCTCGGGCTCGTTGTCGTTGCTGACATCGCAAGCATCCGGCGGAGCGAGTGGCTCAATCGTGGTGCGCGTGGGCTCAGGAGACGCTGACGTCGGAGGCAGCATGACGATTGGCGGCGGCGCGAGTAGCAAAGCGACTGTCGGTACCGGAGGTCTTGTGTACGTGGAGGGCGGAAGTGGCACTGCTACGGGTGGCAGCGTGGAGATCAAGGCGGGGTCTGGCACGTCTGTCGTTGGCGGCGCGGTGTTGATCTCCAGTGGGTCTGGTAGTAGCGCGACGAGCGGGCAGGCGTCGATGTCGAGCGCGGCGTCAAAGGCGAGCACAAGCGGTGCTGTGCAACTGGCGTCTGGTGCGGCGGGTGCCGGCGACTCCGGGTCAGTGTCCATATCGACAGGGGCTTCGACTGGCGGTGCGAGCGGGTCGATCTCGCTGAGTGTGGCGTCTGGCGACTCCGTGAAGGGCGGGTCCGTCAGTGTGGAGGGCGGCGCGAGCAGGGCCAAGTCGACGGACCCGACGACGAACACGGGCACAGGCGGCGACGTTAAGCTGCTTGGTGGTTCTGGCAGTGCGCTAGGCGGCGACTTGAAGTTGGAAGGCGGGTTGGGCGGCACGTCAACGGGTGGTAGTGTCCGCATCAGTAGCGGTAGCGGAGCTGCTGGGACGAGCGGCGACGTGGTGGTGTCCACTGCGGATTCCGGTCCAGCGCAGACGAGTGGTCGCGTATCGGTGACGACGGGGGTGTCGAAGGGTGGGCCGTCTGGTGGCATTCTAGTGCAGACATCGCACGCTAGTGGAGGTCAGGCCGGATCGATAATGGTAGCTGCTGGTAGTGGTGACGCTGGGGTTAGCGGGTCAGTGAGTGTTCAAGGTGGTACCAGCAGTGCTGGCGACGGAGGCGTGATCAGATTGACCGGTGGAGCAGGCACAACAGGAGGGGGCGACGTGGTGCTAGCAGGTGGCTCTGGGTCGAAGAGCGTTGGTGGACGTGTTTCGATCGCAAGCGGCAACGGTAGTGACGCGTGTAGCGGCGACGTGACCATTTCCAGTGCCGATTCTGGCACGAGTCATGTGAGTGGCCGCGTGACGCTGTCATCGGGTGTGGCGAAAGCCGGCAGCTCGGGAACGGTTCTGCTTTCGACTTCAAGTGCGACAGGCGGCGGCGGTGGCTCGGTAGAAGTTCATGTCGGGTCCGGTAATGCTGCGAAAGGTGGCATGATCGAACTTGTTGCTGGCACCTCTGTCAGCGATCAAGGTACTGGCGGAAGTGTAGTTGTGACAGCAGGGGAGGGTAAAGCAGGTGGCAAGATTACCTTAGCTGGAGGAGTTGGCACTTCTTCAGGCGGCGGCAGTGTGTCCATTCAGAGTGGTGCTGGCTCCGGCGTAACGAGCGGAGATGTGCTGATCTCGACTTCCGAGTCGGGCTCGGCGAAGACGAGCGGTCAGATGTCTCTGTCGACTGGTGGTGCTGTGAGGAGTGGGGGTATTGTGCTGTCTACTGGTGTGTCAGTGGGCGGCGACTCTGGGGACATCGCCGTGGTAACCGCCGCCGCGACGGGCGGCGCTGCGGGGAGTATCAACTTGCTGGCAGGCTCAGGTGACGCGACCAAGGGCGGTGATGTGGTATTGCGCAGCGGCGACAGTAGGACGGCCAAGAGCACCGATGGCAGCGCTGCCGGTGTTGGCGGACGACTGGTGCTGCTCGGTGGCTCGGGCTCGAAGACCGGCGGCGATGTGGAGATCCGTGGCGGCGTGGATTCCGCAGACGTGGGCGGTGGTGTTGATATCACGAGCGGATCCGGCTTGAATGCGGCGAGCGGCTCCGTGTCTGTGGGTAGCGCGGGCTCCGGCTCGGGTAAGACGAGCGGGTCTGTGACGTTGTCGAGTGGCGCGTCGTCGGGCGGGAGCTCGGGCTCGTTGTCGTTGCTGACATCGCAAGCATCCGGCGGAGCGAGTGGCTCAATCGTGGTGCGCGTGGGCTCAGGAGACGCTGACGTCGGAGGCAGCATGACGATTGGCGGCGGCGCGAGTAGCAAAGCGACTGTCGGTACCGGAGGTCTTGTGTACGTGGAGGGCGGAAGTGGCACTGCTACGGGTGGCAGCGTGGAGATCAAGGCGGGGTCTGGCACGTCTGTCGTTGGCGGCGCGGTGTTGATCTCCAGTGGGTCTGGTAGTAGCGCGACGAGCGGGCAGGCGTCGATGTCGAGCGCGGCGTCAAAGGCGAGCACAAGCGGTGCTGTGCAACTGGCGTCTGGTGCGGCGGGTGCCGGCGACTCCGGGTCGGTGTCCATATCGACAGGGGCTTCGACTGGCGGTGCGAGCGGGTCGATCTCGCTGAGTGTGGCGTCTGGCGACTCCGTGAAGGGCGGGTCCGTCAGTGTGGAGGGCGGCGCGAGCAGGGCCAAGTCGACGGACCCGACGACGAACACGGGCACAGGCGGCGACGTTAAGCTGCTTGGTGGTTCTGGCAGTGCGCTAGGCGGCGACTTGAAGTTGGAAGGCGGGTTGGGCGGCACGTCAACGGGTGGTAGTGTCCGCATCAGTAGCGGTAGCGGAGCTGCTGGGACGAGCGGCGACGTGGTGGTGTCCACTGCGGATTCCGGTCCAGCGCAGACGAGTGGTCGCGTATCGGTGACGACGGGGGTGTCGAAGGGTGGGCCGTCTGGTGGCATTCTAGTGCAGACATCGCACGCTAGTGGAGGTCAGGCCGGATCGATAATGGTAGCTGCTGGTAGTGGTGACGCTGGGGTTAGCGGGTCAGTGAGTGTTCAAGGTGGTACCAGCAGTGCTGGCGACGGAGGCGTGATCAGATTGACCGGTGGAGCAGGCACAACAGGAGGGGGCGACGTGGTGCTAGCAGGTGGCTCTGGGTCGAAGAGCGTTGGTGGACGTGTTTCGATCGCAAGCGGCAACGGTAGTGACGCGTGTAGCGGCGACGTGACCATTTCCAGTGCCGATTCTGGCACGAGTCATGTGAGTGGCCGCGTGACGCTGTCATCGGGTGTGGCGAAAGCCGGCAGCTCGGGAACGGTTCTGCTTTCGACTTCAAGTGCGACAGGCGGCGGCGGTGGCTCGGTAGAAGTTCATGTCGGGTCCGGTAATGCTGCGAAAGGTGGCATGATCGAACTTGTTGCTGGCACCTCTGTCAGCGATCAAGGTACTGGCGGAAGTGTAGTTGTGACAGCAGGGGAGGGTAAAGCAGGTGGCAAGATTACCTTAGCTGGAGGAGTTGGCACTTCTTCAGGCGGCGGCAGTGTGTCCATTCAGAGTGGTGCTGGCTCCGGCGTAACGAGCGGAGATGTGCTGATCTCGACTTCCGAGTCGGGCTCGGCGAAGACGAGCGGTCAGATGTCTCTGTCGACTGGTGGTGCTGTGAGGAGTGGGGGTATTGTGCTGTCTACTGGTGTGTCAGTGGGCGGCGACTCTGGGGACATCGCCGTGGTAACCGCGGCCGCGACGGGCGGCGCTGCGGGGAGTATCAACTTGCTGGCAGGCTCAGGTGACGCGACCAAGGGCGGTGATGTGGTATTGCGCAGCGGCGACAGTAGGACGACCAAGAGCACCGATGGCAGCGCTGCCGGTGTTGGCGGACGACTGGTGCTGCTCGGTGGCTCGGGCTCGAAGACCGGCGGCGATGTGGAGATCCGTGGCGGCGTGGATTCCGCAGACGTGGGCGGTGGTGTTGATATCACGAGCGGATCCGGCTTGAATGCGGCGAGCGGCTCCGTGTCTGTGGGTAGCGCGGGCTCCGGCTCGGGTAAGACGAGCGGGTCTGTGACGTTGTCGAGTGGCGCGTCGTCGGGCGGGAGCTCGGGCTCGTTGTCGTTGCTGACATCGCAAGCATCCGGCGGAGCGAGTGGCTCAATCGTGGTGCGCGTGGGCTCAGGAGACGCTGACGTCGGAGGCAGCATGACGATTGGCGGCGGCGCGAGTAGCAAAGCGACTGTCGGTACCGGAGGTCTTGTGTACGTGGAGGGCGGAAGTGGCACTGCTACGGGTGGCAGCGTGGAGATCAAGGCGGGGTCTGGCACGTCTGTCGTTGGCGGTGCGGTGTTGATCTCCAGTGCGTCTGGTAGTAGCGCGACGAGCGGGCAGGCGTCGATGTCGAGCGCGGCGTCAAAGGCGAGCACAAGCGGTGCTGTGCAACTGGCGTCTGGTGCGGCGGGTGCCGGCGACTCCGGGTCAGTGTCCATATCGACAGGGGCTTCGACTGGCGGTGCGAGCGGGTCGATCTCGCTGAGTGTGGCGTCTGGCGACTCCGTGAAGGGCGGGTCCGTCAGTGTGGAGGGCGGCGCGAGCAGGGCCAAGTCGACGGACCCGACGACGAACACGGGCACAGGCGGCGACGTTAAGCTGCTTGGTGGTTCTGGCAGTGCGCTAGGCGGCGACTTGAAGTTGGAAGGCGGGTTGGGCGGCACGTCAACGGGTGGTAGTGTCCGCATCAGTAGCGGTAGCGGAGCTGCTGGGACGAGCGGCGACGTGGTGGTGTCCACAGCGGATTCCGGTCCAGCGCAGACGAGTGGTCGCGTATCGGTGACGACGGGGGTCGAAGCGTCTGGTGGCGGCAGACTCGGGTTACGTCGATAATGGTGACAACGCTCGGGTCGATGCATCACCGAGTGGGCAAGGCGGATGATATCGCCCAGCGCGTAGGGTCTGGAAGGCAATCGCAAGCAACGGTAGTGGCGTGTAGCGGCGACGTGGTGCCGATTCTGGCACGCATGGCCGCGTCGCTGGCATCGGGCGAAAGGGCAGCTCGGGAACGGTGGACAAGTGCGACAGGCGTTCAGGAGGCGGTGCTTGGCAAGACTTGGCTGGTGCAGCGATGGAGGCTGTAGTACAGGGGAGGGTCAGGTGTCCTTAGTGGAGTGGCGGCGGCGGCAGTGTGTCCATTCAGAGTGGCGCTGGCTCCGGCGTAACGAGCGGAGATGTGCTGATCTCGACTTCCGAGTCGGGCTCGGCGAAGACGAGCGGTCAGATGTCTCTGTCGACTGGTGGTGCTGTGAGGAGCGGGGTATTGTGCTGTCTACTGGTGTGTCAGTGGGCGGCGACTCTGGGGACATCGCCGTGGTAACCGCGGCCGCGACGGGCGGCGCTGCGGGGAGTATCAACTTGCTGGCAGGCTCAGGTGACGCGACCAAGGGCGGTGATGTGGTATTGCGCAGCGGCGACAGTAGGACGACCAAGAGCACCGATGGCAGCGCTGCCGGTGTTGGCGGACGACTGGTGCTGCTTGGTGGCTCGGGCTCGAAGACCGGCGGCGATGTGGAGATCCGTGGCGGCGTGGATTCCGCAGACGTGGGCGGTGGTGTTGATATCACGAGCGGATCCGGCTTGAATGCGGCGAGCGGCTCCGTGTCTGTGGGTAGCGCGGGCTCCGGCTCGGGTAAGACGAGCGGGTCTGTGACGTTGTCGAGTGGCGCGTCGTCGGGCGGGAGCTCGGGCTCGTTGTCGTTGCTGACATCGCAAGCATCCGGCGGAGCGAGTGGCTCAATCGTGGTGCGCGTGGGCTCAGGAGACGCTGACGTCGGAGGCAGCATGACGATTGGCGGCGGCGCGAGTAGCAAAGCGACTGTCGGTACCGGAGGTCTTGTGTACGTGGAGGGCGGAAGTGGCACTGCTACGGGTGGCAGCGTGGAGATCAAGGCGGGGTCTGGCACGTCTGTCGTTGGCGGTGCGGTTTTGATCTCCAGTGCGTCTGGTAGTAGCGCGACGAGCGGGCAGGCGTCGATGTCGAGCGCGGCGTCAAAGGCGAGCACAAGCGGTGCTGTGCAACTGGCGTCTGGTGCGGCGGGTGCCGGCGACTCCGGGTCAGTGTCCATATCGACAGGGGCTTCGACTGGCGGTGCGAGCGGGTCGATCTCGCTGAGTGTGGCGTCTGGCGACTCCGTGAAGGGCGGGTCCGTCAGTGTGGAGGGCGGCGCGAGCAGGGCCAAGTCGACGGACCCGACGACGAACACGGGCACGGGCGGCGACGTTAAGCTGCTTGGTGGTTCTGGCAGTGCGCTAGGCGGCGACTTGAAGTTGGAAGGCGGGTTGGGCGGCACGTCAACGGGTGGTAGTGTCCGCATCAGTAGCGGTAGCGGAGCTGCTGGGACGAGCGGCGACGTGGTGGTGTCCACAGCGGATTCCGGTCCAGCGCAGACGAGTGGTCGCGTATCGGTGACGACGGGGGTGTCGAAGGGTGGGCCGTCTGGTGGCATTCTAGTGCAGACATCGCACGCTAGTGGAGGTCAGGCCGGATCGATAATGGTAGCTGCTGGTAGTGGTGACGCTGGGGTTAGCGGGTCAGTGAGTGTTCAAGGTGGTACCAGCAGTGCTGGCGACGGAGGCGTGATCAGATTGACCGGTGGAGCAGGCACAACAGGAGGGGGCGACGTGGTGCTAGCAGGTGGCTCTGGGTCGAAGAGCGTTGGTGGACGTGTTTCGATCGCAAGCGGCAACGGTAGTGACGCGTGTAGCGGCGACGTGGCCATTTCCAGTGCCGATTCTGGCACGAGTCATGTGAGTGGCCGCGTGACGCTGGCATCGGGTGTGGCGAAAGCCGGCAGCTCGGGAACGGTTCTGCTTTCGACTTCAAGTGCGACAGGCGGCGGCGGTGGCTCGGTAGAAGTTCATGTCGGGTCCGGTAATGCTGCGAAAGGTGGCATGATCGAACTTGTTGCTGGCACCTCTGTCAGCGATCAAGGTACTGGCGGAAGTGTAGTTGTGACAGCAGGGGAGGGTAAAGCAGGTGGCAAGATTACCTTAGCTGGAGGAGTTGGCACTTCTTCAGGCGGCGGCAGTGTGTCCATTCAGAGTGGTGCTGGCTCCGGCGTAACGAGCGGAGATGTGCTGATCTCGACTTCCGAGTCGGGCTTGGCGAAGACGAGCGGTCAGATGTCTCTGTCGACTGGTGGTGCTGTGAGGAGTGGGGGTATTGTGCTGTCTACTGGTGTGTCAGTGGGCGGCGACTCTGGGGACATCGCCGTGGTAACCGCGGCCGCGACGGGCGGCGCTGCGGGGAGTATCAACTTGCTGGCAGGCTCAGGTGACGCGACCAAGGGCGGTGATGTGGTATTGCGCAGCGGCGACAGTAGGACGACCAAGAGCACCGATGGCAGCGCTGCCGGTGTTGGCGGACGACTGGTGCTGCTTGGTGGCTCGGGCTCGAAGACCGGCGGCGATGTGGAGATCCGTGGCGGCGTGGATTCCGCAGACGTGGGCGGTGGTGTTGATATCACGAGCGGATCCGGCTTGAATGCGGCGAGCGGCTCCGTGTCTGTGGGTAGCGCGGGCTCCGGCTCGGGTAAGACGAGCGGGTCTGTGACGTTGTCGAGTGGCGCGTCGTCGGGCGGGAGCTCGGGCTCGTTGTCGTTGCTGACATCGCAAGCATCCGGCGGAGCGAGTGGCTCAATCGTGGTGCGCGTGGGCTCAGGAGACGCTGACGTCGGAGGCAGCATGACGATTGGCGGCGGCGCGAGTAGCAAAGCGACTGTCGGTACCGGAGGTCTTGTGTACGTGGAGGGCGGAAGTGGCACTGCTACGGGTGGCAGCGTGGAGATCAAGGCGGGGTCTGGCACGTCTGTCGTTGGCGGCGCAGTGTTGATCTCCAGTGGGTCTGGTAGTAGCGCGACGAGCGGGAAGGCGTCGATGTCGAGCGCGGCGTCAAAGGCGAGCACAAGCGGTGCTGTGCAACTGGCGTCTGGTGCGGCGGGTGCCGGCGACTCCGGGTCAGTGTCCATATCGACAGGGGCTTCGACTGGCGGTGCGAGCGGGTCGATCTCGCTGAGTGTGGCGTCTGGCGACTCCGTGAAGGGCGGGTCCGTCAGTGTGGAGGGCGGCGCGAGCAGGGCCAAGTCGACGGACCCGACGACGAACACGGGCACAGGCGGCGACGTTAAGCTGCTTGGTGGTTCTGGCAGTGCGCTAGGCGGCGACTTGAAGTTGGAAGGCGGGTTGGGCGGCACGTCAACGGGTGGTAGTGTCCGCATCAGTAGCGGCAGCGGAGCTGCTGGGACGAGCGGCGACGTGGTGGTGTCCACAGCGGATTCCGGTCCAGCGCAGACGAGTGGCCGCGTATCGGTGACGACGGGGGCGGCGAAGGGCGGAGACTCGGGTTACGTTGCGGTGACAACATCCGATGCATCACCGAGTGGGCAAGGCGGTGATATCGCCCTGCGCGTAGGGTCTGGAGGCAAGAACATTGGCGGCGCCATCACGCTTGCAGCTGGCACGTCCACAGGGCCGTCGGGGATCGGTGGCAAGGTGCACCTTTCAGGAGGCGTGAGTAAGACTGGTGGTGCCGTGGAGCTTATAGGAGGCACCGGGAGCTCTGTAGTGGGTGGCGCCGTGTCCATTCAGAGTGGCGCTGGCTCCGGCGTAACGAGCGGAGCTGTGCTGATCTCGACTTCCGAGTCGGGCTCGGCGAAGACGAGCGGTCAGATGTCTCTGTCGACTGGTGGTGCTGTGAGGAGCGGGGCATTGTGCTGTCTACTGGTGTGTCAGTGGGCGGCGACTCTGGGGACATCGCCGTGGTAACCGCGGCCGCGACGGGCGGCGCTGCGGGGAGTATCAACTTGCTGGCAGGCTCAGGTGACGCGACCAAGGGCGGTGATGTGGTATTGCGCAGCGGCGACAGTAGGACGACCAAGAGCACCGATGGCAGCGCTGCCGGTGTTGGCGGACGACTGGTGCTGCTCGGTGGCTCGGGCTCGAAGACCGGCGGCGATGTGGAGATCCGTGGCGGCGTGGATTCCGCAGACGTGGGCGGTGGTGTTGATATCACGAGCGGATCCGGCTTGAATGCGGCGAGCGGCTCCGTGTCTGTGGGTAGCGCGGGCTCCGGCTCGGGTAAGACGAGCGGGTCTGTGACGTTGTCGAGTGGCGCGTCGTCGGGCGGGAGCTCGGGCTCGTTGTCGTTGCTGACATCGCAAGCATCCGGCGGAGCGAGTGGCTCAATCGTGGTGCGCGTGGGCTCAGGAGACGCTGACGTCGGAGGCAGCATGACGATTGGCGGCGGCGCGAGTAGCAAAGCGACTGTCGGTACCGGAGGTCTTGTGTACGTGGAGGGCGGAAGTGGCACTGCTACGGGTGGCAGCGTGGAGATCAAGGCGGGGTCTGGTACGTCGGTCGTTGGCGGCGCGGTGTTGATCTCCAGTGGGTCTGGTAGTAGCGCGACAAGCGGGCAGGCGTCGATGTCGAGCGCGGCGTCAAAGGCGAGCACAAGTGGTGCTGTGCAACTGGCGTCTGGTGCGGCGGGTGCCGGCGACTCCGGGTCAGTGTCCATATCGACAGGGGCTTCGACTGGCGGTGCGAGCGGGTCGATCTCGCTGAGTGTGGCGTCTGGCGACTCCGTGAAGGGCGGGTCCGTCAGTGTGGAGGGCGGCGCGAGCAGGGCCAAGTCGACGGACCCGACGACGAACACGGGCACAGGCGGCGACGTTAAGCTGCTTGGTGGTTCTGGCAGTGCGCTAGGCGGCGACTTGAAGTTGGAAGGCGGGTTGGGCGGCACGGCGACGGGTGGTAGTGTCCGCATCAGTAGCGGCAGCGGAGCCGCTGGGACGAGCGGCGACGTGGTGGTGTCCACAGCGGATTCCGGTCCAGCGCATACGAGTGGTCGCGTATCGGTGACGACGGGGGTGTCGAAGGGTGGGCCGTCTGGTGGCATTCTAGTGCAGACATCGCACGCTAGTGGAGGTCAGGCCGGATCGATAATGGTAGCTGCTGGTAGTGGTGACGCTGGGGTTAGCGGGTCAGTGAGTGTTCAAGGTGGTACCAGCAGTGCTGGCGACGGAGGCGTGATCAGATTGACCGGTGGAGCAGGCACAACAGGAGGGGGCGACGTGGTGCTAGCAGGTGGCTCTGGGTCGAAGAGCGTTGGTGGACGTGTTTCGATCGCAAGCGGCAACGGTAGTGACGCGTGTAGCGGCGACGTGGCCATTTCCAGTGCCGATTCTGGCACGAGTCATGTGAGTGGCCGCGTGACGCTGGCATCGGGTGTGGCGAAAGCCGGCAGCTCGGGAACGGTTCTGCTTTCGACTTCAAGTGCGACAGGCGGCGGCGGTGGCTCGGTAGAAGTTCATGTCGGGTCCGGTAATGCTGCGAAAGGTGGCATGATCGAACTTGTTGCTGGCACCTCTGTCAGCGATCAAGGTACTGGCGGAAGTGTAGTTGTGACAGCAGGGGAGGGTAAAGCAGGTGGCAAGATTACCTTAGCTGGAGGAGTTGGCACTTCTTCAGGCGGCGGCAGTGTGTCCATTCAGAGTGGTGCTGGCTCCGGCGTAACGAGCGGAGATGTGCTGATCTCGACTTCCGAGTCGGGCTTGGCGAAGACGAGCGGTCAGATGTCTCTGTCGACTGGTGGTGCTGTGAGGAGTGGGGGTATTGTGCTGTCTACTGGTGTGTCAGTGGGCGGCGACTCTGGGGACATCGCCGTGGTAACCGCGGCCGCGACGGGCGGCGCTGCGGGGAGTATCAACTTGCTGGCAGGCTCAGGTGACGCGACCAAGGGCGGTGATGTGGTATTGCGCAGCGGCGACAGTAGGACGACCAAGAGCACCGATGGCAGCGCTGCCGGTGTTGGCGGACGACTGATGCTGCTTGGTGGCTCGGGCTCGAAGACCGGCGGCGATGTGGAGATCCGTGGCGGCGTGGATTCCGCAGACGTGGGCGGTGGTGTTGATATCACGAGCGGATCCGGCTTGAATGCGGCGAGCGGCTCCGTGTCTGTGGGTAGCGCGGGCTCCGGCTCGGGTAAGATGAGCGGGTCTGTGACGTTGTCGAGTGGCGCGTCGTCGGGCGGGAGCTCGGGCTCGTTGTCGTTGCTGACATCGCAAGCATCCGGCGGAGCGAGTGGCTCAATCGTGGTGCGCGTGGGCTCAGGAGACGCTGACGTCGGAGGCAGCATGACGATTGGCGGCGGCGCGAGTAGCAAAGCGACTGTCGGTACCGGAGGTCTTGTGTACGTGGAGGGCGGAAGTGGCACTGCTACGGGTGGCAGCGTGGAGATCAAGGCGGGGTCTGGCACGTCTGTCGTTGGCGGCGCAGTGTTGATCTCCAGTGCGTCTGGTAGTAGCGCGACGAGCGGGCAGGCGTCGATGTCGAGCGCGGCGTCAAAGGCGAGCACAAGCGGTGCTGTGCAACTGGCGTCTGGTGCGGCGGGTGCCGGTGACTCCGGGTCGGTGTCCATATCGACAGGGGCTTCGACTGGCGGTGCGAGCGGGTCGATCTCGCTGAGTGTGGCGTCTGGCGACTCCGTGAAGGGCGGGTCCGTCAGTGTGGAGGGCGGCACGAGCAGGGCCAAGTCGACGGACCCGACGACGAACACGGGCACGGGCGGCGACGTTAAGCTGCTTGGTGGTTCTGGCAGTGCGCTAGGCGGCGACTTGAAGTTGGAAGGCGGGTTGGGCGGCACGTCAACGGGTGGTAGTGTCCGCATCAGTAGCGGTAGCGGAGCTGCTGGGACGAGCGGCGACGTGGTGGTGTCCACTGCGGATTCCGGTCCAGCGCAGACGAGTGGTCGCGTATCGGTGACGACGGGGGTGTCGAAGGGTGGGCCGTCTGGTGGCATTCTAGTGCAGACATCGCACGCTAGTGGAGGTCAGGCCGGATCGATAATGGTAGCTGCTGGTAGTGGTGACGCTGGGGTTAGCGGGTCAGTGAGTGTTCAAGGTGGTACCAGCAGTGCTGGCGACGGAGGCGTGATCAGATTGACCGGTGGAGCAGGCACAACAGGAGGGGGCGACGTGGTGCTAGCAGGTGGCTCTGGGTCGAAGAGCGTTGGTGGACGTGTTTCAATCGCAAGCGGCAACGGTAGTGACGCGTGTAGCGGCGACGTGACCATTTCCAGTGCCGATTCTGGCACGAGTCATGTGAGTGGCCGCGTGACGCTGTCATCGGGTGTGGCGAAAGCCGGCAGCTCGGGAACGGTTCTGCTTTCGACTTCAAGTGCGACAGGCGGCGGCGGTGGCTCGGTAGAAGTTCATGTCGGGTCCGGTAATGCTGCGAAAGGTGGCATGATCGAACTTGTTGCTGGCACCTCTGTCAGCGATCAAGGTACTGGCGGAAGTGTAGTTGTGACAGCAGGGGAGGGTAAAACAGGTGGCAAGATTACCTTAGCTGGAGGAGTTGGCACTTCTTCAGGCGGCGGCAGTGTGTCCATTCAGAGTGGTGCTGGCTCCGGCGTAACGAGCGGAGATGTGCTGATCTCGACTTCCGAGTCGGGCTCGGCGAAGACGAGCGGTCAGATGTCTCTGTCGACTGGTGGTGCTGTGAAGAGCGGGGGTATTGTGCTGTCCACTGGTGTGTCAGTGGGCGGCGACTCTGGGGACATCGCCGTGGTAACCGCGGCCGCGACGGGCGGCGCTGCGGGAGTATCAACTTGCTGGCAGGCTCAGGTGACGCGACCAAGGGCGGTGATGTGGTATTGCGCAGCGGCGACAGTAGGACGACCAAGAGCACCGATGGCAGCGCTGCCGGTGTTGGCGGACGACTGGTGCTGCTCGGTGGCTCGGGCTCGAAGACCGGCGGCGATGTGGAGATCCGTGGCGGCGTGGATTCCGCAGACGTGGGCGGTGGTGTTGATATCACGAGCGGATCCGGCTTGAATGCGGCGAGCGGCTCCGTGTCTGTGGGTAGCGCGGGCTCCGGCTCGGGTAAGACGAGCGGGTCTGTGACGTTGTCGAGTGGCGCGTCGTCGGGCGGGAGCTCGGGCTCGTTGTCGGTGCTGACATCGCAAGCATCCGGCGGAGCGAGTGGCTCAATCGTGGTGCGCGTGGGCTCAGGAGACGCTGACGTCGGAGGCAGCATGACGATTGGCGGCGGCGCGAGTAGCAAAGCGACTGTCGGTACCGGAGGTCTTGTGTACGTGGAGGGCGGAAGTGGCACTGCTACGGGTGGCAGCGTGGAGATCAAGGCGGGGTCTGGCACGTCTGTCGTTGGCGGTGCGGTTTTGATCTCCAGTGGCTCTGGTAGCAGCGCGACGAGCGGGCAGGCGTCGATTTCGAGCGCGGGGTCAAAGGCGAGCACAAGCGGTGCTGTGCAACTGGCGTCTGGTGCGGCGGGTGCCGGCGACTCCGGGTCGGTGTCCATATCGACAGGGGCTTCGACTGGCGGTGCGAGCGGGTCGATCTCGCTGAGTGTGGCGTCTGGCGACTCCGTGAAGGGCGGGTCCGTCAGTGTGGAGGGCGGCACGAGCAGGGCCAAGTCGACGGACCCGACGACGAACACGGGCACAGGCGGCGACGTTAAGCTGCTTGGTGGTTCTGGCAGTGCGCTAGGCGGCGACTTGAAGTTGGAAGGCGGGTTGGGCGGCACGTCAACGGGTGGTAGTGTCCGCATCAGTAGCGGCAGCGGAGCTGCTGGGACGAGCGGCGACGTGGTGGTGTCCACAGCGGATTCCGGTCCAGCGCAGACGAGTGGTCGCGTATCGGTGACGACGGGGGCGGCGAAGGGCGGAGACTCGGGTTACGTTACGGTGACAACATCCGATGCATCACCGAGTGGGCAAGGCGGTGACATCGCTCTGCGCGTAGGGTCTGGAGGTGAGAACATTGGTGGCGCCATCTCGCTTACAGCTGGCACGTCCGCAGGGCCGTCGGGGATAGGTGGCAAGGTGCACATTTCAGGAGGCGTGAGTAAGACTGGTGGTGCCGTGGAGCTTATAGGAGGCACCGGGAGCTCAGTAGTGGGTGGTGCCGTGTCCATTCAGAGTGGAGCTGGCTCCGGCACAACGAGCGGAGATGTGCTGATCTCGACTTCCGAGTCGGGCTCGGCGAAGACGAGCGGTCGGATGTCGTTGTCGACTGGTGGTGCATTTGCTACTGGTTCTATTTCGTTGTCTACTGGAGTGTCTTCGGGCGGTGCTTCTGGGGACATTGACATTTCTTCCGGTAGTTCGAAGTCAGCGAAAAGTGGGTCTGTGATGATTGTAGGTGGCCTGAACAGCCTTGAGACTGGCACTGGTGGAATAGTTTCCCTGGCCGGTGGCGAAGGTCCTGCTCGTGGTGGGGATGCTTTTATGAAAGGTGGTGCTAGTAAAAGTGGGCCTGGTGGAAAAATAGCATTAGCCGGTGGAAGCAGCTCTGCAGGTGTGAGTGGATCTGTTACTATTACAGTAGCAGATGCAGTGGACGATTTTGCTAGTGGATCGGTTACGGTGTCAAGTGGAGCATCAAAAAATGTCCAAAGTGGTCATGTCAGTATTCTTACTGCTTCATCATTTGCTGGAACAAGTGGATCGATTGATCTCCGTGTTGGCGCAAGTGGCACCGATAAAGCGAGCGGGTCACTACTTGCAACAGCAGGCGCAAACGATTTGACAGGACCGGGAGGTGACATGATCTTGAAAGGAGGCAATGCGACTCGGGTTGGTGGGAATGTTAAGGTTGCTGGAGGGTACTCTATTCAAACCTCGGGTGGATCCATCGATATTGCCAGCGGTGGCAGCTTGGCAAAAATGAGTGGAAGCATTGCCTTGTCTACTCCAGCTTCTGGACTTGCGGATAGTGGTTCACTGACAATTTCGACGGGTGTTGCGAACAAAGGCAACTCAGGAGCTATCACGCTGAAGACTTCCAGTGCAACTGGAGGCCATGGAGGTCATATTGATCTTAGCTCCGGGAGCGGAGACGCGATTGATGGAGGCGCTATCAAAATCCATGCTGGAGATTCCACCCCAGATGATGGAGTTGGAGGCACCCTCGATTTTCAAGGGGTTATGGTAAGAAATCTGGTGGCGACGTGACCATTACTGGGGCACTGCCGACGATGCAGCTGGCGGAAACGTGAAAATCGCAAGCGGAAGTGGTTCCGTGGCAAACAGTGGAGACATCGTCGTAGCGACAGGAGCGTCTGGCTTAAGCAAAATTAGCGGGTCGTTAACTATGTCGTCCGGTGTCTCCAGCGGGGATTCTTCTGGCGGAGTGTATATTTCAACAGCAGATGCCAGAAACGGACAGAGTGGGGACGTTATTATCTCTTCAGGAACCGGTGGTGTCGCCGATAGTGGACAAATTCAACTTTTGGCGGAAACAGTATGAATGTCGATGGCAGCATGGGAGGTCGAGTTCTTGTGCAGGGTGGTAGTGGAACAAGTGACGGCGGTCACGTAGAGGTGGCTGCAGGAACGGGAAAAGCGAACATCGGTGGAAATGTCAGACTGAAAAGTGCGTCCGGAAGCGGAGCGTCGAGTGGTTATGTGCTAGTCGCAAGTGCTGATGCTGGCGTCGGTCGTGATAGCGGTCCATTAGGTTTTGTGACTGGTACTACCAATGGTGGCAACTCCGGGAAAATTTCCTTTGAAACTGGAAGTGCTCGCGATGGAATTGCTGGCTCAGTATCATTTGAGGTGGGTGTGTCCCACGACACTGAAGCAGGAGAAGTCAATATTGTGGCCGGTGAGAACGCGGCTGTTGGTGGCAGAGGAGGCGAATTGTTTCTGAGTGGGGGCCAGGAGATGGCGCCGGGGTGGATTGACACTCACTGCAGGAAGCGGCAGCTCTAAAGCTGGTGGAGGAGTAGATATTTCCAGTGGTGCTAGTAGCAGTGGATCTACTGGATCTGTTTCCATTACAAGTGCGAATACGAAATCAGCGATGGCAAGTGGCTCCATCACACTTTCAACGGGAAGTTCTGTAGGCGGGGATACAGGAAGTATATCTCTTCGTACGTCTGATACCAAAGGCGGAGTTTCTGGTGCAGTAACTGTCAGCTTAGGAGCTGCTGATACCACCACGGGTGGAACTTTAACCTTGAGCGCCGGCCCAAGCACAAACGAAGGCACCATTGACGAAAACAGCGATCCCATCCCAGATTCGGGTGGGACCGGCGGAAGTGTTGTTCTAGAAGGAGGGTCAGGTCCATTCTCTGGTGGAGAAGTTTCAGTTACTGGTGGATCGACTGATAAGGGTGTCGGCGGAACAGTGCGCATCTCTAGCGGTTCTAGCGAACAAGCTTCGAGTGGTAATGTAGTCATTTCAACCTCGTCTGCTGGCCCTGATCACCCAAGCGGAACAATCGCCGTGTACACTGGAACTACGGTTGGCGACAACAGCGGCGATATTTGGCTGCAAACTACTAATGCTACTAGTGGCAAGGCAGGATCGATTTATTTGAGTATCGGGAAGGGTGATATTGCTAGTGCAGGTTCGATCGAGCTAACCAGTGGCGACAGCGCAGGCGCAGGCGGCTCCATTTCAGTTACTGGAGGGCATGGCAAGCTGTCAGGTGGCGATGTCGGTGTCATAGGCGGTGTCGGAGATGGTACAGTCGGTGGAAGCGTGAGTCTGACGAGTGGATCATCTAAGACAAGTGGCTCGCTGACACTTTCTTCAGGGAAAGCAACTGCTGGCAAGTCAGGCGACTTGACCATCGCGACATCCAGTGCCACAGGAGGAAACGGTGGTTCAACGACGCTCTCTGTGGGCTCCACGAACAGCGGCGATGCTGGCATACTAACTTTGCAAGGTGGCGATAACACAGCAAATGCTAGTCTGGGTGGTGCAATTTTGATTAAGGGTGGAAACGGGAAGGCCACGGGTGGCAATGTTGCCGTTATTGCTGGCTCTGGAACTTCCACAAAAGGAGGGAGTGTGATACTGAGTAGTGGATCCGGCAGTGGTGCTCTCAGTGGGGACGTGGTTATTACTAGTGGTGACTCTGGAACAGCAAAAGGAGCGGTTCTATAACGCTATCTTCCGGACTTTCTCAAGGCGGTGCCTCGGGCAACGTGAAATTGACAACTTCCACAGCCGTTGGTGGCCCAAGTGGATCCATCACTCTTTCAGTTGGCTCCGGTAGCGATATTACTGGCGGAAACGTCGAGATTAGTGCTGGTGCTGCGACTGGTAATGCAAGCACTGGTGGAAAGGTACAGGTAACTGGTGGCATTGGAAAAACTGGTGGTGATATTCTACTGAATGCCGGGGACGGGACTGCGACGGCTGGTGGTCGCATCGAGCTTGTGAGCGGAGCAGGCACTGCGCTCCCCAGCGGAAATGTCCTGATAAAAGCGCAGATCCCGCGTCTTCCAAAAGTGGCTCGATTGAGCTATGTACGGGCGAGACAACTGCGGGTGGATCTGGCTCGGTGCATATCAAAACGAGCGAAGCCGTTGGTGGGGCCGCAGGATCTGTGACACTGTCAGTTGGGTCTGGTAATGTGGGAACAGCGGGCGAGATTACATTAAGCGCTGGAAGTAGTACCCACAATGAAGGCGTTGGTGGTCGAACTCTACTCACGGGAGGTATTGGGACAACAGTTGGAGGAAACTTGAGCTTGTTGGTGGAGTTGGTACCAAAACGAAAGGCGGAGATGTTCTGATTTCAAGTGGCGGAGGTGGCTCTGGCACTACCAGTGGTGATGTGTTCATTAATAGTGGCAGTGTAAAAGGCACTGGGCAAATAAGCGGCTCCGTGTCTTTATTATCCGGTACGGCTGAAAAGGGCAGCTCTGGCCAACTGATGATTGGCACTGCTGCTGCGACTGGTGGAAGCGGTGGCGCACTGTTGCTGAGTGTTGGGTCTGGCGACAAGTCCGACGGAGGTTCACTAAGCATAGACGGAGGACATACATCAGACCCGGTCGGTTCAGGCGGTGCTGTGGCTGTTGTTGGGGGTAGCGGGGGCACCGTCGGGGGCGACGTGAAGCTTACTGGTGGTGCGGGTGGGACTGCTGTCGGTGGTAGTGTTAAAATTTTAAGCGGTGCATCTATGGGTGCTGATAGTACTGGTCCATCAGGAGAGGTTCACATTTTATCCGGCCCCTCAACCGGTGGGAGCGCTGGAAATATTCTTGTTCAAGTAGGCGATGGGAAGGCTGCAGCCGGTGGCGAACTGAAGCTCGTCAGTGGAGGCAGTACTGACGTGGGCGGGAAGATGACCATTCTTGGTGGTTTGGGCGCTAAGACCGGAGGAGCAGTAAGCATCAGCGGCGGCGTGGGCACCGGCACAGTCGGAGGTGGCATTGATATTGTGAGTGGAGGGAGTGCAACTGGCGGAAGTGGACATGTGCTCATTGCTAGCGACACTTCAGCGAAAGCAAGTGGCTCTGGCACGGTAACTTTGTCATCAGGTGCAGCCGAGGGTGCTGATAGTACTGGTCCATCAGGAGAGGTTCACATTTTATCCGGCCCCTCAACCGGTGGGAGCGCTGGGAATATTCTTGTTCAAGTAGGCGATGGGAAGGCTGCAGCCGGTGGCGAACTGAAGCTCGTCAGTGGAGGCAGTACTGACGTGGGCGGGAAGATGACCATTCTTGGTGGTTTGGGCGCTAAGACCGGAGGAGCAGTAAGCATCAGCGGCGGCGTGGGCACCGGCACAGTCG
This sequence comes from Phytophthora syringae, assembly GCA_012656105.1. Taxonomy (NCBI): domain Eukaryota; phylum Oomycota; class Peronosporomycetes; order Peronosporales; family Peronosporaceae; genus Phytophthora; species Phytophthora syringae. The sequence continues at coordinate 565,108 of JAAKBD010000006.1, forward strand.
GAGGTGGCATTGATATTGTGAGTGGAGGGAGTGCAACTGGCGGAAGTGGACATGTGCTCATTGCTAGCGACACTTCAGCGAAAGCAAGTGGCTCTGGCACGGTAACTTTGTCATCAGGTGCAGCCGAGGGTGCTGATAGTACTGGTCCATCAGGAGAGGTTCACATTTTATCCGGCCCCTCAACCGGTGGGAGCGCTGGGAATATTCTTGTTCAAGTAGGCGATGGGAAGGCTGCAGCCGGTGGCGAACTGAAGCTCGTCAGTGGAGGCAGTACTGACGTGGGCGGGAAGATGACCATTCTTGGTGGTTTGGGCGCTAAGACCGGAGGAGCAGTAAGCATCAGCGGCGGCGTGGGCACCGGCACAGTCGGAGGTGGCATTGATATTGTGAGTGGAGGGAGTGCAACTGGCGGAAGTGGAAATGTTCTTATTGCCAGCAAAACTTCAGCGGCAACAAGTGGCTCTGTCACTGTATCGTCGGGTACCCCGACGGGAGGAGGAAACTCCGGGAATATTAACATTAAAACCTCAAGTTCTACAACTGGATCAGCTGGCACGATTGCAATAGCCTCAGGGTCTAGTGGCGGTGCTGGGTCAGGGGTCTCTATAACTTCTGGCGCTAGCACTGGGGGACTGGAGGTTTGTTAGAGCTCAATGGTGGTTCGGGAAAGCTTGGTGGTGGTGTGTCAATCACAGCAGGGGATGCAACTGCAACTGGCACTCGTGGAGGAGATCTCAGCATCCTGAGCGGAAGTGGAACTGTTGCTTCAGTGGCAATGTTAAGATATCAACCGCAGACTCGGGTGCCGGGAAAGTCACCGGTGACATTACGCTTTCTACTGGCGGCTCTCTTGGAGGTAACTCTGGAGCCATTTCACTCTTGACTTCGACCGCTGTTAGTGGAAGTGCTGGTACGATAAGCCTTTCTGTAGGAAGCGGGAACGCGGAAGAAGGTGGAGATATCACTTTAAAGGCAGGAATAAGCTCTCACTTGACAGGCAGGGGTGGCGATGTGAGTATAATGGGAGGCAGTGGGAAAACAGGAGGTGACGTAGATATTATAGGTGGTGCTGGTAGCGCCGACACCACTACTGGTGGCGCAGTCCGGATCACGAGTGGTACTAACACCGCTGGAAACAGTGCGTCCGTCGTGGTAAAGTCTGGTATTACCAAAGTAAATTTCGACACCGGGAAGCTCGATTTTGGAAGTAGCGATAGCACCGGCACGGGTAACAGCGGCAGCGTGACTTTCTCTACTGGTAAGGCTCCTGGTGGTACATCTGGCAACTTCGAGGTTACCGTTGGGGATTCTGGGAAAGTGGGAGGCACAGGCGGTGGAATAAAGCTGACAGCAGGAGCGAATACCATGGCAAATGGGGCTCCATCATTGTGACACCCGGTGCAGGATCAAGTGACACCACCCATGGTGAATTCCGCGTCGAGTATCCGAGTGGCACAGCCATTCTTTCGGTGGCAAAAAGGCATTCACGGTGGCTAATGTCCTCCACATGCATTTGGCCTCTACGACGGGCATCGACCTACGTGCGGAGGGGACAATGACCCTGACCGGTAAAGCAGTCAATATTGATGCCGACGATACAATGACCCTGACCGGCGATGTCGTTAATGTTGCTGGAGGACAACTTACTGTTCAAGATGGCGATTTCTCTATTATGAAAGGCTCTGCTCCGGTGCTGGAGGTAGCAGGAAGTAGTGGCGATGTTTCTTTGCAGGGCACACTTACGCTCAAGCAGGCCGTTGCTTCTATTGAGCACACTGGAACGTCGTTGGCCGTGTCGACGCCAAACTTGCTTCTCCCTGGCGATGCTGTCGATTTTTCAGGAAAAGCGGTCAGCTTCGCATCCACAACCGTCGTTACCTTAGCGAGTTCAAAAGTGGATTTCTCTTCCGATGACGTTGGGTTCTCTGGAGACAAAGTGCAGTTTTCAGGTGGTGCGGTCGACTTCACCTCTGCAACCGCCGTTACCTTAGCGAGCTCGAAAGTGGATTTCACTTCGAATGACGTTGGGTTTTCTGGGGCGAATGTGAAGTTTTTGGGGGAGCTGTCGGTTCCACGCCCTCGACCGGTGTTGTTACCTTCTCTAACTTAAAGGTGGATCTTAACGCAGATACCGTTTTATTGCAAAAAGCAGTAGATTTCACATCCACAAGTGCTGTTAGCTTTGCGAGCTTGAAGGTGGATTTCACTGGAGGCAACGTCAAGTTTTCGGGTGGTGCAGTCGACTTCACGTCCACAACTACTGCAGTTACGTTCTCCAACTTAAAGGTGGATCTCAAAGCAGACACTGTCGCACTATCTGGTTCAGCAGTCGATGTCACTTCGAACGATGTGGATTTTTCGGGCAGTGCTGTCGCCTTCACGTCCACGACCGGTGCTGTTACCTTCTCCAACTTAAAGGTGGATCTCAAAGCAAACACCGTCGCATTATCTGGTTCAGCAGTCGATGTCTCTTCAAATGATGTGGATTTTTCCGGAACAAACGTAAAGTTTTCCGGAACAAACGTAAAGTTTTCGGGTGGTACTGTGGTAAACTTGGGCACTAGTGGTGCGCCAAAATACGGCGACACCTGTACACCGGGTGACTTGTTGTTCGACTCGTCCAACCTGTACATTTGCGCCGGTTCAGCTTGGTACACTGTCAGCATGGCCAGCCTGCCAAATCCAAATCCAACCCCGGCCCCGACGGCATAGTAATCCAGTAGCCGTGGTTGTATTTGAAATACAATTTTCATTTTTATTCCTGCAGCTTCACGACACAAACTATCTCCAAGGGAATTCTGCAACCGACGTCTATTGTCAATGCGGCAGGCCTCCTCGTCGGCAACTGCGGGAATTTCACGGCTAGCTCTGCTGTACATTATCTCTTGCTTCCAGCTTTACGACTTTTAGCATTGATCAAAAACGACGGTCAGTAATTTTACATCCGCAATGCAGATTTAATACAAAACTTACCTTGCGGTTGAAGCGTTTGCGGGTAGCCTTCTTCTCGTTTTTAGCGTCGACCTTTTGCTGCGCCTCGTACGACAACGTCTCGTACTCCTTCTGCTTCTTCTCGTTCAGCTCTGCCTGGCGACGAGCGATCTCCTGTGGATACAGAAACAACACCAGACCAAAAGTATTGTCAGAGCACAAACACACTCTGTAGATTGTGCAGCACATACATCCTCCTTGGCAGAAACCAAAGCATCGGCAGCTTGCTTGATCTTCAAGCGCCTCTTGATCGCGTTGTGCTTCGCCTGAGCATTATCAATACAATCGTCAAAGGCAAGCCGTACACACAACCATGCAGACATCCACTCGTACGTTCGGCGAGAGCTTGATGGTGGCTCCAACAGCATCAATGACGGAGAACACGAGCTGAAGTGCCTTCGTCACATCCAGCTGCTTCGACCCAGCTTGGAGTTTAAAGCGGATCCGCAGAATGTGCTTTTGCGTCTTCGGCATGCCACTGAGGTGAAATGGCAAACAAAAGGGTTAAGTCCGTAGCTTCCTATAATGGTTATTCATGCCGGCGCAAATACTCACATAATCAGCTGCTTGTTCATGTCAGTGATCACGATATACTCAGGAAATCTTCCAGGTCGTTCAGCGCCTGAACAAAAAAGAGATCGCTTAGGCCCGCGCACAAATAGGGTGTCCTCGAGACAAGTCTTACCGCCTGAAGGGAGTGCGTCAGCGCTAGTTTAGGAATCTCCGTGCAGTCCGTAGCAACCCACATGGACTCCGGAACATCCTTCACGGGGACTTGCTTCGCCGTTTCAATCTAGTACCACAAGGCCGTGTAAGTAGTGAAAGAATTGGCACCACCTGCAACGCCCATCCTGGTACAAAATAACCTACCAATTCCGGGAAAACTTTGGACAGCGCATTGAATCCCAACTTCTTGCTAATTCCAAGAATGAACGGGTCCACCTCCTCGCCGTGGAGGCCCACATCAATTGTCTACACGGAGAGCATAGCAGATAAGCATCACGACAACAATTCACGCATCATATTCGCCACAAAAGCCCGCACCAAGTAGTCCGACGTCGGGACCACGAGTCGGTACACGCGAGAGATGAGGTCGTGACGCGACTTGAGCTGCATCGTCACCATCAAATCACAAGCAAACCACGACGCGTCAGCACTTGTCCTCTTCAAAACATCACGAAATCCACCAGCAACCACCTCCAGGTCAGCGACAAAGCGCGTCAAAAAGCGCCGGCCCGTGCAAAAGTACTTGAAGTTGCTGCGGCTCTCCTCAACGAGCCCCATGCCGTTCTCCACGGACGAGCCCGTGTACGAGAACTGCGCGCGCAGCAGCGGCTCCGCTTCCTCGAGCCTGCACCACAAGCAGCATCCACCCATGAGACTCCGTCCAACCTCAGCACCAGCGACTTCTTCCATTGTTCGCACCATTTGTCGGCGATTTTGCGGTTCTGCGCCTTGCCCACGAAGTAGAGCACCACAAAGAGGACCCCGAAGCCCCAGCTGCTGGCTTCGAGGGCGAAATAGTCCGCTGCAATCACAAAAACACACAAAACACACTGAATAATAGCTCATCAAGAGCGCAACAAAGCTGCTACTTACGGTTCTGGAACGGGATGAGCTGCTTGGCCAGTGTAGCCAAGTCCCGCGGGGAGTCGGGCGCGTGGGCGCAGGGGCCGCCGTCTCCTGTGGCTGTGAAGACCCGTCAGAAGTCACTTGGCTGTTGTATGCAAAGAGGTATTTGGTTTGAGGCAGTTGCTACCTCGGCGACGTCGAACTCGTCCGCTTCTTGGGCTGTTGGCGGAATTTGAAAGCGTTAGAGAGCGATTGCATGGGGAGGGAGACGGGGGGTTGACGCACCGTGCACGAAGGCCATGGCCAGCGCCAGCAGCGCCAGGAGTCCCACCTTGCGCCACATTGCAATGAGGGGATGCGCGTCTTTGGAAAAGTGAAGACCGCCACGTAGTCGGGCTCCGCTAACTGAAAAAACCTCGCAGGTTTTTCGGTTTTTCAGTCCCAGTGTGCATGTCGTGAAGAGTTCGCGCTACGCTAGTCCACGGCAACGACTGGCACAGTGTAAGTTAGTATCTGCGATGATCAAGTTGGTCGTTAGTGACCACTGAGCCACGCCACGTGCTGCCAACCGCGCGGTGCAAGCATCGGTACAGGTGATACACGATATGGAATCCATGGGATACCTATACCGTCGAGGGCGCATGAATTTGCATACCGCGCCCTTAAAAATGCATAATTTAGGTACCAGTATCCGTGGTGGACAAGGCGATACTACGCCGCATTCCGATACAGATGCATTTTTAGCGAATCACAACGGCACAAAAATTAATTATATCCAATAAGGGAAGGCCACTTTTCGATCTTCCCATCGATCTTCCAGCATTTGGAAAAGAAGATGCCACGGACGAAGCCTTCGACTCTAAGTTAGAGGCAGCCAGCCATGCGTTCTGTTTCGAGCAGAAATGGGACATCGATGAAGGTGACAATGTCGGCAGTCCCAAGAGTACGTCCAGGTATATTGTCGAAGTGTGGAGCGTGTCTGGCTGGTATGTGCGATTGGAGTCGAAGCAATCGCCGACGGGTAGGAACTGATTGAGGGCTAGAGGAATACAACGACGACTTGGGTCGGACCTCCAAGTTAGCGGCCGCGATAGACACGGATCCATTACAGCTGATGCGCGTTTGTTGGATTGAGAGCTCTGGATCGGCGTGTACGGGGTTCTGCTGAGGCGTTGGCTCGGACCTTCACTTGATCCCGAGCTCGTGGCTAGCTGTCGTTTGTTCTGGAGATTGTGGAGGTACTAAAGGTCTCTGGGGGCGTTTTGTTGCGGAGTTGGAAGCATGACAGCGATAGAGATGACAACTTATTTTGACTGTATTAATAACAGGAAACATATTGAAACAATTGAGTGAATTTGGACGTCGGCCAGCCGTTGTAGTTGCAGTCACGTCTGGTAGAGTGCCGTACCAAGAAGCGGCAAGCGCTTATGATAACGAAAAGACAGTGATCTATCCTCTGACTCAAGAACCCTATACAATATCGGTACTGACTCATTTTATAAGATTAGCTTCGCTTCTCCTGACGCACAGCGTTCAATTTTGCTATTCCTGAAGCCAAATTGGCCTCTGGGGCTCACCAGGAGGACTGCTTTGGAACTACGGCCTCGATTGCAGCCCGTTAGCATAGCATTATCATCTGACGCTGCATTTCTCTTTTCATTGAGGAAAAATCGAGGCGGCTCGAGCACGTTTGGTCGGGTTTCTCAATGAGTTATTCCTTTCTGCAAGCAAGATGCACACTATTCGATAGCTCTTATCACCGGCTTTAAACAGAGCCGATCGCTAAAGCAAATGACGTGCTCAAGCGGAAGAGAAACACCACTGAGTTCGGCCGATTCCCGAATTTGGTGCCCTGGAACCTGATTTAACGGGCTTTTGTACCGGCTATTTATAGTGTATCAACATCTGACGGGCCTGGAGGTCGAAAAGGCGGGGTCTTCGGGCCTCGATATCTCTGCTCCACTTAATGCAAAAATCAAGCAGTGCACTGTGAAACAGAACTAGGCTTCCTCTTTCTTTGATGTATCTCTTTCCTCGAATGGACCAGTCTATCATCGCTTTTTGGTGGACCCAAAATTGTATCGGAATCTGTCCACCACGGATACTACATGTAGTAGTGGCATCATGCTGCAGCGACTTCGAAAAGTATTCCAAGCTCGGGGTCAGCCCCGCTGGGCTACTCCGTTTGATGAACAATGACACATTCCGCGATTCAATTGATTTTTGTGTGAATCTGCAGTGGCACTTTCGCAAACTTTGCGTAACGTTAACTGATGTTTCCACAGGGTTTGTCCAAACCTCTCCATTCTGCGCCACTATCAAGTGTTGAGGCTTCTGTGCCGGAGCCCAGTACAGAAGCTTGTAGCGACCAACGAAGAACTGACGTACACTAGTACAGGTAGTGCAGTACCCATTCAAACGAAAGCATTCACGTAATACATCTACTACCCTCGATTCACTTATTGCACATTTGCGAGCTGTCTTAGTTAGGCGTGTCCATTCCGGCACGGACGCCACCGCGCGCAATGAGGTCGGCGATGTCGTCCTTGTTCGGCAGCTCCGACGAGCGCAGGTCTTGCACAAGGCGCTGCACCTTCTTCTCCTGCTTGAGGTACTGCAGAGCCATGTTGCCCAGGTTGCCCTCCGGCAGCGCCTCCGTGAACTGGAGACCCTCACGGTACACGATCTTGCTGGCCAGGCTCGAGGCCACGATGGAGCGCAGGTAAGCGAGCGGGACGTTCTCGTGCACGCGGTCCATCGCAATCTCGCGGAGCTTGGGCGGCAGGTGCTCTCGATCAGCGTGAAGAGGATCCGCTGGTCCTCCTCGCACACATCGTCGAAGTGAGCCAGGACGGCGTCGTGCACGCGGGTGATCGCGCGACTGATCCGCTCGCTGGCAGGTGGCAGGGCCGACGATGGGTCCTTCTTGTACTCGCGGAACAGCAGCTGAGCCTCCACGCGAGCCAACATGCGGAGCTTGTCAACCACCTCCATGACCAACTCGTCCTTAACAGCAAGGAACTCGTCCGTCTCGAGCAGCATGCTAGACACGATCTCGTAAGACGAGCACACCACACCGCACTTGTTGGCCGAGCTGTCCTTGACGATCACTACGCCGGCATTGTCGAAGAGCAGCTGACGAGCCTCGGGGGTGATGAACAGGTTAGCGCCCTCGACAATCAGGCTCGACGACGGCTTTCCGTCCGCGTCAAGGTAGTCGCGCCAGTTGTTCTCGTTGATGGTGTTGGGACGGCCACCAGCGGGGATGAACAGGTCGCTCTTCACGCGGTTGTGCAGCGTGTTGCGCGCACGGATGCCCTCCTGCGTGGCAATGTCATGCTTGATACCCGTGGACGCCACCTTTGCGTCGTTGAAGCTCGACAGTGGCAGCTCCTCGTCCACAAGACGCAGCAGCTCCGGCATGTCCAGGCCCTGAGGGTCCTCGATCACACCCGTGCCATCGCAAATGCCAACGACGCGCAGGTTGCTGCCGTACATACGGTGCAGGATCTTGATGACATTGCCAGCAACGTCGCCATCAGTTCCGCCCGTGATCTTCACGGTGAACGGCTGCTTGGTAGGGTCGATGTTCTGCGAGCGCAGGGCCACATCAGCGAAGACAGCAACACCCTCACTGGTGACGCCGTACACCTTGTGGTTGAAGCCAGCATCGGGCTTGGAGCTGATGAAGGCGCGCGGGACCGGGTAGCCACGGTAGCCAGCACGGTTGGTCATCCAAACGATGTCGTCCGGGATGATGTTCTCATCCGGGCCAAGGTAGATGAGCTCGTCCTTGCCGTAGTAGTCGACGATCTTCTCCTTCACGGCCTCATCCGTGGTGTTCAGGTCCAGGAGCGCGTCCGAGAAGGCCTTGACACTCTTGCGCAGGATGAAGTCGCGCGGGGCAACATCACCGACCGGGCCCACGATGGGGTCGCAAAGCACCACGGCCTTGGAACCGCCCTCGGGGATGTCCTTGTTCTTGAGCTGCTGGGCGAAAGCCAGGTTGTATGCCTCGTTGTATTGACGAGCACTCTCCATAGCGTGCGCGTCCGTCGAGCCGGGGTACACCATGCGGAGACCACCGCGAGCAATGTCACGGAAGCGCACGTGGAAGCCCTTGAAACGACGGCCGTATATGAAGAAGACTCCGAACGGCGTGTCCTTGCCAACCGTGCCGTAGCCCATGACCTTGGGGTCCATACGGAGCGACAGAGCGTAGCGTTCGCGCACGAACTTGTTGGTACGCAGCGTGCCGCGCACAGCGTCCGCCATGTAGTTCAGAAGCAAGATAGCGTCTTCCTGGTCAACGTTGCGGCGGATGTCCGCCTTGATCTCGTCGACAATGACGTCCTGCTCGGCATCGGTCAGAGTCTCGTGCTGAGGTCAAACTTTCTCAGGAAGAAGTCGGAGATGCGTGAGGCGAAGGGCAGGTGCTGCTCGTGCTCCAGGGTCTCCATGATGCGGCTCAGCGAGTACGCGAACGGGTCCTTCTTTGCCAGGACACCGTGAAGCATGTTGCCATAGGCGTAGATCAGCTCGGCGCGAGATACCCAGGTCCGGTGCTGCAGCGTGAGGTGAACCGGTCGGTCGTCCACCCACTTGATGTACTTGAGGTTGCCGGAGATCTTGGACCACTCGAACGCGAAGTTCTCCTTCAGGGCCTCCTCGCTGGGCTGCACCAGCACACGGATCATGGCCACATGGCCGTCGCCGTTGTTGCTCGACGGGTCCTTGACCACGTCCAGGTGTGCGCGCACCACGTTGAGGTTGCACAGACCCAGGTACGTGGCCGCTTTCTGCATGAAGCTCTTGGGGATGACGTTGGACGCCGCCATGGTCAGCATGGTCTGCGGGACGCCGCTGTTGACGTACTTGTTCTCTTCGTTGCGGGTCTCCCACTTGTGCTCGACGTCCACGGTGACACCCTCGGTGCCGCGCACTCTCTGGAACAGCTCCATCTGCTTCGCGAGGCGGCGTGGGTTGCTGAACTGCACGTACATGGTGTTGCTGTTGTTGAGGAAGGCGTCCACGGTCTCGGGCTCAAAGTGCGGGCCCGCCTCCGGGTAGGAGGCGTTACCGGCTTGCCGGCCTGGATGTCGGCGCAGAACTGCTGGATGCTGGCGCGAGCCTGCTTCTCCTCCTCGGTCTTGTTGAGGAACGGCTGCTGCTGTCCGAAGCGGAAGATGTCGAGGCCGAGCGAGTCGTCCAGGGCTGTGAAGATCTTGACGCGGGCCAGCGTGGCGCCGTCCACGGTCTGCGGGAGCTGGTCCAGCACGTTGGCCAAGCTGCCGGGGAAGTTGGCGCCCGTGCGGAAGTGCGAGAAGATTTTCTGGTCGGGCGAGCGCAGCAGCACCTCGGGCTGTTGGGCGTTCACCAGCGCCGTGATGGCGTTCAGGTGCTGCAGGCGGTCCTCCTCGTGGATGGAGCGGAAGTACGAGGGCGGCATGTTCTCGAGGAACCAGGGCACGGTGTTGCTGGCGGCGTCCTTCTGGAACTTGTCGAGCGCGCGCAGCATCTCCTTCTCGCAGACCTCCACGTCGGCGTCGCCCTGCGCCGAGAATGCGCGTGCGAGCGACTGCTGCAGCGGACGGGCGAGCGTGGCCGACTGTGCGCGACGCAGCGCTCGGAACTGGGAGACTTGCATCATCGTCGCTTGGGCAGGCGCTTAGCTCGGACGAAGAGGATTGAGGAATGGCCACCGGGGAGTGGAAAGCGGGTCGCGTCCGGCGGCGGCGAGCGCCACCGCTGAGCGGACGGCAGCAGAGCAGCTCTCTACGCCGCACGTGTCAAGTCGTCTGCACTGCAAGTACAAGTTGTACAGTATCCGGAGGTCCTCGGCCAAATCGCGTGGCACCTGTGACGCGGCGGCCGTGCAGTGGAATAGGGATGCACTTCCACCAGAGACAGACCAAAAATGCACCGGAAAAAAGCCGCACTTGAACACGATCTTGCAGTGCACCACATCAGGACGACGACCAAGTGGGGGCTGTCGTGTTGCGATTCGCGATTAGCGAGTCCTGCGTGGCGGTGGCGTGGCGACCGCACCATCGAATCGAGGTGGGTTTTTCAGAGCGCACTCGCCGTCGTCTTTAAAACCCGCATGAGATCGTTTGCAGCGCGCATGACATGCATTGGGCGCCCCACACCTCACCCCGGGCGGACACACCTCACAATCTCGACAAGTTTTCTTAACACACGCGCCGCCTTGAACTACGCGCGGTTCAACCAGGTGTTGCTTTGCCCAATTGGTGTCAGGGCCATTCGCATGCGACGAAGCAAATGACCACTTGGGTGTCCGGACGTCGAGTCCAGATGACCGACTGGGATGACGCCGCTGCTCTGCAGGTTCGGCGAGGATCTACGTCAGCCGCGCCAGGACCAGTCCTTGCGCACCGGCAACTGCAACTGCAACAGATCTGCGGAACGGCGCCCTGAACTTCCAGCTCGCCGCCGCTCGGGCAAGGAGATTCGAGCCGCTGCACTGCTGCGGTCTTCTGTTCCGTCGCAATCTTCCGGGTCCAGCCGTTCACTTGCGTCCACCGCTGTCCGCCTTCCGGAGGAGATAAGTTGGCTTTCATGCCAGCTTTCATTGCAAGAATGCAACCTACAGCATTCGTGCAACAAAACCGAGCTTACAGTGAATTGATGCACCGATGAAGAAACAGTAGCGAGACAACCGCTGCATCTTACAACGACGACGTGACAGTAAAAATGAGCTTTGACAAGGACAACGGAGCCTCCTCATCCGATATCCGTCGGTACTTCACTCTTTATCCAACGCCGGGTCCGCGTGGTCCTGCTCTTGCTGCTTGCTAGCCATGTGTCTACAGCAACACCACTGCTCTTTCAAAGCGAAGCTCCAAAATGGTTCAGCTTTCGTGTTTAGTTTGTGTGAGGTGGCCTCACTCAGGCCACACACCATGCCCCTGTTCACTCGCCAGCGTCGTCAACTGCGTGTGCGCCGAGACAGCTCTTGACCAGCTTTACAGACTCCCCGCGATGCAAACCCGAAACCGACGTTCCAAGGCGAAGGTGCTGCAGAACATCATAGCCGTTTCATTGAATATTGAATATGAATTCCATTCACCTCCAGCTCGCCAGACAGGAAGAAGATTCGAGCGGAATTGCTGTACTGCTACAGCCGCAAACTACCGAGTCCAGCCGCTCAATTGCGTTTACAGAACAGGAGTTGACGGAAGAAGTCTCCGATCTCTCTGACCTCCGTATCGAGCTCGCACTCGTTCGACGTGCATTGCTTGAAGAAGAAGTCGCCTCCGTCGCAGTAAATGCTGACGATGCGAGTGGTGACTCGGCTGCTGTGGACGATAGCACCGATGTCGACAGCATTGAGTACCGGGTATTTGCTTTCGGCGGGGGCATCTACCGCGGTCAGGCCCAACTGCAAGACCCCGACACGGAAGTTAGCACGTGGATGCCGCATGGCCTCGGCGTACTGACGACTACAGCGGGTCACACGCGCTGCGGTCAATGGCTCAACGGGGTACAAGTGAATCACGGTACGAGGTACGGCCCCGCCCTGCACTACGAAGGTGACATTGGCACTGCTGCTGAAGGTTGTCACGGAGTTGGGCTCTTCACGTTTGGAGAACTTTTCGTTGGATGTTGGGGCTCTGCTGCTGTTCCTGATGCTACCCAAGCTAGCAGCCTTCAACCTCGGGGGCTCGGTCGACTACAAAGCGCAGCAGGTGCACTGCATGTAGCCGGATGGTTTCACGGTCTCCACTGTGTCCATCGGTGCCCATCCGGAATGGACCCTTGCTCCGTCAGCGTGGTCTCAAGTCTCCGCTCGCACCCTCAACCTCTGCGCGGCTTGCTGGTGGCGGACGGAAAGCTTGCATTCTGGCGCAGACTTGCACTCATCCGAGCGTTGGGTTCCTGGAATCGGCTCTGCTGCGCGTTCAGTGTGACAAAAGCGAAGCATGCTCGGTTACTGGCCTTGAAGACACAAGAACAAGCTCGACGAGCAGCGCAGCGTGCAGTTCTGGATAATTTGGAGCGCTTGAAAACGACGAGGAGCCAAACCTCAGCCGAGCTTTTGGCTCAACTGGATCGGTCCCGTGTGACGCAGGATCAGCGAAATCAACGTCGGCAGATGTACGCACAGCGACTCGCCACCGCCATCAAGCAGCGCGACCTCGCTCGAGTTTGCGTTGCCAAGCAGCAAAGTGCTGTGACGAGGCTGGAGCTTGAGCTGGAAGAGATTGTCGAGCGCCTGAAGGAGGGTCAACAGGCTCAAAATGACTGTGCGCAGTACGTTCGCGAGCTGCATTCTATCAAAAGGCAAGTCGAGAACGCGTCCGTAAGGCTCAATGCTGCACGGTCCGAGCAACAACGTCAAGATGTGATCCCTGACAGAATACTGCACGGCGAAGAACCCCAACCAGGTTTGATCCAGCGCAGTGTTCCAGCGAAAAAGACTCCTCGACCGCGAGAAGACAGCTTGGACAACAACTCGATGCATTTCAGTCAAGACGGAAGTACTCATCGCAGCGCCACGCTCGGCCAGCAGTTCGTGTGTGATGTCCCTGGATGCACGTGCGGCATTCCTCGCGATGTCTTTCTGCGTGTGGCAGCCGTACTGAACGACGAGTAGAAGAATGGCTTCATTTTTGCAGATCCCGGGGCTGCACGACTCGAACATGTACGTCATTCGTTTCATTTTTAAATGCAATCGTGAGGTTTTCAATCTCACGGAATTTGGTGCGGTGCTAACAACTGATGGTGCTTCTTGCGATTGCTGTCCAGTGTCCTCTTTGGCGTTGATAACGACTCATCAATGTGGGGTGTTACAACTTTGTTTTATTTCGGGGTCACTATGTGGAGACTTACTCTTTGCTGCATAAGCGCATGAGCTCCTGGCGATTCATCCGTTGTACTTTTACTTCGACAATCCGTTCACTAACGCTAAGGAGAAACGACAGAGTGAAAAGGGTGCGTACGTGCTTTCCTTTTTCTAACTACGGCGTGAGCTTCGCTTCTAAAGAGCAGTGCTGTTGGTGCAGGTACATGGCTTCAGAGCAGCAAGAGGAGGACCGCGCCGATCCCGCGTTTGATAAAGAGAGTGAAGTACCAACCCGAGGTAATTTTTGAATTGGGTGAGGCGGTTCCGTTGTCCTTGTCAAAGCTCATTTTTACTGTCATGTCTTCGTTGTAGATACAGCGGTACAGTGTTGTTTCTTGGCCAGTGCATCATTCCGCCGTATCCTCGATATTGACTCAGAGTCTTGTTGCACGAACGCTGTAGATTGCATTCTTGGAAAATCGCGGGGCTGTGGTGAAGAGCAAGTCACCCACGAATGCGGCTCTGATGAAAGCTGGCCTGAAAGCCAACTTATCTTCTTCGGAAGCGACAGCGCAGTTGCGGGTACTGTGCCGCAAGTTTGCAGCACTCACAGAGAAAGTCAAGGTGTGTCTCTTTACGTTGTTGTAGAGATTCGTTGTTCTCTGTTGTTGACCAAATCTTGTGTTGCTTGCGGCAGGAGGAAACAAAAGTTCGCGAGGCTGCAGAACGAGAAGTTCGTCGACTGAAAGCTCTCGTTGAGAGAGGTTCATCGCCCGTAGTTGCCTCGTGTCGTGCTGAGACGCAAGCCTTTGTTCGTGAACTAAAGGAGACACAGGACAAACTCAAGCGTGATCTACGACTCGAAAAGGAGAAAAACGAGCGAATCGTAGCCAAAGCGCTGGAGCTTGAACGCGAAAAGAGTGCGCTTTTAGCGGCACAGACACAGCAGCAATCGCAAGCAAGTACACGAATTTCAAGTGTACCGCAGGATGTGGACTCAGGTAGCTCAAGGCATCAGTCCGCATGGGATAAGGAGCAGGTGAACAAAATTCAGGCTACGCTCAAGCTCACGATTGAGGAGCTTGAAGAGGAGCTCTCGAAAAGAAGAAGAGGTACATGAATATCGAGAACGATCTCAACGGGACCGTGTTCGCATCAAAACGCTGGAAGACGACATTCGAGCCAAGGATGACGCTCAGCAAGTGGCCCAAGAAGCTCGCCGACAGCTTGAGGCAGACTTAAGACAGGCACAGACTGACATCACAAACGAGCTGGAAAACATGCAGCGTATTCATGACCAGGCCCTGGAGGATCGCTCTATGCGCGAAACACTGGAACAGCAACTGGTAACACTTGGTGAGGTAAATGCCGCTTTGGAGCAACGTAGTCGCGCACTTGTTCGCCGACTCGAGCTCTCTTCAGCCGTGACACAGGAGTGCCAAGATGTAAAAATTCAGCTGAGAGATGTGGAGGTGGACAACGAGACGCTTGTTCAAACGGTAAAGCTACAGAAGCTCGCACTCCAAACTGCCTAACAATCTGACGTACCGTGGTTTACAGATCCGCAACCTGAAGGACGAGCAGTTTGTGCGCGAGAAGGACTGGAAGGTCATGCTGGAAAGTGCAAAAGAAGAAAAGGCTCAAATGGCGCAGCAAGTTCGAGAGCTTCAGGAGGACCTCGCTTCACTGCAGGCTCAGAATTCTCTGTTCTCAGAGTGGATGCTCGTTCGCAATGAAAATGCTATTGCTGCACAGCGAGATTTTCCTCAAGAGAAGGAGTATCAGCAACACCAAGCAAAACCTGCTTCACCTACCAAACGTAAGAGCGCGTACCACTTGGATCCAGAATACGATGCTGACTGCAGTAGCAACAGCAATTACTTGTATCGTGATCCTGACCACCATGGTTCACCAGCTCGCGTTCATCCTATAAGTCTGCGAGCGCGTCGATCTCCCCCAAAGAGTGTTTATAGTGAGCACGACGAGGACTTCATCCGGTCTAAAACCAACTTGCGGGCTCGACCGGGAACACCGGGATCTCCTAGACAAACATCATCGCGGAAGTGGCAAACCACGTCGAGTCCGCGCGGGGCTGCGCGCCATCGAAACATGGAGCGAAAGATGCCACCGCCACCACCTCGGTCCCCGCCCGACAACGTGCGTCGAAAGATGTCGACAACGTCGTTATCTTCGTCCTCTTCGTCCTGCTCCGCTCGAGACGATCACGAGCGATTGCGGAAGCTCATGAGCAGAAACCGGGAGCTGCAGCAGCGACTGCAGCAGGAAACAATGGCCACGCAGAGTTTAGAGCGAGAGATCACCAGCATGACATCGTAATGAAAGCTAATCAATCCAACACGCGCGCCGCAGCGAGAAGTATTGTGGCAAATACCCTTGATTCGGAGCAATACTAGGTGACGGGCTCTAGCCTGTCGTTTGTACAGAGCTACTTCTTCTTCTTCGAGTCGAGTCCTCCGTTGCTCTGAGCCCCGCCAGCGTCGACGTCTGCTGGACGACTGTCGCCATCTCCATAGATCTTGCAAACGTAGTCAATCATGCGCTGGGACTCGTGCTTGATTTTCTCCTCAACCTCCGCCAGGGCTTCACGCAATGACGAGTCTGTCAGTACGTGACGCATACTACCCATGAGCTCCTCGTCCCGCTGGCGTAGTGCTGCCAGGCAGTTCCGGTCTTCGTCCAGATGCGCCTCGAGTTCTGCAGCCTTCTCTTCAAGCTCTAGGGCCACAGCGGACACGCCCAATGCTCGGTAGCTAGCAGCCTCACTACGCATCGGCGCCAGCTTTGCCTCGTTCTCCTCTACACGCGACATCATGAACTTGACGCACGGCAGCTCGCTTTCGAAATAGTTCAACGAAGCTTCGAGCTGCTGGGAAATGCAAGCCGTCTGCTTCGCGCGCAGTGCGTGCACCTGGCTGTGAGCCAGCCGCGCTTGACGCACTTCGTTCTCCACTCTTCCTACTTCGGTCGTGATCACGCGACGCCGCTGCGCGCGCGAGAAGCGACGCGTTACATGTTGGTGCTCGGCTCGGAAGCGCGCAGTGTCAGCGATGAAGCGCTCCTCCACCGCGCGCATTTCCTCGTCTGCCTGGTGCTGCTCGCCCGTCGCGCGCTCCAATTCGCTCGTCACCGCGAACAGCTTGGCTTCAAGCTCCTCTTTTGTTGCCGCAGCGTCTGCACTTGGGTGCTAACCCCGGCCTTCTTTCCGCGCAACGGCGCCAACTCGGCGTCTTTGCGGTCCTGCATCTCCTGCAGCGCCTTGGTGACCTCCTTCATGAGCGTCTCATCTTCCGCGGCGTGCTCGTCCTCCTCGTCCTCCGGACCCTGCTTCTCTTGCTCCTGCTGCTGCTCCGAGCTGCGCACGCGCTCCTCCACCAGCTGCGAGCTTCTCCAGCCGCGCTTCATGCAGCTTCAGCGCGTCACTGCGCAAGTCGCGGCGCTGGAACGACTCGCGGATCGTCTGGCCGCGCACGGCGTCGTCCGCGCTCGCCACGCGCGCGATCCGCGCCTCCAGCCCCTGCACGTCCCTGGTCAGCGGGAGTCCATCTCCACGCCGTGCAGCGACAGCGCGTGCGCGCGCACGAGGCGGTTCAGGCTGCGCGCGGCGCGCTCGGCCTCGTCCTCGCCGTCTTCCGCGTCCTCAAGCTGGTCGGCGATGGCGCGCACGGCCGCCACCACCTCCGCGGCCATGCGGCGGTGCGGCGCGGACTCGCCGCTCTTGTCCACCGACAGACAGTTGGCCAGCAGCGCCTCCATGTTGTCTAGCACGGCCGCGGCGGGCGCGCGCGCAGCACGTTGCTCAGCAGCAGTGGCAGCGCGTCGCTCTGGAAGAAGGTCAGGATGGTCTCCGTGTGCACGTACAGGCGGCTCCAGCCCAGCAGCCCCACGAGCGCCGCGTGGGAGTCCGGGATGGCGGCCGCCACCTCCAGGCGCCGGGCGAGCGGCAGCTGCGACGGGTTCTCGTCCTCGGGCTCGCTGGGCTTGGGCGACTTGTTCTTCTTCTTCTTGATGGAGCCGGCGCTGGTGGGCGTGCTGGCGGTGCTCGTGGTGCTGCCGCCCACGCTGCTGGGCTTGGTGAGCGAGCTGAACATGTTGGTGGTCTTGACGGCCTCGTGCGCCAGCATCTCTTCGTTGCGGTCGGTTCGGCTTGTGCGCTCGGCGTCCGGTGCGAAACTGATTGCAACACCGTGCGGCTCTTCTGGATTCTAGATTTGCTCACACCAAAGGATCGCCTGATCGAGTTGGAAAGGGACACCTGCACGCACGCCTAGTGCTCGTATGGATGCAAAGCATATTAGTGCAGGGCAATGCAAGCTAAGCGGACGAGGATTGATTGATGAAGATGCGGGGTTATAAACTACAGGCCGAGACTAAAGATCTCGTCCTCGGCGACTGGCACGGCGTCCACCTCCGCCTCCTCTGCGTCCTCTGCAGCTTCTCCGATCTTGGCCGCCGCCGCTCTCAGCGCCGCCTCGTTGTGCTCGCGCGCCGCGATCTGCGCCTGCTCGTTGATCGACGGCGCGTCCTCCTTGCTCTCCTCGGCCTCCGCCTTCATGGGCGCGGCCGTGAGCGTGTCCATGAGGAACGCCGTCTCGTCCGCCGTGGTATTCACCGCCGCAGCCATGGGCAGCGCCACGGCAGGAGGGACCGTGACCGATTGCGGCACCCGGGCGTCCGTCAAGCCCGCGTCCACACTGGCCGGCGGCAGCTGCCCCCGCCGCGTCCGGGGCCGAGATGGGGTCGAGCTGGTGGCGCGAGCAGAAGCGCGCGAACCAGCCGGGAGAGGCCTTGAAGTTGCTCATCTTGTCGTACTTCTTGGCCAGCAGAATGGCCTGCTGGCGCACGGCCGTCTGCGTGAGCGGCATGAGCTGGAAGGGCTGCGTCTCGCGCATGCGCACGATCCACTGGAAGAGCTCCTGCTCGAAGGGCGCGTTGCGCTTGAAGCCCCCGCGCTTGCGCTTGTCGCGGTTGTGCTCGTTGCCCATGAAGTAGCGGTTGCGGATCGTGTCCTTCATCTGCTTGAGCTTGCGGATGGCGCCCTCCGAGACGCCGTAGCGCTTGGCCAGGTCCACGTTCTTCACCTTGGCCTCGCGCTGGATGATCTCCAGGATCTCCATGCGCTCCTGGTCGTTCAGCCGGCGTCCGGCGCCGCGAGGACCCATGACTATACAGGGTCTAGCTTGGTGGAGTCGATGGAAAGCTGTTCTTTGTGTGAGACTGGCTTCTCGTAAGTACGAATGGCTGGGAGAGGTCGTACACCATGCGTACACCACGTTGGTGTTACGTCACTCCAACATGGCCGAGAGGAAGCGCCGCAAGCCGCGGTCGCTGGTGCTCCTGCTCAAGAGCTTCGTGGGGCTGCGCGTGCGCATCGACCTCAAGAACGACTCGGTGCTGGACGGCGTGGTGCAGGAGGTCGTGCAGGACATGGAGTACGGGCTTCGTCGGTGGCCAATTTGGGCCAGGAATAGCCACTGACTGGTCTTATTTGGTCCATTTTGTGCAGCTTCACGCTTCTAGACGCATGCGAGACCAAACCTAATGTAGGACAAGGACCATATTTGGCCATTTGGTCCTTGCCAAATTGAGAGTTACTTATGGGACTTCTGCTGTTGGTCATAGGGCACCACACAAATGCTGGACGAAGTCTTCGTCATGGGCAAGACGGTGCTGTACGTGCACATACCGGACCAGATCAACATCACGCAGCACCTCCAGCAATATGTGCGTGTGCTACTACCAGTACCTGTGAGGTACCTATTTAATGGTGTCTCATTGCTGCTGTTGCCGGTCCTCTTTCTTGCAGAACCGGATGCTGCGACAGAGTGCAACGATGTATACACGGGCGAAGCGCTCGACAAATGCAGCGCGTCCAGGGAGATAAGCTTACATTTTGGTGGCAATAAGCGAGAAGGGATACAGTGGTACTATACAGGTGGGAGCCGCTGCGTTGTTTGCGGGATCGGCTTTCTGGACTGCTGCTGCTGCTGACTGTGTTGAGGCGAACTGCTGGATCCGGTTAGTGCAAACTTGAGCCCTCCTCCGAGTGTCTTCTGCAGTTCTGTAAGTCGGTCTTTGAGCTGCAGGATGTGCTCTTTCTGGAACTCCGCCTCCCGCAGTTTTTCCTTGCGTTCACGAATCACCTCGCTGCTCACCGATAGCTTCTTGTTGGCAGCATGGCTGGCAAGCGCTACTGTGGACTTGTACTTGGATTCTCGTACCTCTTGGGTCTGCATGCGCACATTGTGAAACTCGCGTCGCAGTTCGTTCACCTGGGTGGTGAGGATGGCGTTTTCGCGCTGTAACCGGTGCAACTCGCTTTCGCTGATGGCCATACCTTTCATGATTTTCCGCTTGAGCGATTCGACCTCCTTCTCGAGATACTCCCGCTGGCGATTATACTCGGCTTGTGAGTTGGGTTCCTTTGCTTCGGGAGTGACGCCGTCCTCGTACTTCTTGTTGAGTGCCATGACGGCGATTTTGAGTGCCTTCTTATTATCCAGAAGCTGCGCGCAGCCCAGTAAGTCTGTTTGCACCTGGCGTACCAACGCCTTGCCTAGCGCTACTTGGGCTGCTTGCAAGTTTAGCTCTTTTTGCATGCCATCCATCTTAAGCCGCAGCTCACCGATCATGAGATCAAGTGCAGCATTGCTTTTGTGGTATTGCTCCAATTCAGCATCCATCTCTTCGATCTGGGTCTTCATATCTGCGATCTCTTGCTCACGAGGTTCAATCTGACGCTTAAGCTCCTTAATCTTGTAATCCAGCACGAACTTGAACTTCTCCAGTTCCTGGTTCTTCTTCTTCAGGTCGTAAATGCGCTTCTCCTTGTCTTGGATGGTCTCTTCGCGCTCCCGAATCTCCTTTTGTGGCCTTGAATGTCTTTCTCCAGACCGCGGATGTTCTCCGCCAACTCCTTCCCCTTTTCTTCAAGAGATCGGATCTCCTCACGTTGGTCTTCGATGTCTTTTTGCAAGGCTGAAAACTTCTTTTTCATGATGCCATTCTCGCCTTTCAACCGCAGTGTTGCTTCTCGCTCATCTGACAACTTCAATTCATACCGGGTCTTTAGCTCCTCCACTTCAAGCTCTGCGTCTTCTTCGAGAGCTCGTTTTAACGATTCGTTTGCACCAATAAGTTCTTCCTTTGCACGGGCGCACACAGCTTGAAGTTCCTGTTCACGGGCCACCTTTTGATCATACTCGGTTGTCATTTCCGCTAGAAATTGCGTGTGACTCTCGACGAGAAGATGATTTTCCTCCTCGAATCGCGTGTTCTGTTCACCTCGTGCTTGCTCTAGTGCAGCGTAACGAGCTTTTTCGGCCTCTACTTTTGCTTCGTAGGTGGTTTTCAGTTCTTGCGCTTCACTTCGGTGCGATGAAGCCATTTCTCGCATCTTCTTCTGGTACTCGTTCTCCATTTCGTTTTTGTCGTTTTGCAAGTCACCGCAGCGTTGACGATCTTGAGTCAACTCGGCTGTAAACTTGTCCGATACTTCCTTGATCTTTTCCTTGTAATTGAGGTCCTTTAGCCGGAGCTGGTATTCGTTGTGTAGCGTTAACTCGTCGACCTTGGACTTGAGCTCGTTCATTAGACGATTTTTCTCCTCCAGATCGGACTTGGTTACTAAAATTTCCTCAGCGAAAGGTAAGCCTGAGCCATTGGCACCATTACCGCCACCTCCAAGCATTGCACTATCGCTTCGTGCTTCCCTTGATCCGATCGCACCACCTCCAGGGCCACTGCTAGCACCACCGCTAGCTCCTTTTCCAATCACGTTTTGTGTCTCGAAAATACACAGCGAGCCGTCCTCACCCGCAGAGAAGAGAAACTGGTTGTCAGACGACAGGCGAAGTCGTGATACAGGAAGGTCGTGACAATGGTACTCGGCATATGACTGTGACGATGAACCTGTACCCGCAGAACCAGAAATTAAGGCTGATCCTGTTTGACCAGGAGGTAGAACAGAGGTTGGAGAACTTGAAACACCACCACTCAATAATGCAGGAGTCGGCGGCGGACGATCCTTTTCCAGTGGTAAACGATATAACCGCACCATACCAGGACGACCTGGCTCTGCTGAGCCAACGAACAAAACTTGCTGCGAGTTCGCGAGGGCTAGTGGACCAAGTGTAGCCCCACCACTGCCAATCCAGTGCTCAGTCCGAGCAAGACCCGTCGCCATATCAATTTCTTTGAGCATATTATCGGAGCCTGTGACATACGCCACATCTCCTTCAGGGGATAATGCAGCATCAACGTACGAACAGCGTGCCTGTGAGTGGCCATCTCCAACTTTGGATGCACCACGTAAGCTCCATAGGAGGACTGTACCATCAGCTCCGCATGTTAGCAGTTTCCGATCATCAGGTTTCCATGAAATAGCCGACACGCGATTCGAGTGCCCACGCAACACGGCAACCAGCTCTCCAGTGTACGAAGCATATACATGCACGACATTGTTGTTTGCTGCTGCGAAAAATTGCCCACCATTCGAGAAGCGAACCTCACGGCAGCTCTTGATGGAAAATTCACGACAGGAGCGAATGTCGTCCATAAGCACGTTGAGCATTCGGAGTTTGTCGGTGAAGCCCACAACGACGTGCAGACCTGACGGATGGAAAGCCACGCAGAGAGCATCCTCACGGAAGAATTTGAGGATATCGGTTGACTTGTCCAGGTAGTTCCACACGCGTACCGAGCGATCCAGCGCGCACGTTACAACCAGTGGCTTGCGGATGCACGTATCGAGTCCAGTAATATGGCAGCTTCCATTGCCACTTGGTGCGTGAAAGGCCGTTGACACGAGCTCAAAGTTCATGGCATCCTCCTTGAGAATATCCGTACTCGACAGCGTGAGCGCGTAAAGCTGGTTGTTTTCCAGCGAGCACACGAGCAAATCTTCACTGGGGCTGATGGCCAGATCCTTAATCGTGCTCGTGTCGCCCTCAATTCGGAACGTCTTTGCCTTTTTGTAGTACTCGCGCGAGCCTCCATCATCGCTTCGGTCGTAGACCCGCACACAGCCGCCAGACCCGCCACAAACAAACCCCTTCGAGTAGCCCA
Source organism: Phytophthora syringae (assembly GCA_012656105.1). NCBI lineage: Eukaryota > Oomycota > Peronosporomycetes > Peronosporales > Peronosporaceae > Phytophthora > Phytophthora syringae. The sequence goes on from JAAKBD010000006.1 coordinate 587,561, forward strand.
GCAACGAGTTCACAAAGCTCCCGTCGCCCGTCGCGCCCGTCGTCGCCGGCGTCAGGATCTGTCGGAACTCAAACTGCTCAAACAACCAGAGTTCCCCGAGTCTGCAGCCGCTACCACGCGGTCGTCCGAGACCCACGCGTGCCGTAAGAAATGGGCCGGGTCGCGTTTCAGCGGCGTCGCTTGCAGACGCAGTTGGCCATCCGCGAAGCGGAAGAACTTGAGCAGTCCGTTGCCGCTCGCACATATCGTAAGCGGGTCGTTCGGACTGAAGTCCGCTTGGTGCACGGCATTGCCCTGCGGGGTCGACGCCTTGACGCTCGCGAGCAGTTTGGTCTTCTCCCAGAGCCAGAGCGACAGCACCCAGTCGGGCGCTCCGCCCTGTGTGATGCAGTACTTGCTGTCCCCGAGAAGGCCACCCAGACACACGTGTCCGCCAAGGCGTCGCTCAGCGTGAGCGTCTTGCGCCGGCGCAGCGTGTTGAGGTCGTGGATGTGCACGACTGCTCGCTCCGCCTGCTCCGCCACGGCCACGTAGCGTTTGTTGGGCGACACTGCGAGCGCCGTGATGCCGCGTCCGGCCGTCTCGACCCCGTGCAGGAACTGCTGCTCCTTGGACTCGAGGTTGTACACGATGACGTTGTGGCCGCACGGGTACACGAGCACGCCCTCCTCTGCGAACGCGACGGTGTTGTGCACGCTGCCCTTGAGCCCGAAGAAGTGGCTGCATACACAACATTTAGCCCCGTATACGTAATACACACATACACACAGACAGCCAAGCGATCGTACCGGTGGACGAGCCCCGGCGCGCTGCTGGTTGTAGCGCCGCCCGTCATGGTCTCAAGACGTTGAAGCTTGAAGTGTGCCGCTTCACGCCAAAACTAATATTGGGTGGTCGCACACGAGTGTACCACACCGACGGTACATTTGCGTAAAATTCACGTGGTGGAGCGCGCGGGCAAGGCCAAACCAACCACCACGTGATTCTTTGCTTCCCCTTTGGCGTCCAGTGGCTCGAGGCAGAATCTTCGACCGCGTCGAGCAGGTGAGTGCAGCCGACGAGGCACCTGTAGTTAGGCTTCTAGCCGCAGGGCGCGCGTGACCGACTACTCGCAAGTCGTGCGGCCTCGCGCGCGATGGGGGACCCATGCAGAGAAAAAGACGCTTATCTAACGCTGCAATTGCCTGTGCAGACCGTAAACACAGCGAATAAACATGCCGGAACTCGTGCAGAAGCACCTGGCGGTGCAGGACCTGACCAAGCTCAAGATCGAGGAGCTCACACCGCTCACGCCCGAGGTCATCAGTCGTCAGGTGCGTTTAGAAATGGAGCGCTGGCGTTTCTATGATTTCTAAGTGGCCGTTACGGAATTTCTATTTTTCTCACAGGCGACCATCAACATCGGAACCATTGGCCACGTCGCCCACGGCAAGTCGACCGTGGTGAAGGCCATCTCGGGCGTGCAGACGGTGCGGTTCAAGAACGAGCTGGAGCGAAACATTACCATCAAGCTCGGCTACGCCAATGCCAAGATCTACCGCGCCGAGAACGGCGCGGGCATCGGCTGCTACCGCGCGTTCGGCAGCTCCAAGCCCGACCGCTTCGTGGACGAGGCGGACGAGAAGACGACGTGGGTGCTGCAGCGTCACGTGTCGTTCGTGGACTGCCCCGGTCACGACATCCTCATGGCTACGATGCTTAACGGCGCGGCCGTCATGGACGCCGCCCTGCTGCTGGTCGCCGGTAACGAGGTGTGCCCGCAACCGCAGACGTCGGAGCACCTGGCTGCTATTGAGATCATGCGCTTGCAGAACATCATCATCTTGCAGAACAAGGTGGACCTGATCAAGGAGGACGTCGCGGTGGCCCAGCACGAGCAGATCAAGAAGTTCGTGGCCGGCACGGTCGCCCACGATGCCCCTATCATCCCCATCTCGGCTGTGCTCAAGTACAACGTGGACGTGGTCTGCGAGTACATCTGCCGCAACATCCCCATCCCCAAGCGCGACTTCACCTCGAAGCCCAAGCTCATCGTCATCCGTTCGTTCGATGTCAACAAGCCTGGTGAGGACGTGGAGAACCTCAAGGGCGGTGTCGCTGGTGGTTCCATCCTGGAGGGTGTTCTGCGCGTTGGCGACGAGATCGAGGTGCGCCCCGGTATCGTCAGCAAGGACGAGGAAGGCAAGATGACGTGCGTGCCCATCTTCTCGCGCATTGTGTCGCTGTACGCGGAGAAGAACGACCTGCAGTTCGCCGTCCCCGGTGGACTTATCGGTGTAGGAACGCACATTGACCCGACGCTCACGCGTTCCGACCGACTGGTGGGCCAGGTGCTGGGTCTGAAGGGCAGTCTGCCGCACGTGTTCACGGAGCTGGAAATTAACTTCTACCTCCTCAAGCGTCTGCTTGGTGTGAAGACCCAGGAGGGCAGCAAGGCCTCCAAGGTGCAGAAGCTGTCGAAGGCCGAGGTGCTCATGGTGAACATCGGCTCCACGGCCACTGGTGGCAAGGTGCTGGCTGTCAAGCAGGATCTTGCCAAGATTCTGCTCACGGTTCCCGTGTGCACGCAGGAGGGAGAGAAGATCGCTATCAGTCGCCGAATTGACAAGCATTGGCGCCTTATCGGCTGGGGCCAGATCCGCCGTGGCAGCAGGATCGAGATCGCCGACGCCGAATAGATACATAGTATCCCGTCCTGCCATCTTCATGTCGCTGCAGAGAAGAGCCAGTCGAGCGCGCCATAGCAAAGGAAGCAAGGAAAGGATCAGGTGGAGATGGAAAAGAGGATGCGGAGTCTGCAGCTCGTGTAGTTATGGTAATTCCAGTCTCATGCATTTCGTTCTCCCGCTTCATGCTGTAACAGCACAACGCACAACTCAACTACGAATAAAAGCACGGCTCGCAATGCTACGTGTAAAACGGGTGGACAGCGAAAAACTATATTCTTCTCGCCACTACATATCTAAAATGCACTGCGATAACAGGACTAAGTCCTCCTGTACTGCAGCGATGACCTTACTGAGCGTAGACGTAGATAGAGGGCTTGCCCGGCGACGTCGTCTCCATCTTCTTCGCATCCGCATTCGGGATGTCCCCGCCGACGTAGTAGAACTGCACGGAACAACAGAACAACAATAAAAACGTTAGAGATCAGCTCCCATGACAACCTAACACTGATAGCATCAATCGTACGTCAATGTCCTGGAGATCCAGCGACCGGCAGAGGTACAGCTTGTTAGAGGCAAGCACGCTCTTCTGGTCGTACGGCATCCTGTGACAGAAAAAAACTCTGGTAAGCCAACCTGCTAACGAAGATGCACAGTAGGGATAATTAGCGTACCTCAGCTCCAGGGCCTCACGACCACGCAGCTCAGCCTCCGTCTTCACGAAAGCAGCGAACTGCATCACGTTCTTCGTGAGTTTCTTCAGCGAGTCGTCCTTGGTGATCTCGCCCTTGAGCTGCTTCATGAAGTCAGCAGGGAACTGTTTCGTCGCATCATCGAAAAGACCGTCCATGAAGACGAGCACCTTCTGCTGCCACGCCGGGAACTCCGTAGACAAGTACACCTGGGCGTGGGTAGGCTTCTTGGCCGGCTCAGCCGGGGCAGCTCCCTTCTTGCCCTTCTTCTTGTTGCCGCTCTTCTTGGCAAGCGCCTCACGGAAACCACGAGTGGTCTTGTTCAGGAAATCACCCGCACGCAGAAGCGCGTGGTCGACGGCCTCGGCCTCAGGCCAGGAAGCCACCGACACGAAGCCTTCCTTGCCAATAGCAGTCCACATGTACTCGCAGAAGTGCGGGCAGATGGGAGAGAACATGACGATCTGCGACTCGATGAAGCGCATGATAACATCATGGTGCATCGGGGTCTCGCTACGAGTGCAAATGTCACGGTACGAGTCGCGAGCAATCTGATACTCGAAGAAACCCGAGTGAAGACCCTCGCGCCACTGAAGGCGCTCGTAGAACGACGTCGTGATGTTGATGAGGTTGTTCATCTGGTTCATAAACACCTTGTCATTGAAGTTGAATTCCCCGTGCGCAGCGACGCCTTGCCCTCCACGGTTTTCTTGATCCATTCCTCCTCAGTGGTGAGGCGCAGGATGGCCATACGGCACGTGTCCAGTGCGTAGTTAGCGTCGTCCATACCATCACCGGCATCAGCGCAGGCGAAACGAGTTGCATCGGCACCGAACTCAGCAGCGCAGTCCTTAAGCGTAAGGAAGTTACCCAGGGACTTGGACATCTTCTTGCCGTCCACCTGCACGTGGCCATTCGTGAAGAAGCCACGCGGCCACTTGACGGGTCATCGCGCCAGATCTCGGCGTGGTTGTAGAGGCACATCGTCAAGTGGTTGCGGATCAGGTCTTTACCAGAGGCGCGGACGTCAACCGGGTACCAGTACTCAAATTCGTCACGGATCTGCTTCAGCACGTCCAGCGGGATCGTGGACTCCGTGGGCGGCGACGCCTTCAGGAAAATGTAGTCGAACACCTCCTTCGTCAGCTGCTCGGGCTTAATGTTGTGCGGGCCCAGCTGCGAGCCGTCCAGGTTGGCCTGCAGGTGATGCGCGATCGTGTAGTAAGCCATGTAGATGGTCGAGTCCGTGAGCGACTCCACCACGAATTCAGGGTCCCAAGGGAGGCGGGTGCCCAGGCCAGCCTGACGGCACGGCGCCCACTCCTTGAGCCAGCCCAGGGTGGACTTGTACTCGCCAAGAGCCACCGGGTTGTGCGCGTCGAAGCGCTCCGAATCACTGATGTGGTCCATGACGCGCTTCTTCCAGTCCTCCGCGCCGTACGTCAGGTACCACTGGTCCAGGTGGGCAACCACACACTCGTCGCCACTACGGGACATCACAAGCGACTCGGTCTCCCAGTACGGGATGCCGTGACCAGCGTCCAGCAGCTCCTGGCGCATGACGGTCTTCGCGTCGCACACCTTCTTGCCCTTCTGCGAGCCCACAATGAGGACACCCTCGTAGAAGCCCTTGAGGTACACGAGCTCCTTGGCCTTGGCCAGCTTGTCCTTGTCGTTCTGCGAGACGATCTTGAGGTCGTTGCAGACCTTCTCGGCGGCCATGTCGCCAAAGCCCGGGATCTCGATGATCGGCAGGGGCTCGAACGGCAGCACCATGTGGTCGGCAATGCCGTACTTCTCACGCAGCGCAGGCTTCTGCTTGAGGTCGCGGAAGGCGGCATAATCATCCGGCGAGTCAGACGGCACGCTCATGACAATACCCGTGCCCTTGCCCATGGAGATAGTGAGCAGCGGCAGCGTGTAAATGGTGTCGTACGGCGCGTTGGGCGCCGACAGAGGCAGCCCCAGCAGGTCCCAGCCCTTCATCTCCAGCAGACACTCCTCCTTTCCCCAGACGCGCGAGAACTCCTGGTGCGCCAGGTTACGCGCCGCGCGGCGGCTCATGACGAACACGTCGTTGTCGTCGTTCATGAGGAAGGCGCCGTAGTCGCCCTCGGGCAGCACGAAGCAGTTGGTCTGTCCGTAGAGCGTCTCGGGGCGCAGCGTGGCGGCCGCAAGGTACACCTTCTTGCCAGCAAGAGCGGCCAGCTTCTCGGGCAGTGGCTCCTGCACGAACAGCTTGGCGAGCGTGTACTCCTGAGGACCCACGCCCTCTCCGGACGCGCGGTCGTGATCCGCACAGCTCTGTCCGTCCAGAATGGAGTACACGTTGGGGCGCTTGCCGCGCACCACGCGGCCGCGCTCGTTGAGCTTGTTGAGCTGCCACGTGACGAACGCGTCGTAGAACGGGTTCACGTCCGTGGTGATGAAGGACCGACGCCAGTCGATGTTCATACCGAAGCGCTTGAGGTCCGCCATGGCGTGCGGCGGGAAGTACTGCAGCCAGTAGAGCGGGTCGTGGAACTTGGGGATCTCGTCCTCGGGCACGTTTGAGATCTTGAGGATGTCGTACTGGTGCATGACGCCGCCCGTCTTGGCCGCGGCCTTGGACTTCTTGCCGTGCGCCTTGTCCAGCTTGTCCGCATTCTGCTTCACAGGTTTCTTCTCGGCCTCCAGGTCACGGGAAAAGTCCGGGGACAGCCGTACTGCTCCAGCTCCCGCTTGAGCTTGTTCGCGGCAGCCTGGATGGGCATTCCGGTGCAGTGGAAGCCGAAGGGGAAGATGACGTTCTCGCCCTTGAGGCGGTGGTACCGCGACGCGAACTCCACCTTCATGAGCGTGAACAGGTGGCCCACGTGCATGTACCCGTTCATGTACGGGTATGGGAACGTGACCATGTACTTGGGCTTGCTCGGGTCCGGGTCGGCCTCGAAGAGCTTCACGGCGTCCCACTTGGCCAGGACCTCGTGCTCGATGTCGATCAGGTGGTCGCGACGCGCCATCTTCTTGGCGGGGGCGCCGTCCTCGAGCTGCACGTCCTCCATCTTGACCGTCACGGGGTCCATTGTTCACGTGGGCGTCTCTTGGGGGCTTTGGGGCCAACGAAATCAAGATTGTGTGGAGGACTTGGGTGCGTCACAGGGAGGGACAGCGGAGATGCGGTTAAGTACGATAAAAGGTAACTTGTTTAAGGCTACCTTGCATGATGCGCGTTCTTGTGGTGCAGGCTGCACGTTTGCGCAAATTGTATCGGTAACGCTACATGTACACTACTGAAGTATGTGGCGGCAGCCGGTACAGTAGTGGCAACGATATCGGCGATTTCAATTGTAAGCTCCTCCAATCGAGCTCCGTGTTTTTCCGATAAGAATAAAACAAACTCCTCATTTTGCAAATATCCACGAGCCTGCTCTTAAGTGCGCACCCTTCGTTAAGTGCGCACCGCAACATAAAAACATGAGCACGGAGCGGCAGGCCGCGCGCTTGAAGCGCCGCGCGGAGCGGCTCGCAGCTCCCCACGCGCGCACAGCAGCTCCATGGGCAGCAGCAGACCAAGCGCCGCCCTCTCCACGGACTCGGCCGCCTTCTCGCGCACGCGCGGGTCCAGTTTCCCCTCCAGCAGCGCCAGTTCCCGGCCCCACTCGGCCACCTCCGCGTCTGCCGTGGCCACGAGCACGCGCCGCAGCGTCCGCAGCCCCAGAGACATCAACGTGCTGGTGGATAAGCTGACGCACAAGCTGCACGGCGACCCGTCGGCCATCACGATGCGCCGCACGGTCCTCCGCCTGCACGACTCGGTGTCGGTCGCTCCTCAGACCGACGCGGTGCGTATTATACAATTTGGTTGCTGGTTTATACTGATTTTTATGTTTTTAAATTATTTTTTCATTGTAGTATTCGGTGCTGCAGAAGATCAAGCGGAAGATGCCGACGGACACACAGACGACCACTCGGCTGAATGAAGTGTACTCGCGCTTTGTCAAGTTTACCAACCTGGACAAGAAGACGTACCGAGACGCTGTTTATTTTGTTTTTATGTGTTTATGTGTTTTTACTGATTAAATCGTGTTTGGGCTGCTAGAGAGGCGCTCTTGCTGCTGTACGGATTGATGGGTACGAGTGGCGAGGACAAACACCCGGACTTGGTGGCGCTGAGCATGGCCAGCTATGGAGACGGTGTTGAGAGCTCTGTACCGGACGTGGCGGCGCTGCAGTCGATGCCAGCAGCTTTTGCCGAACAAGAAGCAGCTTCTGCTGCACAACAGCCACGGACAGACTTGGATTCGCTGGAGGACTCGTTCAAGTTTGCTGTCGGAATTGCTCCAGTTCATAAGGCGAGCAAAGGGAGAGGGAGCAGTCCTCGTACACACTCGACAGCAGTGACTCCTCGAGGAGCCGCTAGCGGAGGAGCAGCCAGACGCTCGTCGTTCGACGTACCGGAGGAAGTGCTGTTGAGAGATGTTTTGTATGCGCTGCAAGCCGTCGAGTCGCGCTACCTGTACTTTGATGACGCAGCTGATCGCTTTCAGATCACGAGGAGCGTTGGCGTATCGACGCGTACGTGAATTGACTCTTTTGTCGTGTGATGCATGTAAAGATGATACTCATTTTCTGTTGAACAGCCATGCGCGAGCTCATTCACATGCTGTGTGATCTGGGTTGGCTGTACCGCAAGGTTTCGGAGTATATCAAGCAGCATCGCGAAGAGCTAGCGTTTGGCCTGGTTGGTTTCCTAGCCTTGTTGTTGCGGTATCTTTCCTAAGAACCCAGCGACTTATCTGTACTTCTCCGTGTTTGTGATGCTTGCAGGTGGGGCAAAGCTTTTGCCATGTTCTCAGCACGGTGCTCGCAGATTATTTCCGCTTGATTGCTGTCCTGGCTGCTCAGATTGACGAAGATGCTGAAACAAACCAGCCTCGTGGACGGTCGGCTTGCACCTTAACCTTGGGGAATTTAATCGTGTGGACACAGGACCCACTTGACAAAATGAGGTTAATGGCTCGTCTCATTGACAGGTACACTACGCTTGCTTTGAGACCTCTTGGTACGATATTGCCACTAACTTATTTCGTAGTGTTGAAGGTCTTCGTGGAGGCGCACTTGCGTCTGGCATCCACTCGCATGTGCTGCACGGTGATCCAGACATCTCACAGTCCGTTCAGCAGGTATTGAGGGTTGTTGCTGCTCCAATTATTCGCATGATCAAGCGCTGGGTGTTTGAAGGAGAACTTGAAGATGTGCATGTGAGTATGAGCACATTATTTTACGTTTTGACCTCATTCTGTAAATATGACTGATCAAATTTGTATCAACACCAATATGATAGGGTGAGTTCTTTGTTGTGGCAGATCCGACAGTAAGTGACGACCAATTTTGGGCCAAGAAATATACCCTGGACATGAAGATGCTGCCGGCATTCATTTCGATGTACGTTTATCGGCACTTAATCAGTTTGATTGCCCAGCTAATCTCTTGTGCGCCATCATAATATTGTGGAAATAGTGAGCTGGCGAAAAAGATTCTGATTATTGGGAAGAGTATCAACTTCATCCGCCAGTGCTGCGGAAATGCTGATGTAGGTGCAGTATCGTCGGTTCTTACTCGAATGCAGCATTTAAACCCATGCATGTTGTTTTCTTAGTGGGTCATGGACGCTGCGCAAGAAACTTCTGTGATTGGAATGGAGACCCAAGATGATGGAGCCAATTTCGCTGAGCTGAAGCGTCTTGAAACAATGATCGAGAATGTCTTAAACTCTACAAATGAGTATCTGATCCGAACACTGATGGAGAAATACCGACTTTTGGACCACTGCCAAGCATTAAAGCGCTATTTGCTGCTTGGACAGGTAAGGAGTGAGGAAGCGCTGTCTGTCATTGGGTATCTCGTGGGCTTAACGAATCTTGCGTTTTGTGTCTTCTGACAGGGGACTTTATTCAGTACCTGATGGACCTTTTGGGGCCTAAGTTATCCAAACGAGGGTCACAAGTCTACCGTCATACACTTACAAATGTGCTGGAGACAGCGCTGAATGCTTCCAATGCGAAGTTTGAGGTGCGTGCTTTGACTTACTTGGCCTATCTATGAGTTGGTCTTACTCTGATAATGTTGCTGTCGATCATTAGTCGGCGGACATCTTGGGGCGGCTAGACGTTGAACTTCTTCAGCCATCCTCGGGTAAGCAAAATCTGAGCGTGCATCCAAAAGTGCGTTCTTCTGACAATTTTTTGCTTCACATTAATGTACAGCCGACACCGGATGGGACATCTTTATGCTTCACTACAACTTGGAAGCGCCTTTGAACAGCGTCATTCCTGCTTCGTCGATGCTGCAATATCAACAAATCTTTGACTTTTGTGGCGACTCAAGCGCGTAGAGCATTCGCTGGCTGCGTCGTGGACGAAGGACATGAATCTTGGGCATGAAGTTCAGGTATGCTATCATGCCTCGTGTCTAGCTCACGAGCGTTTCCTGACTTTAGCTAACTGCAGGGACGCGTGCCTGGAGTTCGGCATGTTTTGCACAAAAGTCAGCTCGTGCGATCCGAGATGATCCACTTTAGTACCAACCTTCTTAACTACGTGATGTTTGAGGTACTGTACACCGCAACTTCGGGTCGTACGTCGCTTACTGATACGAGGTTATTTTCCTAGGTTCTCGAAACTGCGTGGCATAAACTAGTGAAGGACTTGCACGCTGCAAAGGACTTGGACGGTTTTATTGAAAGCCACGCAGATTATGTTGTCTCGATCAAGAAGAACGTAAGAGATGGCGGCTTTCACTCAATGATGTTGGAAATAATGGATGTGTATGCATCACGTTTATTCGTAGGGTTTCATGACGAAGGAGTCGAGAGAGCTTCTCAAGCAGCTGAAGCTCATTTTCGCGACAATAATCAGATTTTGCAAAGCGCAGGAAAATTTGTACACTACGGCGATGCACGAAAGAGACGTGGAAGAGCGTCATCAGCAGTTGATTGAGCGCCAAAAATTAGATGTACGTCATCGATACTGAGGAGAAAGTGACCAGCAGTATGTAGATGAGTCTTATGGATATTGTTGTTTTTGAATAGGGATCGTGGGGATTCCAGAGGAGAAAGAGTATGGTCTGCGAGCAGAGCGAGGAGCCTTCGGCACCAACTCAAAGATCTTACGTCAGATTGAAGAAATCTCAGAGGATTTTAGCAGCCAATTTCTTGAACTCCTCGATATCGTCAAGCAGAACTCAGCCCGGTACGAAGGTAGTTGTTTCCCATACTATGTGACCCATGCTAATTTTTATTACGGCATTGTGATGATACATAGTGGCTCGCAAAGTTTGTCGTTTCTCATATCCCGCTTCGACTTTAACGAGTATTATCTCAAGAAGACCACCCCGCCAATGGACACGGATGAGTGATTGGCAAAGGTGAGGATGAACTTGCTACAGCGAGCTCCTGTGGTGACAATTGATTAGCTCTCTTAAACGTGTGCTAGTTGCTTTTCTGATTCGTGAAGTGATGTCTGCTTGCGTTAACCATTCTGTTAATCCAGGAGATCTCTTAAGAAGTAGCAGAGCTCGTTATCGTTCACGTTCGCTCCTCTGTTGATGGAAAACAGGTCTTCCAAGCGCCGAACCGTGTCCAGCGTGCACTCGATCGATATCATGTTTCCAAAGACATCATACAAACCTTCCGTGGAGACGATCTCCTGGGGTGTGTCTCCCTGATTGTCTTGCAAGTGCGGGCGGTGCTCAGCTCCATTGGATGCGCGAAAGAGTTGCTGCACGTTATGAAGCACTGACTGGAGCGCTTTCGGGAAGGCACCGCGGTCAACCAGAAACGAGTCTTCATCTTCCATCCGAGTTCGCAGCTTGCTGAATGCCATTTTTAAGCGCTGTACGGCATGCCGGTCAAGATTACTATGTTTGCTGAGCAAGGGCGATGATGCAAATTTTTCCATTCGGGCCATCGCATCAACGTTAGCAGCTGCAGGCGAGCCCTCAGCGATGGAAACTTTGGTCGTACCAAGCGTGAAGTAAAACGTAATATGGCCGTTGTGCGCTGCCTCTCCAGTAATTGCAGGAGCAAGGTCTTGTCCCCACAGAGCACAAACCATACCAGCACGGATCTCAGGGTCGGTGGTAGGAACAGAAGGCAACTCCATCAAGCAGGCCACGCGAGAATATGTCGAGTGATTCTGAATCAAGAACGAGTGAAGAAGAGCGCATGTCTCCTGAATAGCTGTGGTACCGACAGGAAGAATGTGCTGCATACGAAGCAGGCGCACAAAGAAATTCAAGATCGCGACTACATCAGGCGGCTTGCTATTTGTTGGCGAAGGGGTCGTGACATCGTCTTGTGTGTCTGTCAGCGCGTTGATCGAGGCACACATTACAGTTGAGAGCTTCTCTACAGATGTCACAGAGCCATTCTGAAGCTCAAGCGTGTCAAAGAGCACAAACTCGTGCTTTTGGACGTCAAGGGCCAGGTTCAGATAGTGAAACGCTGCTTGGACGTGTGCGTCTTCACTCCCCAAAATCAGCTTCTGGCCGAACAGATTGACCAGTTCGATCAATGCTAGGCGGACCAACTGGCGGTCGTACCCGCCTTCAATCGATGACTTAATGCATCCAACGAAACTCGCCGCGCATTCTTCAAATTGCTGTTGCAATTTCTGCTCATCGACTCCAAGAAAAGTATTCGCCTCGTTATTCAGCCCGAGTGGTGGCGTGGTGGCGTACAACGCCTTCGAGAGCAGCGCACCCTTCAGCAACAGAAGTCGTGCTCTGGTTGCAGACATTCGCTTGGTGGTATGATCTAGTGCACGGAGGCCACTTTCAATGGACCGCTCTGCTCGCTTCTGGCGGGACAGAACGGTCTCGCTGTCGAGGTTTACAGGGCACTCAAGAAGCACTTGCGCCAGGTCAGCATGAACTTGGACGAAGTCTGAAATTGCCGGTCGATAGAGGTTAAGTCTCTTTGCGTGATCCTGATCTGAAAATTTTCCGTGGTGATCCAGACCCATCCAACCATCACGTTCCAGCAATTTATCCAGCACTTGCTCAGCTTCACTTAGACGCTCACAAACTGCTATCAGCGTGGACGGCTGGGACGACGAGAGTGCTTTCAATCGAAGCAATGAGCTCAAACCTTGCAGTGTGCGAACGAAGCTGAGCGAAGCTGACGTGTGCAGTGCGACGCTCTCTTCTCTCAAAGCGAAGAGTTCGTGTTCCGCATGTTCGCGCTCGCCGAGGAACACTAAAGCCTGCAATCGTTGCAACTCGAGATGTTGTCGCAGATGCTCTTCTCCAGTGGATTTAGCCTCTTTTATCGCACTTTCAGCAGCCTCAAGTGCTGCACGATACTGCATCTGTGCAAGGTAGCAGGTGACAATTTGTGATCCGCACTTCGCCAGAAAAGTTCCTCGGGAGAACACAAGCGAGAATTTGAGCTGCTGATCAAGATCCAAATGCAGTGTCTGATCCGGCCCGACGGGTATCGCATTGTACTCACCGATTGCATCCATGCTGCTAGCTTTGGAAGCGCTCCATTCGCCTTCGTAAAACGCGATATAACTCAACTGCAGATGGATATCAGCGCGCAATCGATGAAGTTGAAGCTCTTCCCAAGAGGTTGAGCTCAAGACGAGCCCGGGTGATGCTTCTCCGTTGATATCTCCATCCACGACAGTTGTCGAGGTTTCGGTCGGTGTGATTATCAGTGTCAGCAAGGCTTGCGCCATTTTTTCGCTGCAGGACGAGCTAGCGCTGTGTCTCGATCGTATTTGTTCTCGTGACTCGCCAAGGCAACCGCAACGTGCAAAATCGCTATCAAGATATGTCCTACGAGAGAATCGGGGTAGTGCTTTCTCAGTTCTGCTTGAGTGTGTTCTGCACTGAACGCGATCAACCAGCTTAAGGCCGTCTGGTTGCTCTCTTCCAAAATTGATTTGCCATCGTGGAAGACCACAGTTTCCAGCTCCGGTACACCGCTGCTGCTGCGAGTCATTGCTCCACCTCGGAGCAAACTCATAACGACTTGGAATGCTTCATGGTAGCGTCCACATTGAACAAGTGCTTCAACTCGTAGTCTGCGAGCATTAGCCACGTGGTTCGAGTCCTGAAGACAAAACTGCGCTACAAATTCGTATCCAGTAATGACGGGCATTGTAGTGACTGCGTACTGATGCTCGTATTGGAGCAACACCTCAGGAACCATCACAAGCATGAGCCCAAACGAGAACGGGAAGACTCGATCAGGGTCACCCAGCAGCTTTCGTCCTGGCCAAAGCTGTCCAAGCATTTGATACGACCCAAACAAAAAGCTTTTCGTGGGGTGAGGAACGGAGCAACCGTAGAATCGAGTAAACACGGTTGCTGCCATCAATGCGAAGTCGACAGCTTTGTGCAAGTTCACTTCGGACGAATGCAGTATGAGCTTGGACAGTGCACTGCAGCATTGTACACCAATCCATAATTCATCGCCAGCAATTTTATCGTGGTGGTTGTGGCCATTGGTACCCTCGAGAAACTGGTCAGCGGATGGAGTCAGGACTTCCCGCCACGATGAGTCGACGTGAAGCATGCTGAAGGCGTTGTCGAGTGTCTCGAGCCAGCTTTTGGTAGCAGCTTTCGAGTCTCCACAAGCAAGATGGAAGTCTCCAGCTTCTTGTAGCGCCTGGCACACAATTCGCTTCTGTCGCTTTTGCCGCGACACAACCACGCAACGAGTGTATGAACTGATGATCTGGCGTCGAAGTGCAGGAAGCTCTTGGCGCATGTTCTCACTATCAACACCATTGGTAGAGCGTTGGACGAGTCGACGGTATTTTTCGACGAGGTCGTGGCACGTGTTGAGCGCTTGGTGGCTCTTGTTGATGGATTTGATGAGTCCATCATGAATTTCTCCGAGGTTTACCAGTTTTTCACGCTGGATGCTGTGCTCGGTGCTGAGTTCTTGAATTCGCTGCTCCATTTCTTGCTTGTTGGCACGGAACGCGATCTCCTCTGGGGACAAAACTTCCTCCACTACCAGCCGCGACTTCTTCTTTTTCTTTTGGATTCTTGCTCCTGGAAGGCTGCGATGTAGGCTTTAAGCTCATCTTCTGCTGTTTTCAAGAGTGCTTCCTGATGATTCACGATTTGCTGCTGAGCGTATATGACAATGGGAAAGTTTTGCTCGGAGAACCGACTACCTTCACTACTGCCACCACACAAGAAATGATAGCGACTTCCTTTTTGAACGATGCTTTTCCAGTCTTCGGCTGCACAAAACGCTTTCAGCGAGAAATCCATGAGCCGTGCAAGCCAATTCTGATCAATATTCAGAGCACTGGAAACAGCGGACACAACGGTCGAAAGAACCATTAACTGCTCCGTTGAGGTAGCAGGAGGTGCGTTTGACGCTGCATTGTGGTCTCCAGTTTCGTTCACTGCAACATCCATCATGTCCAGCAATGCATCAATGGAGATAGAGAGATGACCCAGTTTAGTTGATGAACTAACCCGACTCGGAGCCACCCAAGCAAGCCACACAGTGTTCCATAGCTGTTGAGTCACGGCTTGGAGCCCCTGCCAACACTTCGCAAGTCGAAATAACTTGCAGCATGCTGCTGACTTTTCCAGAAGTTCACCGAACAGTTGGTCGAGTTGGCGTTCGCTCTGTAGCTCTATGGATACCTCACTTGGACCACCTGTCCCTGACGATTGTTCGTTTGTGGGTTCTCTGTCTTGAGGCTCACCACTCGATTCCGCAGTGGCCAATTTCGAGTCATTCTCTTGAGTCGCGTGGCTGACAGTATCTTCAGCGTTATGATTCCCGTGAAGCAGTTCATATGTGCAGTCTTCCGTAGCTGGACCACGTGCAGTATCTACAACATGGATTGCATCGCAAAGCTTGGTGATCTTTCGATACAGTAGCACCGATTGAAGGAAGAAGAGTTCGCCGCACCACCGATACAAATAGTCATCGTCAGATCCGGCAACAGCATGAAAATCAGTGCTTCCAAGGCCTCGGGTCTCGCTGCTTTTACTTGGCTGAACTCCGTCATCTGTCGAATCTGATTCTTTGAGTTCTGGTAAAATTGCTTCACCACCCAGTGAAGAAAGTGTGGCTCGGAACTGATGGCTTACCGTCCCTGCAACTTTGAGAGAGGACACAAACTTGTCAAAGGGGGCAACTTCGTTCGATCCAGCTCCCAGAACAGCGCCACAAAGTTTACTGGCGAACTCAATTGCCCGCCGGTCAGAAGAACTTTGCTGCTCAAGTATGGCAAATGCCTTTGCGAGATCATTCCCCGCAGCTTGAAGAAGTTGGTCAAGGCCCTGCAGTTTTCCTTCCTTCGTCCCGTGATCTGCATCACCTTCAGCATTTCGTGGAGTAGCTTGCGGTGTATTATTCTGGCTTTTTTCTTTGGAGGCTGTTGCTGGCGCTCCTTTCGCTCCAGCACCGCGAGGAGAAGCTATTGCAGCTGCTGGATGTGAAGGCGTTGAGGTATCTGAAGATGGTGCGAGGTGCTTGGAGTTGCTAGCAAGTTTGAAGAGGGCCACGACCTCACGTAAGCTGTCGTCCTCTTCATTACCGCCCATACTGGTAGTTAGAGCTTGCTCTGTCGCAGTATGAAGCAGAAGAGGAAGCGTAACTCGGGAGATGTCGCTGTTTGCTTCTTGTGCGATTCGGAAGAGCTCGTAACCGATGCGAGCACAGATACTGCGTGTTTCGACGTCCCATTTCTCGCTGGGGATCACATGAAGAGCCTGATCAAACAGAATTGGCGTGAACAACAGTTTTTACCGTCTCGAAATTCGCGCAAAGAGAGCTTACCTGGTAGAACGTCACGAGTGCGGGGAAGGTTTTACCATCACAACATCCGTTCAAGTGTAGCAGAGGCAGAAGCAGGCGGTATCCTTTGAAGCATAGCACACGAATGCCTTCTTGGTTGTCTGTTGCGCACGCAATCTCGATGGCCATAGATATTTTACGACTGTCTTCAAGCGCCTTCGTCTGCAGCGTTGTCAGTGCTTGAGCGTCCAAGTCTGAGGAAGTAACCAGCCTGCCATTGCGTTCCAAGTCTCCAGGCTCATCGTGGCACAAAATCAGCAGCGCTTGAATGCTGAGGTTGAGTATTGGAACAGGGAATTGTACCACGGCATCACGCTTTAGTGCTTGTCTGTAGAATGTATTGGCCATCCATG
This sequence comes from Phytophthora syringae, assembly GCA_012656105.1. NCBI lineage: Eukaryota > Oomycota > Peronosporomycetes > Peronosporales > Peronosporaceae > Phytophthora > Phytophthora syringae. Next base: position 604,092 of record JAAKBD010000006.1, read on the forward strand.
AAGATCGTCCGGAACATGCGTGGGAAACTACAGCGTTGTACAAATAACTGGCAGCTTTGTTGGCTCGTCCTGCAAGGTGAGCGTCGTAGCAGACTTTGGAAAGATATCCATAGCACATTGCTAAAGGCAGCGGGTTGAGCGAGACTACTGGCTCGGAAGTCTCGCCGATGGAATGGATAAACTCGTGCTTGCTGTCAAAGGCTGCGACAGCAAACACGTAGCTCTCATTCGGCAGCAAGCCAGAAATTGTCACGTGCAAGTACGGAGGGTATACTGGAGCTGCCGTTCCTGGGAGAAGATTGTTGTTACCAGAAACGGCAGTTCCTGCCCCCGCCGGTTTTGCGAACACCATGTAGTATGCCACTCGCTTCTTCCGCAACGTTGGTAGAGATGGATGGTACTCTACCACCTTGACAGTAATAGCAGAGCTTGATCGAGAAATCACGATCGGTGGCGCCGGAACCACCGATTCCTGCTTTGGATCCCCATCAGTTGGCGACAAAGCTTTTCTTCTTCGTGCTCCAGTTGCTGAAGGAGTTGAAAGTTTTCATCTGCAAGGGCAATTCTCTCCTTCGCAGACATTTGTACATGAGCAAGGCGCCGAATATTGAGCAGCACGTGTGCGTAGCCATTTTGATGGCATTCCTCGACGAGGTTGGTTTCCACGGCAGACAGCACATTGCTTGAAGAAACACCTGGCGTACCTCCCAAAGCTTTGGTGCTAGTTAGAGGAAGTGTGTCCACTATCGTGGCTCCTTGAAACTCCAAGCGATACAGGAGAAGCAGTAAATCGACTTGGGCGCAGCACAAATCCTGATGTAGCCCACCAAGTTGTGATCCAGTGCCTTGTACGCCTACACGATCACGTTCACGGCTGGTGTCCATGGTGACATTGTTCTGTGCACTCGCATCGCTCCCGTCATTTATTGAGCAAGTGAACGAGGCTTTGGAAAGCGAAGCTGTCGATCCAACTCCAGCATTTGGGTCGGCCACAGAGTAGAAGTGCGAATCGAAGTTCATTAACTCGCTCCGACGCGTATTGATCCGCTCAAGACACTGTCGTATGACTTGACTGCCCGTTCGTGGCTGACTTCGGATTGACAACAGTGTCCCCAAGCGCAAACAAACTTGCCCGTGAAGCAGTAAGTCTTCGAAATTGACGGCAGTGAACGCGAGATGAACTGTCAGCAGCAATTCACACGCAAGACGCACCAGAGGCTTTGAAAGTTGTGAAGGCTCGGTCGCGTCCAACTCCTTCAGTATGGGAACCACGAATTCACGCCATATTTGCAGAGCCACCGATGTCATGAGTTCTTGGTTGGTACGAGGGATAGCTTTGTCACCATGGAGAATGCAGTTCTGGACAGCTTTCGACAACCGTGTTAGGAGTTTAGAGGATGGAAGAATTGATCCAGTGACAGGCAGTTGCAAGCGCGGTTTAATATCTGACTGCAGACGTTCTTCCTCCGAAAGGGCTTCCCACGACGACCAGGATTGCTGAACCTCATGAAGCGCTTCGTACAGATCAAGTAAACAGACAACCATCGCTTTATCTGTAGCAACGACATCCTTGGCAACTTTCAACCGGGTACGGGCACTGTTAACGAGCAAACTAATTTGCTGGTCGGGTTTCGCAAGTTTCAAGCAGTGTCTGATGACGACGAGATGGAAACTCATTGGGAAAACGGCCACCTCTGGCGATTCTTCTTCTCCGAAACATTGTTCAAGCAATGGAGTTGCAATGTCCATAACGAAAGCGAACAACTCTGAGAGCGCTTCATTCTGTTGAGATGCTGCCGAGGCCAAGATGCTGTTACACTCGCCCGCACGCTTCAGCTTGACTTCACGCGATATAGTCTCCATGGCATCTATCGCAGCTCTCAGTTGGTCACTTACGGCGGAGAATGCTGTCTCGATCGCAGTTCTAGTGAGTGGCTGGTGCGCTACTGCAGCTTTTGTTCTCGCCACCAGCATCGCGGATGTCGTCTCAGCTTGGGCCAAAATGTTTTGTACGTCGCCTGGCAACGGCATGTCAAGCTCTTCCTCTTTTCGCAATCGCTGGACTGCTAGCTGGAGATACAAAGCACATGCTAAGGCTGACTTGGTATGTTCTTGCGCTTTTGCTACCTCTTTCAACGCCAAGTCTTGGTAGCAGTCACAGATGGCTAACCCAAGCTGCAGACGCCACATAACGTACTTCGTCGTCGACAGCGCCACCGCCGATTCCATTGCCAACAAACTCCACTTCAGATACGCGACGACCTCTTTGGAAAACCCCAAAGCTTGCAACGGCTTGGCGATCGAGTAAATGAGCACCGAGCCATTCAAACTCAGCCACGAAAACTGCCCCTGGTCGTCTCGCTCCATCGCTACTGCAGTCTCCATCCCGAGTCGCACAAAAATCAACGCCTGGATCATCTTTTCCAGCCTTCGCGGATGCTTCACAAACCCGTCCGAGCGCTTTTGGATGTGGAAACAGCACATGGCCGCACCAAACAGCGATCGGATGTACGATTGACCCTCCAGACGGCTTCGCTTTTGTGTCGTTGAAGACTTTGACGCAAGAATTCGTTCAAGAACCCCTTGGTGGCTACTTTCAGCGGTGGATTGCTGCATCATTTCGTCGAGAACGAGAACTTTCTCGTAGAAAAACACCGAGGCAGCACGAAACTCGCGGGCGTGGTAGAACTTGTCCCCAAACGCAAGAAACACCTCGATCTTCTTCGCAGTGGCGATCTGGTCCGGAGTCGCTTGCATCACCCGATCCACCAACGGCACCAGCTTTTGTGCGACATCACCGAAGAATGCGACTTCTTGCTGCGAATTTGCGGCGTCATTTGAGCCAAAGCTTTCGGACGTTAACGTCTTGGCCTGTTTCTCTCTTGTGGACTGCAAAATAGCAGCGAATTCACGTGCGAATTGGTCCACCACCACATCCGCCTCACCTCCAAGTGTCGAGTCTTTCGTGGCACTGGACTGAATCCGGGTTCGTCCACCAACCTTTTTGTCATCACTTGACTAGAATCGCCTGCAATTCAACCAAACAACGCTAACTAACGCGCTTAGCGCTAAATGAGAGAGTCGCGTGGGGGCTTGGCAAGGATTTTCGCAATGAAAGGTCGGTACTTTTCAGGAGACCGTGAAACAACTTGAAAATGTCCAAGCCGACGGCATTGGCAGCTTTTGCAGCGAAACAGCAACGCATCGAACCGCTCGAAGGTCTTAGCAAGACCGAAGTGAGATGTCCGGGTCGAACGTTGTCAAATTTGAAAGCTCGGGTACTTGGAGGGGAGTCGGTGGAAACGTTAAACCGCTTACAGAGTCTAGTGTTCGTGGTGGTGGTGATATTTTGGCATCGCCCACAACACCTCTTGAAGTGTTGGCAGCAATCGGTGTTGGTCAGAAGTTGGTGACGTCTCCTAGAAAGTCAACAGACAATGACCAGGTAGTGAGCGGTTTGGAGACGAAGGCCACTGCTCGTACGGCACAAACACAGCGTAGCTCGAGCTTGAAGCCGCTTGCACCGGTGGACAATGAAAACCAGGGAAAGACCGACGAAGCAGATCGTTCGTCTACTCCAGACGAAACCTCTCAAGCTGAACAAGAGGAAAAATCGAGCAAGTCCACGGTTGATAGCAGCACTGAGATCAGCGTAAATGATACGTTGGGCCAAGATGAAAAGCGAGGAACGCCAGTGACTGACAGCAAACCCCGAAGGAGGACCAAAGTGACGACGAAGACTTTAATTTCGCTGATGCTGACGCAGATGAAAAGGAAGATGTTGAGTCTTTGGCACCACAAGTTGAGCCTTTGGAAACGAAGGCCGGTATGGTTGATGTTGAGGGTCTTTATGATTGCCCACCAGACAATAGTGAGGACGCGCGCTCACAGGAGAAAAGGTACTGCTTTCTCTCCAAACTTTGGTGCATTATGAGTACTAATCTTTGTCCAGTGTTGTTCAGGTTCAGCCAAAGATGTTCCTACCTAGGGCCAGCGATATTGAGCTGTTCCACGTGGTTCTGACAGACGACACATCTCAATTAAAGTTGTTACTGGAAGAAATATCTCCGCAAGAAATGCTAGAGATTGTGGACACTACGGGACGCACACTCTACCATTATGCAGCTCTTTCAAAGAACAAAGTGATGCAAAACATGGTTTTTCAACACGTGAGTACGTATCGGGACAACGAGTGTGATCTGGAAGTTGAAGCTTTGATGAGAAAGAAACAGCATTTGAATGGGTAAGTTGGTGGTGGCATCGCATTATCTATAAGCTACACTTACGAGCTGTCGTGCTTGAAACTCTACCGCTAGGTGGATGCACGAAAGCCAAGCAAAACGAGGCGGGTGGATGCCTCCCCGACTCAAAGAGCTGCAGCGTGAGAGGATAAAGCAAAAATGTGCTGACTGGGCAAGAATTTGCAGCTCTGTAGACGAGAATGGTCGTTCCCTCTTTCATTATGTACGTCTAGCAGCTCCATTCTCGATCAATACGTACCAAGTCACATATCCTTTTTGCTTAGCTTGCATCAACGACAGGTACGATTCCTGTCGAAGATGACTACGAGTTCTGCAGTGTCCTTCGCTCTCGAGATGCCATTTTGTCTACTAGAGGTAATGGTGGTTTTCTTCGCAATTATTCGCCGGCTACTGAACATCGTTAGCTTGCTGTTGCTTAGACCATTTCAAGAAATTGGCACTCCACTATGCAGTTGAGATCGGAAATATCAAGCAAGTCAAGTGGAATTTCCACATGGGCGTCAAGCTGAACCAAGCAGACGTTGACTTGTTGCTGTCTTTCAGCGTATCCCGGGTCATGGAAAACGTCATTTTGCGCCAACTTGAAGCGATCGACATGAAAAACTACTATCTCCCAACTTGTATAGATGCAGCGACGGATCCAGGTGTAAGTACGTTCGCGCTAGCCAAGTTGCAGCGGATAACAGACGACAGTGCTGGGCGTTTGCACCAATTTCCGTTGCATCGAGCTGCCATGTTTGGAAATATCCGCGCAGTGGACCTTCTTCTGGAAGAAGGAGCAGATCCGAATGCTCGAGATGCCAACCTGTGGACCGCTTTGCATGTGCGTTCAGTATTCACTCGAATTTTGCATTTCGTGACTAACTAACGATCGGTTATCCGTAGTATTGCGCTGACGAAGCAACTCCCAGTCATCTTGCAATTGCGCAGCTTCTGATGGAAAAGTCGACGTCCGTTGATATCAATGCACAATCACTGAAAGGGAGATCTGCACTTCACATCGCCGCTCGAGCACGACAACGCAATTTGCTGCACGAAGAGGACAATCCCAGGTCGACGACAGAGTCAAGTGAATCCGAGAGTCGAGTATCTTTTGTCGTCTATCTTCATGATGCTAAGGCGGACTTGGACCTTAAAGATGCAAAAGGAGCTACTCCGTTACTCCTGGCGTGTCAAGGGGTCATGTCGGTGTGGTTCGGTTCCTCTTGAGCGCTGGATGTGACCCAACCGCAACGGGGAAAACAAATGGAATGCACTTCATTTCGCAGGTGTTGTAAGCAGCCCACTACTTCGAAGTACTAGCTAATTTATCTCTAAACTCGTGTTTTGCTCAGCAAGTCGTGGAGATGCCACCATGGTATCGCTTTTGCAGTCCTGGGATGCAGATTCCCGACTGTGGATGAACTCACAGGATAAGCAGGGAAGGAAGCCGATCGATGTCGCCAACGACAGCATTCGACGCATATTAGTGGTGAGACCCGTTCAGTTGTTTTGTATGCTGATCCTTCGCTGACACAAACAATTGTAAAACTTTGAACATCAACCAGAACCTGTGGACTGAATGCTACAGCGGCAATGTAAATCAAGTGCGATGTTTGCTACAGACCCACAACTCTCAGGCAATTCGACCGACTGGATCGCTATCGGTGAAAGCCAAAACAGTCCAAACAGAGAGAACGCCACTTCATCTAGCGGTGTGAGCCGTACAATGTCGTAGATTCTGCAGTGTGAAAAGTTAATGTGGTTGTCATTGTTCGCATAGGTGTTAGGATATGCTGATGCATTGCAGATGTTGGAGACTTCAAATACTCGTACTCCATCCCGTGAAGAGCATCTCAAGAACACAAAAGCATCGGAGCTAAACCGAACAGCACCAAGTCGATATCTGCAGATGGTAGTTCTGCTGCTTCAAGCTGGTGCCGACTTGGGCGCAGGAGACAAGTGGGGAATCACCCCACTCATGCTTGCGGCTCGTCTCAAGGACAGTATTTTCATGGACACACTCCTTGATCGCACCGCTACTGAAAGCGACTTGCTAGCCGCTGATGTGGATGGAAACACTGCTCTGCACTACAGCTACGCGTTTTGTCAGGTACGACCACAAACCGAGAGAGAAGTTCGTGTTTAAGCCGTGGGAGATCTAACGCTGTGCTGCTTAGGCCCAAGTGTCGACGTTGCTGGAAGATCAAATGGATGACTCAGTACGTGTAATACCCTCTAAACTCACTTTCAAAACTCACTAACGAAGAATTTTTCCAGGATGTTGAAACAAAGCAGGGCAAGTCACCATTTGAGATGACTGGGTATGGTGACAAAATCTACCCGAAGGAATATCGCGAGTTTCTTAAGCGGCAGCAAGCGCTTCGAAGACGCCAAATTGGGAAGTGAGCTCTAGAAATATTGGTACAGCATTTTGCCTCATAGGTTATGAATTGTCTAAGCTCGTCTTCGGTTTGAGAGTTAAAAGCCCTCAAAGGTGTCGCTGCCCGTGAACGGACGAATCTTGGTGTCCTCCGGGTACGCGTCAAAGTTGCCAGCGTCGAACGCGTCTTTGATCGCGGGTGTGTACGGCGCCTTCATCGTCTTTTTCACCATCGCCGCCCAGTCAAACTTGGCGTTCGTGAAGAACGGGTGGTTCACCACGTCCTGCATGCCGCCAGCCAGCGATCCGATACGAAGTGCCGGGTTGGTCTCCAGCAGCTTCATGACCAAATCCTTGGCATCCGGGTCGAACTTGGGCGGGAACTTGAGCATCGCGCGGCCCTGGAGGATCTTCTCGAATATCTTGTTCTGGTCATTGTGCTGGAACGGAGTTCGGCCAGCGATGAGTTCGTACAGCAAGCAGCCAAGTGCCCAGTGATCCACGGCTTTACCGTGACCTTTGTTCAGAACGAGCTCCGGAGCCAGGTACTCCGGGGTGCCACAAAGAGTGAAAGAGCGTTCGTACAGTGCACCATTGCGGTAGTACGGCACGTGCTTGGCAAACCCAAAGTCGACCATCTTGAGGTAGCCGGCACTGTCGATCACGAGGTTCTCGGGCTTCAGGTCACGGTAGGCGACCGTCATCTTCTGCAGGTAGCGAAGTGCCTCCACCACGTTAGCCGTGTAGAACCTCGCGGCCGAAATGTCAAATGCTCCGCAGACCCCTTTGGCGACCTTGAAAGCCTTTTCGTACAGGAGACTCCAGAGTTCACCGCCCTGTACGAGCTCGAAGAGCATGTAGAGCTGGTTGGCGTCCTGGTACGTCTCGTGCAGCTTGAGGATGAACGGGTGCTCGCACTCGGCGAGGATGCCCTTTTCGTACATGACGTTCTTCTGCTGGTGGGTCTCGACGATCAGCGCCTTGGACATGCACTTGAGAGCGAACGCTTGGTTCGTGGGGCGGTGGCGCACGATAATGACGCGGCCGAAGGTACCCGTGCCGATGGTGCGGATCTTCTCCAAGTCTTTGTAGAGCAATTTCTTGGCCGGTGGTGGCGTTGGGGTCGCGGATCCCGCTCGGGTGTCGCTACGGCCGCCAAGCACCGATTGCTGCACGAGCTGCTGGCGCTGGATTTCACGCTGCATGATGTGGTCCAGTTTGCCCAGAAGCTGCTCGAAAGCTGCGCGTTGCAGCGTGAGGCACTCGACACGACCGATTGCTACACAATCGGCCGCACGAGGTTCGTTAGCGAGAAGTGCTCGCTCTCCGAAGAACTCGCCCGAGCGAAGCTGCATGATCTCGAAGCCGGACTTGCGCACGCTCACCTTGCCGTCCGAGATCATGTAGAAGGTGTCCGCGGCGTCACCTTCCTTGATAATAGTGCTCTTGTCCTCGAACGACACCACGTTGAGTGCGTGGGCGAGGATGTCGAGCTCGTCATCTGTCAGGGACGACAAGAGCGGCACGCTACGCAGGACGCGAATGCGCATCTGTCGGTCGATCAACGACCGAAGCGGACCCAGCAGCTTGGTGAACTCGGCTCGGTCCATGACGTAGCAGTCCACAGCACCGACCGCAATGCAGTTCGCCTGACGTGGCTCGTTCAGCACCAGAGCCATTTCACCAAAGTAGTTGCCGCGTTGCAGCGTCATGAGCTCCTTCTCGGCTTCGTCGGTGGCTCCGGTCTTGGAGGTGCAGCGCACGGTGCCTTCCACGATGATGTAGAAGGTGTTGCCGTCGTCGCCCTGGCGAATGATGTACTCGCCGTCATTGAACCGCTGCAGCTTGAGTGCTGCCGCCACTTTCTGGAGCTGGTTGTTGCTCAACCGCTGCAGTAGCTCGACGTTCTTGAGGAAGTTGACACGCGCCAGTTGCGTGGCCGAAGCGGTCGTGGCCATGATCTTGCGGAACGTGGTGCGCTCCACCGTCCAGAGGATGCAGCCCGTCGTGGCGCGGATTGTGGCCGCGCGTGGGCAATTGTAGAGCAGTGCCAGCTCCCCGAAGGCGTCTCCGTTCGTGTAGGTGCCGACGAGTTTGCCGTCGATCACGATGTCGCAGTTGCCGCTTTCGAGCACGTAGAAGCACTTGCCCGACGTGCCCTGAGCGATCACCGCCTCGCCCGCTTGGATGGTGACCATGGCCATGACGTCGATCATCTCGTCGATCTCACCCTGGTCAAGAGAGCTGAAGAGGTAGTGAGCTTTGAGCGCCTTGGTGATCATGGCTCGGGTCTGGTTGTTCTTGGGCACGCGGACGTGCTGACTGCTGTCCAAGTCTCCGGGTTCCACGGCGTCCTCCTTGATGGGGGCGCGACGCACACCCTTGTGCTCGTTCAGGTCCAGGATGGCCATGGCCGGTGGAGCTGCAATGCTAGTCAACTGCACCGTGGCGGGCATGGCTGCGGTGGACGAGTTGGCACTCGGTTTGATGGTCGGAGGTGCCGGCGGCAGGATCAAGTCCTTCATTCTCTTGGAGAAGTCCATAGCTTGCTAGACGACTCGAGTGCTGTGGTAGTGGCTAACTTGCTTGGAGGCGAAAGCGAAAGTGAATGGTGGCACCAGCAAGCGTGAAAGTATCCCTGGATGACAACCCGATAAGGAAGCATCGTCTCCGACAAGAAACCAGCTAAGAATACCGAGAGTGATATCGTGGTTCATTGCTTTCGATTCATGAATAGCAGGAAGACCAATTCGTCAAGCATGAGCCCATGCACCAAAATGGTCGGTGGTTTCGAGTCCCGCATGAGGTTGCAGTCTTGGTGACCGGATTTAGGCACGAACGAGGGGATCATGATCCAGGACCGAGTGGGAAAACGTGTTCGGGTGTACTGGTCGGACGAGCAGGAGTGGTTCCAAGGCACCATCCACCAGTACGACGAAACTCAAGGGTACTATGTCGTCTACGATGACGGGGATGAACGATGGGAGCCAAGCAACGTACCGTTGCTGGTGGAAGGTGAAGAAGAAGCTCAGACGGCTGAGAACTACGACGTGTTGAGGACAGAGCAAGAGCACACACCGGAAATGATGGAGCCCCTGCGTCACCCGGAAGCAACTACGACGACGAGTATGACGAAGAGCAAGGTGAAAGTCAACAGCTTGAAGAGCAAGTCGAGGATCTTCCGGTAGTGCGTGATTTCCAACAAGAAAACGAACTGATCGAAGATAACAAAGGTCACTGGGATAGCTATCAACTAGAGAAGGAGGTGGAGCAACACGATGACGATCAAGTGGAGATGAAAGGGTATCCCGAGGAAAATGACGTGGAAGGTGATCCTGAAGTGGGTGGTGAGAGCGAAGGCGAGGTGTCTGTAGCAGAATCGGAAATGCCGCAGACTTTCGTGAAGAACTCAACAGGCAAACGGAGCTATACGTCGCTTTCGTCAACGGTGCCAGTTCCAGTCAAAGGACTTTTAGATGGTAAAGTTCTTCGCTCTACTGGCCTTCAAACGAGTAGAGCACTCGCTCCCAATGCCTTTGTTAGAGTGTCTTTCGTCGAGTCTGGAGATGCTACACACGCGAGTGCTATGCTTCGATGCAAAGAGACCTTATCCACTACTGCCATCGTTCGCAGTTCTGCCAACCCCGTATGGAGTGAAGACCCACTAAGTGATATCGGTGACAACCAACGAAGTAGCAAGGGTAGCACGAATGGCGAGTTCCAGCTTGAACTGCTACCCCGAATTGTGCCACCTGCAACGAAACCTGCGTGGCAACAACTGCCAGGAGACGTGCTTTTCACAGTGTTTTCAGAATCAAGATCGAATAGTTCTCGTAGTGGGGCAAACGAGCACATCGGCCAAGCTACGGTCTCACTTCGAAGTCTCTTGCAAGATTTAATGACCATTTCTCCGTTCTCAACTCGAGTGCTTGAGCTTCGATCGCGCAGTGGAAGACGTCTCGGGTACGGGAACACTTCAACGAGAAGTCTATTTGACGATGGTCGAGTTGAAGCTCCAACGTTGATCGTCTCGTTCCGGTTCATCCCGACCTACGAAAGCAAGACGAAGCAAAGCGTGCATCGCTCGCTGAGCAGAATTCCCAGTGACAATCGAGTAGCTCCTGCTAAAACGTCCTCTCGAGCAAGTGCGCGACAAGATAAAGGCCAAAGCTCGAAGCGAACAGCACCAGCTCGAACAAGCAGCAGCTCTATCAATCGTCGACGGTTTGAGAAGCAGGTGGCCAAGGACAATCGATCGTTCGCCAAGCGATTAGAGTGGAAAGATGTTCGACGGACACGTCAATCCGTCCAAGCAAAAGCCCAAGCCAAGAAAAAGTGACTCCACCTCAGTACGGAGCTAGGAAGCACGACCACAAGGCGTCTTCAGGGATCAACCGGACGAAATACGTGCAACAAGTTGCTGCAGAGAACAAGGCGCTTGGCAAACGACTGCAGAACATCCTCGAAAGCGACGAAGGTGCTCGCAATCCAGAAAAGTTTTCAAAATGGGCAGCAGCAGAAGCAAAGGACAGCGCAAACGTTGACTACATGGACCGGGATAAGGTTCACGCCCAGGATAAGCGTTGGCAGCGGCAAGTGGAGCTCGATTTCGTCATGGAAAAGGCCAAGACCAAGTACCAGCAGCAACACGAGATCGTTGCGGAGGTGATGGAGCTCCAGGAAACAGTTCGATCACTCAAGGCTCGAGCCGATACACTCAACAAGAGCGTTGTGCGATTAGAAATCCTCAACAAGAAGGACCAACATGTCCGTGACTGTCTCCTTCGCGCTGCTGCTGCATCAGGAAGTTCATCAGTGAAGAAATCACCACGACAGCCAATAACTCTGGGCAAAAGCTCATCCAAGACACTTCACAGCAGTACCAATGGTCAAGAAGATGGCGAGAGCTCAGGAAAGCATCGCAAGGAGCAGGAATGGGAGCTTCATACGCAACACCGTGACCGTCTTCAAGCAGATAAACAAAAGCTGAGCCAAGAATTGAAGACGCTTCACCAGCAAGAAGTCGATCTGGACAGTGAGGTGCACGACCAGCAGTCCAAGTGGGAACTAGCGATCGCGACGCAGCTTTTCCACCGCCAAATGGACAAGAAGAACGCGATTCACGCTCAGAAAGCCGTTCAAGAGATGAGGAGACGACAAAAAGCACTGGAACTTTCACGAGAAGAAGAAGAGCAGTGGAAATGCTACCAAGCACACCAAGAGCTGACGCAACTGCAAATTGCCATTCAGATACTGCGAGATCGACACGGTGAGGAACCTCGTCGCTTGGCTGCAACTCGAGCGTCAAGTTCCTCTTCGACGGCAGTTTGCGACTACCTTACGACCAAAATCGACAAGCAGAAGAGGAAGTTGCTACAGCTGCAAACCGACGTGGAACAGCGACGCAGAGAGTACGAACTGCTGATCGTCACTGGAGGCAACGAGAGTTTGCGGAAACGAGTGCAGGAGCTGCAAAGCTCGTGTTCCTCTGCAAAGCGCAAGCTTCGCACGTGAAGAAAGCCGAACGACTCGCTCAGCGTACAGAGGAGCAGGTGGACTTGGCCTTCCAGCGACGCCTGTACAAGGAGCAAACCGAGACGGACATTGTCTTGAAGAGTAGGAAATAAAGCAGTCTACAAAAACGACGTTTACCAGTCCATTTCACGACCCAGCATCGCGTACAGCTTGTCGTTGTACGGGGCGTAAAGGCCGCCAGCTTCGCGCGGACGGCCTCCTGGATGGGCTCGTACTTACGCGTGTTCTTGGCCGACGTGTCCTTGATGCGGTGGTACGGCAGCTCCAGGAAGTCGAAGACCTTGTCCATGGTGCTCTGCAAGAGTACAACATTGTGAGTAAAACAGCAGCAGGTTCGTGAATCCACAACAGCTACGTACGTGGAGCTTTTGAGTGCTCTTGAACTCGTCCAACGTCAGCAGCAGCACGTTTTCCTGTCCGTAGGCGTCGATCCAGCCCGCCAACTGCAGCGCGTACAGCCCACGCGCGACGAACGAGTGCGCGCCGTGGTCCAAAGCCACTCGTTGGCGCATGACCTTGTCGTCGAACTCCTGAAAGTCCATGTCCGGATGCACGCCAAGCCTCGACAGCTCGTCGATCTCGTCGTCCACGAGCTGCTCGAAGCTGCGGCCCTGGAGGTGCCGGTGGCCTCGGTTGCGCAGCTGCACTTCCGAGCCTTCCGTGTCGGCTGTCATGGAGTAGTGCGAGTACGCGCGCTCCACGGGGTTGCGCATGATGGCCAAAACCTTGCGACAGTGCGGGATCACCTGCTTCAGGCGGTCGATCACCACCTGTCCACCGAGCATGTAGCTGGGCGTGGCCTCCCCGACATCAAAGACGGGAAGCGGTACAGAATCTTCCGCTCCAGGTACGTATCCTCATAGTAGCGGAGGTGCTTCTTGGCGCCTTCAGGCGTGGACGAGTCGGGCAGCGTCTTGTTCCAGCGCCAGTCGAAGTAGTGCGTCTCCTTGCGCTTAGCAGGCCACACGAGGTCGTGCTGTAGGATGTAGTCGTACAGAGACGTGGTGCCAGCCTTCTGGGCGCCAATAACGACGAAAGACGGCGGGACGCGCTTGCCGTAGTCCGTGGACAAGTCGACCGAGCGACGCGTCTGCCACACCACCGTCCCCTTCTCCAGGTCCATGCGGTTGAGGGGGAAACCCTCGTCCACGTAGTCGAAGATCATGTGCACGCGGTGCTGGTCCCAGTTGTTCTTGACGCGGTGGCGGCTGATGTTGTTGAGCTCGTAGAGGTTGCCCTGCTTCAGCTCGTAGCGCCGCATGTTCTGGTCGTTGGGACCCACCATAAAGTCGATGTCTGGACTCGTGAACACGGGGATGTGCATGCGGTGCGTGAAATGCACCCACGAGCCGGTGTCATGGTGCACGGGGATGTCTGCCCCAGGCGGCATGGACGCCAAGATGCAGCGCACCACGCGGTGGACAGGGATATTGATCTGCTCGAAGATGGGCGAAAGCTCCTTCTGCCACGAGTGGAACCACGGAAACGTGAAGACGTTCTTGAGGTAGTCGTCACTGAAGACGTACACCACTTTGCCGATGCCCCACGTGTCGTGACCGGCGCGGCGAACGGGTACGTTGTCCTTCTGGGTGGCAGGGTCCCATAGCGCAGGTCCCTCGGAGAGGATCCGCTTCTGCAGCAGTGCAATGTCGAGATTCTCCTGACGAGGCACCACCATAGCGAGCGTGCTGGCCACTTCTATCGGAAGCTCCTGCATTGGCACCTTCTTGTGCCTGGCATTAACAATTTGCAATTTAAAACGTTAGAGACATTGACACATCAACTGCTTTTTGGAGCTACTTACTCGAGCGGCACGTGGGTGAAGGCGGTCATGGCGTTTGGAAGGTGTTGAAGAGGGTCGTACTGAGTGTTTGGGTGCTTAAGTAGCTCGTTGTGGGGTGCGTGGCGGGGACGATGCGTGACCAGCGGATCAGGACGTCGCCTATGCAGCCGAGCAACGTCAGAAGTGCGATGCACCACACCACGCCACACCACTGGGGTGGCCCACATAGTTGCCTTGTTTTGTCAAACCTACGCATTTAGACAAAATTCAGCGCATGAATATGAATCACCGCCGCGACATCCGTCATACTGCATTTTACAATGTTGGCGAGAATGTTCAAGCGAGAAACCCAGGTTGTTGTCGACTACGCTTCCATTCCATGGGCAGGCTTGACACCAAGACATCTCCTCATCAAGGACTTGGGAAAAAGTAGGATTTAGATGAAACTAGTGTTCTGTACACCACATGGTACTTAGAGAAGGACGCGACAACGTTCCATTCTTTTGGTACCGTCCCCTATCCCTGGCGAGAAAGCGGAGCGATTGGCTGCGGGCTCGCGTTTTCAAGCGCGCTTAGAACCGATTTCCCATAGTGCGCGGGTTTATCGGGTCGGCTGTTTTTAAGCGCTTAAATTGGGGTTTATTTTGCAGCGCGGTGTGGTTGGTTCCCAGCGCTCACGGCCGGAGCCCAAGGCCAAAGCAGTCTTTTGCGGCGCCGTCTTCATCAAGTTTCAATTTTAAGACTAGCAATATGGTACGTTGCTTTCGGCGATTGAAATGATGGCGACGCGCTATGGGCACGAGTTGAATGCGGGAGGCCCAGCGAGCGAGCAGCAGGCGCATCTGTCTACCAACTTTCCCTCTCTTTCCGACGCGACAACGGACGGGAACCTTCAAGCTCAGGACTAGAAACTTCGAGGACAAAGCAGGTCAACCATCCAGAATAGGACACAATTCGGAGAGAGAGAGGAGACTTGGCAGACAGATACTCAGGCAGCTAGCAGCTCGAGACTCCCAAGCCACCACTTACAGCAGGGAAAGACCGGCTCAGTACTAACCTCGTGCTCTGTGAACCTCCTTTAGGGTATTGATCTTGTCGCTGGTGGCAAGGTCGTCGGCAAGAAGAACCGCACGGCCCCCAAGTCGGACAATGTGTACCTGAACCTCCTCGTTCGCCTGTACCGTTTTCTGGCTCGCCGCACGGACGCCAAGTTCAACGACATCGTGCTCCGTCGCCTCTACCAGAGCAACACCAACCAGGCTCCTCTGTCCCTGGGCAAGGTCGCTCGCTTCATGAAGAAGCACGAGGGCAAGATCGCCGTCGTGGTGGCCACGGTCACGGACGACATCCGTCTCCTGAACGTCCCCAAGCTCACGATCTGCGCGCTCAGCTTCACCGAGACTGCCCGCGCTCGCATCGTCAAGAACGGCGGCGAGTGCATCAGCTTCGACCAGCTGGCCCTGCGTGCCCCCAAGGGTGCCAACACGGTGCTGCTCCGCGGTGCCCGTAAGGCCCGTGGTGTGTACGCTCACTTCGGCCACAAGTCGACGCTCGAGTCCGTGCACACGCACGACCACGTCAAGCCGTACGTCCGCAGCAAGGGCCGCAAGTTCGAGCAGGCCCGTGGACGCAGGAAATCGCGTGGCTTCAAGGTGTAAGCGGCCTAGCCACACACACTCTGAAACCAGGCTTTCTCTGGATTGTTCGTTCCGGTCATCGATTGGAGCTGTGGTAGCAACAGTTTTGCTAGGAGCTGTTGCGTGCTGGTGGCAGGTTTGTCCTGTCATTTGGCACCGCTGCTGCTGTCGTGGAGTCGGCTTCGTGCTTGTCTGCGGTTGGAATAAACAAACCCAGGGAATAAAATTGAGACGCGCACCATATTGCTCTTTATTTGCTGTCTTGCATGTCCTGCGTTCGTGTGGTTGGTTGTGTTAGTGCATCGTGCAATACATCAAACGAAAGATGCCAAACAATGAACAGTTTTCAGCGAAAATGGGTGACTCATTTCCGACGTGAGAGAATGTACTTGAGCTTGGCGACAATTTCGGCTGTTCTCGTTGAAGTCGCATGACAAAGATATCATTAGTCGGCCACGATTCCCCAGCAAACAAGTTTCAGTGGTGTACGTACCGCACTCATACGGCGAGTCCGCTGTATAGTCTGTAATGATCTCCTCGATGCTGTCTTTGAAGTAGATCTGGAACTCGGACGGGTCCTGGTTGAAACGCACCCAGACCACACCAGACATAGGTCTTTCCGCCTGCGAGCCATGCAAAAACAATCACAAGAACACCCTAAAGGCATCAGTACAATTCGCATCAAAACCGTTCGAGCACGCAGAAATACGTACAATCTTCGTGGACTTGCCAGATAAGATGACACGCTCGCCCACTTTGCGGTTGTAAATCTTGTTGAGGTCGATACCCAGCATGCGCTGCTGCTTTTTGCCGTACTTGTTCTTCTTGATAACATGCCATTCCTTGAACATAGCGGCAGTAACATCGTTGAACATAAATGTCTCGGGAGGAGGGCGAGAGCGACTGTCGACATTGGCCGTTTCCTCCACCGCCGACGGAGCGGGGGCAGAGATCTGAGGCGCATCCGCAAAAATTTCTATTACGAACACAAGTACAAGCCCCGTTGAGTCATCGCTATCAAACACAGCAAAAATCGATAATCGCAACTTACTCGTGGCGAGTGTCACTTCATGAATGTTGAGCGGCCGCAACTTGGTATGCATATCGATCTCATCGCTAGCAAGATCCAGGCGTTCGCGGTCTGCCTCACTGATCTTGAGAACGTACAGTTCCTGGAAAAGCTGGAGCCGATGCTTTTGTTCAAAGTCGGCAGCAAATCTTGACCCACTGTCGTACCATCAATAGCCACCACCGTGTAGTCGTCACTCTTTGGCCTGCAACAGAATACAAAACACGAAGCACAAGATAAGTATCAACGAATCGACCCCGAAATGTCGTGAAAACACTGGAAAAGTTCCGCACATGAAGATCTTAAGAAAAGCCTTGTCGTTTGGCAGCGGGGCCTTGGCAGCAGCAGCGCTTGGTGCCGCAGCAGGAGCAGCAACACCTGCGTTTTGCAAAGCGAAAGGTAGAGATGAGACGGATGAACCAACATCATTCCCCAGCGCACGTTTCAACATACCAGGCGGGGCGTCACCCGTAGGCGGGCATGCATCCGGCCTCTCACACAGACAATACTCATGGCCGCCAGCGTCACCAAAGTTCTTAATCTTCCTCGACCGATCAAGCGCTGAAAAAAATGCACAGTCCAACTAAACGTCAGTACTCCCATCCAACCCCAGCACAAATTCTTTTCAAACCTGGGAAGTCTTCATCCGGAATGCCGTCCGAGTCATGCAACCTCAGCTCATAACACTCTGGATGGCCATAGTACAGCGCCGGCTGCTGCGCCTCCACCTGATGCACACGCAGTAGCTCCTGGATGGCTTCATCCACCGTCGACACGTCGTACAACTACAAAACACCCCAAAAGCATCATCAACAACCCTCTCCACCAACCACCAGCATCATCTCCACCTACATCGATCTTCATCTCGTCTCTTGTAGGCAAGTAGATCGTGAGGTGCAGCACAGCGCCTCCGTCCGCGCCCATGGCCGGCGGTCGAGCACCGCCCGCCCCACCCGCCGGTCCTTTCAGCGCCTTGTCCAGCAGCGACGACTCGTGGAACGACATGGGCGGCACCTGCTCCTTCTCAAAGTTGAAGCCATCGTCGGGGTCTTCTTAACCTCCGCCGGCTCTTCTTTCTCCCCGTTCTTGACGCTGGCAGCGACGCTCGCGCTCTTCTTGTCCGTGCGGGTGGACGTGCGTCTCCTCGACATGTTGCTGGCGGTCACGCTCTTGTCCTCGTCCGCCTTCCCGTTGGTGACGCTCCCGCTGCTGATCTTTCGTAGCCCCTTGGGCGTCTTCTTCGGGGACGCGGAAGTGGAAGTGGCCAGCGGCTTGAACGCCGTCATCTTGTCGATCCACGAGTTGCGCAGCTGCGAGTCCATCTTGGGCGACGAGTTGTAGATGCGGTCCACCTCCGAGTCCTGGCGGTCGTGGAACGTCGGGCTGTTGCACGCCGCGAGCCGCATGAGCCCCACCACGTGGTTGAGCTCGCTCAGCTCCGTGAACTGCATGGCGAAAGTCAAAATGACTGAAAATGCGCAATTACTTACCGCTTTCCTCTCTTCACGAGAACAACAGCGCTCCCTCTGTATGCAATACTATTTACACTAGTAGACATTATACTTCTTCCGTTCAGTAATTACAGATCTATGCGACTAGATTCGACGGAATGACGTTTGGTGCTAGCCAAGCTTCGATCCAGCCAGAGTCGAACCAGGTGAACAGGCAGACACAAGCCTATCGGAGCTCTCTCTCTTTTGTAGCCATGTCAACGACGGACACGACGTTCCCTGCGTCCAAGGCGGTGATCCTCATCGGCGGCCCCAACCAGCAGGGCAACCACTTCCGGCCGCTGTCGCTGGACCTCCCCAAGCCGCTCTTCCAGCTGGCCGGGCGAGAGATGCTCTACTTCCACGTGGAGGCCTGTGCCCGCGTCCCCAACTTGAAGGAGATCCTCATGATTGGCTCGTACGACGAGGGGCTCTTCTCGCGCTTCTTCGACTCGGTCTGGCGTCGCTTCAACGTGCAGATCCGGTACCTGAGAGAGGAGAAGGCGCTGGGCACCGCTGGAGGCATCCGCTTCTTCCGGGACGAGATCATGGACGGAGACCCGGCCAGTCTCTTCGTGCTGCACTGCGACGTGTGCTGCTCCTTCCCGCTCAACGAGATGATGCACTTCCACTTGAAGCACAAGGGCACGTGCACGGTCCTGGGCAAACGAGTGTTCCACGACGAAGCCAAGAAGTACGGCTGTCTGGTGGCCGACCCCGTGAGCAAGGAGATTCTTCATTGGGCCGAGAAGCCAGACACCTTTGTGAGCGACATCATCAACTGCGGAGTCTACCTCTTTGACGTGTCGCTCTTGGACACGATCGTGAGCGTGGGGGACAAGATCAGCCGCCAGAGACTGCGCAGCGAGTCCAACTCGGGAGCCAACACAGGCTACGACCTCAAGAAACTCTTTCCCGAGTTCAGTAACCTCGACAACCTCCGGTGCGTTGCTACTGTTTAACTTTTGCTCTTGTGAGCATTTGAGGTTTGACTCTGGTCTGTGTGGTTGATGATACCGGTAGGCTGGAGCAGGATGTGCTGCTGCCGCTGGCTGACCAAGGAAGTCTATATCTCTTCGAGCTTGGCGACTTCTGGTGCCAGATCAAGACGCCTGGCATGGCGATCACGTGCTCGGAGCTGTACATGCAGCGGTTCCGGTTCACAAACCCGAGCGCGCTGAGCTCAACGGGTGGGAAGCTCTCACCGATAATTGAGGGCAACGTGGTGGTGGACTCATCGGCGAATGTGCACCCGACGGCAAAGTTGGGCCCGAATGTGACGATTGCAGCAGGCGTGACGATCGGCCCTGGAGTACGAGTCGCCCACTCGATCATTCTTGAGGGCGTGACCATCAAGGATCACGCGTGCGTGCTCTTTTCCGTCATCGGCTGGAACTCGATCATCGGCCAGTGGGCTCGCGTCGAGGGACAGCCGCCGAACGCCTCGCAGATCCAGGTGCACTCGGCTGAGACGGCGCTTGTGCGCGACGTTACAATCTTCGGCGTGTCGGTCATCGCCAATCCCGAGGTGATCATCCGCAACTGCATCGTGTTGCCGCACAAGACTCTAACGCAGAGCTACCACGATGAAATCCTATTGTAAGGAGCTCATAGTTGGCTCCGCTCTTTTAAACTTCCCCAGTATTGCGTTAATCTATTGATTTTTTGGGTAAAGCTTCACGCTCTGTCCATCTAGCGCTTCCACCAGCGTCCGAAGCTGGGACCAGTCTGTCATTGTAAAGAGCACAGGTTTGTCACCAGCTCGTTTCGAAGCACAAGCCGCGTCCTTGCAGTCCACAAGCGACTTATACTCCGTCAAAGGACAAACATCCACCCCGTAGGTCTCCACAAGTCGATGCAAAAGCTGCGCAGAGGACGACGTCGCCGTGGCCGCGAGCCAAACGCCCA
Organism: Phytophthora syringae; assembly: GCA_012656105.1. Lineage (NCBI taxonomy): Eukaryota > Oomycota > Peronosporomycetes > Peronosporales > Peronosporaceae > Phytophthora > Phytophthora syringae. The sequence continues at coordinate 624,138 of JAAKBD010000006.1, forward strand.
CATGAGCTTCAAGCATCGCCAGCAGATCGTTCGCACTGTCCCCAACATAAACCACCATCGCCTCCTTCCTCAGCTTTGCAATCAATCCTTCCTTATCCATCGGAGACTGCACCTGCATCTCAATATCCCCGTACTCACCGCTCTCTCCATTTTCAGCTCTGCAGCCACAAAAACTCCGTTAAAAATGCACCTCCACAGTCTTCTTCAGCTCCCTCACTCACCATTAGCGATGATCTGCGTCGACTGGACCTCCAGCCCCGCATTTTGCAGCACGGACGTCACCAGTTGCTCGCTCCAATTGGCAGAAATGACCTTCCACGCGCTCGCAGTCCTCAGCGTCTCGACGCAACCCGCTCGAACCTGCACGTGACGGGCCGCAATGGCGATTTTCTCTCGGCGGATGCCTCTCAGTGCGCAACTGTCGACCACGCGCTGCAAAGAGCGCAAGTCGGTGGCCGCGTACCCCTCCAGGAACTCGCGCAACCCTGCGCCGTCGAAGTCGCGACTGTGGCAGCGCTGCCATTTGGTCTCGTGGTGGCGGAGGAAGGCGCTCGATTCGCTCTCGTACTGCGCCACCAGCTGCTGCTGCTGCGTAGAGGAGCTCTTTGCCAATTGGAAGAGCAGCGAGATCGTGTCTCGTAGAGTGATGGTCTCGTCGAAGTCGGCGCAGAGCAGAACCGGCGGCGTCCTCGGCCGCATCAGGCTCAGTCGACGAGATGGATACATTTGCCGCATGATCGATACATTTGCTGAGATGGATACATTTGGTTCAGGGAGTGTCCCACACAGTTTACAGTCACTTTAGAAACGGGAGCAACGGGGGATGGCGTCGACGAACGAGACGTTGGGGCAGACGAAGCAGCGGCACAAGCTGGAACTGCGCGTACGTGTGCTTCTACTGCGTTTCGTGCTGCTATGCATGCAAGTTGCAGCTCGATCCGATCTCTGTAGCGTGCAGTATAGTCTCTAGTAGGAAGTTCATCTGTTGACACATTCATTTAATGTATACAGACACTGCAGAACGACGTCAAGGCGTTCCAGAAGAAGGCCAAGAAGGACCGGATGGGCAAGAAGGATGCAGAGACGCAGGTGCAGGCCATGGAGGACGCGCTGAAGCTGCGTCACGAGCAGGAGCTGAAGGCGTTCGAGACGGAGGAAGCGCAAGACGTTGAAGGCCCGTTAGAAACGGCAGAAATTGAGCCTGGGGCACCTTCTAAACAGGCCAAGGCCCAGGCAAAAGCGCAGCGCAAGCGCGAAGCCAAGAAACAGCAGGAGAGGGAACGCCGTGAACGTATTGAGGAGGCCAGCAAGAACACGGTGAGCGAGAGGAAGATTGAGGCCGACATGATCCTGGCGCAGCTCTCCAGACAGGGACTCCAGATCAAGGACATTCCATCCGACGGCCACTGCATGTACCACGCGGTGGCGGACCAGATGAAGCAGAAAAACCTGCCCGTGTCGGACGACATCGCTGGCTACCAGTACCTTCGCAAGCTCACGAGCGAGTACATGCTCGCGCATACGGACGATTTCCTGCCTTTCATGGCTCTGGACGAGTCGGCTGGTAGCCCTGAGGACGCGTTTGCGACTTACTGCGATCGAGTTGCGAACACAGCGGACTGGGGTGGACAGTTGGAGCTTCGTGCGTTGGCTTGCGCGCTCCGAACGCCCATCGAGGTGTTTTCGGCGGAGGGCGACGTGCTTGTCATGGGAGGCGAGTTCGTAGATGAGGACGATGATAGCGCGCCCAAGCTGCAGCTGACGTATCACCTGCACTACTACACGCTGGGAGAGCACTTCAATTCTGTCACGCCAGTCTAGACCGGGTGAGGATAGAACGGAATACAAGAGGTAAGGAGGCACTGGATGAACACACATGCATGTAAAGCTGGCAGGAATTGGCTTTGTGGTTAGTTAGTTATGAGACGACAAGTTATTCTTTTGCTATGCTACAGTGCAAAGTTGCTACACGGTCAGGCACATCTGCTCCAGTGCAGCACGACAATGAGAAGCTAGCTGGGCGTCTCGATGCGTGGTATGCAGGCGAAGGATACGGACACACCGCTCATCGTTCACGCTGAAGGCAGCAACAGACCGCGGGCCCACCTCTGTAACCAGTCTGGCAAATGCACCCAGCGCTCGGGCGCACTCGAAGAAGCTCGATTGAGAAGAGTGACCGCTCGCTTGCATGTTCGAGCTGCGCGAGCACCACCGGCGTAGCTTGAACCCGAAGCTGCTGCGCGGTACGTCGCGCCAGCACCAATTCATTTTCCGGGAACCGCGGAACAGCGCGAGCGATATTGGCGAGCGCTCCGACGGCACATCGTGACATGCTCAGGTCTGTCGCTTCGGCCGCTTGAACCAATGGTATAACCAGATCGGCATGTGCCACAAGACAAGAGTTCTGCACGTCTTCAGTAAGCTCCGCCAGTCCTGCGCAGCCTTCACGCATGGCATCCAAGTACCGAGACGTGAGCATGATCTTCATGGCTTCGACGCCTGAGCTCGGAGTCGGCTTCTTGAGTGATAATGTTCGCCAGATCTGCGTTCCAAGGCCTCCGTGGTCCGACGAAAGTGCTGGAACTGCAGTCTGGTGGTGATTAGAGTGCTGGTTCGACGCTTGCGCTTGGTCCGCCGACTCCGCAGCACTCTCTCGCGCCACTCTCTTCTGCCCGCTACTCTGCGAGCATGGCAGCGCTGTCGCGTCGATGATCGACGTGAGCTGCTGGTGCAAAATACGATACAGTCCGTCCCACAGCAGCACACTCCCACTACGTCGCTGGAACTCGACCAGCAGCGTCCGCTGGTGCGCATACACGCGCACGACAAACTCCACGTGGCTGTAGTGGACATACTTGAGGCACTTGAACTTGCACTTCAACGGATGGAAAATGGCTTCAATGCCCGCTTCCGCGAACAGCGCCGCGAGCGTGGACGTCACGTCCGCCGCCGCCGTCCCCGCTCCAGAATTCTTCCGCTTCGGTCTGCAGTAAAAGTGGTACGAGTCCACGGGGTACGGCGGCGGCGGCAGTACCGGCGCCACAATGTGCTGCAGCACCGACGGCACCTCGTGGTTCTCCTCCTCCTGTTCTTCCTCCACCTCGATCTCGTCCTCTTCGTCGTCACTTCCCAGTCCAAAGTCGTGTCGTCCTGTCTGCGGGTTCACCACGTACGATGCGAAGCTGCTGGTGCTGCTGGTGCTGGCGCAGCTGTTGCCACTGGCCGTGCGCGTGCGTCGCAGCCGCCTCCACTGCTCGTAGGGCGTCGCCTGCGCCTCGTTATGGCCGCTGGAGTTGGGCGAGAAGCTGTCCGCGCTCACTTTGGCGGTGCGGCTGGACCGGAAGACGGGGGCCCCAGCGCTCCGTGGCTGCGACTGAGCGCCGCTCGGCCCGAGCTCGCGTCGCTGCGTCGCAGCTCCATCTTGGACGTGGACGACCGCAGCGAAGACGCGGAGGCGCGGGAGGACACGAGCTGCGGAGGGCCGTCGAAGCACCCGCGCGAGTTGTGCTGCGGCCGCTGGTGCTGGCGGTGGTAGTGGTGCTCGAGCTGCGCGATGGGCTGCTGCGGGTACTGGCGGCGCAGGCGGCGCGCGGCGGCGCGGCCGTCCGCCTCGGCGTTGGCCGCTACGTTCTCCTGGCCGCTGCGCATGCTGGAGACGCCAGACTGATCTCGCGGCTGGAAGGCCATTGCCTGCTGCAGGTGGTCTGGCGGAATGGGGTAGGCATCTCCCAGGGAGTAGTCTGCACACAAAAAGGACACAATACCCATTTGGAGGTTTCCATTGTAAACGCGTGAAATTCATCTCTGATTGGCTAAAATGTGCACAGCACTCGGAACGAGTTTCAGAATTTGCACCTGGGAACTTACTTACATGTAGAACACCTCCACAGGGATTAATTCGGCGCTCCAATTGTGTGTTTTACATAATTTCTAGGCATACAAAGCTCAGGTGTAACTGATTATAAATCCGCTGTTCTGTATCGGTTCTTCGAGTATTATGTTTATGGAGTATAAAATATGCAGTTGTGCAGGTTGATCGATGGGGTACGCTCGCTGGCTGTCTATATCGGTTGTGTCTATGCCAAATGTAAGTGGAAATCTACATGCTCAGTTTACAATACAATTTCAGCCGAAGAAACAGTGGGAGGGTTATTATAATTTCCAACCGCACCGAGCATCACGCTTGTCCCCGGCGTTGCTATCACCGTTTTCGGCGATCGTCGTAGACTAGGGGGCGTCCCGGTGGCCACGTACGTCCTGGCAACCACGTATACGTCCTGTCGGTTCTGTTTTCACATATAATACTGTTCAGATTACACATTAGACTGTACCCATTTCAAGTTGCATACAATACTTAAGTACTTTCCAGACTACCCCTTTGAAGATTCAGAAAACTGCCCATTTCAGCAGGTTCCTGAAAATACCCCCTGGGGAGATGCCTGTGAATCAGGAGTCTCATTCGCGCCGGAAACGGCGCGGAACGTTCGAAACATTTTCGAACATTCAGGTAGAAAAATCTCAAAATTTCAAAAAACATTGTACATGTAGCCATGTGTCACAAGGTTAGTTGTCTGCTGCTCACATGCTGCTCCTCTCGCTGCTATCTACACGTTCTACTATACTATACAGGCGGCAGGTTGCTGCCGCGCCGGTCATTGCGCCGCAAGAGGCGCATCTGGCGGTTGAATTTGCGCACGTGGCCCTGCGGGTCGATGGCCGAGCTGTCGCGCTCCGCTTCGTGGCTGCGGTTGGCGCTGGCGCTGCTGCTGCGTGCACTAGCAGCCGCTCCAATCGCCGACCCAATGGGGCGCGAAGTGACGGCGCTTTTTGGGCGTGCGGAGGCGGCCGTCTCTGCTACAGACATGGGCACAATCTCCTCCGAGCCATTGGCGCCGTCGATGACGTGCTTCTCCATGTTGACAGGCAGCAAATACCCTCCTCCAAGTGACTCGGCACTGACGTCATGAGCCCCAGAGCTGGTGCTTCGGCTGCTGCCAGGGACGGGGAGCGGACAAGTCGCGTAGTCGGTGGACAACAAGTCCTGGAAGCAGAGCTTGGGCGTCCCCAGCACACGCAGCTGCTTCTTCTCGAGCTGCGGGATCATGGACTGGGACGACAAGATCGTCTTGAGCACGTACACCATCCACTTCTGCTCTCGGTACGTCTGTCGGACGCAGTGAGTCGCTGCTGCTCCAGACGGGGGCAGTACAGCGATGCAGCTCCCTCGTCTCGAAGTCTCCGAGTCTTTCACTGGGTGCTGCAATGCATCGGCGGGGTGAAGTTGTCCCGACGCACGGGTTTGCACACAGGTGACTCGACGAGCTCCGTGCGCTGAAGGAGCCGTGACGCCGACCGGGGCGTCTTCGATGGTGCTGGCCGAGAAAATCGAGATCTTCTCGCACTCGTAGCGAACTTGTTGCAGCTCTTCGTCGGTTTGGCGTAGAACGGAGAGAAGACTGGGGATCAACTGGTTGTGCGAGTCCAGCGTGGCGCCTTCCTCCACGACTAATCGATGCAGGGTAGCGACGCAAATGCGACCGAGTAGGGAGTTGCGGTACGCTGGCCGCAGCTTCACCGGAGATGTCAGCGCGGGCGAGGAGAGCGTCATACGCTGAGCTTTGGGTTTTGGCTGCATCATGAGTTGCAGAAGCGTCGGGATGACGCCCAGACGCACCATCGCCGCCCGGAAAACTTTAACGGTGCTCAGATTCGCGATCGCGGCGCTCGCTTCCAGCAGAATGCGGTCACTGGCTTGGCCAGACACGATTTCTTCCTGGAAGTACTTGATTCCGTGCAGCATGTGTCGCTCCAGCATCAAACTCACGGGCGAATCACCGTCATAGGAATTGTCATCATCGGTCTGAAGGTCTTGCAGCGAATCCATTGGTCTCTCGGTATTCACGTCGTGAAGAGTGCCATCTCCGTCGTCGTGTTTGTCGTAAAAGAGTGAAAGGTGTTCGGTGACACTGAGCGTGAGATTTCGAATCGTGACAGCGCCGCATTCGCGGAGTCTCAAGTTTCTGGCGGTGACCATAGGGTTCACACCCGAAGACCCACCACTGCAGATACTCACAACCACGTGAACGGCCTGCGTTTCGCAGAGCTGGGGCTGAATTTGCTGGTACGTGGATAACAACATGAGAATGCGGACACATTCACGTGCGATGCTGCTGCTGTTCGCGTGCCGTCGGTGGAGAAGAGCACATAAACTCACGGTTCGCTGGCGTAGTAGAGCCTCAGCACATCGGGGCTTTCCGGCCAGTGTATGGGCCAGACTAGCAGCCAGCTCACAAGCACTTACATCGGCTCCTAGAACTCGATATTCCAGGAGTGGCAGCAGACGAAGAATTATACCCTCCTCCATCAAAGCCGAGGCCAGAGCGTCGTCGTGCGCGATGTTGTGCAAGCACTTGAGAGCTGCCATGTACGTGCTCGTCACTGTGGATTCGCGTTCGGCGTTCACGTGCACGAACGCCTGGTTCTCCTGGTCATTTGACGGCTCCCATGATACGGCCACTTGTGATGTGGTAGTGGACAGCGCGTTTGCAGTGAGCTCGAGCAGCGTTAACACAGCTTTGGGCACGCGCATTTCGCCGAAGAGATGCAGCGAATCCGTCACCAAGGAGCAATTTGCAAGCGCTTCGATGGCGAATTGGCGGACAACAGGGTGGTCGCACTCTGTGCAGACGATTAAGAGTTGCAGCGTTTTGCGCTCACACAGCATTTCTACCCAAGGCTGACGGCAGCTCAAGTTCCGCAAAGACATCGCAGCTGACGCGCGAGACTCGATGTCTCCGTCCACGTAGTTGCGAATGATGTACGTCACTTGTGCGCGCATGAGCTCCTTGTGGTTGTCCTCGAAGCTGGCCAAGTTACAAATAATGGCAAGTGCAAACCGTCGACTCTCACTGCTCAAGTGGCTGGAAAGACATTTCAGCTGTACTGGTTGGTGTCGCTGCTGCACAGGAGTCGCTCCGAACAGGAACGACGTGATCGCGTGGTCCGTAATTGGCAGTCTGTCGTTTAAATTGCTGGTGCTAGTGGAGTCTCCAGGCTGCTTACACTCCACCGCAGCAGAAAGGTACGCCATGACGCCATTTGACAAGAGTTTATGATGATACTGGCGGTCACAGGATAGGTTGAACAGAGCTCTCAAGCCAATGCTAAAGACCTCATCGGCAGACGACGACGGGAGCGAGTTGATCGGCAGCGAAGACGTCGATGCACTTTCAATGGAGAGGTGACGCTCTCCAGTTCCATTGGCAGTGGTTGTGCCGGACATCATGACTTGGGACAGCTTCATGAGCGCGTAAAGAACGCCATCCTCGACGACTGTCGGGCGCGTTGCTCCATGTGACAGCAGGTTAGACAGCGTCTTGGCGTGGATTTGCTTGGCCTGGATGGAGTTTGCACGCAGTAGTGCGACAACAATGAAGTCCTTAAGCTCAGCTGAAGACCAGACGCACGCGACTGTGGACACATTACAAGCTGCAATCGCTGCGTACTGTTGGCACTCGACTTGGCTGGTACGGCCGAGTCGGTTGAGAGCACGCGCCAAGTTATCGCACTGCACGAGCTGCTGACAGCCTTCCGCGGTGAAGGAGAAGATCGCGAAAGCGGCCGAGCAAGCCAACAACGATTGACTCTCTTCATTCGCGTTGCAGCAATTGATCAGTCCCTGGATGACACGCTGGTTCACGGACGCAGACGCGCACAAGTGATACAGTGTGGCTGCACAAAAAGCTTGGGTCATTCCGCTTCTTGAGGATGACAAGGCACCAGGACCAGCAGCAGCTCCACCGCCCGATCCTGATGGCAATGCACACACTGCAATGAGCATCGCTTCGGCTTCTTCCGAGTGTGTTACATGTTTTTGACTTTCACGACGCTGGGTAGCTGCTCGGGTCAGCGCGAACAATGACGCAGATGCGTAACATGTTATCGGTAGCTGTCGTTGCAGCTGCAATCGCTGTGGATGCGAGAGTACAGCGTTCGGGGGCATTGTCGTGGCCAAATTCATGTAAGCTCGCAGACAAGGAAGAACCAGCGTCACCACCAACTCAACGTTCGCCATGTCCATCAGTTCGCTCGCGATGAGGTAAATGGACGCCAAGAAGCGTTCCTGGTCATCTTCAAAAGCCAAATTCGACGCCTGCAGTTCGTCTTTCTCACTGTTTGATAGCCCCGCCACGATGAACGGCGAAGTGCCATTGTCCGGGTAGTTGTTCACGGCGGACGCCTCGAAGAAATTAAACCCGCTCACAAGAGCGCGGACTACCTGGTCACCGTACACGAGTTGCTGAAGGTAGCTGTCGAAAAGCAGGTTGGACAGCACTGACGCGTATATGTAGCGCAGTCGTCGAGAATGACCCAAGTCGTCGGCTCCTACGGCCAAGAGTTTCCCGTCTAACGTTCGTAGCAACTCGTTCGCGAAACTGGCCTGCTGTGCAAGGTTGAGTAGTGCTACAAGTGCGTCTTCCTTGGCATCTTCCGACATGCCCGCCGTCCATGGGAACGACGACGCGTACGAAGATGGGGACGATCGCAGATACCAAACAACAGGAGGAGCTGCCACCAACCCCAGCTCGATGCAGCCAACAAGACCAGCAGGTGAATCGTGCTCGCTTGTCTCCGTCATTGACGGCATTCGGCCGTCCTGTTGACGACCGTGAGCTACTTGCTGCTCTTCTGGTTGATACGGCCGACTATCTTCCTCCGCTTCTTCAGTTGATATTGCAGGCAGCACTGTTATGGCGTGGAGCATTGTGAACACTTGGGGAATCTCCATGAAGGACGATCTGCACGAGTTCTCAAAACTCAAGTTACTCAGTGTGCGGACCGCGTTGCGCAGCAAGATCCGAGCGTCTTTGGGGTTTCCGGCATGGCGTTGATGGTCAATCAACGCTAACTTGGTGGCCAAGTGGATCAAGTCCTGTGGGAAATTCTGTTTTCGTAGCTCGACGTTGCTAGAGAAATTGGCGAGCGCTCGTGAACATGAGACGCTGGTGCAGCGAAACCTTTCTTCGGTAGTGATGTTCGAGTGGGAAGTCCCCACGTCACGCAAAGCTCCCGAGAGCATGAAACTCAGAGATTTCAAGCCGTGAGACCCCATGATACTGTGATATTCGACAAATGCAGAGAAGTTGGCCAGCGTGTCCGCCGCCAAACGAAGAAGTTTCATGCATAAGCTCATATCAGCAGTCCACGCAGGCGCTTGCACTCCAAGATTGAGCAGATATCGCGAGCTGGATCCACCGCTGTTGCCATCAACGAGTTTGCAGAGTTGACTTACCACCGTGAGCAGAATCTCCGCTCCGCCGCCGCGGAGGACACCCAGACAACTGGAGCGATACAGCGACAGGTTGAACAGACCTTCGATCGCAAACTGGGAGGTGGCTGGCGAGGTGGACAATTGGCTGATCACATTCATGAGGCCAAGGGGGCTTTGCACTGCCTGAGGATCTCCTAAGAAAACGCGGTCTGGAAATACGTGGCCGCAGAAAACCAAGTTCACGACGCAACTCACCACCAATTGCTGGAGAGGGACGTGCGGCACTGTGAGCATCGACATCAATTCGGTTATCGCGCGGCTTCGAACCAGCACTGCAGCGCGCGCTCGGCTTTGCGATAATCGACACAGCGCTGTAGTGCAGGCCACTTTCACGTCCAAGAGCGGCGTCCAGCTGAGTTCAAGAAGCGCAGACACTCCGTCCTTGGCTGCAAAGTCTTCCAACACGGACAGATCCGTCGTGAGGTTCACTAGCACTGCAGCCGAATAGCGCAACAATTTCGCGTCTTCAACGTCGCTGAAGTCGGCAATTTGCGCGATGGCTCCTCCTCGTATGATTGAAAGCTCACTGCCAGGCTGACACGAAAGCTTGTAGAGCGAGTGAGCGCAGGTTATCCGCGCACCGAGATTCTGCGTGGGGTCCAATGCCACTTCGGTGGTCGGAGACTTTGCGATGAAAGGAGCCATGAACGCACTTGGATCACCGCGAATCGTGCTGACACGCTGGAGAGAAGCGGGTGGTTTCGCTAGACCCCCGCGCTTCATCGTTGTGCTTCTGTTCGACGAGCGCAATTGTGGTTTTCCAGTTAGTGAAGAGTGCTCAATATTCGCAGAGTCCGTGGTCCAGTTCTCCTCCTTGGAGAAGTGGACTTTACTTTCCCTGTGTCCCTCGGGTCGGAGTTGGTGTCATGACAATGGTTGGAGAATATGGTGGAGAACTTGGTCTTACCCGAGTAGCTACTGGCGACGTCTTCCTTCAGTTTGGTCTGGATGCCTTCCATGAGTAAATCGACCCCCACGTCCGTCTCGCTCGCCTGTAGCAGGTATTTCCGCTGTGCAGGTCTCTGAATCCCCAGCGAGTGTCTTGCTCGCACAGCATGCGCCAGAGCTCGTAGTCGCAAAACCGTGGGCGAGGATGGTTTCTCTTCCTCGACAATCTCCGGCACAGCCTTCGTGGCTCGCCGATTCTCACTGTTTGGTCGGGACTTTCGCCTCAGAACCCCCACGACTCCGCGCGACAATCGACGCCCCCCGGTGAAACACTCCCCGACCTTGGCACGACTGGCTTGGCTTCTGCCTCGCCCTTGGACTCATTGGAGAGACCTGGTAACAATTTCTTCGCGCTTGGCTGATGCAGGAGCCGTGTTGACATCGTAGTACCAGTAATGGTTTGATAAGCCGCGAAAAACCTGAAGCCTGAACAAGTTGGCTCGTCACCACTGCGTCAACCTGAGCTAGCTGAGCTCAAACATGAACACCCCGCAAATAGGCCCAACAACTGTCTAAAGCTGAAGATAGCAACCGGCCGGGGACCTGCCAACGAATTGAACTTTGACATTCCCGTTCCTGTGCGGATATGCAAAGTTTCACGGGCATTAGCGTCATGAACTGATTTCGCAGCTTCCTCGTGTCATTCCTGCTCAATGGTGAAACTGATGTGGCGACTAATAAGCTTACTGACGGGACGGAAAGTCTGTTCTTGGTGGAACTGGATGGCAGTGGCTCGGTGGAGGATCTGCAGAAAGTGAATGTCGGGATGCCCTCACTCGTCCAGAGATAGTGCCAGCAATCTTGGTGAACACAGCACTGCGCAAATCACTGATGTCCTCGGCATCGCCAGGTAAGAGCAAGGAATCCTCTACCGGTAGGCCACCACTTTTCCTTCTCCATCGTCTTTCTCGTGCGTCCGTAGTCTGCAGTATCCATCATTCCAACGGTAAGAGTAGACAGGATTTAATGGTGGGAGCAGGATGTCAGGAGGTGGACGAAATGCTTAGTCCAGCTTAAAAGCTCTTGTGACTTATGTATAACGCTCGCGACGCTCCTTTGTGCAATGCCAGCACAACAGGATACGTATCCGCAGCTTTCAACCAAGCTTCATCACTGAGATCGATGCCACCATGAGCTTGCCACTCAACTAACCCCCGGCAGCTCTGTTCAGTGAAGACACCTTAGTCCGGAAGAAGCTCAAATCAAGAGTGGCGGCATCCTTTAGTGGACCATGGTAAGTGCCACCGCCAAGTACAAACACCTTCCCGGCGTCAATGAGAACACTGGAGTGCCATGCGCGGGGGTCAACGCATGATCCTTCGGAATAGGCACCTTAAACCATTCAGAGGTGCTGATGTCGAGCATGTACACGCTGGCATCCTCGGAATCAGCAGTGCGTCCACCGATAATAAAGAGAAACTCATTCACCACATGGGCAGTGTGGTAGGATCGCGGGGGTGGAATATCTCCCGAGCACTCCAGCAACGTCCACAACTTTTGATGCAGGTCGAACACCCAGACATCATTCATTCTCTCATCGTTCAGCTGTCCATTCCCACCAAAGACAACAAGTCGAGGTCTCATACCGTGCAGCAAGCACATTGAATGGCCATCCCGAGCAGCAGGCCAGGTTCTTACGTCACTTTCTTGTTCCTGAGCTTTGACTTCGTCCCAAAAAATTATCCCGTTCACCGAGTCATCCGATGAGCACCGTAATACCAGCAACTGGTCGCTCACTCCTTGCTTCGTTCGCCCACCGAAAAAGTACACAACCTGATCGCCTTTTTCCACAACCGATACCGCAGCGTGGCCCGAGCGAGGAGCAGGTATCTCCTTCAGGTCCTGCAAACAGCGTGGCAGCTTCCATCGGAACCCTCGAGGTGAAGTTGGCACGAGAAAGTGTACGCTGGAGTCCTCACCCCGTGACGAAACACCACCATACACGCAGTAGCACCCGCTTTCCTCGCTGCCGATAGCGGAGGTCGAGTGCCACGCCCGCGATGACGGCGCATCTGTGCTTCCTGTCGGGACTGTATCCCAGCTCGAGTTGTCATTCTCATCCAGCGCAAAAACTTGAGGTTTTTGTTCTCGCACTGCTCGTCCGCCAAAGAGATGGATGCAGCCATTTGCCGCGAGGAAGAGTGTGTGTCCATTGACCCCGAAGGGCCCGGATTGCCTCGCACCGCATACTTTGCCCACCCTTCACGTACCGAGAGTATCACAGCAGCGCGGATCGCCGCTCTGCGCAACTCTGCACTTGCTCCACACTCCGCAGTCTCCACAATAGTGTTCAACCTCTTATAACACTCCTTGTTGGGTGGCTCGAACTCAAGAGCCGCCGTCAGATCAGCAACTGCATCTCCATACTGCTCCAGTCCAATGTACGCCACCGCTCTCCGCATAAACGGCTGCAACAAGAAAAAAAACACACACACACACAATCAACTTCTCCTTCGCCCTCAAAAGTGCTCTAAAAGACACTCAAACCTTGATGGCCGGCGCCAGTTCAATAGCCTTGGAGCAGTCAGCAGCTGCCAGCTCCAGCTCGCCCAGCTGCAGCAGCAACAACTCAGGTTAACTACCAAGCAACAACCTCTTAAAAGGAGGTTCACCAACCTTGAGATAGGCCGCAGCGCGGTTTGAGAGGCACAGGGCGTGGCCCGGGTCCAATTCAATGCACCTAGAAGGTACATAAAAAGTCAGCAATAAACCAGAATGTGTGTATTGGTAGCTCAACTGCTGGTAGCGACCGGGAGTAGGCGGCGACGGCGTCCGGCAGTTGGTTCAGGCGGAAGAAGTCGTTGCCCTCGTCCTTGGCCCTCGCTGCAAGCTGCTCCGTCTCTGCAACCGTCGCGTACCCATCTTCTCCGTCTCTCAGCAGTCGTCCGTGGCCGCTGGCGCTCAGCAGGTCCCGCAGCGCACCAGGCGAGAGCTGCTGCAGCTCGCGTAGCAGGTCCGCCATCAAACTACAGTATTTGCGATACTGTAAAAATAGGGATAGGGAGTCTAATCTAGTGGCCACCACACCATTCTCAGGACACCTCGTGTACACCACACCATTCTCAGTCCATCATTGAGCCCGACCCTTCATTGAAGCTTTCGCCCTCTAGGTCAGCGACTACCAAGACACACGCCAATGGAGCTCGTGTGGGGCCGCTTCCAGGCCGCGTACCCTCGCAAGACGTCCGTGATGGACGACGACGCGGCCAAGATCCGCCAGCCGCTCATGGCCAGCGACGCGGACGACAGCGAAGACGAGGAGATGGGCGGCCTGCTCCCTCGAGCGACGGAGGAAGGCGCCGCGGCCCGGCGGAAGCGACGCCGCCGCAAGGACGAAGAGGACCTGGGGAGGTGGTTAGGGGCGCCAGCGTGAGCGCCGAGCCGCTGCAGCTGCTCCGCTCGGTGGGCAAGTGGGTGACGTCGCTCTCGGCCGCGGGGAACCTGCTGGCGCCTCGCAGCGACGGCCTCAAGAGCGCGTTACCGGCCGTGCAGAAGCGGCAGCTGACGCGCCGACGCAGGGCGGAGAACATGGACGAGGTGACGGACCGCGCGCTGGCGCTGCTGGCTGTGCTCACCGTCGGCTTCTGTCTGTTGCTGCTGCTTGTGGTGTACGCACAGGCGTAGGAGCGTGTATCTTATCAGTGCAATTAGCCGCGCTAGAATGAACTGCACCTTGTTATTGTTTAGGTGGCTGGAGCTTCTTGTTGCTGCTCTTGTTGCTGCTCTTGAAGGCGCTCGGACACTTGGCTGCTAACGGACAGGAGGAGCAGCGCGGGTGCCTGGCGGTGCACACGGTTTGGCCGAAGCCGACCACGGCCAGGGACAGTTTGCTCCAGTGCTCGCGAGGGATCCAGCTTTCCAGCTCGGTTCGGGTCTCTTCGGCTGTCTTGGTGGCCGCCCAGCCGAGACGGTGAGCGAGCCGGTGAACGTGCGTGTCCACCACGATGCCGTCGGCTCTCCCCACGCCAGCAAGCAGACCACGCGGCCGATCTTCGGACCGATCCCGGGTAGCTCCAGCAGCTCGTCCAGGGAGCGAGGGATGTCTCCGTGGAACTGGGTGCGCAGGATGGCAGCCACCCGCTTGAGTTGCTGCGCCTTGCGATGGTAGAAACCCACGGGCTTCAGCAGCTCACGCAGCGTCGCCTCACTGGACGCCTGCACTGCTTCAATGGTGAGCCCTTCGTCGTTCTCTCCGAGCTGGTGCAGACGCTGCATGGCCGCGTACGTGATCGGGTCCTGCGTCTGCGAACTCAGCAGAGCCGCCACCAGCAACTGGAACCGCTCGACTTTGGCGCTCGTGACGCCCGAAGCCACGCACGCGTGCGTCCCGAACTTGTCGATGGGCGTGTCCTGGTCCTTCCGGGCATCGAAGAGCTCCAGCAGCAGCTCCAGTCGCCTGGAAGAGTCTTGGGCTTCGGTTGCAGCCTCGGTCTTGATGCGCTTTCTGGGACGGCTGGAAGGCTCGGCCCTTACACGCTTGGCTGGCTGCGGCGTTGCCTCTGCTTTGACGTCGACGTCGCCCTTGGCTGAAGCGAAGGCGAACCGCGTGAAAGGATTGCCGCCACTCGTCCCAGACATGACACACGCGATTAGTACTGACAACTGGAAGGGAAGAAGCTCGAGCACGCACAACCTGCGTGGTCCCATGTTATAAGTGTGCGTTTTAGACTGATCTCTCTGTCCTGTGCGTGCTGCGTCGCAACCTTTTGCTCTCCATTGCCTCGTAGGCGGGTGGGGTGGGAAGTGGGGTGGATCCGGTCAAATTCTATGGCCAGCCAACAATGTTCATCGTTGCCTACACTATCTACGCCCGTGAATCGCTCGCACTTCATCCTCGCTTCGAGACGCGGTCCACGTACGCGTGGTAGATCTGGTCGAAGAACTGCGCGTCATCCAGCAGGCCGATCAGCGTCTGCTTCAGCTGCTCCTTGCTCACGTCCACCGCCGCCGTGGGCTTCTGCTGCTGCGGTCGGTTCTGCGAGAACATGCCCATAATGGCTTCCCCGCCGCGATGCCGTCTGCCTTGGAGATCGCCATCATTCCGTTGACGCTCGCACCCGGAGCGGATTCCTGCTTGGCCGAGCCGTTGACGCTGCCCCCGCTGCTGTTGCTGTTGCTACGCTTGTCCTTCGGCTCTCGCTGCAAAATCGCAGTGGGGTTGGCGGTAGCAGCCGCGCCACGACGCTTTGAGTCGTCTCGTTTGTTGCGGGAACGTCCTCGGTTACGCGACTGCGACGGCGGTCGCTCCTGCTGGTCCTGCTGAGAAGGCTGTGACGTCTGTTGCTTGGGCTTCTGCACCGGCGATGGCGCCGGCTCGTTCGCTGGCTGCGTCACGTCCGCAATTGCCGCGTTCTGTGGAGCCTTCAGCGACTGGATGAGACTACGACATGCAACCAAAAGCGATTGTCAGCCCTCCCAGCTTCCCAACCGTCCCACATCAAACTCTCCTACCGTTGCAGCAGCTGCAGAATCTTGGCGCGATCTTCCTCCGGGAAGAACCAGATGCCGTAGATCGCGTATCCCGTCGGGTACGCCTTCCACATTAGCGCAACATAACGTTAGTGCCAGTTGCTCACCCTAAAAGGGTCCTTTTTCTCAGCGTCCTCACCGTGTCGGGGCTGCGGAGGATGAGGAAACTGTCCACATTGTCCACTTCGAGGCGCTCGTCCAGCGTCAGCGTCATGTTGGTCGTGCTCAGGCGGTTGTTGACGAAGATCTGGAAACGCGGGGAGGACGATCTGCAGTAGCAACAAACAGTCAGTCGCTTAACCCCCAAAGTGTCCTCCAAGTGTCCTCCACGCACCTCTTGACCACGAACAGACACCCTTCGACATCCTTCCGCTTCTGCAACATACGCAACGTACGAGCAACATAAGAAATTCCTCTTTTCTTCCCCCTATCTCCTTCTTTTGACATTTGTTTTGTTGACGCACCCAACTCTGCGCGGCCTGGTCGAACTCGTACATGACCACGTGGCTGGCCGTGTCCACGATGTCCATCACGTCCGCGTCCTGGCGCTTGAGCACTTGCAAGTTCATGGCGTTGGACTGGGCGCGGTCCACGTGCAGCGCGTCGGTCGCCATCTTGCAATCAATTTGACTGGCGATGAACGACAAAAGTCTGGGGAAACTGATGTGGCGTACATCAAACCTGTCAGCCAAATTTGCCACATTTCGACATGGCGGCCCAGCTGTGGCGCTGGGTGCTGAAGCTCGCGCGCCCGGCCTCGGGTCTGCCGAGCGCCGTGGCCGTGGCCAGCTCGCCGGCCGGGAGCGGGAGCAACTGGAGACACTTCCTGGCGTCCGGGCCGCGTCGCGCGCGTCGCCAGTCGCACGCGGCGCTCGAGTTGCTGGAGAAGTTCCGCCAAGGGCCCGAGACGCAGAGCGAGTGGAATCTGTTCCTGTGGCGGGCCACGTTCCCGCTGGTGTCTCTCGTGCTGCTCACACTGCTGTGTGTGGTCGGCCAGTTCGGCCACGCCGCCTACTCGCTGGCCGTGAACCCCGTGTGGTACTACTGCAACTTAACGCTCGTGGCCACGCCCTTCCTGCTCGTGTTCCGGTTCCCGAGCCTGGAGGCCGACGAAGCCAAGATCTGGCGCGGCCTGGCCGCCGTCAGTGTGGCCATCAGCCTCGTGGAGTGGTACATGTCGGTGCCGGCCAGCAGGTACTCGTGGATCGTGGGCAATACGTTGTTCGGCATTGTGTCTCTAGGGGCCGTCCCGCTCTTCTTCAGTATGCAGCAAAGGACGGCTCGGTCGCAGTATGAAGCTCTCGTCCAGGAGCAGGAACAGGAGGCCAAAATGCTCGCCGTGTCGGAAGAGGAGGACGATATGCTGATGGCCGACGATGGCCGTAGGGGATTTCCACTTGGCCCGAGACAGCGGAGAGGAGACGACGCCGGCCGACAACCTCCGAGTGAGCAATTGGACCGCTCAACACAGGGTCAGCCGGCCACGAGGCTGCTGTATGGCTGCGGCTTCTGCGCGCTGGTCCTGTGGCTCATCATGTTCTCGTCCTACAGTTCGGCCCGAGGTACCGAGGCCTCGAACCGCTCGTGGTTCGTGCTGTACTTGCTGTCGCCGGTGCTGTGCATTGTTCTGTTTTGCGCGCGTATCGCCCGCGTACACTTCAGCTTCGAACACGCGGTGGCGTACAGTACGTTGGTGGTGCATGTGCCGCTGTTTCTTGGCCACTTGTGCGTGCGGCTGTTTGCGCTCGCGGAGGACCCCGCGGCGTCGTCGGCGACTAGCACGGAGTCGTGGCTCAAGCTGGCCATCTCGGTGCTGTACCTGCTGCTCATGCAAGGCTACTTTTTGTCATCACGCACGTGGTGAACAGCATGTCGGAGCCGTTCGCGCACCCGTCGCTGCTGTATGTGGGGCAGCTCTACTACTACGTGTTTTGGTACATTCTCGTGGGGTCCGATACGCCGATCGATGCGCTCTACTGGGGCATGCTGCTGCTCAATAATATCCACATTGCGTTCCTGAACACTGGTGTCTACACGGACTTCAAGCGCACGTCTTCGGCCTGGTTGGCCATGCCGTTGCATGCCAACATCACCTCGTCGGTCGCCGTTTGCGTACGCTCGACAACTTCCGTTATGGATGTGACTAGGTGCCTGCCGCATCGAAGATCGCTGGGAAGTCAAGGGCTGCTGGGTCTTAACTGCGGCGTTGCTGGAGCAGCAGCGATGGAGACAGACTCGGAGCTGCTTGAAGACGGAGATCACGATTGCGGCTACGACAGTGGATACGGCTCGGATGGCTTTCTCGTGGCGCGAAATATTGACGGCAAAGACGGTTTTATCGGCAACGTGCCATCCTGGCAAGAAACAGGCAGCCGAATTCGTGAGCGAGATCGTAGTACGAGTGGCATGCGAAGAGATACTCCGGCATCAGCCCTGGACATTTCGTCGCCACCCCGGAAAGCTGGTACGCGGAAAGCTTCATCCCTCCGCGACAAGTGTTCACGTGTGCAGATGAGTTGCAAAAATGCGGTGCACAAACGAATGGGTCGTCTAGGCCAAGCAGCGACAATGTGGCGCCTGCCTCCGATTCACGATCGAGCACAGCTACCAGTGAAGCCTTGCAGCCGCTCTACTTTCTCATGAAGCTGGCGGAGCAAGATAACATGGCGGACACAACAGCGCTGATCCTGGTGCCGTCATTGCTGACGCTGCTAGCGGTGTTTGAGAAGCCAGGAAGTGCTCTCACTGTACTACAGGACCAGACGAACCTGTGGCTGCGTTGTATCTGCATGTTTATCGGGCGTCTTGGTGGCGCCTTCCTGGCGCGAGAGATTTTCACGTGCAAGTTGCGATCACGCTTACGCTCCTCACCGGACGATCTGGGCGAGGCCACACATCCTGATGCCATTAGCGGCTCCATCGATGGAATGCCGGCGCGACTGTGGATACAAAGGCTAATGCTGCAGGATTTCCATGCTCAATTCTGGTACCTGACAGCGGTCACCATGGTGGTTACCTTCGGTTGCTTCGCCCGCGTCGACCTACCACTACGCTTCGCATTGCTATCGTGACCGAAGGAAAGTCTGAACGAAACATATCCACGGATGATGCGAGTAAACCAGTCATAGATTCTGTGCTGGCCAAATATGCAAGTAATACAGCCTACTGAAGTGAAGGTGACGGGGTCTCGGGATCTGGTGCGGCCAAGGCGATGTTGGCGCGCTCTATAGCTTCGGCCAGTAGTTTCTCCTTGCGTACCCAGCGACGGCGACGCACGCTTCGGCCAACAAGTCTGTTAAGCTTCTTCTTGATGCGACGACGCTCCTGCAGATCAGGATCAAGGCCGCTCGCGTGATTCTGCAGTTCTGGAGGTCCGCTTTCTGGTGCATCCTGCTGCAACTTCTGCTGCGCGCGAAGGAAGTCTTTGAACCGGGTGGCGTATTGCCATTGATCGGAGCCCCGAAGCTCGGGTCCACAACCCAGTGCTCGAGATCCAAAGTACCAGCACCATCGGTCATGAGCGCGTTCGTGAACTTTGGCGGGTCCGTAATGAGCAGGTGACCAGGACGCAGCGAGCCCCACCCAGAGAAGACTTGGAATCGCTGGATCTCATACACCGCCTGCTCTTCGACCGGCTGAGCAAGAATCTTCTCTTCAAACGTCTTGGGCTCCTCGTGAGATCCACGGCGAGTAGGGCTCTCGGGGTTGTGACGGGTAGTGGGGCTTCCATTAGGTGACAAGACTCTGCCGATGGCGTTCGCGACCTGGCTTACAGGTAGCACCAGTTCACGCAGCGGGTTTATGAATCGGTCCTCCAAGACTTGCGTCGAGAAGGCGAAACCTGTGTACACCTTCTGGTCAGCTTGAGATGGCCGCTGGTTTCGCGGTGCCTGCTGCTCCGGCAAGTCGAAACGTGGTTTGTCCTCGGTCAAATCAGCCTCAAAGCGCTCGTACTTGAGCTCTGGTGGCGTCCAGCGCGCTTTCTCCGGGTTCTGACTTCCGCGTCGGTGGAATTCCTGAAGAATGTGATAGTACTCGGGATTCATCTCCCGCTTGTAGGCCTTATAGAGGAAGTCACGGCCGAGGCACAACAGGAGAGACAGGAAGATTGCCAAGTAGAATTCCGGCAGCGAGAAAATGTGCGGGAAGGCCGTGTCGGCGACCGAGGAGGGGAACCACGCAGCAATGACGTAGCCCGAGATGTACCAGAAAACCACCGAGGCGATGAAAGCAAGTGCGGTGATCGCATTCCACGTGACCATGTTGAGCGCGAGCTTCACCCAGCCAACGCTTATCAAGCAGCAGTACGAGATTGCACCGCAGAGGTCCCGTGAGAACCCATTGCCCAGTGAATCCACAGGTCCACCGATGATGAGGGATGGTACAATTCCACACACGGCACATTCGTAGAGAGCCTCCGCTACCCATTGCGCGAAGATGCGGAAGCTGAAGAGCTCGCCTTGCGCACCAACGTGGTAAAGGCCGGGGAATTGTTCTGCAATGCGCGCCGGTACTTCTTGCTCCGTGATTGCTACAACGCCAATTGGCATCGACGACCAGAAGACGTTGTAGCCGTTGATCCACATGTTATTGTAGTAGAGCGTACCCGACGACCCACACTGGGGGAGCACGGCGAGTACGAACTCCGTTCCGAACAGCAAAATGTTCTTGTACACCACGTACAGCGCCAGTTTGGCCATGCGTCGGTAGTTCCAGTGTCCGTGGACAAGCAGCAGCCGCTTCAGGAACCGGAACTGAGCAATAGCGAAGTCACTTGCGTTCACTGCTTGCATCCCCTCGTGACCCGAGATGCCCACACCGATGTGAGCTTCCTGAATCATGGCGACGTCGTTAGCGCCATCACCAATGGCCAACGATCGACAGCCGTGCAAGTTTGACTTAAAGAGGCGAACAACTTGCGCTTTCTGCTTGGGGATACTCGGCAGCAGATCACCGAGACGCACTGCTGAGATACCTCCAGGAAGAGCTCGGACAGCACGTTGTTGCTAAACACCATCGTGAGACTTCGACCGTCAATCACAATGGCTTGTGGCTGCACCTCTTCTTTGACGCCATCCGCCTGCCGCTGCGTCCGTTTTCGAGCCTCCATACAACGTGCCAGCAGCATGTCGTAGAGATCGGAGGCTGAAGGTAGCGTATCTGCATTAATCATGATGCGTTCCATGTCGTTGTTGAGTAGCTGACATGCAAACCCAATGTTCACTGCCGTTTCCTCCTTGTCACCAGTAAGCACCCAGATTTTGATCCCAGCTCGAGATAAGTCCCCCAGCGTGGATGTGACCTGGTCCTGCAGGCGATCCTCGATGGCCGTAGCGCCTATCAGTTGCAACCCTCCTCCAACTGCTCTTCGAGTTCTTCAATGTGATTGGGCTCACCACGCCGCTGCATTGCCATTTGCTCTAAATCGCCCAAAGCCGCATCGTATTCGCAAGACCACAGAGCATACGCCTCCGGGGACAACTCCTTCTGCGCAATGACCAGCGTACGAAGACCCTCCGTCGCGTAACGTTCGAGCTGCATCAGTGTGGTGTTCACAATGGACGGATCAGATGACGGAGCCAACCGCGGGAAAATCACAGAGTCGGCACCCTTGGTGAGCAGCATGAGGCGCTTGTCTGGTGTCCGGACGACCACCGACATCCGTTTGCGCGTGCTGGTAAAGTCGACCATTTGCATGAGTTCATACACCACTTCCTCGCGCTTTCCTGGCACCGAAATGGCGACGACACCATTTCGACGAGCACGAAACGAGTACCCAAAGTGGTTGGCACCAGCCACAAGCGCCAACTCATCAGGGGACGAAGCTGAAAAGCCGGTACCCGTATCATCTTCTGACAGGGTTTCGCGTACAACCGAGTGGCAGACTGCGAGGTGGACGAAAAATCGTGAATGCGCGCGGCTTGCTCTGGGTGTAGACGCGCATCACTGTCTCGCTCCAGATCCCCAGCGGGGTCTATGAAGTTCACGTTGTCTGTCTTGACTAGAATCGGCGTGTTATCCGCTAGCACATCGCTGGCCGACAAATCCTTTCCAAGCCGTCGCGTAGCCTCGCGACCAATTTCTGTGGTTCCACGGCCGTAAGACACACCGTGAATGCTCACCTTGCGGAAGTCCATTTCATTTGCGGTGAGGGTGCCTGTTTTGTCGCTGAAAATGTGGGTAACTTGGCCGAGTTCGTCGTTCAGATCTGAATTTCGCACGAGTGCGGGCGTGTCCGTAACTTCGTCGTACATGGCCAGATCACGGTTCAAGAAGAACGTTTGGTAGGTCTTGACAATGGCGATGGTCACGTACAGCGTAATGGGGACGAACGAGGCGATGAGAATCCAGAAGTAGCCCAGATAGATCAAAACGCCCACAACGTCATTGCGGAACGGGGCGACGCCGCTTTGGTCGTCGAGGTGCAAGTACGTGGCGCCTTCGCGATGTTCCGCAACCCAGAACGCACACAGCACCGCACCAATAATACACAAAGTCCCGAGAATCGTCATGAGCAAGGCGTTCCCGCGGTTCACGATGGCCAGGATCTTGCTGATCTTGTTTGGAGGAGTGTGCGACCCGGCTTGCATGATCTTGGTATCACCACCCGTATTCAGCACAAGGCCATATACGAACGCCGTGTTGCGGATCACACAGCCGCGTAACGCCACGTTTTTCAGGTCGATCGGGATCGCGTGGCCACTCTGCGGTTCAAAGCGTCCAGAAAAGCTGTTGACGTCGTGGTTGGGCATCTCACAAATAACTCGGCCGGGAAGCTGAGCCAAAGCGCGTGGATCACTGAGCTGCGAAAACGTACAGCTCAGCGCCTGTCGGACTTTCAGGTTCGTCTCGCCGTCTAGCGATTTCGTTTCCACAAAGCAAATGCCAGTGGGGGCGATCGGGTCTGGCTCGGAAACCGCAAGCAAGAGCACATCCGCTGGAATCGCTTCGTAGTTTTCGATCTTGATAATGTCTCCCACGGTGACGTTCAGCCAGGTATCTTGACGAAAACTGTCTGGCTCGTCCAGATCAAAGATATGCGAGCGCCTCGCGTTCATTTTAGCATCTGCGAGATGTCGGCCACGATCCTCGATAGCTGCAAACACCGCATCAATCGTCAAAACGAGCATCAAGACGATCCACTGATACGGAATCGTCTGCGTGGACGAGATCTCCGGGATAATTTGGCCCGCACCAACCAGCAAAAAGTAAAAGTTGGCCACCTGTGAAAGCCGCCCGTAGAAAAACTGCGGGAGGAAGTTGAGCTTCGTGTACTTTGCGGTGGTCACCTTGTTGCTGCAGAACTTTTGCTTGTGATTCTCACCGGGGTTGCTCATGTAGATGCAGCGTGCGCTGGTTTCAACGAGCCCTAACGCGCCACTGGCATCGCCCGCAGCGACATCGCCAACCGCCGATAAAATGGACAACGTGGACGACCCGAGTCCTGCAGCAGCTTCTGCGAGCATCTTCGGCGCCCACCCGCTGGACGCCGCTACCGGAGACTGACTAACCTGCACTGTCTGGTACGAAGACTCATGGTCGACATTCACATCGCTGACACGTGCGGCACCGGGGCTGATAACCGCTTCCAGAACGTTCATCTCGCAGTATGAGACTCACCTCAATTGCGAGTTCGGCACGCTCCTAGCAGTCGGGAATGGCTGTGGTCGGGCGGTTGGCTCTTTGAGAATGAACGAGGGTCAGCGTGCTCGAAATATACAGTCAGCAAGATGGGATAACGACCGCCGCGCGGTTGTTTCCTGGGCCTAAATATACAAACAAGGGCACACATGTTGGTCAACGAGGCCGTGGAATTCAGGGGCTTTTTCTCGCAGAGGTGTTTCTCCTGTGAAACGGCCAGGCCGTGGCCCGAGCGGCCCGAGAGCATTAGAGTTTGGTCTGGATCTTGGCCTGCATGGCCGCGCCGTCCTCCTTGGTGATCATGTTTGTGCCCGCCGGTAGCTTAATGAGGCCGTCGTCCTTGAAGCGTGGCACCACGTGGATGTGAGCATGGAAAACGGCCTGGCCGGCGTTGGCGCCGTTGTTCTGGAAGATGTTGATGCCGTCGGCGCCCGTGGCTTCCTGCACGGCCTTGGCCAGACGTGGTAACTCCTTGAACACATTGGCCGCCACCTCCGGCGTCATGTCTGGGCAAGTTCCCATGTTAGCATTATGTTGTACTATCAAGTTGGACGAGTTGTATTTTGTAATTTACCCATTACGGTGGCGAAGCCTGGGGCTTTCGGCAACAGCAGCGCGTGGCCCGGCACCACGGGGAAGGCGTCGAGGATGGCTAGCACATGCTCCGTCTCGAACAGCTTGTAGGACGGGATGTCGCCCTGGACGATCTTGAGGAAGATATTCTCCGGGTCGTACGGGATGGACGCCATACTTGCAATACGACCGAACAGAAAGTGACGACCGAAGCTATTTTCCACATGTAGTTTACCGTGTGTAGTTTATGGCCACGCACATTTTCCTATGGCTTCGCTTTCTTATCATCCAAAGCCGCTTCACTTCTGACATTCTGCCATTCGCCAAAAGACGCGTAAGACGACCATGAACCGCGCACTGGAGAGCGTCTTCTCGGACTTTTCCCGCCACGCTTCGGCCCGCACGTACTACTCGTACCCAGAGGTGCGTCCTGCTCATTGCTGCGCCAAATTGCCGCGTCCTAATGTCATTTTTCCCGCGTGCAGGGCTCCGTCAAGTCAAATTTCGTGTTTCGCGTGGCCTACGAAGGCCCGGAGCCCATCGACGACGGCCGCGTCATCCTCTTCTTCGCCCCGTCGCCTACCCCGCAGCCGCGCTTCGATGCCTTCGATCTCGAAGCTCCGCGACCACTTTTCGCCAAGGACGTCGTACGTACTGGGCGAAACCATGAAATTGCACGATGAAAACGATGAATTTGACGAGTTTTGGTGACATTTGCAGAAAAATGTACGACCGGGAGACGTGATCGAGTTCGAGAGCACCGAGTTCTCAACGCCCGAAGCTTTGGGCTTCGTGCCGCAGAACTTGGACGTGTTCGCCAATGAACTGTTCGTACAAGCGTTGATACATCACGGTACGGTGAGGTGGATAGCATATTATGGGGTGGTACGGTACGGCTAACAGGGCTGCTGTCTTGGTAGATGTGACCGACCCGGATGCGAACTCGCGGGTGGGCAACACGTACAGCAAACCGGTGGAAGTCCGGTTCGACGGAGAGGACGCAGACAATGTCGTCAGCATTGTGGTGGATCAGGTGAGTGAAGAAATCGTGTTGCTATGGTTTTCTGCTTGGAAAATTGACTTGAGGCCGGGGGACGGTGGCAGGTTGTTGAGGAGACGATGGATTTGACCCCGACAGAGTGGGTGGAGCATATCTCCATGAAAAGCGAGCTGCTGAGTGAGTACCACAAGCAGGATGTTTACATGATGGCGTCCGTTGTGCTGCCAAAGGACTACGAGGCGCTGAAAGACTCCTGCCAGTTTCCGACCGTGTACTACATTGAAGGGTTCACGGGGACGGAGTCGTACGCGAAGCGGGCCAAAGGGTTCCTGTCGTCGGACATGGGTCAAGACTGGCAAGCAGGACGCTGGCCGGTTCCTATGCTTCGCGTGACGCTGGGGTCACGGTTCCGATATGGACACACCTCGTTCGCTGATACGGATGCCAACGGCCCCTGGGGGACAGCGTTGGTGACGGAGTTTATTCCGTTCTTGGAAAGCCAATATCCGGCTGTGCCATCCGCGGGTGGTCGTTTCCTGCACGGCCACTCGTCAGGAGCTTGGGCGACACTGTGGCTGCAGCTCCAGTTCCCGGACTTCTTCGGCGGCACTTGGAGTTCCGCGCCTGACCCTGTTGATTTCTCGCGGTTTCAAGTTGTGAACATCTACGAGGCAGAGAACGCGTATTGGGACGTCAACGGCAACCCATATCCGACGAGCCGCAGCAATGGCCTCGTGACTTGCAGCAACCGTGACGAGAATCTGGTGGAGCGGGTGTACGGCCGCGGCAACGGTGGGCAGTGGGATGCCTTCGTAAGTTTTTTGATTTATTTCCTTGTTGAACTATTGTCTGTGTTTGGGGTGATGCTGACGCGTCTTTGCTGTAGTTTGCACTGTTCAGTCCTCGTGGAGCCGACGGGATGCCCATCCCTCTCTTTGACAAGGTGTCTGGCGAAATCAACCCCGACATTGCTAAGTACTGGGAGCGCTACGACATTTGCAAATTTCTGCAGAAGAGGCCCGACTTGCTGACTACCAAACTGCGTGGCAAAGTCCACGTGCTTTGCGGCGTTGAAGACACGTACTACCTCGACTTTGCTTGCCGGTCATTGCAGAAGCTGGTTGGGAGTGGCAAAGCTGCTGGTCAAGCAGGGGCCACAGTTCCGAATTACGTGTCCATGGTGCCTGGAGACCACACCAGTATCCGCTCGCGCGCGCATTATCTCCAGGTGTACTCGGAAATTGCGGCCCTGTATAAAAGCAACTCGAACGCGTAAATAGACTCGCGTCACCGTGATAGATAGAGCTCCTGAGTATCACTATTTTTCACTTATCCATAATACCAATCGAATGTTTGAAGAGCTATTCCCCCATGATGCTGGTAGTGTTTCCATGAAGCCACTGGAACGTGAAACTAAAGTCAGCCCCGAAATGGTCGAGTGGGGCCTGGACAGAGTGAACGACCCACAGCACAAACTTGGATTGGGCAACTTGACGCTGTATGCTTAGCACAAAACCTAGTTGACGCAGGGACGAGACCCCAACCTTGCGCTGCAGCATGTAGCTGAGCATCAAGAATGAGACGAGCTCCAGGAGTGAATAGGCCAGCACATTGAACAAGTTTCGTTGCAGAGTGGCGTCGTCAACACCACGCAACTGTGCGTAATACACTTTGTTGGGAAGTTGGTACACGATGACCAGGTAGATGCCTGGAATCATACAACACAAAGCACAGATTAATATGATGAATGTCTTGTGGGCAAATGGAAATGAGTACTCACAATACACCATGGGGACAATCACTTCAGTGAACTCGATCAAAACGAGAAACTCCGCGATGTGGAGGACCTGCAACGAAAGTTTCAGGTATCGTAGACGTTCCGATTGTGTCATTCCGTCCACTATTTCCATTGCGTAGCTGGGTGCTAGTTTATCGTCGCTGTCTTTACTTTTGCTCGTATCAACGGTATCATCAGCTAGTGGCATGGCAAACTGAGTTTTCGATACTTTGATACTCGGCAAGTCATTCAGTGTTGCATTCCAGGAATTGCCAGCCGACTCGATAGACAAGTTAGCTGCGGGGATTAAGGATAGGTTCGGGTGTACAGACTTCGAGCTCAGTGAGTTGCTCTTCTTGATGTGGGAAGCCGATTGAATCTCGGAGCTCTCTCTGATCGTGCTATCCTTTTCCCAAATGAGCATCGATATCGTCATCAAGCCCGGGGAGTCTCGAATGGCATAGGAACTGTTCTGCAGTTGGGATAGATGGATGCGTTCCTTTGCATTCGCTAGAGCCGCGTTAATATCGTTCAGAATGTGCTGAATATCACGTAGCGATAGTGCTGCCTCTAGGAAATCCATAGTCATGAGCAAAACTGTTGTGTAGGTGGAAGTCGAGCGCTGCATACACCAAGAAACGAAAATCGCGTGGAAAATCTCGACGTTCAGGATCACCACTTCGGGTTTGAAGTCGTCCATGTTTCGAAAGAGGTAGCCGATCCAGTTTTTGATGAGGATCTTGAGCACCGGGAGCAAAAACGCAAAGGCCAGTTGGGCGGTCGAGTCGAGCCGCACAAAGATGAAGTTGTAGCCCGGGTACACGTACGACATTGCGATCTGCACGGCAACCACGAGCACGTACTTGGTCAAGCGGTTCCGTTCGGTGGCGTTCTGTTTCAGAAATTTACCCCAGAAAAACACGATACAAATTCCTAAAAAGAAGGAGACTGAAGGTGAGCCGACGGCTATCGTGAACGGAACGGGGAACCCCACTCTACTTGCAATGGCGTACACCACAATAACAGCTCCACTGGCCGTGAAGAAGGAGGACCCCCACAGTTGTGCGTTGGTCATTGGAAGCCGTGGAGCGAAATGCCGACTTTGCTCCAGAACTGCAAATGCGATCAGGAAAACAACGAGGAACCCTCGTACCCAGAACATTTGACTGTGCGGGAGTCCGCTTCGCCAATCCGCGAGTGGGATCGCCTCCATCACAACGACCGACAGGAGACACGGCATTGGCGTGAGCAGAATAGCCCACATGGCTCGAAGGGTACTCGTTCGTCGACAGTACTCGTCGAGTCGGAAAAGTCGCTCAATCGAGCATTTGCCCTGAAGTTCCACCTGCAGAGACCGCAATGCAGCCCCAACCAAGTGCAACCATCGCAAAACACGACCCATTGAAAAAAACAAAGCAGAATGGTGCTGTGGCCACGAAAATAGTATTCATATTGTTATAATACAGAAAGCGAAACATGTTTCTAAACAAGTCCATCTTGGGATTAAACTATCCCTTACATTTTTCAAGTAGCTTCGACCGTTACAATACGACTGGTCTCCGAAAGTCCACCGTGAACAAAATAACAAGTTCGAAGGTGGAGGAGTATCGTTCCCCAGTCATCAATCTCAGAAGACGACTCGTTTGTCTTCGAATGAGCTCTACGGACGCGCGTGACGTGCCTCTGGAGGAGCGTCTGCGCCAGAAGACGCAGGGCTTCGCGACCCAAAGGACGCGGAGAAGGCGTGGGCCTCGGCCAGCGGGCCGGCCAAGCGGGCCAACAAGAACCAGCCGCTGGAATTGACGTCCAAGCGCGCCGTGGGGCGGTTCCGAAACGTCGTGGACGTCAAGAAGAAGCGGTCGCTGGACCCGCGCTTCGAGGCGCAGAGCGGCCGCTTGAACGAGGACCTGTTCGCCAAGAGCTACGCGTTCCTGGACGAGTACAAGCAGCGCGAGCTGACGGAGCTCAAGACGCAGTTCAAGAAGAGCAAGAACGCGGACAAGAAGGACGAGCTCAAGCAGGAGATCGCGCTGCGCCAGCAGGAGATGACGGAGAAGAACAAGCACGAGAAGATCAAGAGCGCGCTCACCAAGCGCAAACGAGAGGAGCGCGAGGCCGTGGCCAGCGGCAAAGGAGCGTTCTACCTCAAGCGCAAGGACAAGAAGACGCTCGAGCTGCAGGCCAAGTTCCACGACCTGCAGGAGACCGGCCGCCTGTCCAAGTTCATGGCCAAGAAGCGCAAGAAAAACGCCAGCAAAGACCACAGGTGGCTGCCCACGCAGCGGAAATGAGCAGACGGGGGTTCGACTTTTCCTTCTTGTGTGTGTTTTGCTTGCAGTACTAATAAACAGCGTCAGCTTGCATACGACTCGGTGAATGGGACAATTATTTGAGATGAAGTGAACGCTCGAGAACAAGAAGGCGGCAGAAGTAGTTGGCCTGCTGCTCGGGGTGGTCATTCCATGTGCTTGCTACACGGCAGGAAACCTCTTGTGTGTCTTTGGCAGCTCAACGATGGGATAATGAATGATATCTGGGTGTTCGACCTGCAGCAAAAATTGTGGACGTTGCTGGAGTGCCCTGCGATCCTACCACACTGCGCATGTGGTAAATGAGTTTCTTTTCATCGTCGGTGGAAACAGCCCCACTCAACAAGTACAACAAGGATCCGTAACAACGTTATTTTTCAAGCGAACAACATTAATCTCAGCCGCAACGACGTACATGCAGGTAAACATCATCAGACCTGCTTGTGTCGGTGTTTCATCACGCATATTTACGGAAGGCAGGAATGTTGCTGGCGACCTGACGGCCTGTACCTCGGGCCAATTCAAAATTGGGGCCCGACTCACTCGTGGCGTCATAGTATCCCTGGATCATCGCACCAATATTTCCGCGGATAGAAGGCAGCATTCGGTCGAGTTTACGCCGCTTTACAGGCATTGGGATGCATGGCAGTGTGATCTCGGCGGCTTTCGTGGCTGATGGTTGGAGAAGTAGCGATTTAATGATTTTGAACGCCGTGTTTGGCGTAGTGACCATCGCGTGCTCGATAACAACTTGCTTGTCGTCGCTTCTCTCGGAAACCCAGAAAAAATGCCAAACGTTTGTCAAATTGGTTAGAAGCGCCATCACCGGATCGTTTGAGAAAAGATCCAAGGCGATAAGCTCCGACATCGCCTGGAAGACCGAGTTCTCTCCAATTGCCTGATCCACCTCGACAAGCATTCGCACGTCCTGAAGTAGATGCAAGCAAAACGGTTGCTCCTTCATGATGGAACTGAGGATGAGGACATCCGTGCGTCCAACAAGATTCATGTTGTAGCCCGGTAGCCCAACATCGAGGACATCCTCTTTCTCTTCCACGCCAAGCACGCACAAATCCGCCTTCTCGAGTACATCACCAATATTTTGCTCCAAGTACGCGTGGTACCGCTCTCGCTGCTGCTTTTCAGTGGTAGTTTGGTCATATTCCCATTTGAATTCTTCAATAGTGATGTCTGGTTCATCACTAGCGATAACCATGGGTGAAAGCTCCATTTCGATATGCAAGTCTTTGAGAAGTCTGTTTGCCATCTCTTTGCTCATCTCCGAGTGGGCGTATCGCTTCCGCTTGGACCCAAGAACTTCACTACATGTTGTTGTAGCAGCTTCATCCTTTGGGAAACAACAGGTCTAGTGTCCACCACAATGTGAAAATCGCCATCTTCAGCTTCATCTGCATCTGGGAAGCCAAATTCAGGGCTCCCGACAGTGCTGTCAAGATCAATTTCCTTCATCTTCAAAACGTCTTGAACTGCTTCAGGAACTTCACCTCGCTTCAGCTGTTCAAGATCCGAATCATTCATCTTCAGCCATATTCCATCCTTCTTCGCGACGTAGAGCGTTAGCTCTTGAGCAGTCGACGGATTCTTCTCTTTGATCACATTCTTCAGCTCGCAGATTGTCGCGGCCTCATCGATTTCCACGCTGGAAACACTCCCATCGACACTGACGCAGACGAACCACTTCATTTCTTGCCAGCAAAAGCAAAACTGAGTGTAAGAACTGGGTCGTTTGACTAAATCATCAAAGCAATAGCGGAGAAAATCTCGAGATCAAATACATCAACGCACAATCCATTAGCCAGCCCTTATACAAGAAAGTAAAGCAGAGGTCAGTATCCCTCCATCACTGAGTCTTGAGCGCGTCTGGAAGCTGATGGACGCGTTTCCTCGAAAACTCGGCGACCAAGTGCGAGTTGTTGGCCGGGTCGTCCTCCGGTGCACCATCACTGAGGCCTTCGTCACCTACGCCTTTGTGGCCGAAGCTCTGGCTCAAGAACGTTGCGGACGAGTTGGCCGGCGGGTCTTCGAGCGTCTGCAAGAACTGGTGGGACGACGTCGGTAGCGTGTCGGGACTTGGCATTGGGTCTCCCAGCATGGCGTGGCGGTAACTGGCCTTGCGGTTCTTCCACTTGGTCATGACGGCTTCAAGACTGGAGCACCCGTCCAAGAAGTTGGGTAGTTCTCCTCTCAGCCGGTTGTCTCGGAAGTCGGACTCTTTCAGGAACTTGAGTCGTGCGATGCTGCCCGGCACGCGGCCTTCCAGTGCGTTGTCGAACAGGTACAGATACTCGAGGTCTTCCAGCTCTCCCAGCGTCTCGGGGATGTTCCCACTCAACTGGTTACTGGACAAGTTGAGGAACTCAAGGGCCTTACAACAGCCCAGAGACGACGGGATGGTCCCCGTCAGTTCATTGTTTCTCAGCGACAAGAAGACGAGAGCTTGCAAGCGGCCAATGTCGGCCGGGATGCGGCCCGTCAGGCAATTGCCGCGGACACTGAACTTGGCCAGTTGGGCGAGCTCACACAGCGAGTCCGGCAAGGCTCCGCACAGATTGTTGTGCTGCAGTTGCAGTGTCTTGAGACTCTGCAGCTGGCCCAGAGCTCTCGGGACCGTCCCGGACAGCGAGTTCTGGTACAGATTGAGCTCCTGCAGGTGGCAGCAGCCGCCCAGTTGGTGCGGCACGGCGCCCGTAAGATCGTTGCAGCTCAAGTCGAGCCGTTTTAAGGTCGTGAGGGCCCCCAGCTCGGCCGGCAGCTCGCCGCGGAGCTGGTTCTTGGACAGGTCCAGCACGCGGAGGTGGGGAAGCTTCGCGAGGCTCGCGGCCGGCAAGCAGCCGCTCAACTCGTTGGCCGGGAGCTCCAGGGCCACCACGTGGCCCATGACCACCTCCACGCCGAACCACTGCTCCGGGTCTCTCGTGGGCTGCTTCCAGCCGTCGCGACGCCGCCAACGGTCTCCACCCAGCGCGTCGTGCAGCTCCACGAGCGCCTCCACCTCGGAAGTCGGGATCGAGCTCTGTCCTTGGCCCATGGCGTGATTCTCTCTGCCAGGTAAGAGGCGGCAGTTTCGCGGAGATGAGACCGTGCTACTGCTCTCTCTCTGGTCGAACGTGATGCAAGGGGGAAAAGCCGCATCATTACATTAAAGCTACGCATGCAACATGCTAATAATTAGGGACCTGTCTAAGGTGGTGGGTGGGATGGAAGACGTCTTATAGGGCGTAGCTCTGCTGATCCAGCGAGGGCTCGCGGTTCCGCTGCACTGCAGTGGCTTGATACTCGGGCACGTAGCGCGGGGTGTACTGCGGTTGGTGCTCGTTGCCCGCGTCGGCCACTGCCACTTCGAAGTTGTTGCTGTTGCCGGACGCTGCGGCCAGCGCCTTGGCCGCCAGTCGCTTCTGCTTGCGCTTGTTGAGACTGTACGTGATGATGCTGGGACCAGGGGACGCCGGCGCGTACGACCGGTTGAGCTCCTCCTCCCTGACAGTGCACCACGTCGCCCGCGTTGACGTGGGGCCGGCACCCGCGAGCTCTTGGGCGACGGCTCGGCCATCGGCTCAGCGTTTCCACTGCGCGTGGATGTAAAACTCGAATTGTGGCTGGAGCTGGAGGAGCCTTTGGTGAGTGAAGCCACGAGCTGGTTCAGGTCGAAGGCGAAGGCAGGCTGGAAGGTGGTCGGGTCCTTGGAAGGGGTGACACTGTCCAGGGCCGCGTTGAGGTCTCGACGCTTTGTCAGAGCTGGAAGACGTCGCATGGTGGTGGTACCCCATGCAGCAGCTACAGCTTCGTATTCCGAGCCGTCGTAGCTGGAGAAGGTGGAGGGTTTGTTGGCGCTATTGTCGGAGGACGAGATCGGTACGTTGTAGTAATTGCCACTGCGCGTGCTGCGCATGACGGACGTGTAGCGCGACTCGACCATCATGTTGAGTTGCTGGCGAGTTGGCAAGTGGGGACTTCGGTGGCGGAAGCTGTTACTGTTGAAGGTGGGTGGTGTGAGTAGCGAAACGGCTGCGTCTGTCCTAGCGAGCGAGTCTGTCTACCAAGACGTGCGGCTTGCGGTAGTGGTCGTCAAGAGCTCAAGTGAGTCGTGTCGCCGAGAGCTCCGGACGCTTGCTGAGGCCTGCGCGCCCGGCTTTGCCTGGCACCTGTCGTTGCTTCGCCCCGCTCCCCTACGGTTAGGTATACCCCATCCGTTCGCCATTTCAGCCGCGGGGTAGGCGCTTCTTAATAACGGCATTTTCCATATTAGAGGCAAATTGTATTGACAGTGTCAATTTGACACACAACACCTTCGTGATAATGGAGTATTTGGTCCGGCAAAAGACCGAGATAGGTAAGTTGTTCCAGCGTGGGTGTATCTGTATGGTCTTGAAATCGTGATGAGAGACACCAAATGTGCTGTAATCTGCCGGTACTCTGGAAAAAGGAGCAGGCAACCAGTCATCATTCGATTTCGATGAGACCAGAACCGGCACAGCAAGTAACTTTCTAACTTACTACTACCGTATTTCGCATGTAGACCAACACACCCCATGCTTCACTTGCAAATCTTCCCTGTCAAAAGTGATGCTCCAAATTTATGAAAAGGAAAAAGTTTATTTTTAGACAGTCGCCTCTTCGACAATGATGTCTTCCTGGTCAAACTCACGACTTTCGTCTAGATGTGTCCTTCAGTTGCGATAGTTTCTCTAGCTCTGAACAGCTCGCTGCAATGCAAGTCTCGCTGGATTGCAATTTACTTCCTCAAACACCGGAACTCCTTCCTCTGGGAGCTCATTACGGTAATCCAAACTACCAACGTCGTCTCCATGTCACTAGATACAATTGTTGCAGTTCCTACCTTTCTAATCTTCTTGTGCTCGCTCTTACGGAAGCTAGCTGCGTCATATAGTTTAGTGCTCACTAGTTTCCAGCGCAAAATCTGGACTCGCTTGCTTTGGTACGACTTGGCTGCAAGCGTAGGGTAAAACTGAGCCCGGTGGCGCGTGGTTCTGTCGAGAAAAGCAAGGACAGTGAGCTACTCTCCGACAGTTTTGGCGTTCATCTTGTACTGCTGTACGTGGCGGGGGGCTTTGTCTTCTGCTTCACACGAGCCATTCGAGAACTGATGGGTGGTGGTCAGTTTTTAAAAATTCAGTCACTCTTTCGGAATAGTGGTCTGTATCTGTCTACATGCGAAATCCTGTAAAACATTTCACGCACAACGATTGGCTGAAATGGGGTGTATCTCTCAAGGTGCGGTATTGGTCTACATGCGAAATACGGTACATGTAAGGCCTCCATCTTGAAGTCTGAAGCTCCTGATTAGCAATACTGCAGAGACAATTAATTTAAGCTATGCTGTGGAAGTTGACGGACTTGCAGTAATAATACGATTGCTCAATCGTAGATCAGAGTGTCCGACTTGCACGACGATCGACCTCGTACTAATCGTGTTAAATTCGGCACTTGCCGTTTTAGGAGCTCAAGTCGCCGCCGTCTGGACGGAGAAGCGCGGACAGGGGGCCAATCTGATGGGAACGCGCGCGAGAGAAAAGATCGCTCGCTCCCCGTTGCGCTGGTGGTGCTTGGGAGTCCCTGGCATCGTCCGCCGTCGGCTGGTCCGACAGCTTGGCGAGGCGAATGCATGAGGTTGGGTGAGGTGGGATGTCATGCAACCACTATCTACTTTTTCGTCGGAGAGAGCGCAGCATAATAGGCGCTGCGAGTCTCCACCTTGGCCGACGACGGGCGTGGAGAGGCAATCGGGGCACGTTGCTCTATGTAGAAGTACGGTTTTGCTTGGGAAGTGCCGCAGAACGGCCGAACCGTCACGGTAGTCGCCCCAGAGCGGAGCAGAGCTCCGCGGTGGAACGGCGCCACGCAGAACTGTCCTCGCCGCGGCCCATGCACCGAGTAACGTAGCGCAGCATCAGCCTACATGTTTGGAGTTCTTCGAAGTACCATTTTTAGCGATGTCGGTAATGATAGCGCTGTGCAAGTGTATTATAGGTCGTGTCCGTGCATCTATTAAATAGGTCGAGGACTTCGTTGGACAGTGCAACCCGAAGCAACGGACACTTGTGGCGCTGGTAACGAAGTTGAAGCTGTCACGCACAATGCTTGTGCTTGTCAAGCACTGCATCCATCTTGCTGCAGCTGCCACCACGCTCGGCTATCCTACGAGTGACTTTACGGGATTCGATGTCAGAATTGCAGGCACCAAATTAATCGAGCGAAAGTCACACCAACTCACGCAATCGCGGACGTCATCTATGGTACTTCTACGTTTGTTTATCTTCTCAAGCAGTAGCTCCTGCACTGCCGTCAATTCGTCGACTAAAGGCTCCATGGCACGCATACCGTACGCAACAGGACAGCACGGCATAGCCTTGATTCACCAAAACTCGGCATCGCGATGAAAAAGTCGTGTCTGCAAATGATGGCACCTTATATGTCACTAATACGGGGTCCTCGATACTGCCACACGTAGCCATCGCCAGTCAATAGCAAGCAGCATGAGGTCGAAGCAGCCGAAGCAGGTCGAGAGCAAGTGCCGCATCAAGAAGCTGACGGCCGAGAAGCTGAACGAGTTCCGTGACGAGATCTCCAAGCGCGATGGGCAGCAAATCGACCTCACGGGCCGCGGCATCGAGACGATCGTGAGCCTCGAAGGGCTGCAAAGCGCCACCAAACTGGACCTGAGCCGCAACAAACTCTCCAAGCTCTCGCAGCTCAAGTCGGTGCCGCGCGTGACGATGCTCAAGCTCACGGACAACAAGCTGAGCGGTGACGGGCTGGCGGAGATCCAGCACCTCAAGAAGCTCGTGATCCTCAACGCCGCCGAGAACCAAGTGACGCGCATCCCGTTTGAGGTGCTGCGCAATGTGCGCACACTCAAGGCGCTCGTACTTAACAACAACTCCATCTCGGCACTGGACTGGGTGCCCAAGCTGCCGGTGGGTGCATTCGGAGAGGAGTTGGGTGAGGAAATGGTGACTTATGGTAGTTTTTGTGTTTTACAGGAGCTGAACTCGTTAATTGTGAGCAACAACCGCATCACGGAGATCCCTCAGCGAGTGCTGGAGGGACTCCCAAGTCTGACGAAGATTTCCATGTGAGTGAGGATGAAACTGGTGGGGTTTGATGGTGATCTTATGATTTTATTGTCATTTTGATGCAGTTCGCATAACTTGCTGGAGGAGATCCCGAACTTGAGTCACTTGTCGGAGATCACGGAGCTGCGACTTTCGCACAACCGGATTACGAAGATCCCGGCGCATCTAGCGAAACTGAGTGAGTGAAATGAGGTTAGTGACAAAGGGTTGGATTGAAGGAGAACTGACTTGGTTGCTTGTATTTTGCAGAAAATTTGAAGGTGCTG
This sequence comes from Phytophthora syringae, assembly GCA_012656105.1. Lineage (NCBI taxonomy): Eukaryota > Oomycota > Peronosporomycetes > Peronosporales > Peronosporaceae > Phytophthora > Phytophthora syringae. Next base: position 660,567 of record JAAKBD010000006.1, read on the forward strand.
GAATTGAGCCACAACCTGATCGATGACTGGTCGGGGCTGGAAGCGCTCAGCTCTCTTGAGAACTTGCGGCAGTTGAATTTGATTGGCAACCCGATTACTGGAAAGAAGTTGGAGGTGGCTGCGAAATCAGAGGAAGAAGATAGCGACAGCAGCAGTGATGAAAGTGGAGAAGATGACAGTGATGGCGGCGAGAGTGATAGCGAGGAGGGTAAAACCAAGCGCAAGTCCAAGAAAAAGAAGGCTAATGTCTCCGATGAGGAGAAGCAGCAGATTAAGGAGGCCAAGCGTCTCGACGCTAAGCACAAGCAGTACAACTTCAAGATGAAGCGATTGTTCCCAAACCTGGTAGTGCGCGATGCCGCGCGCGTGCTGGACAAGCGAGTGTACGGGTACGTTGCCCCGCCAAAGGAGGAGAAGAAGCCAAAGCAGAAGAAGCCGGAGCCTTCGGACAAGAAGAAAAAATCTGCCGGAGAAAAGCGGAAGCGCGATGGAGAGTCCAAGAAGTCGAAGTCAGAGAAGGACGCGAAGGTTAATGCTGAAAGTGATGGCGTCGAGAAGTCCAGCAGAAAGGAGAAGAAGTCTCATAAGAAGGACTCGAAGATTGATGTCAACAGCGAAAAAACGACGTCGAGAAGTCCAGTAAAAAGGAGAAAAAGTCTCATAAGAAGGACGTGAAGGTTGACGCCAACAGCGATGGCATTGAGAAGACCAGTAAGAAGGAGAAGAAGTCTCATAAGAAGCACAAGAGCGACAAGTCCGAGGCCGAGAAGCCGGCGGAGGAGGTTTCTGTTCCTGAGCCCGAGAAAAAGAAGGCAAAGAAGCACCACAAGAAGCAGGCCGAGTCAAGTGAGCCAACGCCTATGGAGGTAGAGCCTGCAACCAAGACAGAAAACAAGGCTACTGTCAAGGCGGAGAAGAAAGTGGCCAAGGAGAAGAAGCAGAAGGAAAAGCAGGACAAGAAGAAGGACAAGCGACAGCCCAAGGAAATCGCGAGCGGTGTGGTAGCCGTAAAGCAATTCAAGAAGGCGAAGAAGAGCAAGAGCGCGCCGGCCAAGCCCGTGGACCTTACGCAGCTCAACTTCACGCCAGATGTCGGCTTCGGCGGCTCGTCCGCGTGGGATTAGTACCTGAAGTGCTGTTGCCTGCAACATGCATGTAGCCATGAACACAAATTTTGTGCTATCCCCTAAACAAAATAGACGTGCATGTAGCCATGATACAAATAACCCTCTCGAATCGAATAAACAATAGTAGTATCCCCGGAATACCTCTGAAATCGCATACTCTGATCGAGCGGTGTAGAATCTCCTACCAGCAGGTACTACAGGAAGCGGACGAAGATGGCGAGCAACCCGATCGGCGAGTTCATCACGAACCTCATGGCGCCCAAGTACGAGGGCGAGGAGGAGGCTCTGGTGCGTTAGTCTCCTTTTTTCCCTACTCTAGAGAGCTCCTCTAACGCTCGTGGTTCTCTCTCCACAGTCGCACATTTCCACGCTGGCCGAAGGCGCCAAGTGGCGACTGGAGGACGACATGCCGAGCCACCGGAAGGCCGGTTTTCACCGCCACCACCAGTATACGAGCGCCCAGGGCTTCCCGGAGGTCCCGCGCCAGTACATTGTGACGTCGCACTCCAAGGACCAGAACTTCGCCACGTACGCTGCCAACTCGTACGCGTCGGCCATCGCCATCCAGGAGCAGATGAAGAAGCGTCCGTTCTAAGCTGCAGGAGGCTAAGGAGTAAAAGTGGTGAGAAGACCCTTTGAGCAAGCAGCAGAAACACTTCACAAATGAAGAAATCGATGCAGAGGTATGACTTTTCACTACTGGTGGAGAGACTTGGGATGTTGTGTAGGTTATTTATTGCTCGGGGGTGGCAGGGAGAGAATTGTACAGATACACCTTTGCAGCAAGAGGCGGTGTCAGATCCAGACACGATTCGACCCACGAGGAAGACAAGCACTTACTTTGGTGCCTTTGTAGGTGCGCTGGGCGTCGGGTTGCCAGCCTGGGATGGAGAACACGTACGTCACGATGCGTACGCGCAGTCGTCTTGCTTCTTCCAATCTGTGTCAAAAGTAGCAACATGAGGGTCAAACGTACTGCCAGACCTCCACACCTCCACACCAACGCAACATACTTCGGCAGCAGCATTTTAATCCCCTGCAGTCAACAGACACACCCGTTAGCTACAGCACCACACACTTCAACTCCACCACCTACTTGAGGTACGAGGTACAGGAACAGCGCTGTGGCCCTCGTGAGATCCACTTCTAGTGCGTCACCAAACCGAACGTCCACCAGTTCCGTCACTCCGTGCTCCTGCATTGATGTTCACACAAAAGTCACTCCCTGCACCAAAATGATCCCAAGAGACGTCTTGTCGCCACCTCGACGCGTGCTCGCGCTCGCTTCACCAGGTCCTCGTTGTACTCGACGCCAACGCAGCTGCAGCACAGTATTATTGCACACCTTAGCAATTGGCTAATGTATTGTCACTATCTCATTGCCAGAGTTCGCACCGAGCGCCCGTCTTCTCAGCTGCATGGACCAGAAGCCGCGCGTCACCGCAGCCCAAATCGAACAGCACGTCGCCACTGGAGAGCGCCAGCAGGTCCAGCGCGTGCTCGAGCACTCCGAGGCCGCTGGGCGTGAAAGGCGCGAGCTTGGGGCCCAGTGCCGCCTCAGATTGCTGCGACATGGCGAACTGATAGAAGCGCTCAATTGCGTTCAGATATTTTATTTATCCAGTTGATTTCGTCGCGTCGAGCTTGAAGAAGCGAAAGGCGTCATTGTTGTATTTCGCTTACTTCATTGTTTCATGTAAGTTTGTGGAGAACTTTTTTCACATCAGAGCAAGAGGAACTGAGGATCCTTTGGTACTTGAGACTTCCTCTTCGAGCAGCTTAGAAGAGGCCGACGTCTTTCTTCTTGGCCTGCTGCTTCCACTTGGGGAGGTTGGCGTACTCGGCCCGGTTCACCCCCATTATCGTCAGGAACTCGGCGTCCGAGAGGTAGATCTGTGAACAAGCAAACACGCCAAAGGTGTGAGTTATGATACAAGAGTGTGCAGGTGCAATGAGCTACGCGTACCTCCTTCGAAGTGATGTCGATGCCCTCGACGCCAGCCTTCAGCTGGTCGAACGTGAAAGTCTCGCCCGAGCGACCAGTGGCCTTGGCCGGAGAAGCAGGAGCAGGAGCAGCAGCAGGGGCCTTGACCGGAGAGGCAGGGGAAGTCTTCTTCGGAGAAGTAGGCGCAGCCTTCTTCGGAGAAATAGGCGCAGCCTTCTTCGGAGAAATAGGCGCGGCCTTCTTCGGAGAAACAGGGGTGGTCTTGGCAGAGATCGGGGCGGCCTTTGGAGAAATAGGGGTGGCCTTTGGAGAAATAGGGGTGGCCTTGGGAACCGGAGCCTCGGTCGGCAGAACCTGGACACCAACCGCAACCGGGGCAGGAGGGGCGTCTCCTTCTCGCGGATGTCCTCGTTCGTGATCGTACCAGGAAGGTCCTTGGGAGCGTTCTTCTCCTTGTCCTCCTTCAGCTTCTGGAGGCGAGCCTTGTACGGGTCCAGGAACTCGTTCTTCGTAAAGAACTCGCTGTCCCATGCGAGGAAGTTGCTCGTGAACATGAGCGGCTCACTGTTGCAGTGAACTGCCACGATGGGGTGCCCTCGCCACGGCCGTCGCTCTTGGCGACTGCCAGGTACTTCTCAGCAAGAGTCATGGACTCGCGTCTCTCGGGCTCATTGGCACCACAGCCGATCCACACGTACAGCGTCGTGTACGTATCCAAAAGGAACACATCATCCGTGTTGAGGTCGTCCTGGGCGAAGTTAAAGATTTCGCGCACGTCAAAGTATCCATACGCGTTCGAGCATTGGAACAGACGGGGCTCGTGAGGGGCCTCAAACGACGACTTCGTCTTGGCGTACTCGCCCTTGCCACCGAGGAATTCCCAGAACTCGTCCGACTCGCTTCCCTCTTCAACGACCTCCGTCTCGCGGCTCTTCTTCAAGATCGAGGCAACGCTGGACGCGACCTCGCGCTCAGCAATGCTGCTTCCTTCTCCCTGCCACTCATACACGTTGCTGGGGGTGACCAAAACAAAGCAGTCACCAGAAGTAAGACTCGAGGCCTTCTCGTCCACCTGCGCCGCCAGGGTGTTCTTGGCATTGGTGCCCTTGATCTGGAATAGAGCAACGCCATCCGTATCGTACGAGTCTTCGTCATCACGGTTGGCAAAACCACTCGCCTTGCCACCCGCGTGCACAATCATCGTACCCTTGAACAGCGCACGGAAGTGTGCCGGCTCCTTGCCTTGAACCACACGGACCTGGACAGGAGAACCACCCAAGCTGTCATCCAAAATAGTGGACAGCAGAGCAGAAGCAGCTTTCTCATCCGTTGTGGACGCGCGTCCCTGCCAGAAGTAGATCACCTGCGTAGGTTTGCCACCCGAGGGCGTCACAACGTGCAGCACAATGTAGCTGTCGCCATCGTAGAAGTGGCCGTACTGCTCCTTCGGCACTTCAACCTTGTCCATGTTCTCGATACGCCACACCGTGACTTCGTGCTGGCCGTCGCCATTGGGGTCCACTCCAATGTCCTCCTCCGACTGCGAGGCTGCCTTCAGCAACGTCTTAACGTCCACCTTCTTGTCATTTTGCATCTTGGCAACTCCTTGCTAGACTGGTAGCCGAACTCCAGCACCTTCGGCTGCGTCCACGCCTTAAACAGCGCTGTGAACACCGGGGTCTCACCCTCCTCCACAACACGCGTGATGGGCGTGTGCGACGGTCGACCCTCTTCCTTCAGGTAGTGCACCGCGACAGTTAGCGCGTTCTTGCGCTCGCTCTCCGAGGCCGTCTTGCCCACCCACACGAACACCTCGTTGCCAACGTCAATGATAAACACGTCCTCAGTCTTCAGAATGTCCTTGGTCAGCACACCCGTGGACGGAGTCACGTCCGCAACCTGCAAGTTCTCGTCCGTGGACCCGCTCACACTCAGAACCTTCGTGCTCTTCTTGGCCGCGTTCTCGTGGTGCTCATCCGAGTCCGCCGAGGCCATCACCGTCTCAAACCCACCAAGAAGCTCCCAGAAAGCCTCGTTCTCCGGCTCCTCATCGATGAACGTGACGTTGGCGCGTCCACCACGAGCCTCCCTGGTCTTGCTAACGAACTCGAGAGCTTTGGCCTTCTCCAAGCGGTTCACTTCCTTGTTGGCGTACACGTAGAGCTCGAGACCGGCGTCCAGCACGTAGGCGTCGTCCACAGTCAGCGACGAGCTTTGGAGCGGCACCTGCTGCACGCGCACCGTGCGCTTGCCCTTGATGCGGTACAGACGCGTCACGTAGTCGTCGCGCTTGACCTCATTCAAGCCGCTGGCCACGCCTCCCTCCAGGTACTGCAGCCCCGTGGCCTTGAAGTACGACAGGAACAAATCCTACAAGAACGATCCAAAAACAGCCACGTCAGCAAAACAAAAGATCGTTCGTCACAAAGACGAAAAGCTCTGCTGGACCCACCGACTCGTGGCCCTCGCACTCGCGGTGCTGCACGGGCGAGCCGTTCAGTGCGTCGTCGAGCTCCACGGTTTTGTAGGCGGCCACGCCGCTCTCGTCAGCCGACGTCTCTTTGCCCAGCCAGAAGTGGATGTGCCACGTCAGTCCGCTGTTGTGATTGGCGGATATTCATAGAGGTTAGCTATTAATAGATGTTTCGGATAAGATGTCGCTGCGTCGTCGTACGTCGTCGCCTCGCTCGTCCTGAGGAAGACGTAGCTGTCGCCGCTGTGCAGTTTGTGCAGGTCGGCGGCGGCCACGGGAACGGGCTGCAGGTGCTCGATGCGCCAGGCCTCCAGCCCCGCCGTCTTGCCGGCCTCTTTGAACGCGCTGTCGGTCGCCATGCTAATTCTCGTGATCTTCTCTTCAAGCTGCTTGTTGCCAAATGAGGATTTTCAACGATCCCGCGCAGCTGAACGCAACGAACAGCTTGGGTTCAGTATGGGCGATTTGTGATTTAGGTGCGGACGTTTTTCGCATAAATGTATTTGAGTCATTTGGGTGTGGTACACATAAACTTATGGTGTGATCGTTAGTTGGAGTGGCATACGTAGTTGGTGTCCTGTACACGTCTCGCGGTTCACAGCCGATTGGATGTGCATGTTGGTGATCGAAGTGCAGCAGCCTGCCTTCTAATCAGATCGGGTAGGACTCGCTGCTGTTAAGGTTGGTGGAGGTGGGGCCAATTCCTCTGACTGGTGACTGCTGTGCTATCGAGTGCGAAGAAACGATGGGTGGTGTTGGCAAGAAGGTATTAAGCTTAAGCTTAAATAGTGGCGTCGAATCACTACAGGACACTCAGGTCTGCCTGGCACAGCGTCGACTCGTTACAAATCACCGCCGGATGTTGGCAACATTGCGGCGCAAACGAAACGTGCAAGGCAATCGCTGCAGGCAGCAGCGCCAGCGTTGGCATGACTGATCTCATCCAAACAAGTGTGTCGACCTACGTCTTGACACTCTGCATCACCGCCACGTGATCTCAATACTCACATCGCAGCTCTATAAAAAAATTTGCGCAAAACGGCGCCGACAACTCGTCGCGAGCTTCGTTCCTACGTCTCCGCTTTGGCAGTGGTCTATCTGCCCATCGCAGCTGTTAACGCGCGTTTTCGGCCAATCGTGAGCGACTTGACCCGCTATTCGGTGTGCCGCACATCGCTGCAAGTGACGCTCTGCTTGGTCTCATTCGGCAATCCTCGCCCAAGCCGCCACCAGCTTCAGCTCCCTCCGCCCCCTGCACAAATGCTGGCGCGCCAACTACGCGCGCAGAAGCGCTCCCTGCAGGCCGCCGCCTCCCACGCGCGCTTCTTGTCGGCGCCCACCGTCACCGACGACCACGAGGAGGACGAGGAGGCCATGAGCGCCGAGCACGAGCACGACACGCTCGGCACGTACCTCACGACGCTGCGCAAGTACAACCCGCCCATCAAGACGGGGCTCAAGGGGCTCAACATCATCCACGACCCGCTCTACAACAAGGGCACGGGCTTCCCGCACGTCGAGCGCGACCGCCTCGGTACGACACCATGTTTTGTACTAGAGCCTTGCCATCCGACGCCAACTTTGAGCTTTGTATGCGCTGCTGCACACTAGGTCTGCGCGGTCTGGTGCCGCCGCGTCGCCTCACGGTTGAAGCGCAGCTGGCCAAGCTGTACGAGAGATTCACGGAGGAGAAGGACCCGCTCAGCCAGAGCCGCTTCCTCACGGACCTGCACGACCGTAACGAGACGCTCTTCTTCCGTCTGCTGATCAAGCACATGAAGGAGATGGGTGCGTGCTCTGTTGCAATTGCATTGCCAGGTTGAGTGAGAGTGGAGGACTTACTTTTGCTGTGTTGTCTGGGTTTACTTCAACCTCAGCCCCTGTGGTGTACACCCCTACGGTCGGTCTGGTGTGCCAGAAGTTCGGCCACTTGTTCCGCCGCCCGCGTGGTATGTTCTTCAGTACGCGCGACCGCAGTCAATTCGGCGCTATGGTGCACAACTGGCCCTGTGACGATGTGGAGGTCATCGTGGTCACCGATGGCAGCCGCATCCTGGGTCTGGGTGACCTCGGAGCGAACGGTATGGGCATTCCCATCGGTAAGCTGGCGCTGTACACTGCTGCCGGCGGCATCGACCCGCGCAAGGTTCTCCCGGTGATGCTTGACACGGGTACCAACAACAAGAGGCTGCTCGACGACCCGTACTACCTCGGTGTGCAGCAGCCGCGTCTTACGGGCGAGGCATTCTGGTCCATGGTGGACGAGTTCATGCGTGCTGTGCGTCACCGCTGGCCCAAGGTGCTGGTCCAGTTCGAGGATTTCTCGAGCGAGCACGCCGCGGACGTTTTGAATGCGTACCGCCTGAAGCAGCTTTGCTTCAACGATGACATCCAGGGTACGGGCGCTACCGTGCTGGCTGGCGCTTTGAGCGCTTGCGAGCGCGTTCAGATCCCGCTCAAGGAGCAGCGTATTGTTATTCTCGGTGCCGGAAGCGCAGGACTGGGGTGGCCACCACGCTGCTGCAGGGTATGCTGCGTGAGGGCATGACGGCGGACGAGGCCCGCGAGCGATTCTACATTGTTGACCAGCATGGTCTGCTTGGCGAGTCGCGCGGCTCGCTGAACTCGGGCCAGCAGTTCTTCTCGCGCAGGGATATTGATGACAAGACGAGCCTCGTTGATGTGATCAAGCAAGCAAAGCCCACGATGCTCATGGGTCTGAGTGCTGCCGCCGGCGCCTTCACGCAGGAGGCTGTTGAGGAGATGGCCAAGCACACGGAGCACCCGATTGTGTTCCCGCTGTCGAACCCCACCTCTGTGGCGGAGTGCACGGCCGAGCAGGCCTACGAGTGGACCAAGGGCAAGTGCGTGTTCGCCAGTGGCAGTCCGTTCCCGCCCGTGATGTACGAGGGAACGCAGTACAACATCAGCCAGTGCAACAACATGTTCATCTTCCCGGGTGTGGGTCTGGCGGCATCAGTTATTCAGGCTACGCGCGTGACCGATGGCATGCTCTACTCGGCTGCCAAAGCGCTCTCGCAGTGCATGACCCCGGAAGAGATTGCGAACGGCCAGGTTTTCCCGTCGGTAGAGAACATCCGTGAAGTATCACTCAAGGTGGCCACGGCTGTCTGCGAGACTGCCATCGAGGAGGACGTCGCTGGCTTCCAGCCGATTATCCGTCGCGGCGCAAGTCTAGAGGACTTCGTTGCCTCCAAGATGTACTACCCGACCTACCACGCACTGGTCCAGTAAGCGATGCAAAAGCGCTTGCTTTGGTGGATGGTAGAGCCAAAGATACGAGTTTGGTGGTGCATGAAATCAACAGCTCGACGTCGTCGACAGGGCCTGCAAAGCTCGGAAGTCAGGGAGTATCACATGTACAAAGTTTTGCATCGTTTCATTACCTTAGGAGCTGCGCAAGGTCCATACAAAAACTTCTTCGCATTCTCGTGCTGCAGGTGATGCCTCAGCATTGACACATACCCACGATATTCGGCAACTTCGGGTGCCACAATGACGGAGTATCACCGTCGACAACGGATTGCTCATGTTCATGTTTCCGCATCGGCTTTAGTCGGGGCCCGCTCCTTTGCAGCACTGAAGCAAATCATGTCGATGTTTGCACTGCGCACATGTACGTCTATGAGGCGAGCGCGTCAGTCGCGCCTCGCTCAGCGAGCTGGGCGGAGCAAAAGAGCGAACTTGGACACGAACGCGTCAAAGAGCTCTCCGTCGTCGTCCTGCTCCCCCTTGTTCTTTCGCACAGCATGCAGACAGCCCGTGACGGAGCCGCGCGGGGCGTCGATGTCCACGCCGCTCGCGTACTCGAACGTCTGACCAGGCGCGAGCACCGGCGTAGCGCCAACAATGGCCGGTGAGTTCCGAGGCAGCGCGATCCGCTGTCCCTTCTCGCTCTCGAACGTGTACTGGCGTCCCAGAATCTGGACCGAGCAGTCCGTGTCTAAATCACATTCAGCACCACGAGCCCCGAGTAAGTCTTCTTCCTGCAAAGCTCAGAGCGGAAAAGGTCGCATGCACCGCGTACTTTGGTTGGTGATGGTGACCCTGTACGTGAAGCGGTAGGTGTTCGCAGCTGGGTTGCTGTGGTTCTGCAGGTACTTGCTCGTGGCCTCAATGCGGACGCCGTCTGTCACAGTCACTGCAGCAGTAGAAAACTCTCGTCAGCAACTTCAAACCTAAAAATAAGCCTCCATCTTGCACACGCACCGCTCGAGCACTGAGCCAGCAAAAGCTGTTCGGACAGTTCGGCCAAAGCTCTACAACATCCCAACAAAAATCAACAGTAAACTCAAAGTAAAATAACCAGCTCACAACCAAGTGCAAACTGCACGTACTCGATGGCTTCGTCCAGTTTCGCACTCGCAACCTGCCACAAATCAGCATCAAGAGATTCGTGAGCTCCTCCCCCACTCCCCCACTTCTCTACTATTGCAATCACCTTTGCGTCTCTCAGCTGCATATTCTCTCGGAATCCGAGTCGGACACTTGTGGTAATGTCCACACTGGGCGAGTCCATGCGGAACGCCGTGTCCCGAAACTTGTGGAACTCGTCGAGCGACTTGACCACCTTCGGCACATCCTCAATCTGTTGCGCCAATGGCTCCACGAAGCCGCCGAAGCCCCACTGGTCCAGCTGCAGCCCACGGCGGGCGTTGAAGTGCGGCGTGCGCTGCAGCTCGCGCGCGTCACGCAGCAGACAGCGGTAGATCGCGCGCACCGTCGAGGACGTCATCGCACAGTGCAAAGTACAAGTTGTGTAGCAACACACCACCTAACTTCACATCACTACTTTTATGATGTCCACCACATGAATCTTCACAGGGGGAAAAAGATTTTATTTTAAAAGCCCGAAGATATCGCATTTTTAAATAAAATACGTGATGGCGGAGAAGACGGCGACGACGACGTCTAGCAAGCTGCAGCTGCCCGAGGAGGTGGTGACGCACCCCTGGTGCTGCTGAGCATCGTGGACCACTACAACCGCGTGGCGCGCGACACGAGCAAGCGCGTGGTGGGCGTCCTGCTGGGCTCGACGTTCCACGGCAAGTGCGACATCACCAACTCGTTCGCGGTGCCGTTCGACGAGGACCTGCGCAACCCCGGGATCTGGTACCTGGACCACGACTTCCTGGAGAACATGTACCAGATGTTCAAGAAGATCAACGCCAAGGAGCGCATCGTGGGCTTCTACAGCTCCGGCCCCAAGATCCGCAAGAGCGACCTGGACATTGACGACCTCTTCCGCCGCTACTGCGCCAACCCGGTGCTGGTGATCTGCGACGTGCGGACCGGCGTGGAGGGCCTGCCCACGACGGCCTACGGGTCCGTGGAGGAGGTGGAGGAGGACGGCAAGGCCATCAAGCGCGTCTTCAAGCACATCAAGTCCACGGTCGGAGCTTACGAGGCCGAGGAGGTGGGCGTGGAGCACCTGCTGAGAGACATCAACGACCCGTCCGTGAGCTCTTTGGCGGGCCAAGTGAAGCACAAGATGACGGCGCTGAACGGGCTCAAGGAGCGGCTCGAGGAGATGAAGACGTACCTGGAGAACGTGGTGGAAGGCAAGCTGCCCCCAACCACCAGATCATCTACAACATGCAGACCATCTTCAACCTGCTGCCGAACCTGAACGTGGAGGCGCTCGTGCGCTCCATGTTCATGAAGACAAACGACATGCATTTCGTACGTAGGAGTAGGGGAGGTGGAGATTGTGGAGTGGTGGCTGATGTTTTGATGTTGGTGTGGGACTGTTATGTTAGGTGATCTACTTGTCGTCGCTGATCCGCTGTACGATTGCGCTGCACAACCTCGTGAACAACAAGATCAAGTACAAAGAGTCGGAGGAGGTAGGCTTCACGGACAAGGACAAGAAGGAGGAGAAGAAGGAAGACAAGAAGGACGGCAAGGACAAGAGCGAGAAGGCTCCGTAGAGTTGTGAGCGCAGCTAACGCGCTGAAGGAGTAAGTCGCGCTACCCAATGAATGACTTTTCGACTCTAATGCGGCGTTGCCTCTTTGCAGGTAGCTGATCCGTAACTTGCACCTTGAATTTCGAGCGAGTTTCGCCTTTTTATTTGTGTTTACGGTTTGAAAAGATTAGTCAGGATGTGGATCTAGCGGAGACTTTCGACTTTTGACACGGAGACCACCCAACGGAGGCTTCGATTCTGCAGCACGTCGATCGATCACTTCCCAAAACGCCGTCGGCCACCCAAGTTCCTTCACTGAACCAAGTCAAGTTTTAAGTCCAACCTCAAGGAAATGGAGACTGGCGAAGACAATGCCAAGCGCGTCGATGAACATCATCCAGAAGCGGTCTTGGACACCTCAGCAAGCGCCTTCATGGCTGAAGGGCCTGACGCGTTCCACCAGTTTGTGGCGCAAAAGTTCCGTCTCGCTGCAGGGCAGTCGCTTCCTCGGCTGGAAATCCGCGTGCGCGATCTCTCGCTTTCGGTCGAGTCCCCAGTCGCTCATGAAGACGCTACCGGTGCAACAATCTTGGAGCTTCCGACGCTGCCGATTGTGTTTGGTCGCGCAGTGACCAAGTCTCTCCGTGCTTGCGTTCCACCGTTCCTGAAACGAGGTCAAGACACCAACAAGACAAACCGGTACATTCTTCAGAACATCTCGGGTGTCTTCAAACCGGGTACTATGACTCTTGTACTGGGTCAACCAGGGTCGGGGAAGTCGTCGCTGCTACAACTGCTGAGCGGTCGATTCCCCGTCGAAGGCGAGGGCGTCACCGTCGATGGTGCTGTGAGATACAACGACGAGTCTCGGGAGTCGCTACTGCGCCGGCTGCCGCAGTTTGCGGCTTACGTTTCTCAGCAAGACTTGCACTTGTCCACTCTTACTGTGCGTGAGACGCACGAGTTCGCACACAAGTGCAGCACCGCGTACTTTGAAAAACATGTTGAGGAGCTACTGGGTCATGGAGCTCAATCGGAGGACAATGCAGCGGCGCAGGAGACAGCACGCTCACTGCTGCGTCACCTGCCGCAGATCACTTTGGAGCTGCTTGGCCTGCAGCACTGTTCAAGCACGAAAATCGGCGGTAATTTGCAGCGAGGCGTGTCCGGTGGTGAGCGGAAGCGCGTTACGACCGGAGAAATGCTGGTCGGCTTCAAGCTCGCTCTCTTCTTGGACAGCATCACTACGGGCCTCGATAGTGCTGCAGCTTTCGACATTGTTTCGACTTTGCGCGGGCGTGCTCGCTCTTTCGGTCAAACCGTAGTCGCAGCACTGTTACAACCAGCCCCTGAGGTCTTTGAGCTGTTTGACGATGTTTTGCTCATGATGGGCGGACGCGTGGCTTATCATGGCCCCGTGACAGAAGTTCGAGAGTACTTTGAATTTCTCGGCTTCTACTGCCCGCCAGGACGCGACTTCGCGGACTTTCTAATGGATTTGGGCACCAGTGAACAACATCGGTACCAAACGCGTTCAACTCAAGACCCGCCTCGTACTGCGGAGCAGTTCGCAGCAGTGTTTTTGAGCTCTTCAATCTACCAACGCAAGTTGCAACAACTGGAGACGCCAATGGATGCGAAAATGGTGCAAGATGCACACAAGTATATGGATGTCATACCTGAGTTCCAACAGAGCTTCGTGGCTAGCACAATGACACTTGTTCGTCGTGAGATGCTGGTGCTTAGTCGCAATGTCGCGTTCGTCGTGGGGCGAGCTGTGATGACGGTAGTCATGGGGCTGCTTTATGCAAGTACGTTCTACAACTTCGACGCTACGGACGTGCAGGTGATCATGGGCGTGGTCTTCTCCGTGATCTTTTTCGTGTCCCTGGGCCAGGCAGCACAAGTTCCGACACTCTTTGAGGCCCGTGAGATCTTCTACCGTCAGCGTCGTGCGAATTTTTATCGGTCATCTTCATTTGTACTCGCTAGTACACTGAGTCACGTCCCTGTGGCGCTTTTCGAGACTCTCGTCTTCGGGTCTCTAATTTACTGGCTCTGTGGATTTGTGTCCGATGTGGAGCTCTTCGTGCGGTTCGAGGCGATCGTATTTCTCTCCAGTTTGGCGTTCGGTGCTTGGTACTTTTTGCTAGTGGCGCTGACGCCCAATATGAATGTGGCCATGCCGATGGCGATGCTTTCGGTGCTCTTCTTCGTCATGTTTTCGGGCTTTGCGATCCCGAAAGACCAGATTCCGGACTATCTCATTTGGCTCTACTGGGGCAGTCCAGTGGCCTGGGGCATTCGGGGACTCGCTGTCAACCAGTTTCGAGCGCCGCAATTTGATGTTTGCGTCTACGAAGATGTCGACTACTGCGCTCTCTCAGGGGTACGATGGGGAGTACTACCTATCGCTATTCAACGTACCAACAAGCAAACACTACGTGGATCTCAGTATGGTGTTTGTAGTTTGCTGTTATCTTCTCTTCTTAGCTCTGGCCGTGTGGGCTCTCGAGCATCGACGCTTCGAAAGCGTTGAAGACAGCAACGTCCGAGTATCGGAAGGCGATGTCGTGGCCAAAGCCAAAGACTCGTACATACTGGTTAAGACTCCACGAGGAACGGACTCGGTGGAGGTCACTGTTCACCCTTCAGCTGGTAGTGGAGATCACACGCGTAACTTCATTCCTGTCACACTAGCGTTCGAGGATATCTGGTACTCGGTCCCAATGCCGCACCACCTCAAGAAGACCATTCCTGTAGACGAAGATGACAACGCAGAAGAACAAGATGGAAAACCCTTGAGCCGAGACCATGCACAAGACGATATGCTGCAGATTCTGAAGGGCGTATCGGGGTTCGCGCGGCCGGGTTTCATGACTGCGCTCATGGGGTCTTCTGGGGCTGGGAAAACCACATTGATGGACGTCATCGCACACCGAAAGCCAGGAGGCTCAGTACGCGGACGGATCCTACTTAATGGTCACGAAGCTACCGACTTGGCAATGCGTCGCTGCACTGGGTACTGCGAGCAAACGGACGTGCACTGTGAAGGTGCCACGTTTCGCGAAGCGCTTACGTTTAGTGCTTTCCTTCGACAGCAAGCAGACGTCCCGGATAGCGTGAAGCACGACACAGTTCGTGAGTGTTTAGATCTGCTTGATCTTCACCCCATTGCTGATCGAATTGTGCGCGGGGCATCCATGGAGCAGCTCAAACGGCTCACCGTTGGTGTGGAACTTGCTGCTCAACCCAGTATTTTATTCCTCGACGAGCCTACCAGTGGTTTGGATGCCTCCGCTGCAAAAGCCATCATGGAAGGTGTGCAGAAGGTGGCGCGCTCGGGTCGCACCGTGCTCACTACGATTCATCAGCCGTCTTCGGAGGTCTTCGCGCTCTTTGACAGCGTGTTGTTGCTGCAACGAGGTGGTCGGACAGTTTACTTCGGTGATGTCGGTCCTCACTGCCGCGATCTAGTGGCGTACTTTGAGCAATTTCCTGGCGTCCGTCCTCTTCAACGAGAAGCTAACCCGGCCACCTGGATGCTCGAGTCCATTGGAGCAGGAGTGAACACGGGAGGTGTAGCGACGGTGGATTTTGCAAACATGTTCTCAGCCAGCAAACTTCAGCAGCAGCTCGATGCCATAATGAAAGAACCTGGTGTTGCGTGTCCTTCGGAGGATCATGCCGAGCTGACGTTCGCGAGGAAGCGAGCTGCGGGGCCTCTGGTACAGCTTCACTTGTTGCTGCAACGCGGCTTCCGGTCGTACTGGCGAACGGCGTCCTACAACATCACGCGTGCGGGTATCTCGCTGGTACTGGCGCTGATCTTTGGAGTCGCATTCCTCGAAGCAGACTACGGCTCGTACGCTGGAGTAAATGCTGGAGTTGGGATGCTCTTTATCGCCACCGGGTTCAACGGAATCGTGTCGTTCTTCGGCGTGTTGCCCGTCGCAGTAGGAGACCGAGCTTCTTTCTACCGAGAGCGCGCTGGTCAGACCTACAGCGCGTTCTGGTACTTCATCGCGGGGTCAATCGTCGAGATCCCGTACGTATTTGGCAGCACGCTGCTCTTCTCCGTGGTTTTCTACCCCATGGTTGGCTTCACGGGCGGCATCGTATCCGGTGCACTTTTCTGGATCAACACAGCGCTATTGGTGTTGCTGCAACTTTACATGGGGCAGTTGCTGGCGTACGCACTGCCGACAGCAGAGCTGGCGATGGTGGTCGGAGTGGTGGTCAACACCGCCAGCTTCCTCTTCATGGGCTTCAATCCACCCGTCAACTCGATCCCGCAAGGGTACAAGTGGCTCTACCAGATCGTCCCGCTGCGATACTCTTTCAGCGCTCTCGCTGCACTTGTATTCGCCGATTGTCCAGCTGCGGGTAACTCTGACATCGGCTGCCAACCTCTGCTCAACGCTCCAGTCACACTCACGTTCTCGAGCGTCAAAGACTACGTCGAGTACACATTCGGAGCTCGCCACGACCAGCTCCTGCGCAACATGGGAGTTGTCGTGCTGATCATCGTCGTACTGCGAGTTCTGGGGCTACTAGCGCTGCGTTTCATCAACTACGAGAGACGCTAGGTGAGCATGTCGGTGGTGGAATGTCAGTGACAACGTTAATTGTTTTCCCAGTCTTTAAAGTTATGCGTCTACAGTCTAGGCACAGCTCTCGCCTTCGCCGTCCGAGAGGTCCAGGACCCAGTAGTGTGTGTACTGCTTGGTCTTGTCGTACTTGTAGCCAGGACCCATGAACGGGTAGTCGGCGTAGATGTAGTCGCTCGAAGCCTTGACCCAAGACGCCACCATGCTGTCCACGGACGAGTAACCAGCACCGACGAGCTCGCCAGCAGCCGAGACGGTCAAGTTCTGCGCCTCGAGGCGCTCCATCTGGCCAGCTCCGTCCGAGCCCGACGTTCCGATGAAGTTGTTGGCGGCCATGTCCTCAGCGTGGAGCTGAGCTGCCTGGGCCAGTTTGGTGTTGATGCAAAGTGCGCTCAGACCCTTCTCGGCGCGCTTGGCGTTCACGGCCTTGAGCATTTTGGTGCTGTAATCCGCGACCTGGAGCTCACGTGAGACCTCAACGGCGTGGGCCGAGCCGACGAGGGCCACGAGTGCAAGTGCGAGCATGGTCTTCATGGTGAATTCTGGTACTTCGCTTGGAGTGGAGAGGAGACTTGGTATTGCGCGGCAATTTGGAGAATGAGAGACCAGAAGACCGAAGATTTTGTCGGATACCGGTACCGTAGAGAGCCTTACAGCGGTGAGAAACGCGTGCAACGCCAAGCAAAGCGTACGGTATGATCACCAGAACCGATTGCAGATGGGGAGGTTCACGTCGTCACCTTCAGCGCGACTCTCTCACGGTGTTCAGGATTCCCGGTACTGGTGCGCGTCTCCTTTGGCACCGGAACTGTGCAGCCAGCAAAGCGGAGGTCCACGTTGCAGCACGTGCCTTGCGTGCTTGTTGTGCTATGCTGCCCAGGCCGAGGGTATTCCAGCGTAGCGGGCCTATCCAATACGGTCTGGCTGTCTTCTGCGGAGAACTTTTGCCTTGAAGTTCGCGTGTGACGAGGCACATCTGAAGAGCCGTGATGTGTGTAACGTTTTAGTAATAACTGTTTCGGTGGGTTTCATGGTATCTACGGGACAGGCATGGTCGCTGCTACATGTATAATACTACTAGTAGTTGTAAGTTTGTGTTGCATTTATCATGATTTATCGACTGCTTTCAGCCATGCTTCTGTGTGAATATGTGTAGACACGAAAGCACTCTAGGCGCAGGCCTCGCCGTCCGCGTTGGCAAAGTCCAAGACCCAGTAGTGCTTGTACTGCTTGGTCTTGTCGTACTTGTAGCCAGGGCCGATGAACTTGAAGTCGCTGTACAGGTACGCGTTCGAGCCCCACGTCTTCATGACAGCGGCGATGGTGCCCTGGCCAGCGGCCACGAGCTCAGCAGACTGGGCGGTCTCGATTTCCTCGTCTTCGTAGCGCGTGGTCGGGGTCGAGCCGTCCGAGCCCTTGGTGCTCACCTTGTTGTTGGCGGCGTTGTCGTCGGCGAGAGTCTGAGCCGCCTGTGCCAGCTTCGTGTTGATGCAGACCGCAGCGAGGCCCTTTTCGGCGCGCTTGGCGTTCACGGCGTTGAGCAGCTGCTTGCTGAAGTCGGCGACCTGGAGCTCACGGGCGGTGTGGTCAGCCTCGGCCAAACCGACGAGGGCCACGACGGCCAAAGCGAAAAGTCCCTTGATGTTCATGGTGTAAAGTCCTTGGGTTTCTCTGGGAGGTTGTGGCAGTCGCGAAGAAGATAGAAAAGTGAGAGCTACGCGACGCCCTTCCTGGCCAGTGCCATGCCTGAGTCATGACTTAGTTACATGATTTTTTTCTTGCAAAGCCCATGATCCAGCACTGGTTGATTGCAGGCAGTTTGCAGCACATTTCTGCTGGGTGCTTCAATCTGCAGGGAAACTCAGGTTCACAGGTTACAGTTGACATTGACGTACGAGTCTAGAAAGCAAACACTATCCACCGTGTAGGAAAGAGCGCTTGCAACTGTGGGCAGGTAAGCTCGTGGCTTCCATCCAGTCGATCTCGCGCGTGGCCTTGGCGTTGCAAATTCCGTTGCACATCGGTTGTGTTGTGCTGCGGCTGCGGAGAGGAGCCAACAACAAATCGTAGCGTTTTCCTTTACGAAGCTTACAACATAATTTACGGTACAGGATACCTACCGGTACTGTAGCGTAGAGAATAACTTCAAGGCAACGTGGCGGATAGATTCGTTTCGCAATGCATACCGGTACTGGTCATTCCAGCTGCCGGGTAAACCAGGATCCCCGTTCGCGATTGACCCGAGCTCCGCGACCTCACCGCACCCAGGCTGTGAGCGACAAATTGTCTCGTCCAGACCAACCAAAACCCATTCGAGAGCTCTGCTGCTCAAGCAGATTGGATACTGAGCTCAAATGCCGCATTTGGACCGTTGCACCAACGTACTCGCTCCTCTCATCCATGCAGCGTTGACTCTCACACTGGCGTCTAGGGAATGTGTCCACATGCACACGCGAGCGTCCACTTCGGAACCCTGATATGTCACTAAGGGTCGCAGATAGATCTTCCTACACCACTGCTCTTTGCTGCGTGGAAGCAGTAGCAGGATGCTCACAGTATTGTATTACTCTTTATCTCTATTCCTCTATTCTATTAGCCAATGCTCTAGACTCGTGCTCGGGGTCTGAGGCCAAAAGAGGAACCACTAGTAGTGGTAGTATCCGCTCGAACAGTGAGAGGGCAGTTGCAAGTTGCAACAGCTTTAGTAGAACGGGTAAGAGCCTAGACTCGGACTTGTCATTATGGTTGGTATTTGCTACCAGCAAGTGCACCGTTGCCTTGAAGGGACGTCAAATAAATCTCGCGACTCTATCTAAGCTTGCGGTGCGCAGCCCTCACCGTCCGCGTTGGCCATGTCCAGGACCCAGTAGTGCTTGTACAGTTTGGTGCTGTCGTATCTGTAGCCGGGGCCGATGAACTTGAGCTCGCTGAACAAGTAGGGGCCGGCAGACTTGACCCACGTGTCCACCACGGCCGTCACCGAGGGTAACCCGCAGCGACCATCTCCGCCGACTTGGTTGTGGTGAGACGCTGAGCGTTGTAGCGATCCGTGGGCGTCGACCCGTCCGAGCCGCGCGTACTCACGAAGTTGTTCTTGGCCATGTCGTCCGCCAGGACCTGCGCTGCCCTCATGAGTTTCCTGTTGACGCAGACCGCCTTGAGGCCCTTCTCGGCGCGCTTTGCGTTGATGGCGTTGAGTAGCTGCTTGCCGAAGTCCTTGACCTGCAGCTCACGCGCCACGGCGTCGGCTTCTTGTACGGCTGCTTCACCGTTGGCGGCGCTAACGAAAGCCAAAGAGCAAGTGCGAAGAGGCCCTTGATGTTCATGGTGTTGGTTGGCTGATTGGTAGCCCTTCGGTGTGAGAGGGAAGTTGGTTGGAATTGTACTGCAATTTGGAAAGTGAGCGGCAGTGCTGGGAGACGGAGGCGTCGCGAGTTGTTGTTCTTCAGCAAGGTTACAACTCATAGACGGAGGTCTGTTGGCACGCAGGCAGGAGCTAAGCATGAGAAGTTACAGGTTGGTTGCGGTGCTTGTAGGTGAGAGAAAGTATGGATCGAGCAGCGTTTCCAACGTAACGTTCTCGTTGGTCGCAAGCAGAGGCGACAGATCAGATGATGATTCATCGACCGCCGCCATGGCAGCTCGTTACGGTACGGCTCATGCTGCTTGGCGCCCAAACATTGGAGGAGAACCGTAAGCTTAGCCTCACGTGGTTGGAAGGTTTCTGGAGCCCTGGCTGGTATGAGTCAGGCACAGGTGATCGATCCTATGAATGAGAGAGAGCTTTTACAGCATCCTACAGCACGATTAGCTCGAATAGAAGCTGCTCGCCTCGAAATATCTATGACCGAAGTCAGCGACGTGGGCTGAACGCCGTTGCTCTTTGCGCGCCGCAATCAAAGCACCAGCGCGATCAAACGGCGTTTGATTGACAGTTCAAGAGTAGGAATTTCACTGAGCCGTTGCGAAGGAACCCGCGTATGGGTTAGCTTAGCGGTGCCGGTGGAGCAAGCTCTGAGAACTCGAACTTGCTCCGTCGCTGCCTCTCGACTGACATTTTTGCTGTTCGGCCGGTCGTTTCTCGCATCCAACTTCTTCGACCAACAATCCTGTAAGGCATGGGGGTTTCCTGTCCGTTGTCGCGGAGCTAGGCCACCCACCTCGCACCAACTGAGCATGCTTCAACGGTGCAGCTATGAAATCACCATTCACTTTCCAAATTGCAGTACAATTCCAACCAACTTCCCCTCTCACACCGAAGGGCTACCAATCAGCCAACCAACACCATGAACATCAAGGGCCTCTTCGCACTTGCTCTTTTGGCTTTCGTTAGCGCCGCCAACGGTGAAGCAGCCGTACAAGAAGCCGACGCCGTGGCGCGTGAGCTGCAGGTCAAGGACTTCGGCAAGCAGCTACTCAACGCCATCAACGCAAAGCGCGCCGAGAAGGGCCTCAAGGCGGTCTGCGTCAACAGGAAACTCATGAGGGCAGCGCAGGTCCTGGCGGACGACATGGCCAAGAACAACTTCGTGAGTACGCGCGGCTCGGACGGGTCGACGCCCACGGATCGCTACAACGCTCAGCGTCTCACCACAACCAAGTCGGCGGAGATGGTCGCTGCGGGTTACCCCTCGGTGACGGCCGTGGTGGACACGTGGGTCAAGTCTGCCGGCCCCTACTTGTTCAGCGAGCTCAAGTTCATCGGCCCCGGCTACAGATACGACAGCACCAAACTGTACAAGCACTACTGGGTCCTGGACATGGCCAACGCGGACGGTGAGGGCTGCGCACCGCAAGCTTAGATAGAGTCGCGAGATTTATTTGACGTCCCTTCGAGGCAACGGTGCACTTGCTGGTAGCAAATACCAACCATAATGACAAGTCCGAGTCTAGGCTCTTACCCGTTCTACTAAAGCTGTTGCAACTTGCAACTGCCCTCTCACTGTTCGAGCGGATACTACCACTACTAGTGGTTCCTCTTTTGGCCTCAGACCCCGAGCACGAGTCTAGAGCATTGGCTAATAGAATAGAGGAATAGAGATAAAGAGTAATACAATACTGTGAGCATCCTGCTACTGCTTCCACGCAGCAAAGAGCAGTGGTGTAGGAAGATCTATCTGCGACCCTTAGTGACATATCAGGGTTCCGAAGTGGACGCTCGCGTGTGCATGTGGACATATTCCTAGACCGATAGTAAACGCTGGAAGCGAGCACTGCATGGGTGCAACGACCCACATTCACATGGAACACGCTACTGATACCGAAACCCGGTATCAATCTCTATACCGTCGGTATTCAAATCTGTAGCTCTAGCACACGTCACAGACGCTGAGGTTATCCTGGTAGTGCTTGAGGAACGAAAGTACGTACAGCCCAAAAGGGCTTAATTCGAGATCAAAGTGACACGCATTTGTGTCAATACAAATTTCAAGTGGTCGGTTCTTATAATTTCGCCGGTTCCTATAAATTATTCAAAAGCAGCAACTTCTGGAGGTAAAAATATTATTTTAGCCAGGAAGATTTAGAGATTTAATTACATAAGTGATCAGATGACACGTTTTGCGTCCTTACAAACTTCAAGTGTAGGTCCCTGGAGGTTAAAATCTTTACTTTTAACTTCAACGCGTGCCGCTAGACGGCTAAAAAATGTTGTGGCGGCAAAAACAAACTACGGTATGATATATTTATTCTTACGAACTCACAGGGACCGAACAGTAAGAGCAATTGGCGTCCACCATTGTCGTTAGGTAGCTGCACTTCTGCTGTTTAGTGTAACGGATGTCTCTAACGTTTTAATGGCTTGAAAGTGTTCATCCCCAGTGCCGAAGAGGCCGTCGTAGTGAACAGTGGGTAACACTGGCAGTAGAGGTTGGAATATTTCAAACTTGGGCGAGTCTGCTAGAAGCTGCGAGCTGGTGGTTCGGCTATGCTGGGATTCAGTATGTGTTTCTGTTTGAAATTAGTGCCAGTAGTAAGCAACTCCGATATGCTCTCTACGACAATTCGATCCCGACACCAGCAATTATAACGGAAGGAACACACGCTGGAGCTCCTCCTGTCAATGTCACCTTCGGCATGCGCCGTATCCTATCGATTCCTGCCAATCGAGCACTCCCAAATGGCTTGAATCTACTCATCCTCGTAGGGACACTATATTCAATGTAGGACTGCATTTTATCCTGGCTGCTCTCGATGTTCTCACAGAATCGCTTCTTCAGCACTAAGCGGCTTCGTGCCGATGCCAGAACACGCTGTCTATACTCTTCTGTCGCCAGGGCGCGCTGTCTGTCCTCTTCTGTATCATCGTCTTGCAGGGAGCGATCCCGAATAACCGCATATGCGTCTCGGATCTCACGCACAACGCTGCTGCACTCGTCATCACTTGGATTAGATTCCTGGGCACGCATAAGGAGGAGATACACGGTTGTAAGGTGAGAAGAGGATGCGGACAGGTAAAGGTATTATGGGGAGGGGAACTACCATTGCGCGTGCGTCTCGCGCAGATACGACCTTCACTCTTGAAAACCAACAGCTGCGGGGGAGGGAGCAGATCGACCACAAAACAAAATCATAACACAGAGGAAAACGGTAAAATAAATAAATGAAAGGGTTGGGCTGGTAGTGCTATTGACAAGACATTCCCGAGCAAGGAGGAATAATCTAGAAAGAAACTCCAACCCACACATGCGATACCACCCCTGTGTCCCTCTCCTTTGTCGTCACCACCCGATGAAAGGTTTTCAACAAACTCGAAGTCGTGTTGCTGTAGTAGTACTGTAGTAAATGCAAGTACCCAAATAGCTACAATGGGGGAACAAAGCAAGGAATGACACGGACTTTTCTGATTTCTTTTGATTGGTGTTTTCGGACTGAGAACTGATCACAAACCTCACAACGAAGTAAGTAAAGAGACGTATTTTGAAATGTCTCCGGAACCTCCAGCGGCCCAACATACCCAGGTTGCCTCATTCCTGTTTTCTCCGACTGTAGCAGCAATTTAACCTTTTCAGGAAACCATGCTTCTGCACCTCGGAAGAAAACGGGATTAACTCAAGGCGCAAGTGTGTGGCAAATTTACTACATCGTCTTTAGAGTCTAACTGTTTTCTTTAATGTTTTTGTTGCTGTACACCCATGGACACTAACAGTATGGACCTTCGACGCCTACAGGACGCGCTGTTGTCTACCCCGCCGCCGGACGTTCACGATCAGCCAAAAACTCGGCGTATGTGACCACGCGTGGGCCACGCCCGCTGCTGGAGGAGATGGATTTCAAGTACACAAACCTGCCGGCCGGGCCACTCCGAACAAGAGAGGAAAGTATCAGCAGCGTCTACTCGGACGACGGAGACGTCATGCGAGGGTTCTGGCGGCGCAGCGGCGCTCAGCAGCGTGTATGACTTGATCCAGCACGGTGCGCAGGTTAAGCAACGAGATGTGTTCGTGTGGGGTTCACAGTCTTGTTGTTGTGGAACTCTTGCTTTCGGGTAAGACCTGGCAGACGACTTTACGAACTGATCCCGTATCTGCGCTTACGTTATCTCAACAAGAACATTGTTCTTTTAAGTCAGATAAGTGAGGAACGAGGTGTGCGTCTAATACATGTTGCTTCACTTGGGCTTCATACTCTTCCACTGGTTTACATGAAAATTCTGCAAAGTGCCCAAAGCTGCACGATATAAGTACCTTTGAAAAATAGTTGTTTCTTTGGGGTCAAATGAATAAAATCATAGAGAGAGAATATATCATGGTAAGATAAGTTCGCCGTCGGTAAGGAAAAACATGTGTTCGGTGTGAATTACAGTGTTTTTCTGAATAGAGCGCGGTAAAAATCCCTACATTTTTCGGTATCAGTAACACGTGCCCATTCACGTGGGCAATGCCGTTTAATGTTGCAGAGGGAATCTATTACTCTGGATTCCAGAGTAATAGATTCCCTCTGCAACATTAAACGCAGTCAGGATACAAGCAGACGACTGTTGTCTCCTCTGATGGTCACATCTTCCGCCAAATTTTCACCACCTCTGGGCCAGTTTGACGAAGCTTAGTTATCCGATCGTCGAGTTACGGAATATCGTATCGAAGTAGGCACTCGTTATTTAGCCCGACTGGGAGAAACATTTCCTTTTAAACTTAATGTTTGTATGCAATTCTTCACCATCGTATTTGCTCATTTTTTCCGGGACCGATGTCATTGCTGTCTTTTGGCTTTGCTTCGCAAAGGCAGTCGCTGCGCTCCTGCGATAAAAGATTCTAATTCCTGGCGAGTACAAGGCTCGGCTCGCTAGAAAGCTCGGCGCTGGGCCCGCCTCCGCAAATACCGCGCGGCCCTGCTGAAGCGGGCACCCCGCGCGGGTTTGCTGTGGCTACGCGCGCTCGCAACCACTCGCATCCGTTGGTCGTTTTATGTGCGTTCACCCCTCCTTCTCCAGTCGGGCAATTTACTCACTCTCATCGAAGTAAGCTTACATGTATACCCCAAACGAAGATTTTAAGCCGCATCAACGCTTCTACAAGAAGTGAAGACTTGATGTGTCGTCGAGTTTTCGGGGAGAAACTAACGAGCACAATTCCTGGTTTCGCTCGCCAAGAGAAGATCCAAATTAGCAGCTGTCTAAGTGCATAGTACCGAAGCGACCGAGTTACTACAACACGGAAGTCTGCCGAGCAGGGTTCGATAGTAAACCTCCGTTTAGTAATGGTTAGTACTAATAGTTTAGTAGTCATATTATGCATATGCATAATATCGAAGCCCTCCTAGTTTAGTAGAACTAAATTATATTAATAGTTTGATGTCAAATAGTAAGTACTATCAGACTACTAAATCCAAGGAAGGATTCGGCGGACCTCGGTCTGTGTTGGCAGCTGCTCAGCGCGAAGATCGTAAGAGTTCTCCCCAGCTCAACCCGATGAAGCGCGCTAAGGTAGTAGGCTGTTGCTTCGAGTCGTTGACGGCGACATCTCCCTGTTGAGTCTGCAGTCGTCAAGTGCATCACATATGCAGTAACGAGCGCTATACGATGGCGGATTTATCGAAAAGGTTTGGCTGGTAAATAAGCCTTCAATTTGTTCTCTACTGACTCTGCACCTACACAGGTTTTGTAGCACCACGTGTGTGGACATATTCCTCGGCTACGCTATCAGTTCTGAAGAACTAACACCTAGCAGCATATCAGGGAGTCTCAGCTTCACGCCAAGCATCATATATCAACCTTCGCGTAGACCGAGCTGGGAGGTGAACCCGAGTCACCATACCCGATTCCGGCTTCTGTAGCCCATCACGCTCGTGAGAACTCCCCGGATCCCGTCTGGACTGTGATCCACGAGTTGGATGCACCCGTCAAGCTTCGCAGCAAACTATACACGCACATTTGTCTAGTCTGTGCAGAGAAAAAATCGTGGAAGCAATGTCTTTGCAGGACGGCACACGCGTCGAACACCAAGTCGCTCATGGTGCACAACCACAGGTACCATGAGATAGCCGTCAAGGAGATAAAACATAAAACATTGCAAGAAAAAATCCAAAAATCATGTTATATGGTGAGGCAGCGACATATTCGGTTTTAATACCAAAATAGTGCGACATAGTGCGATATTAGTCTTAGTACTAAGCCGCTCTCCATGGATAGTAGTCATAAACTACAATATTGAAAATGAGTTGCGCATATTTAGTGTTAGTACTAACAGGTCGGCAGACCCACCACTATCGAACCCTGCTGCCGAGTTATGACAACACGGAAGTACGCCTAGTTACCATACCACAATTCCGAGTTATAACACGGAAGACTGCCGGGTTAGCATATCGCGGAAACCAGCAAACATTTAGTTATAAATACCTTCGGCATTTTATGCGGACACCAGCACAGCTTTTTAAAGTATTTAAAAATACAAGAACTGACACTCAGAATACTGAAGCCGAAGAAGCATTTAGGCGTAACAGCCTTCCAGTAAAAATTGCCCTTGCATAAGTTACGCTGGGATCAAACCTAGATTAACAGTCAAGCGCATACGTATGAGGGTGCACGCTGGGTTCTGGGACGTTGTAAGACTGAAAGGTACCACAGCAAAGGTGAGAGAATTCGCTAACACTGACGCGAAAGACCCCCAAGAGGCGACCGATTGGCTGAAGGATAAAGCGGGTAGACATCACCCCTCTCTGTGGCTGGCCATCTCTGAAGACGATCGTACCTCATTTTTCGAAGCCAATGAAGACTCAACTTTTTCGTTAATGGAGGCTCCAACAGGGATCCGTGACGAGCGGATGGATGGGAAAGCGACGTTTGTACCTGTATCCATACCTCAGATAGTTGAATTGCCAACCCACAACAGGCAGTACGCGTTCGGTGAGGAACTAGTATCCAATATGCTCAGGTACGAGAAAGCTAGCGCCGACTACGTAGCTGCAGTGCGTAGACTCGAGTTGATCAAGCTTTCTCAAATATCGAAGTGATCTGATGATGGAAAACAAATTGTACAATCAATTTCGACAATATTGGATTGTCTAATTCATGACGTTGGCTGTACAATGCCCGAGGAAAGCCGACACTCCGTCATTGCCATCGTTCAATATGCAGTTACGTCGATTCGAGCTTCAACTTTATACGGAGTGATGTTTTCGGCAGAAGAAGTGGACGAAATGTTGGGCGCCGGTGCTGAAGATCTGTCGGCTACGCACAACATGCTACGGAAAGTCGTTGAGGTACACATACGAGATGCAAGCGTTGGCTACAAACATCACGGGGTGATTTGTACACGATTTTCCTCAAAAATGCTTCCTTGGTGGATATCATCCGCTTTGTCATTGAGCTTATTAACAGAACGATACGCTACAATTGCTCCATACCACCTTCAAGGCAATCGCTACTCGGCGTGTGTACGTATTATCACAATTTCGGCTCTGAACGCCACGGACAAGTTGTGGAAGGAGGCTAACACAATCATACACAAACGTCTCGAGCGAACAATATGCTCCGGTAAATTCAGGAAATGTCACGGAAACCCCTGCCTTCATGAAGTCATCAGGATCATAGATTCCAATGGTCAACTGAAGCTCAAACCTGCTGACTTTGGGCATCACTGGTGGGTTCGACGAGATATCCCACCGTCGGAGACGCAGCGTATAGAGGAACCAGGTGTAATCAGTGATTACACAGGCATCTCCCCAGGGGTAGTCTGCACACAAAAAGGACACGATACCCATTTGGAGGTTTCGAAAACTACCCATTGTCAACGAGTGAAATTCATCTCTGATTGGCTAAAATGTGCACAGCACTCGGAACGAGTATCAGAATTTGTACTGGGGAACTTAGAACACCCCCGCGAGGCGCGAGTTTTGCTGTCTATATCGGTTGTGTCTATGTCAAATGTAAGTGGAAATATACATGCTCAGTTTACAATACAATTTTAGCCGAAGAAACAGTGGGAGGGTTAATATCCAACCGCACCAGCATCACGCTTGTCCCCGGCGTTGCGATCACCATTTTCGGCAATCGTCGTAGACTATGGGGACGTCCCGGTGGCCACGTACGTCCTGGCAACCACGTAGGTAACCGCCTACGTCCTGTTTTCACATATAACACTGTTCAGATTACACATTAGACTGTACCCATTCAAGTTGCATACAATACTTAAGTACTTTCCAGACTTCCCATTTGATGATTCTAAAAACTGCCCATTTCAGGTCAAAGGGGCAGGTTCCTGAAAATACCCCCTGGGGAGATGCCTGGTAATCACAACTCCAATGAAGACGAGAACATCCAAAAATCACAGTGCTAATCAAAGAATCCACGGGACAGCAAGGGACCCAATACTATAATAAGCGAGCGGGTGGATCGTAATCCACGATATGGTAACCCGGCAGTCTTCCGTGTTATAACTCGGAATTGTGGTATGGTAACTAGGCGTACTTCCGTGCTGTCATAACTCGGCAGACTTCCGTGTTGTAGTACATGTATAACTAGTACGGCAGCAAGCTGCCAGCATCCTCAGGCCGACGTTTCTAAGGGGCAAGCCTTTTTGTCACAATATTTTCCGCACCGCCCCTGAAACGTCATATTATATTTTACTGGGTAGGCTGAACTCTAAAGCGTCATATTATATTTTACTGGGTAGGCTGAACTCTAAAGTCATATTATATTTTACTGGATATGTTGAACTTCATTCAGCTGAATCAAGAGAAGCAGTCGCATTGCCCGCGTTGCGCTAACTGCTGCCTGAAACACAGAGAGAGGTAAGCGCTGTGTGTACGCTTGCTAGCTGTCTGTACACCGGGTGCTAATACTGAACGAAACTGTGTATACTCTTTTAGCGTGCTTAGGCCTACAATATGCCGAAAGAGCGTGTCGGTCGTAAAAAGCGGACGTGGGGGCCGATGCAGTGTCAGTATCCCGGGTGGTGCACCAATGAGCGGGCGCTAAAACCCAATGTCGAACTTCATTGGCTTTGTGATAGCCATCGTGATCATCAGAACGCCCTGCAACGTGAGCGCTACAAGAAAATCGCGAAAGAAAAAGCTCTCGCAGCGTTCACCGCATCTTCCAGGAAGACACCAGCGAGCAAGTTGCAGGCGCGGAGCCCGAAGCGTTCGTGCAGCAAGAAAGGGGTTGCTGCTGTTGATGATCGTGGTGGCGACACGGAGTTGCTAGGTGGCATTGAAGGACAAGAACTTCAGCCGAGTGGAGAACGCCACGAGGAAGCTGACGAAGATCGTTCGTTGGCCGTCTAAGCAGAGCAGATACCCACCGCCGCGGAAACGACACCACAGGCTACTGCATCCTGATACTTTAGATCATCGTGCGAGAGAACCTGTGTCTCCGCCGGGCGTCGAGTGCATGCAAGCTGCCGTCGCCCCGAAAACGTGTCAAGGCTTAACCTCCATGTGCGCTACAACGTTATCCAAGCACGTCCCCCAAGTCGTGTACGTCTTTCGCCAAGCCTCTCCGATGACCGTAGGAGGCCAGACGCAGTTTTGTCCGCCTCAACAAGCATCCCAGAAAACTTGTGGCTCCTTTCTTCCAGTGCAATATGCAGCGGGACAACATGCATCTCCGGCGTTGACGGTGTATTCCAGGGAATTGTTTCGGGGCTTCATGGGAAGAGTAATACTTACCCTCGCCACAAAAGTGCCCTCGCAAGGATGGAAGCTGTGGCAACCATCAATCGAGCTGGCATTCGGTGCAGGAGTTGTGACCACGATGCCGACATTGCGCGAAGCTGCTAGTCACGCGGGCTACAAAGTTGCGATTTTTTTAATGTAGTGGAGCTGGGATACATACTAGTCTACACGTTAAAGCAGTGGTGAATAATGATTTTGCTTGTTTGTTTCATGTAGTCGTTTGCTTCATGATTCTCTATACTTCTCTGCAAGTATTCTACGCATTAGCGGGAGTATCACAGCAATTGCAAAGGCGCTGGTGACTACGAATCTCGATACCGGCCGAGACAGGCCGGATAACGTTGGCGATGATGCTCACCGAGTGTTAAATGATGCGTTTCACTACTCACGCAGCTTAGCAGGGATATTACGTCGATGGTCTTCGTTTCTGCGGAAACGTTGGAGTCTCGATCTGGGGGCTCGAAAAGCTGCTGGCCTCAACGGCACAACCGGCGGCGAGCGCGACGTCGCTCGATCTTGGCTGCGTTAGGCGAGAGGGCTTGATCTGTAGCACCTTGAAAAGCATCTGAGTGCATTACTATCCCTTTGCTTGGCGTCCCAAACGGTCATGTGGAAGAGCGCCTTCGCAAAATGAATGCGAGTGTGGACTTCTACAAACATACGTTACTCAACAACCGGGAAAACCCCGTCGCTCACGCTTCGGGGTTTCCCGGTTGTTGAGTAGCGTATCTCCCGATGGAGTGCGGTCGTCGGCGTTTCTTGGTCTTGAAGACGGCGATCCTGGCGTAGAGCGGATGGTCCTCACTCTACGTCTTCTCTTACTTAGCGCTCTGCACGGTCACAGATGACGCCCTCTCTCTCTCTCTCTCGACCATGGTCCGCGCGGTTATCGGGGCGCGTCCTTGGTCGTTGTGTGCGGCGGTTATCAGGCCGCACGGTCCTTCGCGTTCGGCGCCGGGTTATCGAGCGACGCCTGGGTGCTATCGTTTAACGTGCCTTCCTTTAAGACACGGGGTGTTGGGGGTGAGAACCGACTCAACGGACGGGGACGGGGCCGCGGTTATCGGGGCGGCTTGTCGACGGACGCGGGTCTTTCAACGAAAGACTTCTTGGTTGCTAGTCTCTTAGAGAACTCAGGCGAAGGATGAAGAGCTTTGCGTATCACAAAGTATATTTGGAACTGAGCCATACTCTATCTCTACCATCTATCCCTACCGAACCTTCGATCTTCCCCTTTCTTACCTAGCCCTAAACTGGCGTGCTTCTCGCGGTCTGGCTTGAACCTGATGTGTACCTTATACCATGTACCGCGTCTCTCGATGCCAAGGACGGGGTCCACAGACGAGCCGGTTCAGAGCAAGATTCAGAATCAGATCTGAGCTCTGGGTCCGTCGCCATCAATCGGGGTCCCGTCGCTTCCCTCTGGCGACATTCGCGTTTCTCCCGTCTCTTCCTGGGCCGCTACACCACA
Organism: Phytophthora syringae; assembly: GCA_012656105.1. Classification (NCBI taxonomy): domain Eukaryota; phylum Oomycota; class Peronosporomycetes; order Peronosporales; family Peronosporaceae; genus Phytophthora; species Phytophthora syringae. Next base: position 691,235 of record JAAKBD010000006.1, read on the forward strand.
GTTACCTGCACTAGGTATCGTTTTCTATTGATCTGGGTGAGGTCGTTGATGGCGTCCGCAGTCAGACTGTACACTTCATGTTGCGTCGCGTAAAATCGAGCCCCGTTGCCGGTAAGCAGGCGTTTGGCGTACAAGCAGCACAAGTAGAGCGTAACCATGACGTCGGCGTTCGGGTTCGTAGTCATGATCAACTCGTGAAATTTGAGCTGTAGTGTAGAATTGGTTCACAGCGTTCTCCTCTTTCTGCTTCAAGACATAAATCTGGATAGCTTCGAGTAGCTCCATGGTACGGGGAGGTAGAGTAGAAGAGGCCGTGTGAGTTGAAATGAGTAAAATCGGAAATGAGCCTTATAAGAAGGCCGCCCGTTTACTTTAGCCTGCGCGAGAGAAAACAAAATACAGTCGCTTAGTATCTTGACACACACCTACGGGTACGCTTGCCTTCACGGCCATTTTGCTAGATCTACTCATCGAACAGCAACTTTACCTCATATTTCGACCCATTCGTATGCAGTGAGTGTCTGCCACGACGCCAAAGTGCTGTCTGCGGTCGCCTTCGCATCCCACCACTTCACACGCAAGGCTAAAATCGAAGCAGCGCTTCCAACTATATCATCTCTCTTCTGCTATAAATGCCATATAAAAGGCAATTCTATCTTTGAGCGTGACTTTGTGCGGCAGTCTACTTTGTAGGACGTCAATCCTTACTGCACCGTATTGGATTTGATGTATCAATGCAGCCAACTTACGATTGCATGCTACATCGTATTGTCCTTGTTGAGAGTATCTAGGGCTCCCATTAGCGATCTTAGCGACAATGAAGCAAATATCGATGTTTCGAAAGGTTTCTGATCCCTCTTAGGCCATGCCACTTCAACGTATAGTTAAGTCATTGCATCGCGTACTACGTACCCGCCCGAAATTTATTTGTAGCGCCAACGCACCGCAATCGGTTTGCTGCCATCAAACGCTGAATTACTACAGTTACGCAAACACTGTGCGGCACTTCTAGTCTAGCAAACACTAGACGAGCAGATATCGACGCGAATTTCTCGACTACATAGATTCAATTCTGCTAAAAGCAGCTAGTTCTCTCAGTTAGAAAAGCCTTGGCGCACACCTCAGCATAAAATTGTATTCCGAGCCATTCTTTTCTAGATCTACTCCTTGAACAGCAACTTCAGCGCATCCTCCTTCCACGCCTATTAAGGGTCCTATGACGGCAAAGTTGATACATAAACAACCCACGGTGCCGCTACACACTCTCATGATTACAGCACATCACCTCCCATGCAATAGGCAGATTTGTCGCAGTCCATACACCCTCCTCGCTTCAAATTTGAAAAGAAACAAAGCATTTGTTACTATTACAGTGTTAAAAGGATAGCAACAAACCAATCCAAAAGCGACGTGAGCGTTGAATGAAACTCATACAGTAGCATAAAATACCTTGAATACAGCTCACTCTACCTGGATGTTGCTGTAGTGATGATTTAATTGATTTCAGCTTACTTTGCTACTCGCAAGCACCCTCGAGACGTTGAGGGGGAACTTATCGCAGTCGACTGCACATGACGTCAACATTTCTTCGCACAGCACCCTCTAGACTCGAGAAGATGTTCGATAAAGCATCGAAGTCGAAAAGGTGTCTGCTACAGCAGTGCTACACCTGCGGTCACCTTTCACCACAACGTGCGCGCCGCAGCGAGTGCCAATAAAACAATCCAAATCTCAATGTGAGTGTTGCTCTCACGGCTGAATACGAAGGGATGATGTAGACCTGTGTGCTACATGTAGCTAGTACGTAGGTCACCTCGCTCGACCTTCGCTAACGCAGATTTTCCATTGATCGCATAAAATGCTGGCGTTTAAGCCAGTTTACCTCACAAGAAGGTTCACTGTCTTCTTCGAGCCGATCTAGACCATCTCGCTGCTCACAACTTCTCGCTACCTACACTAATACTTCCACAGATTCAAGGAAGACCATATTTCCGTGGCTACTTCAATTAAGGTGGCGCAATGCATTATCTACATTGTAGCTAACCGGAGAGGCACCGTAGTATTCCTGTACTCAAACGAGGTCGAGTGTAAGACAGTAATATGGTGCTCAAATGCTACTCCATTCTGCGCTGCATCGAACGGGAATATATAAATGCATCTTTCGCTATAAGTAAAACAGAGTACATTAATCAGATTGAGCACGGTAAGCTTAACCTGTTCGAGCAAAATGTAATGGCTAGACTGCTCCGCGTCTTCAAAGTTGCTGACTGCTTTAACTTCATTTGCGTGCGAGTGTGGTCTGTAGCATATCAATAGCCTCGCTGCGAGTAGCTACTTCGTTACATGAACTCCGATGACTTGTCAGCCAGGTGTACAATGGAAATGAATCTATTCATCACCACCATCATCAAATCTTTTGGCAATCTTGCCAATGCCCTGTAGTTAGTTAAATATCCTCTACAATATTGATGCGTTTGTTTTGCGCGACCCTGCGGCGTCCACTTGAGAGTCGAATATCTTCTAGCACAAATTGAACGTGTTCGTCAGCTACCGTATCGTCTTTCTACGCTGCTACGTCCCACCGGTCGAACATTTCATTCAAGTGGCTATCAGCAGCTCGTCTCGTTTCGTTGCCTCCATTAACCCGTCGAAGACGATGAACAATTCGCAGCGCTTCAAAGAAGTCGTGAAATACAGCAGACTCGTGAGCAATTTCTCGGCTGCGGATTTGCTCTGTGTCCATCATAGTTATAAATGAGAAGAGAACATGACTAATACACGCAAAATATGCAGCTCCATAGGAGAAACTAATTTCCGAGTGTTTTCACAAGATTTTGTTTTGCTTTTGGTAGCTCGCTAACTACGAGGGTGTTCTCGGATGTGCTGCAAGGGGTAATCCTCCAACACTAACATCAAATTGTCAGCACAATGCTCATATTTGGCTTACAAACGTTACCTCCTGGCATTCTTTCCGAGAGGATGTGCTGGTCACATTTAGGGTACCTTTGCCACATCGTGGCTATCGTGCGCGTCGTAAGGCACACAAATGATCAAATACTATCTACGTATTTATTGCATTTTGAGTTTTGCGAAGAGGCAAACGTAGCAAAAACGGATTGTGTATTTCGAACGAGGAACGTTGCTGAGAGTCAAATGGAAGAGGAACGCAAATTTATCTACGCTACATGCTCAATTGTTTGGAGGATTTCTTGGATCATCGCCAATCAGATTGTGAATACATGAGCTAAGCAACAAATATATGATGATATTGAAAATAGGAAACAAAACGAATAGTTCAACGATCATGAAAGCTTATAAATGCTGTGAGCTACTAGTAGCCTCTGGTTTAATCGGAAACGCATCATACTAAGCCCACAACGAACGCAAGAATACCGCTATGCCTGCTTCTCATCAAATTTGTACGGTTGGGTTAACATGTACGCTCAAGGTGTGCTCCTACTCCTCTTCACTCGTGTCGTCTCCTAGTCGCAGCCTGGAGTGGAGCTCTCTCTCGGTCCTCTGCACGACCCTCAAACTCCCTCGCTTGAATGATGCTCCAAGGTCTCGGAATCCTCGACGTCTTGATCACTACAGCAATAAAAACTTGGCTCTCCAATTCCGACTCTTCATCGGAGGAGTCTATGATTGTGCCAATCAGCACTCGCAGCTGCGCTGGATCTCCCTGCTGAAGCACCGCCTCGGCCCGCTGCATGTGGTCAGTCTTGCGGCTTTTCCTCGCGGCGACGTCTGCTGCGGCGGATGCACGCAGAGCAAAACGATATTCTTCAAGCCGCAGGTCCACCTGTGTCCCGGCGTCATTCCGTGCAGGATCGCCAGCATGGTACTCGCCAGCTACTTCCTGTAACAGACGATGCGCCTCGACCAAAGCTGCAGACGCAGCTTTCTCCGCTGCAATTGCTCGGTCACGGCTCGATTCGGCTGCCTGCATAGCTCTTCTCGTCTACGAAGTGAAAAACGTTGTGGGAATCAGCATCAACAAACCGTTTGTGAATTCGCACAGCTGGGACAAGGTGAGGAAAACCTGGAGAAACGTAACACGGAAATTGACAGTTAGTTGGCAACATACGAATGGCGCTTCGAATTAAAGTACACCGATAGTAGCCTGAGCTCAACAAACCTTACCGTCGCATCAACACCACGCCCACGAAAAGAAGACGCAACACAAGTTCTCATGGCCACTAGAGCCTCCACCGACACCGGCGCCGCGTCCGCGATTGTAAATGTGGCAACTGGAGCTACCAGCAGAACGCCACGCGACACAACTTGTGATGACCACTTCTCATAGCCACTAGAGCCACCGACGCCAACGCCGCGTTCTTGGTCGTAGATATGGCCACTAGAGCCAGCGCCAATACCGCGTTCGCGTGCAGAGAGTTCGCAGTGCTCTTCGCCTTGTCCTCTGTGTATGGCGTGCTTTTCCACAGACACCAGTGGATACATCAGTATTTTTGAAAAGTGTAGCCAAAGACTTTTTACAAAGCTCTTACGAGCCTGCGACGCTGCGCACACGGCCTCCCAAGTGGATACATTCGATAAATCAGGTCTCTGGTCAGAGAAATCAGAGACAGTTGAAATGGAAGAAAGGGTGGCGGCACCTATTTTAACTTCTACCTAAAGTTCCATCGAGTCACGCAATCCGCACGTCACATCCGGAGGCGACCCTTCATACTGGAAGGACAACTGCTGGCCCCTTTAACTCCTCCAATACGAGATTACGGAGAATCCGGAATCTAATTTATAGAGGTGAAAGTGTTCCGCGATGTCCGCAACAGAATTGAGACAATTCAATTCCGCATATAGACGTTTGTATTGGATAAATTTCGACGGGTTTAGTGTAAGGTGTACACAATATGCGACACAGGAATTTCGGGAAGCGGTTAGGGCTGCAGATATAAGAATCCACGGGCCCCCGCCAGCCTTTCATTTTTCTCATTCCCGAATCTGCGCCGAAGAAGAGACCATCACTCCTGCTCAGATGTGGTCTTACGAGAAGTCGTTTCAGCAAATTTGGCGCGAATTGACCAAGAAAGGCTGGACGTACCGAAAGGCTACGGGCCTCAGCTACGACCAGCGATACCTGCCTCCTGGTGGGAACCTCAAGGGGACTGAAGGCGTGGACTTTTTCCATGGTACGTGTATTGATCAGTTTGTATTTGTATGCCAGAAGCAAACGGTCGTTGTTACTTAGGGAAGCTAGTTTGCTACGCTACTGCCGGCGTCAGGGCTGGCTTGCATTTGGGCCGGCTCCTGCACTCCCGACACCAGCCGAAACTACCCCGACACCACCCCGAACTGCCGCGACAGCACAAGAAGCTGTACCACCTGCCGAAGCTGCCCCGACCCCGCACGTAGATGTCCAGACGCCGACGTCAGTTGCGCCTGCGCTGGCTGAAGGCGCTCCATCTGTGTCCAGCACGAAGCGTGCCGAAGCGAAGAAACCTGCTCAAGCTAAGCTGAGAGCTGCAGCAAAGGCAACACTTGGGGATGTACGCACGACGGCTGCAGGAACACCACGAGCACCGGCCAAGTCAACGGGACCACCGAGACCACGACCAGCTAGTAAAGCTGCAGCTCCCACTCAAACTAAGCGGCGCCGAACTGGTAAGTTGGTTGTTCCTCGTTGGATTGCTTATATGATACTCACTTACCTGTTACGGATTATACAGTTCCGCTTGTCCGGGATACGGACCCCAGTGCTCCTGCGGATACTGTGCAGACTGTTACGGAAGTTCCGACTGACGAGCAGGATACTCCTGTACCGGCAACCACGCGACCTCCAAACTTACCGCGTACTGCCGGTGGTGAACCAGCAGGCGTTTCGCGCGACGATTTTGATTCGGATAACTTTCTGGACGCTCTACACAGAGACCGACTTTTCAACGCAACTGAGTCCGAAGACTTCAACATTGGAGAAGAGGATTGGCTTCTCGCATTGGATTCCGACGCTGAAGACGACGAAGACTCAATTCTGCTGGACGCGAACGACGTAGAAGACGATCCGATTTCACATCTCGCGGTGGGTGACGAAAGTGACGACGACGTGGGAAGCGAAGATGATGAAGTTCCGCTTTAGTTTGACCTGATCGGGGATGACTTGGACAGATTGCAGACAGACGAGTGGGAAGTATTTGACGAGCATCACTCCACCCAAGTCCGTCGCGATGCGATGCCTCTCTACGACGGCCCGGTTGGCCCCACCCGAGCTGCACTAGCCTACGCCGAAAACCCGCTTGCAATTTTCTACTTCTTTCTCCCGAAGGAGGTTTGGCGGAAGATAACGGATGAGACGAGCAAGTTTCGCGTGGACAGCATCCCTGATATTGCCCAGCAAATGCGTGCTCGTGCACGCCAGCGTCGTGAGAGGGTGCCGTCTACAATTGTGTTGAGCGTCGACGAGTACAAGACGAAACTACTGCGCAAGGCTGCCATTCAACCCCACGAGATCGTTCGGTTCATGGTCTACTGGTTGCTCGCGCGCTGGAACCACGCCGAGAAAGTTTGAGTCGTCACTGGATTACGAGAGTGGAGGGAGCGCTGTCACGCGGGACGTTTAGACAGTTCTTGAGTCGTGACCGGTTTCACGACATAGCGCGATACCTACACTTCAACGACAACGAGAAACAAGCTGACAGTGACGACAGAGCGTTCAAAGTGCGCCCGGTAATTCAGGCGTTGCAGAAGAGCGGGTATCGACTTGGCGCACGCATTTCATTCGACGAAGGGATGGTGCCGATGCGACACCGCCGGAACCCCATGCGCCAGTACATGCCAGCGAAGCCCAACAAGTGGGGCACCAAGTTTTACCTGACCTGTTGCGCCGACTCCGCTTACTGCTCCAGGTACGAAGTACAACTATTACGGACGTCCGTCTTTCGAGACGGATGTCCGTATCATTTTGTGTCCGGCTAATTCGTTACGTGCTCTCTATGAGCCGTACTATTCGTATAACGGAACTAACTAAAGTGTGTGCTGTTCTGGTTAGGCTTGACATATACTGCGGGAAGGTCAACGAGGACGAAAACGCTGTTGCTCAGCGAGCGGTGCTCAAGAATATTACTCAAGTTCTTCGAGGACAGCCGTCTCAACGCCTCATTTGCATGGACAATTTTTATACGTCGATCCCGCTGTCGCACAAGCTACTCAATATGGGGATCGCTCACGTCGGAACCATTCGGAAGGATCGCAAAGGCTGGTGTAAGCAGAAGAAGAGACCCAAGCGCATGCCTCGAGGAACCTGTCGAATGGCTTTGTGGCGTGGCCACCCTGAGTTCGTTGCAGTGACTTGGATGGATAACAAGCCGGTGAGATTTCTTGCGACTGGGTGTTCGACACAGATAGCTCACGTTTCTCGCAGAGAACGTGATGGATCTGTCACCGCGGTACCATGCCCCCTGCTCGTATGTAACTATCATGAGGCAATGGGCGACGTGGATGTCCACGATCAGTTGCGCCTACAGAGGTACTCAATTCAACGAGCGATTCGGCTGCGGAAATACTACAAGACTATATTTTGGGGCTTAGTGGATATCGCTATGGTGAACGCGTTCATCGTTCACAAGCTTGCAATGGCTCGGCGCGGGAAACCAGTACCAACTCACGCAGCGTTCATGCCTCGGCTGCATACGGATCTGCTCAACCAAACAAGCGAAGACTTCTCGGCCGGCGACGACCTAGAAGACCTCGTGACTGAGCCACTTCCAAGACAGTCGCACACACTGGAGAAGACGGACGAAATGAACGGAGCTAAACGGCGTCAGTGGCTCTGCAAGGTGTGTTCAGCGTACGCTGGTCCGGGAACACGCAGCTACGAGACCAGCTTCTTCTGTGCCGCATGTTCGAGAGTCAAGAAGGGGAGAGTCACCTTGTGCAACAGGGCGCGCAGACTAGAGCACGGCAGCGCCCTAACGTGTAACGAGGTGTGGCATCAGAGCTGGAAGAATGGCACGGCGATTCCGCTCGAGATGCAGCACAAGATCCGGTTTGTGAGCAAGCGAAGACCGGGGGTTGAAAGCTAGGTAGCCGAGGAATAAGTAGGAAGTAAGTGAATGGATGTCTTGGCTGAATGGTGTTCATTTCGACCTCTAGTGTTGTCTTGTCGTTGCAGGAGGGTGTAACGGTTTTGCAGGGAGATCGCAATTGGGGTTTTTCGTACAGCCTTTGTACAGCCCATCTTTTTATCACCCAATCAGCGGGCTTGTATGGTCCACGTGTCATGCGAAAGGGCTTCAAGCACGGTATATAGTACTGATTTTCTGGCATATGTTAATTTATATATTAAGAATTCTGAATAGTCGCCGGATTAGAAGGGTTAAGGACCGTTGATTTTCGGACGTGCTTATCTCTGTTTGAACTACCGTCTTCCTCCTTCTTTCGCCTTCTAATGCTCGTATACAGGGCCCCGAAATGGCCCCTGTGTGTCAAATTATTATAATGAACCCTAACCCTTTCTATATATCCGAGTAAGAAGACCTGTAAGAAGGGTACTTTAGAAGTAAATAAGCGTAAAAGTATTTGTCGTGTTTGATTATACGGGAATTTGCCCCAATAACTCGGTCGCTTCGGTACTATGCACTTAGACACCTGCTAATTCGGCTCTTCTCTTGGCGAGCGAAACCAGGAATTGTGCTCGTTAGTTTCTCTCATTTTTCGTGGCAGGGTCGTGTGTGCTCCTTCGGTCTTCAACGTTGCTTTTCGGGGTGTTACTTCGAAGTACAGTCCTGCACCTCGTTTTCGACACCGCTGAAAATAATTGAAGATAATGCATTGGGATTGGTGCTGTTTCTAGGTCAAACATACTTTTAACAAATGATATTTTGGTGATAGAGATATGGTCCACCCTGTCGAATACGAGGTGCAGAACTGTACGACCCTTCGCGTAGTTGGTCAGATGTGGACGCGCATGTGGACACATTCCTAGACCGATAGTAAACGCTGCACGGATGAGAGAAGCAAGTACGTTGACGCTGCATGGGTGCAACGACCCACATTCACATGGGCAATGACGTCATTGCCCAGGGAATCTATTACTCTGGATACGACATTGACTAACAATCAAAGCAGACGATTGTTGGCTCCTCTGATAGGCACATCTTCCGCCAAATTGCCACCACCTCTGAGCCAGTTTGACGAAGCTTAGTTATCCGATCGTCGAGTTACGGAATATCGTATCGAAGTAAGCTTACATGTATGACGCCCCAAAAACGAAGATTTTGATAGAGCCGCATCAACGCTTCTATCCAAGATACAAGGAGTGAAGACTAGATGTGTCGTCGATTTTTCGTGGCAGGGTCTTCCTTCGGTCTTCAACGTTGCTTTTCGGGGTGTTACATACATTTTCTAACCAGCGTAGCATCACATAGGGGTCTTCCCAATTATTGCCCACCTTTGCCAAGTGATCATGGGCTTTGCTTGCCGTTGCTCGCCTTGACGAGAGCATGCTCCCCACGCCGACCTTCATCTCACTTTCCAAATTGCCACGCAATTCCAACAACCGTCCTCCCTACCAAGAACCAAGAACCAAGAACCGCTGACACCATGAAAATCAAGTCTCTTTTCGCGTTTGCCGTCGTGGCGCTGGTTGGCATGGCCAACGCTGAGTCTGCTGTGCAAGAAGAACACATCGCCCGTGAGCTTCAGGTCGCCGACTTCAGCACGAAGCTGCTCAACGCCGTGAACGCCAAGCGTGCTGAAAAGGGCCTCAAGGCTGTTTGCATTAACACGAAGCTGGCCAAGGCGGCCCAGGTCATGGCCGACGACAACGTTAAGAACAACAAGGTGAGCACCAAGGGCTCGGACGGCTCCACCCCGAGCTCGCGTTACGCTACGCAGGGCATCAAGACTACCGCGTCCGCCGAAGTGGCCGCTGCTGGTCAGGCCACTGCGGACGCCGTCGTGGCCACGTGGATCAAGTCCTCGAGCGCGTACCTGTACAGCGACTTCAAGTTCATTGGCCCTGGCTACGCCTTCGACAAAACCAAGCTGTACAAGCACTACTGGGTCATGGACATGGCCAACGCCGACGGAGAGGTCTGCGCTTAGGTGAAACACCCCACTCTTTAGCTCACAACTAGGAGTATAACCCAGGATAAACAGCTCACGTGTACCGTACCCCGAAATTCATCGCCTTCTGCCAAAAACAACGTCGACCTTCTACGTAGTAACCCAGTCGTGGATTTTCAAAACCACCCACTGTTTTTTTAAATAACCCAGCGTTAGGCTACCAAAAACCCATCAAATAAAAAACCAATCGTAATTTACCAGCCACTTCACTCCTAATCGACGATGTCCAAGTTCCGCGTGGTGCAGTTGACGCAGGAGGCGCTCAAGGTGCAATGCAAAGTGGACGACTTTGCGCAGTGGGGGCCCCGACGCTCAGTCTCGAGCAATATCAACGCAAAGAGGAATTGCAACGCGCGACTCCGTTTTCCCAACGCGGTTCCGTCTTCTGGGCGCTCGTGGAGGATAGCGGAGACTCGAATCTGGTGCCAGCAGAAACACTTCTGTACTGCCACTGCGAGAGCCACCGCTTCGACTGCGTGGTGCGTCGGAGCTCTGGCGAGATCGAACGGGGCTATTCGCACCACGTCGGATCGGTCTTCACGCTGCCTCAGCACCGCAAAAAGGGACTCGCGACCTTGTTCATGAAAGAGGTGGCCAAGCAGTTGAAGTTACTACCAGACGCTCTCGTGTCTGTGCTCTACTCGGACATTGGACCGACGTACTACGACAAGCTCGGGTGGAAGCTGCATCCGTCCACGATGGCTACACTGGACGTCGAAAAGGCCCAGAGCGACAGGTGCAGTCGCGACGAGCTGGTGTCGCTGTCTCTGGATGAGGAACTTGACCGGTTCCTCGCAGCTGACAATGTGAGACTCGTGAAGGAGCTGTCAGGTGCAAGTTTTGACGGACGAGAGGCGTTTGTGATGCTACCCACACGAGACTCCGTCGAGTGGCAGTTCTGTATCGGGCAGCACTTTGCCCGGGTCCGCGGGTTCCAAGAGCTGCCGGCTCGTTGTGGGGTTAAACTCAACGCAGACGCGTTCGTGATCTGGTGCCACAACGTGAAGGAGGCGACGCTGTACATTGTTCGTGCTCGCTTTCCGGAAACTGGGGAAAATGCGGCCGATAGCGCCCGTTTGCTGCTAAACGTGGCGTTGGAGGAAGCTCGCAAGTTTCAGCTGGAAAAGGTTGCGATGTGGAGCCCTCCGCCTGTCTTACTGGACGATGGAGTCCGCCGCCACCTCGAGATTGAGTTTGTTGAGCGGGAAGACTCGCTGTCGAGTGCAATGGTATTTGGTCGCGAAGGTGGTGAAGATTCTCTTCCTCACTGGTTGGGCAACGAAAAGTATGCCTGGGTCTAAAGCACGTACGATGGTGGAGTATTATACCGGTATACGAATGAAATTCATTGATACTGCATGCTTCTGTCTATCTACTTGGAGCCATCATCAGTGAGCTGACCCACTGCAAGAAGTTCCAGGTCTCCGCGCACTTGTCGGACGATTTGCGCAACTTCATCTTCGCCGCTGTGCTGCTGCTCCACCGAGCGGAGTAATTCCCCACGTGGTTCTGGTGGCGTCTGAAGGCTCCAGCCAAGCTCGACGTCCGCACAAGCGCTTGAAACACTTGCAAACGGCGAGTCAGCGCGCTTACCTGCTGTTGTACTGCCAGAAGCTCATCCAAGAAAGGAGCAAAGATGTTCGTCTCGCCAAGTACCAATGTTGATACGCAAGACTCCACAAGCATCCGCTCCTGTTCGCGAGTGTCGATCTCCTCCGACGTCATCGACTGTTCCGACGACGAGGGCGCAGTGTAGTAATTCACCGTAACCATCACAGCCAAGCTCACCAGCTCTCGTTCCATTTCCAAAGGAATGTCCGATCGCTGATTTTGGGCCTCCACGCTGCGAGTCGAAGCCGACGACACGCACGTACGGTACAGCAGCACCAATGTATGTAGTTCCATCGAGTTCATTTCCTCACGAGTCTGGGCCTTCGCGAGTGTAGGCGCCAGAATTTTCGGGAGCGAGTTGCCCAGGTTCATCGCAATAAACGTGTGGCAAACGTGGTCAACAAGCTGCAGTTGCTGCCCTTGTTGGTAGACATTCGCTTCAACTGGTGCAAGCGCCGCACTGACGAGGAAGCTTACAATGTGAGCGAGATCAACAGCTTCCCGTCGCTGGAAGAGAATATCCACCAGGAAGCTCTTCGCCTCGCCGCTGACACGTGCGCTCTTGCAACAACTCGCAAGAGCACGCAGGAGAGACACAGGATACCGAGGTAAATGGTACACAAGGGACACGAAAGCGAGCTGGTCGGCCGCGCCTAAGGCATCAAACCGCGTCCTCGCAAGCATTCTTTGCTTTTCGTCTTCGGACAACGAAGAAGCTGGCACTGCCGCCAAGTCGAAGAATGCCGACAAGTTCGTCAGCACGCTGTCCATCTGGCCGCCGCTTGTAAATTCAGCAGGAAGCTGCTTGAGAACAGAGATTAATGCTAGCAAGCTGCGTCTGCCAAGCTCCATGTGCTGCGGGTCAAGCTGGCCCAGAAGATCAGCAAGACATACCACCCACTGCATAACCATCGGCCAAGGCAGTCGTTGGCACTGACGCTGCTGTCCACGCAATGCAATCTTCAGCTGCTCCACGACAAACGCTGTGCAACTGCGGAAACTGACCGACTTTGGCGTACAAAGCACGTAAAACTGCGTCACCGCCTCCAGCAACTGGTTACGTTCGTCCGCCGCCATTTCCAAGGACTTGGAGGCCTCCGTTCGCTGTGATGCTGACGACAAAATGAGGGTCACGACCTCGAGAAGAGGCTGAAGCACGTTTTGCATACTGGCGACTGCGCGAAGCTCAGCTGAGTCCGTGTACTTTCCGAGTAGAAACAACATACGCGCATACACGCTGCTCCAGTGATTCACTCTGCGGCTCATCCTTGTCGGCACCACGCATCAGCGCAGGCAGACGGAGGTACTCGCACGCCAGTTTAGCGAGCGCAGCGTTCATGCCATGCCACCTGCAAAGCGCCCCTGACTATCAGAGGCAGCAGCGAGGGTCGCACTCGCACTCGGCAACATGGGGAAACTCTCTGGCGCCAGAAGTTCCTCGCGCAGCTTCAGAGCCGCCAGGAAAAACTCGTTGTGTTTCACGTCCTCCGCGGACTCAACATCCAACAAATCCGTGTTGGCGCCGACCACAGCAGCCGTGCACTCCACAATGTACTTCATGTGTTCCACGTGGACGTCCGAAAGCGCGTCCGAGCTTCCTTCCAGACACTCGAGCCACAATTCCAGCAGTGCAGGCAGCAACGCGCGCACTTTGTCCTGCCACGACACCGACAACTTGTCCCCAGCCGTCGTCGTGGCGGTCGCCGCAGCGAACATGCCGCTCTCAACCAGTCTAGGAGCGGGGTACAGCAGCAGCGTCTTTGTGGTCGGCACCGTTGCCGAGCGTCCCCCAGCAGCTCCACCAACAGAACCCACCCGCGTGTTCACAGACAGCAGCAGCTTGTGCAGCACCTTCAGCGCCGCGAACCTGAGCGCCAGCGCTCCCGACGGAGCCTTGGGCTTCTGACTGCTCTTCTTCTTCTGGCCGTTCTTCTTCACGCCCTTCTTCCCGGCCGAGCCCTCGTTCCCCAACAACAAGTCGTACGTGTTCATCATCCGGATCCCTTGCGTCTGAGCTGCACACACCAAGTCCTTGAAGTTCTCCAGCAGCCTGGCCAGTGCCTCTCTGCCCACGTCTTCTCTCAGTAGTTCAGGCGCCGCGTCCACGAGCTCTCCAATAGCTTTCAGAGCGTCTTGGCGTACACCCACTTGCAAGTGGGTCAGCCCACTGCAGAAGTACGTTACCACGAGCGTTGCAAAAGGTGCTAAAACTCTGCGGAGAACCGGCAGCATAGCCTTCCACGCGGCCACGGCGGCCTCTCTCACCACGGCCTCCTCGTCCAGCAGGGTGGGCAGGAACCGCTCCAGCAGCACCGACGCGTTGGCCCGGAGGTTGGCCGCCGTCTCCTGCGCGGCCAGTTCCTTCAGTCCGTGCAGCGCGCGTTGGCGCACGTGCGCGTTGTAGTGGCCCGTCTGCGCCAGCAGCTCCGGCAGCGCCTGGTGGCGGTGCGTGAGCTGCGCGGCGCTCGTCTTGTCCTGCAGCAGCGACTGCTCCAGGAGGTTGATGCGCCGAGAGGTGATGCCCACGGACGTGACGTTGGCGGCGGGCGCGGCGCGGCGGCCCACCTTGCGCTTGGGCCGCTTGAAGTCCGCCGGCTTCTTCTTGCTCTTGGTGGCGGTCGCAGCACGGGCCATGATGGTTGGCAATGGCAAACTTGACAGCCAAAAGAGACTCGTTATCGTGATACTTGATAATTGGAGCGCAAACCTGTCATATAACATTTATTTAGCTGTATACATCTATGTATAGCATTTTTGCTTACTTGGCTTAAAAACGTAAAGGGTTAAACCCACGGACGGGGAAGCAGCTCCAGCGTTTGTAGGCGATGGGAAGTACGTGGGCGACGGCGGTGAATTGCTGCAGCGTTTATGGTAAATGAGCTGTAGAGTGCTGTAATTGATTGGTATGTTTGCGTGCTGATTCTGCTGTTGGTTGTAGGGAGTTTGCGGCGTGGAAGATGATCCGGAACTGTCCTGGGCGGTACATCATCAAGCACAAGAAGCAGTCACCTTTTCTGGTGGACGGAGTGGCTGTGACTGCAATTGACACTGGAGACTTGGTGCGGAAAGCACTTGCAACGAGTGACACGGACGTGTCAACTGTCGCTGTGCACGACCTGGAGAGTCCCAAGTGTGCGGATCGTGTCAAAGTTGTGGTGTTTGGAGCTGGAGGAGCTGGTGGAGGTGTCATCACTTATTGCAAGCGAGAAGAGGATGGAGCTGCTGTCTTCGTGCACACACTCAACACCGCTTCGGGAATGCACCGGAAGCTGAAATGCTTGCAGATTGACCACGTTCTGAAGTAAACACAAGGACAAGAGGCTGGGGAGAAGTTTTATTGGAGTTTATGGGGAGTGGTCTACCAACGGTGAATGCAGGAATGCAAAACGAGGCTTTTTCTGGCGGCCCTGGAGCTTGTCGAGACGTAGTCAGCGCTCTACTCGGCGAAGCTGGCGGCCATGTACAGCGCCCAGGAGCGAGAGAGTCCGTCGTCCATCTTGGCCTTCTGCAGAACGCCCAGCGCGCGGTTCTTGTCCACCATGGCGAAGTTCATGTAGAGCAGCGAGAGCCACGAGTTGCCCGTGTCCTCGCGCGTGACGATGGCCTCCTTGGCCAACACCTGCTCCCACTCCTCCTTGACGAACTGCTTGGTGCGCACGAACTCGGTGACGGCCGAGACGGGGATCATCTGGATGCCGTGGATGCAGAACTTGTCGGCGCTGAACCACGTGGCGTAGTCCACCTTGTTGTCGAAGAAGATGCCCGTGACTTTGTTGGGGCGGAAGTTGGCCGGGTGCACCTGGCTCGCGTCCTCCACGAGGAAGTACGTCTTGATGGCGTGGGCGTTGACGCGCGTCATGAGTTTCCCCACGGCCTCCATGGCGGCGTTCTTCGTTTCCTTGCCGTACATGTACATGCCGAAGGCGAAGTTGACGTCCTCGGACGTGCTCTCCTGGTCCTTGCCGTCCGCGAAGGGCGTGACGCCGTGCGAGTACGAGTGGCCGCGGAACCAGTCGAAGGAGCGGAAACGCGCGAAGAACTTGTCCTCCGGGTCGTAGTTGGCCACGTCGCGCACCAGCAGGTTGACCACGGAGTTGAGCTTGGTCAGGTCGCTCCAGCTCGGGTCCAGGCGGTTGATGATGGCCGCCGTGTGCACCCAGTAGCCGTAGTGGAAGTGGTGGTCGTTGTACATGGTGTTGCCGAAGTCGGCGTTCAGGTCCTTGGTCTTGAAGCCCTGCGAGCTCACGATGCCGCCGTAGATCTGGTCGTACTGGAGCTTGTTGGCCCACGAATTGCTCACAAACGGCGCCATCACGCCGCGCAACTTGCTCAGACACGTATTCAGCAGACCCTTGTCGCCCCCGACGATGGCCGCGTCGTTGGCAATCAGGCAGAGCGACGCGTACTTCTGCGCGGCCTTGCCGTTGAAGTAGTAGCTGCCGTCGAGCGGAATGGACCAGCCGCTGTTGATGTCTTCGCGCAGGTGGTCGAGGATCCGCTGCTGCTGAGCCACGTTGGATGCAACCTTGCGGCCGGGGTAGAAGTCTTCGGGAACTTGCTGGGTCTCCTTGAATTCCCACACCGGATCGGACGAGCCTCCGGGCGTTGTGAAAGCTTGGTACGCGCCGCGAGTCGTCGAGTATGCCACCATGCCGTCCACCTGACGGACACCGCTGCTCGTGTCGATGGTCTCAGCCTGGTGTTTGATGGCGTAGTGAAGGAGACCACTGGAGCAATCACCCGTCGTCTTCCACTTGAACGCGTACGAGCTGTCGTCATGGAGATCCACATTGGCTGCTTGCGCGATGCAGGCCTTGTGCTTGTCGAGAGTGCTGATCCATGAATCATTGAGCACGAGTGCCACGCGCAGCACGCCGTCGAACACACCCGTGCTCTTGAGAGCGGAGTTGCCGTCCGCCGTCAGAGTGATCTCCTTCTCGCTGCGACCGTCGCTCGACAGCGCGTACACGACCCACTTCTGGCCGGAGTTGTAGACGATCTCGAACTTGGAGCCGCGCACTTGACCACCGAGCGGCTTGCCGTTGACACTGGAGATGACTGCACTCGACACCAGTCGCGGCGTGAGACCCGAGTACTTCATGGACGCGTACACCATGCCCGTCACGAGGTCCGAGACCATGGTGCCAGAGCCGGCAGCGAACTTGACGGTCACCCCTGGTCGGCCCAGTCCACGACTTGGAAGTTGGGCTTCTGCCACACGATCTCCTCGGCCGAAAACAGGAACTCGCGAACCATGCCGTGCGCGTAGTACTTGACGGCGCCGTTGTTGCCGGAACTGCCACCGCTGAAGCGACTACGATACGGATAGCTCACTGACATGCCGAACGGAGCCTTGTCGGCGACCATCTGCAGCGAGTACGGATTGGACCAAACGGGCTGGATGGCAGCATTGTTGTCGTGCGCGATGATGTTGCCCCACCAGTTGTTGGTCGGGATGGCGCGGTTCTTGATGACAGAGGAATCGAGATACTTTGGCGGACAGAAGCCCATCATAGCGTCCGTGTGCTCGAAGAGGTAGCTGGGCGGCTCGAGTGCTCGAAACCCGGACGGTGAAGCAGCATCGCCAACGTCGGGAATGGATGGAGATTCCGACGTCGAGGAATCACTGTCCCCACCACCTTCCGCTGTAGGAATGGTGCCGTTCAGCACAGGTGCAATCGTTGGTACTACGACCGACGAGTTGGCGCTGAAGCTGGAACTGCCACTGCTGTCGAGACTTTGGCCGACAACTCCTGGGAACTGCAAGTGTTTCAGAACTGCTCCAAGTCCAACCAAAACGGACGCGGAGATCCTCATCGTCGTCGAATTCGAAGTCGGCTGCTGGTTTCTTGGTTGCGGGCAATGCGTCGAAATGACAAGTGAGCGGTGAAAAGCTTTGCGCGTGATGCCAACATGGTTTGCCTTGTAGTTGAGTCAGCTGCAACTAGCGATCGTACGTCGGCGCACGCTAGCAGTGTTTGACGATCAGATGAAGTTGAAAGTAAGTTGTCATGATCAGACTTGCAGCAACTTGGCACTGGTTCAGCAGCACAACTTCGACGTTCGATGATACATCTGAGATTGTTGTTGTTTGATAACAACCGGCAGCCGCAGTGTACGACTTAAACAATCTGATCCTGATGCAAAACGTGGAGTGCTAAAGTGAGCCAAACCTAAATGGCGGGTCTCAGACCGCGAGCTTGAATTTGCGCACTTCCTGCATCGCCACGGGCTATTGTCACCGATATCTGGGAATGAGATACCAAGCACGAACAGCATTGCCTTCTGAGACTACAGAACCAGATATGATAGTACTCGTCGGGAAAGTGTCCAATTTAGTATCGCGCACAACAAGCCATGGTACGCTGACCTGGTAGCAATCATACCGGGAACTACATTTCACCGGCACTTCACGTTGTTAGTTAGTGCCATCATCGGTGCAACCGCATATAACGTACAGATTGGCATGAACCAGTCTTGAAATTGTCAGTACCATTGGTACTTATTCTTGCCCGCGCAGTTTTGCTAGCGCTTGCTGGAACGTTTGCATTGACTTCTGAGCTTGAAACACTGCATGTTGATCTCGGTAGCTCGCAAGTTGTGCCATTTTTTGCCTTCGATCAGCCGTCCACTTCTTATACAAATTACTTTGAGCATCACGGGCTGGTTGTTGATCTCGAGCAGCATCTCCACAGCCGATTCTGCTGTTCGAATATTGAATGTCACCATTGAGAAACAACTCGTCAGCCACTGCGTTTCCATGCTGGCGATGGTTGTCTGAGTTTGTTTGATCGCCCTCTGCTCGGGCAATTAACTCGCTCACTAGTTTAGTGGAGTCGAAAATCGTTGGTTCTTGGTTGGACTCTTGGTTTGACTCAAGCTCCTTATCACCTCGAGATGAAAGTGTTTTTGCTCCTGGGGCAATAAGTTCGTGTAGTTTGGCTCGAGATTCGTTCATGGCCGCATCCATCTCTGAAGATCTCGCTGCGAATTGCTTCTGTAGCTGTTGCAATTCTGCTTCTTCCTCCGCTAATGTTTTCCCACTGGAGCTGCATATCTCCATTTCTTTCAAAGCGGCCCTATACAACGAGAAAACGCAGCGTTAACAACCGAATGCATCAGATTAGATAACTGAGCACAGTGTACCTTGTGGAAGCGATTTGCTCCTGTATATCACGCGCCATTTGCTGTTGCATAGCTTTTAATGCAGCGACATTGGATGATTGGGTTGGAAGTACTGGAGCACTCGGTGCAGTTTCTTCAAATGGTACAGTATCCGCTGCGGAACCTGTGTGGATTGGATGCTTGGACAAAAACTTCTTTGTGTGTGGAAGACTGCTTCCAGCGGTGGTGCTGATATAGCTTCCTTCGGTCTTTGCCAGCGGAAATGAAAAACTGTGACTGCTCTGGATAGCGTTTTCCTCGCTATAATCGCCCAACTTAAATTTTTCCACACGTGATTGAGCTTCAGCTGCTACTCGGTGCATCTTGTCATAGTTTTCTTGAAGCTTTGTGACTGCTTTCTCTCTAGCATGTAGCTGGTTTTTGCAGACAACAAGCTTCTCTTCCAGCTCAGACTTTTGCCTGTTTGAATACAAACTAAGTTAATACCGTAGTGAAGAATGCCTCAGTCGATGACCTACCTCTGAATATACGTAGCATTCGCGACATGGCATGCCAACTCACAACGGCATTTTCGAAGATCGGCGCGTAACTCAGCGCAAAGACCTTCTGATTCCGTACGGCCAACTCGTAAAACCGTAAGCTCTTCCTCCATCTGTAATACGCTCATCTAGGTTAGCACGTGTGGTACTTCCATTGAGCCGAACTTGACTCACCTCGATGCGCTCTTTCTCGTACTGCGTTTTGTGCAGGCGAAGAAGCTCCTGACCAGCACGCACTTCGACCTCGAGTATTTTTACTTGAGTCTTCGATTGTGCTTCGAGAAAATCGAGGAATTCAACATTCGCTGCTGTGCTGGTCCTTAATTTGTCAGACACGTCTCCATCGATACCGGTGAGTACCAAGCAATCAGCCACCAAACCCAGAACTTGATTGTGCAGCTGGAGCACTGCCAACTCAAACTCGCTCGATACCTTCGTCGTTGATAAAGCTGCGGCGGATGTACTGAGGATCTGAAACACAGCATGAAAGGCCAATACAGTTAGCTCAGTTTTGCTGACAATTATGCAATAGCAACTCGAGGGAAACTACCTTCTTCATATCAATCAGCTTGCTTTGCAGTGCGTCCACAAGGAAATCACTATCTGCTGAGTGCATAGGTGTGCCGAAAGCATCTTCGACAGCAAGTGGAGCTTCAGTTTTTGGCGATGAGTGCGGCGTCGTGTGTGTATCTACTTTGATAGAACTATCAGTAGCAACAACTATGCTCTCGGCTGGATCAACCTCGGCAGTAATTGACTTATGCTGACTGATTTCAGTGGCATCAGCTTTCGATATCTCCAATGTTGAGGTACTCGGGTTGGGATCATTAACTGCCTTTTCGTCTTTGTTTGCCGTCTTTGTTGTTGGGGTACCCATTGCCATTTTGGTCGTGACATCAGGAAACGGACAATCGTCTCGAGTACACTTTGGCTTATTCTGCCCTGCATGAGGTGGCGTTTCTGTTGTAAGCTCGAGTTCTGGGCTTGAACACTCTGTGTTCTCAGTCACTTGAATTGTGTCATTGTTGGTTTGCAGATCAGGTTCATCCGTTTGCGATCCACCTGTAACGCCTTTAAGTTGCAAATCTGTCGCCACTCTGACGGAAGAATCGTCGGCTAGTTGATTCTGGTCATCCTCGATGTCTTCAACAACGATCGAGTCTTCATGAGGCCTTGCTTGCGCTCGCTGCACGAGATCGGCAGCCAAATTTCTCGGTGCTAGAGCTGGTAGTTTTTCAGTACTGCTCTGAATTGCTGCGAATCTCGGTTTTGATGGATCGACCTTTTGCTCCACTGTAAAGGTTTTCTTCGGCTCATTAGAATCTGAGAATGCGTTTGTGTCAATCCGCAAACTGGATTTTCTTTTGTCTGGTGACGTTTTGGGGCTGTGGGAAGAATGCTCGTGTCGTCTCTCGGTTTGCCTTGGTTTGCGTCGACGAACACGGACAAATGGAATGGAAGCACGTTCAGCTTCCTCAGCACTTGCAGCACTACTGTAAGCGATGATTGCTCTGGAAACATTGAAATTGTGCCAGTATCAGCAATTTCTCATCGGTATAAACATCGAAGTATCGTACCTGTTGCCTTGGTCATTGATGCCAAGGTTCTCGATCTCTCCAAACTTGCCGAAAATTTCCTACGCAACGAACATACCACATACGTAAGTACATCTGCGACGACAGGCGCCTCCTATTAAGATCTCCTATTATACCTCCAACTGCTGAGGTGTAAAACTCGATTCTCCTGCATCCCAAGACACTTGGATGAAATGGAGCTGCTCTGTCGACAACGGCACAGAAGAACTCGAGTCAACTGGATCAAGAGTTGGTTTTGACACAAGTTCAGGAATTGCTGGGATGTTCATCTCAGTTGCGCAGTCGTAGGGCAGCAAGGCAGCTTTTCGAATTAAATACTCAGCCACGCATTTTCGACGGCGCATCACGGACTCTGGGCAGAAGAACGCAGCGATTAGTGCATTTCTGTCAACTAGTGCCTCTTTTCAGCGGGTCATACTGGAATTCAAGATGGCCGTGTCTTCGTTTGGTCGAATCAAAGCGATGCCAACGTCCAGCGCGAGAGTCGTCACGCCCATCCGACTTTGGCCACTTGAAGAAACCTGCACGCAATCGAAATGAGGATTAAGAAGAAAAAAAGAGTGTCAACTGAATTCACACGTACACGATTTAAATGGCCAAGTAGAACTTTCAAGAAGTCTCGCGTGGTCGAGCGAATCTGCTTGAAAGTATCCGTTATCTGTTGTTCTGTTGCCTCGTCGACATAACCACCAGAAACAGCTTCAACGAGTTGTTCACTGATGTCTGCAGGGATCAAAGGTGCGTAGTGCTCGCTGAGTATCTAAAAAACATAACAAAAAATCACTAAATGCTCAGTAACCACAACATTTTGTGAGTAAAATATATCTAGCCACCTCTTTCACGACACTTGCGACAGAGTGGGGATTGTACGCTGCTAGTTGTGGTAGGTTGTGGTCTCGAAAGAAACGAAGCAGATCGCTGCGCTCCACGTCAACCCCAGGCTGGCTGTAAAGTCCCTCCTCGTCGAAATGGTTTTCGTCCAGGAACTCGATCACACTCGTTACGGTCGTTAGCATCGCGAGCGGAATGGAAGTCACTGGGAGAGCATCTGGGCCGGTACGAAAACTGGTGTTCGCCTTCCGGAACGCATTCCTGGGCGACGAGAGCGCGCTCGCCGCCAAAGTTTTAATCCACGAGCGAGACTTCATCTTTGCCCAAAGACAAAAATCGCAACCGACGCTCACATGTTATAGTAGCTGGGCCTAAAAACTAGGGTCGTAGTATGAGCACTTCAAGATGATTCGTACTTAGACGGAACGGAGACCGGCGATGATCGTGGATGTGATGTGTGTGTCCCCTCATTTTCGCGATGGAGAAGTTCCGCTTAGTGCAGTTGACTCAGGAGGCGCTCAAGGTGCAGTGCAAGACCGACGACTACGAGCACTGGGGGCCTCCGCTGCTGGACTTGCAACAATGGCAGCAGAAGGATTCCGCGCAACGTGAGACTCCGGTTTCCCAAGAGGGGCTCTCTTCTGGGCCCTTGTGGATAGCACCCAAGGGAATTCCACCATGAGTGATGCAGAGCTGGTGGCAGGTCAAGATCTACTGTACTGCCATTGCAAGACCATTCGCTTCCCTTGTGTCTACCGTCACAACTCTGGAGAGGTCGAGCACGGATTCTCGTACCAGGTCAGTTCGGTCTACACACTACCGGATTTCCGTAAACGCGGACTTGCGGCCTTCTTCCTCACTGAAGTGTCCAAGCAATTGGAGAAGCTCCCGAAACCTTTGGTGTCCGTGCTCTATTCGGACGTGGGACCAACGTACTACGACAAGTTAGGGTGGAAGTGCCATCCGTCCAAGATGGCTACACTGGAGGTGGGCCCTCGAAATGCCAGTGCTACAACCGACAGCGACAGTGTTGCGCTCGAGACATTTCTAGTGGATGAAAAGCTGGGAAGCTTCCTGGAGGCTGATAATGCTCGGTTGTTGGAGGAATTGTCAAGTAGCAATTTCCAAGGACAAGAGGCGTTCTTGATCCTGCCGACGAGAGGCTCAACCGAATGGCAGTTTTGCAATGGCCTGCACTATGCTCGCGCTGGAGGGTTTGACGAGCTTCCCTCACGCTGTGGTGTCAAGATCAGTGACGACGCCTTCGTGATCTGGTGGCACAATTTCAAGGAGTCCACGCTGTACATCAGTCGTGCTCGATTCCCAGATTCCGGTGACAATGTTGCGACCACGCGCATTTTGCTGGACGCGGCGATGCAGGAAGCACGCAAGTTCAAGCTGAAAAAGGTGGTGATCTGGGACCCGCCGTCTGGTTTGGTGCATGAGGAAGTGCGCCGCCTACTTGGCATTGAACTTGCTGAGCGCAAACTGTCGCTGTCGAGTGCCATGGTGTTATGCCGTGGAATTTACGACGCGAAGGAGAATTCCTCGACCTTACCGACCTGGTTCAAGAACGAGAAGTACGCCTGGGTCTAATCTGATCGCATACGGGATCATGCGCTTTGATGGAGCTACCAGGAGAAAGGTTTGTGACGGATTGTTCGCATGAAAAGATTCTATCATTAAACTTGCCAATTTTGTTGTGTCTCATGTAGCTGTCGTGGTGTCCAGATGAACGAGCAAAACTATCGTTCAACTATTGTCAAAAGCTCAAAAACACGGCAACCCTGATTGTGACTTTTGGTTTGCTAGATTGCATTTTGTTTGTGGTACACGATGGGGGTGCACAATGTTCACCGGTATCGTTGCTTTTTAATTTTAATGTTGTCGTTGGTATCTGAGTTGGCTCAGATTGTGTTCAAGTCGCTAGTGCATACCGCGTTCGCGCGCAGGAGACATCCACCTGATCGTCAAGCACTGACAGCGTGCGCCGACTTACGATCGCTAGCTGCAGCTAGACTGTCTCGGTACCTGCTACTACAAGGCAAACCATGTTGGCACCACGCGCAAAGCTTTTCACCGCTCACTTGTCATTTCGACGCATTGCCCGCAACCAAGAAACCAGCAGCCGACTTCGACTTCGACGACGATGAGGATCTCCGCGTCCGCTTTGGTTGGACTTGGAGCAGTTCTGAAACACTTGCAGTTTCCAGGAGTTGTCGGCCAAAGTCTCGACAGCAGTGGCAGTTCCAGCTTCAGCGCCAACTCGTCGGTCGTAGTACCAACGATTGCACCTGTGCTGAACGGCACCATTCCTACAGCGGAAGGTGGTGGGGACAGTGATTCCTCGACGTCGGAATCTCCATCCATTCCCGACGTTGGCGATGCTGCTTCACCGTCCGGGTTTCGAGCACTCGAGCCGCCCAACTACCTCTTCGAGCACACGGACGCTATGATGGGCTTCTGTCCGCCAAAGTATCTCGATTCCTCTGTCATCAAGAACCGCGCCATCCCGACCAACAACTGGTGGGGCAACATCATCGCGCACGACAACAATGCTGCCATCCAGCCCGTTTGGTCCAATCCGTACTCGCTGCAGATGGTCGCCGACAAGGCTCCGTTCGGCATGTCGGTGAGCTATCCGTATCGTAGTCGCTTCAGCGGTGGCAGTTCCGGCAACAACGGCGCCGTCAAGTACTACGCGCACGGCATGGTTCGCGAGTTCCTGTTTTCGGCCGAGGAGATCGTGTGGCAGAAGCCCAACTTCCAAGTCGTGGACTGGGCCGACCAGGGGTGACCGTCAAGTTCGCTGCCGGCTCTGGCACCATGGTCTCGGACCTCGTGACGGGCATGGTGTACGCGTCCATGAAGTACTCGGGTCTCACGCCGCGACTGGTGTCGAGTGCAGTCATCTCCAGTGTCAACGGCAAGCCGCTCGGTGGTCAAGTGCGCGGCTCCAAGTTCGAGATCGTCTACAACTCCGGCCAGAAGTGGGTCGTGTACGCGCTGTCGAGCGACGGTCGCAGCGAGAAGGAGATCACTCTGACGGCGGACGGCAACTCCGCTCTCAAGAGCACGGGTGTGTTCGACGGCGTGCTGCGCGTGGCACTCGTGCTCAATGATTCATGGATCAGCACTCTCGACAAGCACAAGGCCTGCATCGCGCAAGCAGCCAATGTGGATCTCCATGACGACAGCTCGTACGCGTTCAAGTGGAAGACGACGGGTGATTGCTCCAGTGGTCTCCTTCACTACGCCATCAAACACCAGGCTGAGACCATCGACACGAGCAGCGGTGTCCGTCAGGTGGACGGCATGGTGGCATACTCGACGACTCGCGGCGCGTACCAAGCTTTCACAACGCCCGGAGGCTCGTCCGATCCGGTGTGGGAATTCAAGGAGACCCAGCAAGTTCCCGAAGACTTCTACCCCGGCCGCAAGGTTGCATCCAACGTGGCTCAGCAGCAGCGGATCCTCGACCACCTGCGCGAAGACATCAACAGCGGCTGGTCCATTCCGCTCGACGGCAGCTACTACTTCAACGGCAAGGCCGCGCAGAAGTACGCGTCGCTCTGCCTGATTGCCAACGACGCGGCCATCGTCGGGGGCGACAAGGGTCTGCTGAATACGTGTCTGAGCAAGTTGCGCGGCGTGATGGCGCCGTTTGTGAGCAATTCGTGGGCCAACAAGCTCCAGTACGACCAGATCTACGGCGGCATCGTGAGCTCGCAGGGCTTCAAGACCAAGGACCTGAACGCCGACTTCGGCAACACCATGTACAACGACCACCACTTCCACTACGGCTACTGGGTGCACACGGCGGCCATCATCAACCGCCTGGACCCGAGCTGGAGCGACCTGACCAAGCTCAACTCCGTGGTCAACCTGCTGGTGCGCGACGTGGCCAACTACGACCCGGAGGACAAGTTCTTCGCGCGTTTCCGCTCCTTCGACTGGTTCCGCGGCCACTCGTACTCGCACGGCGTCACGCCCTTCGCGGACGGCAAGGACCAGGAGAGCACGTCCGAGGACGTCAACTTCGCCTTCGGCATGTACATGTACGGCAAGGAAACGAAGAACGCCGCCATGGAGGCCGTGGGGAAACTCATGACGCGCGTCAACGCCCACGCCATCAAGACGTACTTCCTCGTGGAGGACGCGAGCCAGGTGCACCCGGCCAACTTCCGCCCCAACAAAGTCACGGGCATCTTCTTCGACAACAAGGTGGACTACGCCACGTGGTTCAGCGCCGACAAGTTCTGCATCCACGGCATCCAGATGATCCCCGTCTCGGCCGTCACCGAGTTCGTGCGCACCAAGCAGTTCGTCAAGGAGGAGTGGGAGCAGGTGTTGGCCAAGGAGGCCATCGTCACGCGCGAGGACACGGGCAACTCGTGGCTCTCGCTGCTCTACATGAACTTCGCCATGGTGGACAAGAACCGCGCGCTGGGCGTTCTGCAGAAGGCCAAGATGGACGACGGACTCTCTCGCTCCTGGGCGCTGTACATGGCCGCCAGCTTCGCCGAGTAGAGCGCTGACTACGTCTCGACAAGCTCCAGGGCCGCCAGAAAAAGCCTCGTTTTGCATTCCTGCATTCACCGTTGGTAGACCACTCCCCATAAACTCCAATAAAACTTCTCCCCAGCCTCTTGTCCTTGTGTTTACTTCAGAACGTGGTCAATCTGCAAGCATTTCAGCTTCCGGTGCATTCCCGAAGCGGTGTTGAGTGTGTGCACGAAGACAGCAGCTCCATCCTCTTCTCGCTTGCAATAAGTGATGACACCTCCACCAGCTCCTCCAGCTCCAAACACCACAACTTTGACACGATCCGCACACTTGGGACTCTCCAGGTCGTGCACAGCGACAGTTGACACGTCCGTGTCACTCGTTGCAAGTGCTTTCCGCACCAAGTCTCCAGTGTCAATTGCAGTCACAGCCACTCCGTCCACCAGAAAAGGTGACTGCTTCTTGTGCTTGATGATGTACCGCCCAGGACAGTTCCGGATCATCTTCCACGCCGCAAACTCCCTACAACCAACAGCAGAATCAGCACGCAAACATACCAATCAATTACAGCACTCTACAGCTCATTTACCATAAACGCTGCAGCAATTCACCGCCGTCGCCCACGTACTTCCCATCGCCTACAAACGCTTGGCCGTCCATTGGTAAAAATAACCCCTTCAAACCTGATGACTTCAACTTGTTCGTACTTAGTGGTGTTCCTTCCCTACCGTCGTCTCTCCCTTAACTCCGAGTTGGAAGATTTCTTGTGTGGTGTCCAAATCTTGCTTGGTCAGAGAGCCCCGCAGTCGTCACTCCCTCACCATGAACGGCATGATGGTGCGTCTCCTGTATAGGCCTCTCCCTCCCCTCCCCCTCCATGTCTAACCCTCTTCCTTACTGTCTTCCCCGAGCAGCAGCCGCAGATTATCCTGCTCAAGGAAGGCACCGGCACGAGCCAGGGCAAAGCCCAGCTCATCTCCAACATCAACGCGTGCCAGGCCGTGATGGAGGCCGTGCGCACGACGCTCGGGCCGCGCGGCATGGACAAGCTCATCCACGCGGGCGGCAAGACCACCATCTCCAACGACGGAGCCACCATCATGAACCTGCTGGACGTGGTGCACCCGGCGGCCAAGACGCTGGTGGACATTTCGCTCTCGCAGGACGCCGAGGTGGGCGACGGCACCACGTCCGTCGTGCTGCTGGGCGCCGAGTTTATGCGCCAGGCCAAGCCGTTCATCGAGGAGAACATGCACCCGCAGATGATCATCAAGAGCTTCCGCAAGGCCGGGCAGCTGGCCGTGCAGAAGATCAAGGACATTGAGATCCGCGTGGCCGAGTCGGACGAGGTCGGGCGTCGCCAGATGCTGGAGCGCGTCAGTGGCACGGCGCTCAACTCGAAGCTCATCTCGCGTCACAAGCACTTCTTCTCCCCGATGGTAGGGACGTGTAGGGTGTTGGTAAAGGTGGGGTTTTACTGATTGTTTTCTTTATTTTTGGTGTTTATGGGTGTAGATTGTGGACGCGGTGTTGAGTCTGGACGAGGGACTGGACATCAGCATGGTCGGCATCAAGAAGGTGCCCGGCGGATCGGTCACGGACTCGTTCCTGGTGAAGGGCGTGGCGTTCAAGAAGACGTTCTCGTACGCTGGTTTCGAGCAGCAGCCCAAGAGCTTCACGAACCCCAAGATCCTACTGCTCAACGTGGAGCTGGAGCTCAAGTCGGAGAAGGAGAACGCCGAGGTGCGCCTGGACGACCCCTCCAAGTACCAGTCCATCGTGGACGCCGAGTGGAACATTATCTATGAGAAGCTGGACCTGTGCGTGAAGAGCGGTGCCCAGATTATTCTGTCCAAGCTGCCGGTGGGTGACCTGGCTACTCAGTACTTCGCGGACCGCGGTCTTTTCTGCGCTGGCCGCGTCGCGCAGGACGACATGGAGCGCACGCAGCGTGCCACCGGCGGTGTGGTGCAGACGTCCGTGCACGACATGAACGCTTCGGTCCTCGGTTCGTGCGGCCGCTTCGAGGAGCGTCAGGTCGGTAACGAGCGCTACAACATCTTCATGGAGTGCGCCGAGGCCAAGAGCTCCACGATTGTGCTGCGTGGCGGTGCCGAGCAGTTCATCGAGGAGGCTCACCGTTCGGTGCACGATGCGCTCATGGTTGTGAAGCGCGCCGTTGCGTCGTCGACGGTCGTGGCTGGCGGTGGTGCTATTGAGATGGAGGTGTCTCGCCACCTGCGTCAGTACGCCCGTACCATTGAGGGTAAGGCACAGCTGCTTGTGAATGCGTACGCCAAGGCGTTCGAGATCATTCCTCGTCAGATCGCCGAGAACGCCGGCCACGACGCGACCGACATTCTTAACCGTCTGCGCCAGAAGCACTTCAAGGACCCTGAGGAGGGCATGTGGTTCGGTGTTGACATCACTACGGGCGGCATTTGTGACACATACGAGTCGCACGTGTGGGAACCGGCGGCCAACAAGATCAACTCGATCGCGGCGGCCACGGAGGCAGCATGCCTCATCCTGTCGGTAGACGAGACCGTGCGCAACCCCAAGTCAGAGCAGCCGCAGGGTGGCGGCGGTGGTGCGCCAATGAGCTCTGCCATGGGCGGCCAGGGCATGCGCGGTATGATGGGCGGAGGTCGGGGAGGCCCCAGCAACATGGGTCGCGGCGTGCGCGCTTTCCGCGGCAAGGGCGGCGCATAAGAGTCACGCATGCCGATTGCTGCGCCTTTAGGTAGAGAAGCTGTGGCTTGCCTCCAAGAACCGGGAGGCCACCGCTTTGGAGAGAGCTTGTGGCTTTGAAGGGAGAGCAAGGGAAGAAACCCGTGTAGCAGCGCGGTCGCAACAAAAGTTGCAACTCGCGTCGACACAAAACACATACTTATTGAGTACAAGTTCGCTGCCCACAACTTCGGTTCTCGTCTTGAAGCGGCAATGAAAAGTAAGTTAGGCTGACCTGCTAGTATTTGATTGTCGACGACAGAGCGCACGGTAACATGGAGACGAACACAAGAGTTGCGTTCAGTACCCGATAGTACAGATAAGTCATGAACTTGTGGCTATCCCTCGGACCTTGAAGTTTTCACACCATATTGCGCTTCAAAGCGTCGCGGATCCTGGGGGCCGCAAAAAGATCTCGCCCACTCCCCAATTGACCGCCCAAGCCTCGGAAGCTCCCCAAGCACCATGCTCAGTACGTGAACAGTAGCTCACTGTGGACTTGAGCCCAGTAATTAACCGATGACTGCAGGTCGCATGCTCAAGTCGAACGCCCGCTACATCGTGGGGGCCAGTGCCGTGACACTCGGCCTGGCCGCGTCAACCACGACGAAGCCTGCGGAGAACTCCAACTCGACGTCCGCAGTGCTGCTGGACATCTCGAGTCGCCTCAAGAACATCGAGAAGGACTTGGGCATCGGCGGAGGTGGTGCCACCAGCTCCAAGTCCAAGTACGACAACTACCCCGTGCTCACCCCCAAGCACAAGAGTCTCATGGCCAAGCACCTTTCGCCCGAGATCTACAACAAGCTGAAAGACCGCCAGACGGCAAGTGGCTACACCATCGACCAGGCCATCCAGACGGGCGTGGACACGCCCCACCTAGGCGTGGGCGTCGTGGCAGGCGACGAGGAGTCGTACGAGACCTTCAAGGAGCTCATGGACCTCGTCATTGAAGGCTGGCACGGCTACAAGCCCTCGGACACGCACAAGACGGACATCGACTCGTCCAAGATCCGCAACGGCAAGATCCCGGACAGCTACGTCATCTCGACGCGGATCCGAGCAGGTCGCAGCGTTCGTGGCCTGGCACTGCCGCCCGGAACTTCTCGTGGCGAGCGCCGTGAGGTGGAACGCGTGCTGTCCAAGGCTCTGAGCAACCTGACCAGGGACCTGGCCGGCAAGTACTACCCGCTGAGCAAGATGACCAAGGACGAGGAGCAGCAGCTCATCGACGACCACTTCCTCTTCCAGAAGCCTGGCGGCGGCACCTTGCTGACCAACGCTGGCGCCGCGCGGGACTGGCCCGATGGACGTGGCATCTTCCACAACAACAACAAGACCTTCCTGGTCTGGGTGAACGAGGAAGACCACATGCGCGTGATCGCCATGCAGAACGGTGGCAACATCCAGGAGGTCTTCGACCGCTTCAGCCGCGGCGTGTCGGACGTCGAGAAGGTCGTCAAGGGAGAAGGACGCGAGTACATGTACGACCACCACTTGGGCTTCGTGTGCACGTGCCCGTCGAACCTGGGCACGGGGCTGCGTGCGAGCGTCATGATCAAGTTCCCGCACCTGTCCAAGGAGTCCGAGCGCTTCTACAGCTTGTGCGACGCGCTGGGTCTCCAGGCTCGTGGCTCCAAGGGCGAGCACTCGCCTCCTGGTCCCGGCGGCGTCTACGACGTCTCCAACAAGGCCCGCATTGGCTACTCGGAGGTGGAGCTCGTTCAGGCCATGATCGACGGCATCTGGAAGCTCATCGATATCGAGGAGGATCTGAAGAAGAACCGCCCGGTCGACAAGAAGGTGGCTGCTATCCTGAACAAGTAGGTTCGCCAACGTGCAAAACGCCTGCATCACAAGGCGAGACCTGCAGCGACCAAGTGTCGCTCTGTGTCCATGTCAATACGGGTCAGATGAAGCCTCATCGCGCCAGTCAGTCCGCGAGAAACTCTACGCGGTCGAAGAGACACCAACAAAAGCTCAAAAAGCAAATAAAAAGTGCCAGTCTCTTCATCACACGACCGTCTTGCATTGCCTGACGCAGGATAGTGTAGCATAGTTACAGGGCCTTGGTGACGCCCTCCATGTGCTTGACGACCTCCAGCACCGACTTGAAGCTGAAGGGCTCCGTGGCGGCGATGTCGGCCAGCACCTTGCGGTTCAGCTCGATGCCCGAGCCGTTCATCTTGCCGTACAGCTTCGAGTACGAGAGTCCTTCCTGGCGCGCGCCGGCGTTGATCTTCTGGATCCACAGCGAGCGCATGTCCTGGCGAATAATAAACGCGTCACAAAATTAGTCCCTGTGTGTATAGTATACACTATCCGTGTGTATACAGTGTATACAGGCGGCTATTAGAAATGCCCCACGTACGCGCTTCTTCTGCTTGCGGTCACGGTACTGGTACTGCAGTCCCTTCTCCACGCGGTTGATGGCCGTACGGTAGCACGAGTTGGCGCGTCCGCGGTAGCCCTTGGCCATGGCCAGGATCTTCTTGTGCTTGGCCCACGACATGCTCTAGTGTCGTCTTGAGTTCCAAAGTCTACGGTTGGAGAGGACCACTGCCCTCAAATTCATGTTTATGTCCAATCGGATACTCCGCCTCTACTCATTGGACAAAATCCCAAACCAATTATAATAGCCGCTCATATTCATAGCACCCCGCTCAACATGCTGCACCGTCTTGGCCGAGCCACTTCCGTCCAGCGCTCCGTGCGTCGATCCGCCATGACGCAGCGTCGCGGCTTCCACTTCGGCACGTCGACGGCCAAGTCAGCGACCAGCCGTGGAGAACGCGTGGCCAGCGCCGCCACCTTCTTCCTGGACGCCAAAGCCGCGTGCAAGGGCAAACGATGTGCGCTGGGGAAGGACCACAGCGGCATTGGGGCCAACCCGGCCGCGTGCGGAGAAGACTCGTTCTTCCTCACGCCCGACGTGGTGGGTGTGGCTGATGGTGTGGGAGGCTGGAACGACAACGGCGTGGACCCGGGCAAGATCTCGCGCTCGCTTATGCGCAACGCGGCGGCGTTCGCACGGCAGACGGCGGGCGTCACCACGCAGCAGGTGCTCGCACATGGGTATAATCAGGCGCTGGAGGACGACGAGGTGGAGGCTGGCAGCACCACCGCGTGCATTGTGAGGCTCAAGCAGTCACCGGAGGGAAAACCAGTGCTAGAGTACTCGAACCTCGGAGACTCGGGTTTTGTGGTCATCCGCGATGGCGAAATCATCTTCCGCAGTAAATTCCAGTGCTACGGACGCGCTCCGTATCAGCTAGCGAAGATCCCGCTGCGGTTCAAGCAGTACGGGGCCATTGAGAACCACCCCGATGATGTATGTTCGGGTACTGTTGAGGTGGGGAGTTGGATGCTAATGTGTGGTGTGTGGTGCAGGCGGACTCGGGTGAGATCGACGTGCAAAATGGAGACCTAGTGGTGCTGGCGACCGACGGTGTGTGGGACAACTTTGCTCCAGACCTCCAGAAGGCGGCTCCGCAGTTCCCGGTACGGCGTTGGTATATCTTGTGGAAGTCTGTTGCTGTTGCTAACTTGTGGTGTCTTTCTATTTGCAGCCGGTGCTCTCGTGGCGGCGGTACTGGACAAGCGAGCTCGCTTCCTTCGTGGACGTTATCGCCGAGAACCCGGACAAGGCGGCCGAAAACATTGTCCTGGCCTCGCTCCGCCACAACCTCAAGCCGGACGACATCACGGTCGTCGTGGCCAAGGTAGTCGTGATGGCGTCGAAGCTGTAGCTGCCTGTCGACAAACTACACTTGCTAGAGGCGCATAGAATGCAACTAAAATCTAATGGAACTGGTTCAGGTGCGTACCCATTGCATTGTAGGTTTCTGATTGTGCCCTTTTCAGCCAGTCTTCGGACCAAACTCGACTTGGTTTCACTATGCCTCTAAAAATGGAACAAATCCGCATTTCATTCCCGCTTTGCTCGAGTTCCGACCTTGGCGTTGCAGTCTGCAGCTCTCAGCTCCGTGTCCATGGAGAAGCCACTTAGCGCCACCCGAGCTCCGCCGCGAGCTCCGCCGATCCGAGCGGCGTCCGACTCGTCCGCTGACTCGTCCACACGGCATAGACGCGCTCGGTCGGGCAGCGCGCGCCTGTCAGCCAAGCGCTCTCCGTTCCACAACTTGCTCACAGCGCACCAGCGCCGACGCGCGTCCATGGGCGCGTCGGGCGAGTTCAACGAGGTGACGAGCCTCGAGAGCAGCACCGCCAAGTCCGTCGAGGTTTTCCGCGGCGAGGCCAAGGGATCCTGCACGGCATCTTCTTCGTGCTGCTGCTGCGCTTCGCCCTAGCGCTCCTGGTCGCAGTGGGTACACTGGGTTTGGCTGCCATGCTGATCCTGATGGTCAAGGAGCCCGATGTGTCGCTTACGAGCTACTTGCTCTTCTACAACTGAGAGGGGATGTCAAGGCCGCTGTATTTGGCGGACGGTAGTATTTATTCGGGAGTCGCTTCGAGACGATTGAACTGCACGGTGAGCTGCCGTCGGCAAATTGATACTTTCATAGCGAGGAGGGGACGTACAAACACTGAAACCCTCTTTGGTAATGGACTCATTGCACGTTTGGGTGCTCACATACGTTTTCGCCTTCACCATCGCCAGAACGTTGGATGACACGAGACTCACAGATGCGTCGCTCACGGAGCAATGCCCAGCGGATGATGTAATGCATACTACGTAGTATATGCATCTCCTGTGCAGATGACACCGGAGCTGGTCTGGGTGACAATGCCGTCTCAAAGTAGCTGTTGTGCGTCTGGGCACTTCAACGTTGTATGGCTGTATTTCTACCAATAGGGAGAAGCTCTTCTGCTGATTGGTCGAAACCACGTTGTCAAGACGACCAGTACCTTCCTGTGGTTGACAGCCCTTCTACACACAACAGGAAAAGTATCGGCTGTCACGTTGCTTATCTCTTTTGGCAGCACCACCTCTCAATCTTTTAGTCACTCGTCCGTCCCCAGTCTCACATCCAAAATCTACCACGACCAACCAGAATGGCCAAGAAGCAGGGCGGAGTGAACACCAAGGTAGAGGCTGCGAAGGCCAAGAAGGCCGGTGCTAAGGCTTCCAAGGACGCCGCGAAGGCTGCAGCTGAAGCTGCCGCCGAGTCTGCGGACTGGGCCCAGGGCTCCGACGCACGCGCGGACCGCAAGCGCCAAGAGGAGGAGCGGAAGCGCGCGGACCAAGAGGCCAAGAAGGCTGAGAAGCAGAGGCTGCTGGCGCTCGAGGAGCACGCGCTGGACGAGGACAAGCACGCCATCCGCAAGCAGAAGAAGGCGGTGAAGGAGGTGGCCAAGCCCTGGGAGGAGGCGCTCAAGCCCGCGGCCAAGAAGAACAACCGCGGCTCCAAAAGCCCTCGGGCTTCGCGGCGCTGAAAGGAAGCGGGGGCAGCGACGAGAAGCTCACGCAGGCCGAGATGGCGGCTCTGAGAGAGGCCGAGGAGGCTCGCACGGCTGGCAAACCCGGCAAGAAGGCCATCAAGTTCGAGAACAACTTCCAGGCCAACCGCAACCGGGACAAGGGAGTGGAGACGGAAGCTCGCAGTCTGGATGCGGCGCTGGACCTGCTCACTGTGGAGGAGAAGGAGATCGGGAAGCACCCGGAGCGCAGAGCCAAGGCGGCGTACAAGGCCTTCGAGGAGGTCATGATGCCGCAGCTCAGGGAGGACTTCCTGGGGCTCAAGCTGTCGCAGTACAAGCAAAAATTGAGCGAACTGGTAGGGATCGTATCTGTTCGGTGCAGTGCGCTAGTGTTTGGCGTCATACTGACTGCTTTCGTTGTGCACTGTGATGTTTTAGTGGCGCCGATCCCCGGACAACCCGCTCAACCAGGAGAGCTTAGCGTACAATGCCAAGAAACAGTAATTGGCGGACTCCATTGTGCTGTGAATAGATGGCTTTCAAGGCAACACAGTGTTACTGACGTCAAGTGTCTTTTAATCACGCTGCAAGAAAGCGATGTGTTTTGGCGAGCGCTCACAGTGCCGCCGCTACGCATCGGTTATTGTAGGCGACATTGAACAATGTGCCAGAATGTCGGTGAGCATAAGAGGTACTAATTGTAGGAAAACCTACATCGACATTTAGATATAGGGTGCAACCGGCCATTTAGATTATGATTCCGAGGTCTATTTCCGCCAATTCGAAGCCGTTTTGAAGCTATAGCCGCTTGCAAACAGCCACTCCAAACACAGCAAGTTTAGGGAATCGGGTTGAGCTAGATAGAGTTATCCGATTGGTCTAGAGCCTCGATCATAGGATCAGAAAAAAGACAGCGTGTTGTCGTCTTTAGTCTATCCCCGTTTAACTTCGTGTCTGTCACATAAATGATAATATTAACTTTCCGGGTTATCGGCAGCTTCGAGATAGTCGTCTTCAATCTTCTGCACATGTCGAAACCTCGACAGCCATTCAGCCGGTTTAACAGCGTGAAGCCGCTCCAGCACTTTGGCTACAGCATCACTTCCATTCTTGGGCGGACCCATGGCGATTTTGTTTTTATAAGCCCCCATATCAACTCAATTGGCTGGAGTGTGGGGTGGTATGGGGGCGTGTAGTACAGAAGATGGCCGTACTTGGTAGCAATCGTGTTTGCTGCATATATTGGTATCGGTGCATTGAGCTTTGCCAGGCGCAAGAGGATGTCTCTGTTGACAGCTCTGTTGTACACATAAGGCGCTACAAATTACACATTAAAATCAAAATTTGTTAACAAAATCAACAAAAGTATACAAACTTACCGACAGTGTCCAATGCTCCTCCAACCAGGCTCGGGTTGACCGAGTGGTTGGATTCTCGTTTAGCTGACGTTTGTGGTAGCCCGCTCCGTCCATGTGGATGTTGCAGAGCCCATATTTATTCTTGAGCTTCTTACAGAGTTCTTCAAACCAGCGCTCAAACATCTCCGCATTGAAATTGCCATGGTAGTCGTCAGGGTCGTAATTTTTGCGCTTAGATGACGCATTCCACACCTTTATGGACCCCTTGATCGTCTTAGCAGAAGTGACACGACCTCGACTTTTTACGATACCAGCAGCTATGATACATGCACTGCAACAGGGTAATATGTCAGTTTTTAATACAGTAAATAACAAAATAAATTACTTACCGGTCCCCTTTGCCGGATTTCCCGTAACGAATCTTTCAGATGTCAACCATGTCTTGGACACGACATGGTTGACATTGCAGAATGACTCATCGAGGTACACCTCGGGGCGGTCTACCGCTGTGCCGACTCTGTTAGCTCCTTTTTGCGGAGATACGACGTCCGAAATGCAATATTTGCGTCAAATTCAGCGTAAATGTGCCGGTTTTCACCCTTGATGTAGTGAAAATTAAGTTCCCCGAGCACCCGCTGCATTGTACGCTCTGAAAGTGATATTTGGGTCTTGTCCCTCAAATGGTTGCTAGTGCGAACGGTCGTGGTTGGACGTGCAGCCTTGTTCTCGCTTTCAATAAAGAGCCGTATGATGGGCTCGATTCTGAGAGCTCATAATCACGTTCACGACCCCTGTTGCTTTCGCCAGTCTTTGTACAAATATTAAATTTCAGGGTTAACAGATATGTGTCAGTTATAAAATGCAGTCTAAAAACTGACCTCGAAGTTGGTGCCTGGGGACTCGCGCTTCACCTTCATTACTGCATCAACAGTGTTGGCGTGGCAGTCGAGGCATGCGCCAACTAATTCTCTTGTCCGTGTGCCCTTGAAAAGCCCCTCGGCTTTCTGAGCTTCGAAAACTTGTAGGCATTCACAATCATACGCTTCTCCTTGGGGGTGTACTCATGCTTCGTCTCCATTTTTTAGAACTGCGAAGTATGTAGACTTCCTCGCCCCAGGTTATTTACGTTGTAGGCACACTAAGCTATTCAAGAGCTATTGAGCGGTCTTGTCGGCCAAGAATTAAAGCTGCTACGGCCATTTGCGTTGGGTGTTACAATTCCTGGCACATTGTTCAATGTCGCCTACACTAATTTGTACATAATTTACATACTGAAACCAAGTAAATAATAGTGTGCCAACCTTTTGTCCAATCGCTCAGAGAAACCCTTGTATAGAAAGTATCTCAATATTGGCCAGATTCTGCTGTAATTTGGTTGGCTACTTCAGTGTGAAAACCGCTTTAATTGGTGGCCAAATAACAACTCTAGCAAAACTTAGGTCTGTAAGATGATAAACGAACATAAGAACTGTCCTGTTTATTGAGTGGCCCGTTTTTTAAGTGTTGCAAACTTCCAGCCTCCCGGCTTTATTCATTTTGACCACTGACAAGGCAGGATGAACACACGCCCACTTGATTGCGTGGCGCCGTTACTGCAAGAGAATACACTAAAAGGTCAGAAAGAGCACGCTCACTTGATTACTGTGCGCTACACACGACACCTAGCTAGCAACACTTCCTACTCTTCATCTTCCTCCACACCTTCATCCTCGCTTCCAGCGCTGTCGTCCGAAGCCGCTTGACGTCGTATCTTTTGCCTGAGGGCGCGGCGGGCGGTCGCGGGTCTTGTGCTCCATCAGCAGCTCCGGGGACGTCGTTCCCGTTGAAAAAGTCGTCGTGACAGATTTGGTAACACGTTTTCCCGCGCCCTTCACGGACTACTTAGCGAAACACTTGCTAGAAGAGATGTTAGAATTGCACAGCTGATATTGATAAAGACTGAAATACACGAGCGTTTGTTGCCGACGGAGAACTCCGGGCAGAAATACTTCGTGTATTTACTGGGCTTCGACTTGTAGATGGAACACACTTTGCATGAGCGGTGACGGAGCTTCAGACCTTGCTTGGTATCCACCATGTCTGGGTTCTTGTCTAGATGGTTTATACACTCGGCTCCTGTCGGCACGGTTTGCTGGGCCACACTTGATTCTTTGCGCACTTGAGATGCTACGTCCTCTGGTTGCACTCGTTCGTTTAGCAAACACTAAGTCGTTATGTTAGTCGTATGTTGGTCATATGTCAGAACAAGCACATCTAACGTTGGATCCTTCAACATAGTTCTCACCTCGATAGCTTCAAACGCCCCCGCGCAATTATTTTCCAGACGTTGCTTCATTAGCGTCTCGAAAACGGGTAGTGCTGCGCGGGGCGCTTGTCTTGCACTTTCGGACTGTGACGAAACAAAATGAACGCATTCACCATGGCCATGACCGGCAATCGTCTGTCGACATCTTACCCGTCGACGTTTCCTTCGCCTGGTCCGTCTCCTTTGTCCCCGCGCTCTCTAAACATCCTGGTACTGCTCCCGTTGAAGGCCGGATGGCCATGACCGCCGAGGTCCTCTTATCGCCCTCCTTCTACTTCTCGTCGTCTCCTGCTCAGCCGCATCCACGATATCGCCAAGTTACCCACCGCACGTGTCTGTCACTGACAAGCGCTGTCATGCAGGACTGCTGTTCATGCGCGGTCTGCTTCCGGTGCGTTTGTTTGCCGGTGGCCGCGGCCATTGTTCTCTTGGCTAGCTTTTTGAAGAATGAAGCCTTGCTGGGAGCCACCAGTTCGTGGTGGGTGACGAGTACAGTCTTTGTAACGGCCGATCTGAACTGCATCTCGGCCGAAACCTAAACCTGTGCATTTGGCTGTTTGTACTCAAGTTTTTGTCTTAATTTCACTATGGTGTGCAATCGACAGTACACACATACACATGTCAAGTAAAGAGATTGCTTATGTTCTACCCCGGACATACCAGAGACGCTGCGAAAAAAGTGAGTTAGGGTATACACCTCTTAAGTTCTACGGTCCAACATATGGGAACTAAGGGGTTAAGTTAGTTAAGCTACCTACGATACGCTTCGGTAGTCAGCGGACCCGTTCTGCTCGCAGGGCGTCAGCCTGAACTCTCAGCTGAACAGGTCGTAGCCCTCACGGGCTCCCTGGGGCAAGAACAGGTTGCGGTCGTGCAGCGAAGTCGCATGAATGGTCAGTCCAGCGTTCAGCGCCGTGGTCAGCTCAAGACGAGCTCTGTGCATCGCCTTCTAGGATGTTCACGTCGATGACGAGGCCGTCAACAGCAGGCAAGGAATCGCCCACGCCGGAAGGACCACTGCAGGTCGCGGAGGCACATGCGGCGCGTGTGCACCATACTCACACACTGGTCACTGACCCCGGACGACGTCGTCGCTGCCCAGGTTCGTCACGGGTGGAGCTTGAACCGGCAGAGGAGAGTCGGGAGACGACGACATGCTGCAAACCGGCGAAGAGGATGTGAGGACGCAGGAAGGAGCAAGTTCCGTAATACCGCACCTACCTGAAGAGTACGCGTGGATGACGGCGGGGCGGATGTGGTGTAGCGGCCTGAAGAAAGGCAGGAAACGGGTGGTCAAGACCGCGGGCAACGACGCGATCTTCGGGCACTGATGACGGGCCAGACTTCGACTTCTGAGTCTGAGTCTGAGAATCGCACTTAGCTCGAGAGACGGGTCTTGAAGATCCAAAACCCCGACCCAGCATACGGAATAGGTCCGGTCGAAGATAGCCAGTGAGAAGCACGCCAGGGTAGGGCTAGGTATGGAATAGGGAGGGATCGAAGAATCCGCAGGATAGAGTAAGGCTCAGTTCCGAATATACTTTGTGATACGCAAAGCTCTTCTTCCTTCGCGTGAGTTCTCTAAGAGACTACCGTCTTACCCCGCACATAACGCATAGGCCTTATAAACGAATAAAACGCTCACCTTTACAAAGTTGTATTACTTCAGTAGTTTTTAGTAGTCATTCTGACCAGAACATACATTCCTGTTAGTGATAAGGTTTCCCTTTTTCAACCAATCAAATGCGCCGAAAGGTGTCTTAAATCATGTCATTTCGATCGCGTTTTGAGCGCGATATCAAACCACTTTTCTTCACCTACTGCTATATGTTAGATTTTAACCTATCCCACGAAAATCAAGGTATGCGTTATGTGCGGGGTAAAACGGTAGCAACCAAGAAGTCTTTCGTTGAAAGACCAGCGTCCGTCGACGAGCCGCCCCGATAACCGCGGCCCCGTCCCCGTCCGTTGAGTCGGTTCTCACCCCCAACACCCCGTGTCTGAAAGGAAGGCACGTTAAACGATACCGCCAAGGCGTTGCCCGATAACCCGGCGCCGAACGCGAAGGACCCTGTGGCCTGATAACCGCCGCACAACGACCAAAGACGCGCCCCGATAACCGCGCGGAGCAAAGTCGAGAGAGAGAGAGAGAGAGCGTCATCTGTGACCGTGCAGAGCGCTAAGTAAGAGAAGACGTAGAGTGAGGACCATCCGCTCTACGCCAGGATCGCCGTCTTCAAGACCAAGAACGCCGACGACCGCACTCCATCGGGAGATACGTTACTCA
The DNA here is from genome assembly GCA_012656105.1 of Phytophthora syringae. Taxonomy (NCBI): domain Eukaryota; phylum Oomycota; class Peronosporomycetes; order Peronosporales; family Peronosporaceae; genus Phytophthora; species Phytophthora syringae. The sequence goes on from JAAKBD010000006.1 coordinate 731,584, forward strand.
ACAACCGGAAAACCCCGTCGCTGACGCTTCGGGTTTGTAGAAGTCCACACTCGCATTCTTTTGCGAGGGCGCTCTTCCACATGGTTAGCGGATTCGTGGAGCCCAATAGCTAAGCATGGAGCCCCCTTGCCTTTGTATGGTGTTCGTACAACTAGTGCAGTTGAGTGCGACAATAATGGATTGCTGTGGAGTCAAGTACGAAACAAACTCGTACCCGGGTCGATAATGGCGTATTGTTCCCGAGCACTTACCGTCATCCAAAAACGCAAGACATGCCTCGAGGAATGGAAGCGCGAGAAATTCGACGTTAGTCCTCACGCGATGAGTATTTGTGAGGACGAGAAACAGTGCGTGGCGCAGCAGAGCGTAGTTCCGGGAGAACCTCCTCTGTTCTATGTGTTTGACGCTTTTGACGGCCGTAGTATTGATGGTGTACTCACCTCTACGAGGTAAACATGGAGCGTGGATCATGCACGCGGTGCACCGTGGCCGAGCAGATGAAGGTGCCTTGCAGACACAGTCAGGCTGTTGTGTTCTGGAGACACAAACTCAAAAACAGTAGCTTGCCTCGCTACGACGTCAAGAGCTTCCTTCATGACGCATACCCCGTGGCGAAGATGCATGAAGCTTTCGGCTCGATTTCTATTCGGCTGCCCCTGTATGAAACACTTGCAGGTGTAGACCAAGTTAATCAGCCTCCATTATACCGTCAAGCAGGACGGTCTGTGCATCACAGGAAGATGCAGCGGACATCATTAGGGGAAAACAATTGCGAATAGAGGCGAGTGCGCTGGGGACTCAAGCCGATCGGATCGTCTGTAGCCGACACATTGACGACGAAGACGAGGCAAAGCAAATTAATGCCTTCTTTGATGATCAGGTCAAGGCTGATAGCGTCGTGAAGCGAGCTCAGTATCAATGCTCCAGATGTGGTGCACCAGGACACAATCGTCGACGCTGTACTGCAGCGCTAGCCGGTATCGAGAAAGCTGGAGTGGGTATTGTACCCGATGACTACGTTGTCGGCGTGTGTCCGTTCGTTCTGCGCGGGAAATGTGCAGCGTACGAATGAGAAATGCAAAAACGCAAGTGAGAGCACCAAGAGAAGCAACCAGCACCGCCATCATCTACATATAAAACAAAACAATAAAAAATACGTTTGGAATAAGTGCGTGAGATTGATTGTCTTCTTTTTATCTAAGGAATGTTTAACAGAACGGAGTATTGTCAGAAAATGCTAACCAGTCTGAATCAGGATCTTGAATACCTTTTGTGTGGACGATCACGCGTAGATATTGTAACGGGGTTACTCTATAAAGTACGGTTATGTAGGTCACCCTATTTGGTGTGACCACACTCTCCCTAAAACAGTACTCAGTACGTGAAAGTTAACAAGATATCAGTAGGTGGCTTCACAGCCAATAGATATGCATTAGCCTAGGCTCTACTATGTTAGATAGTGAGACCTATAGATTTACACCAGGGCGGCTCTGCCGATAGCAATAATACATTCAGTTTACCTTTAACCTTAAGAGTTTCATTGTCTTGTAAAGACTGTAACCTCTTGGAGCCTGTACGCTAATGTCGTACGCTCGTCGCTGTTCTTTGTATAAGAACGTCAAGGTAACCTACCTGCTTAAGAGACTCGCTGAGTCCGACTAAGTCTTCCTCTACGCTACAGTCTACGGCAGCCCCGCTGCACTTGGTAGCACTCGTAGTCAATCCTACACCTGATCGTTACGACTGTCCCTCTGTGAGGATGGAGCATATCGCCCACTTACCGGCGAGTCAACAAGACGGGCTTGAAAAGCTGATGTCTTTGATCGGGCCGGAAGGTGTGGCTCATCTTGCTTCGCAAGGCCCCGACGCTGTCAACGCGCGTCTGGAGGCGTTCTCTAACTATGAGAATGCTCTGGTAGAGCACATCGAGCAGAAGATGACTGCGGCCGCGGCGTCTACGACGCCCAGGCCCTCATCGGATGGAGCTCCCAGAGCTAAACCGCTCATGGTGAGCGTCAAGACCTTCGAGGGCAAGGAAGGAGAGAATCTCCTGCTCTGGGTCAGAGAAATTGAGATGGCTATGACGTCCGCCATGCTCAAGACCGAGCAACAGCGCGTGGCGCTAGCTATCTCAAAGCTCGGGGTCGGGCGCGAGAATGGTCACTGACCTGCGGTACGTCCGTGGACGCCGCCTTCCCTCATGGGATCAGCTTAAGCTGCAACTCGCGAGTTTTCTCGCCGCCTAACCAGGCATATCGCGTGAGGTCACGCTTCCTTGCTACCCGACAGGGTAAGGAGTTGGTGGACTTCGTCCAAGCGTTGCGTACTCTTATTGCCGGTATGGCAGCGGATCCTCTCCCCGAGGCGGTCACGGTGACCATCTTCATGGAAGGTCTCCGCACTGGCGTGGCCAGGACGGAAGTCTTCCGTGTTCACCCTTCTTTTGAAGAAGTCGTGAACGTGGCGTTGAACGCAGGGTTCAACTTCAAGTACGCTCGAATTGGTTGGAGTACAGCTCGTCTGGAGCTTCGGGCTCGTCCAATGGACCTGAGCCGATGGATCTCAGCTACGCTGAAGACGAAGAAGCCGAGCTTCAAGCTGCTGAGCAGCGCATTGGCGTGCGCCGATGCTATGTGCGGGAGCACGCAGCACCTGCGTCCTGGGTGCCCGCTGCGCAAGCAACGCCAGGGTCGCCTCTAACCGGAAGCCGGGCCCGTGGCAGGGAAACCCCAAGACCCAGTAGGCGCGGGGCAGCCTGCTGGGGAACAACTTTGTTCTGTTGAACCTCTGAGAGGAGGTCAGCAGGGCTTGCCCACGGAGAGCTCCGTACTCTATAACACGGAACGTGTATGCAAGCCGGGCTTGCTGGTCGTCGAAGCGACCGTGAAGGGCTTAAATAAGCCATGGGTAATCCTTATCGATTCTGGCGCGTCAAGCAACTACGCTCGACGCGCCACGATGGAAGGAAGTCAGCAGTATGCTGAGGCGCAAGTGGCGCGAGTGCGTGACACGGTCACTGTTCGTCTTGCGACGAGGACCCGTGTTACGATGCCTAAGGTTCCTGTGAACCTGGGCGTGAAGTTTTGGACTTCGATAGCGTGGAACGCTGTCTGGTCCTTGACCTGGATTCGAGATACGATCTCATCCTAGGCATGGCCTGGCTGGAATGCCATGAGCCATGGATCGATTGGAGGTCTCAGACCTTAGGTGCTACGCGCTTACCTCCTAGCGGAACTTTGGCGAGTCATGAACCCACCTCTGCTAGGAAGCAAAAGCGCTATTGGCGCGAGCACTGGACCGAGACGGTCAATGTGCTGGATATTGGATTGTCCGAGTTAATGGACACTGGCGTCACTGACGCGAGCCCTGAGCACTGCTCTTGGGCTGAACGTGGAGTGGCACGTAAACCGCTGAGCGGCCCTCGTTGTGGTAACGAACTGCCGCTGTCTGCTTCCGAAAGCATGGCCAACCCAGTGTCGAGACACTGGGGCTGGGCCCTTCCGAAGCGGGGTGACACGATATTCACCGAGCGACGCTCGCTCTGATGAGCAGCATTCGCTGCATGCCAATGATGGCGTGGTCGACGGAACGTCGAGGCATCTTGGGCCTGGCCTTAGTGATGCGCGTGGAGTGGCACGTAACCCACTGGGTGGCGACTGCGAGTCATGCAGCCCGCTGCCGGATGTCGGTAATGACATCGAGTCTCCTTGGAGCAACAAGAGGTGAGGGCACCCGAAGATGTGTTTTATCTTAAAACCCTGGTCTCTCCGAGACGTTCGGTCTCCGCGAGGAGACGGCAGCGACGCCGCATGTCGACTGCGAGACGCAAGGCGTCTGTCCTGATACAGGAGTTATCCCGAGTGGAGGATGGTAGCGAACAGCTATACACACTCATGGATGGAGTGACTGGCGAGGCCAATGGTGAGATCACCTTGGGAAGTATTCAGACCCTCCGTCATCCTCTCTCTCTACCTCCCGATCGAGGCGTGCGTCATGAGATTGACCTGGTTCCTGGAACCAAATACTGCGTTACACGGCAGTGGCCCTTGCCAAGGAGCAGTGCGACGTCATTGACGCGTTCTTTAGTGCTAAGCACGCGGCAGGAATGGTGCGAGAGAGCAAGTCTCCTCATTCCACGCCGACATTCTGTGTCAGAAAGCCAAATGGGAAGTGGCGTATCGTTCACGCTTTTAATAAGCTCAACGCGGCCACTATCCCGGCGCAGACGCCGATTCCTAGAAAGGATGTTCTGCATAACAACATGGTTGGCAGTACAATTTACAATGCGCTCGACTTAGTCGATGGTTATTACCAATTGCTCATGCGTACGAGCGATATTCCGCTGACAGCGGTGAGCACTCCGAGCGGTATGCTCTGGGAGTGGCTCGTAATGCCCCAAGGGCTGTCGAACGCGCCTGCGACGTTCAATCGTCTTGTGACGCAACTATTCAGGCCTCTTCGAGCGTTTGCACAAACGTATTTTGATGACATCTTTGTCCACAGTCGTGCGGAGCACGGGAAGTCGGATGTGGAGAACCACATCGACCATCTACGAGCGGTGCTCGAGTGCATGCGCACTAACAAACTTTACGCTAATGCGTCTAAGTGTATCTTCGGTGCTGAAGAGATTCCCTTCTTGGGATGCTTTATTGGAAAGCGTGGCCTTCGTGCGGATCCCGCCAAGGTTAAGTCCATCGTGGACTGGCCGCTTCCGCGCAACCAGAAGGATTAGGAAGTGGCTTGGCCTTGCCAACTACTTGCACAAGTACAGCAAGAATTATGCTGAGATGGCTCGGCCATTGTCCAATCTCCTTAAGAAGGATGCGGACAGGTGTTGGGATACCGAGCATCAACATGCATTTGAGGCGGTCAAGGAGAGTCTCCTTCATGCACCAATCCTGGCGTTGCCAGACCCTGAACGTCCGTTCAGCGTCGTCTGTGAGGCATCCGACTTTGCCATTGGTAGTGCGCTTTTACAAGCTGATGCCGATGGGCACGAACGCGTGATTGCGTTTGAGTCTCGCCAGCTTAAAGCTGCAGAGAAGAACTACCCAGTTCATGACAAGGAGCTACTTGCAATGAAGTATGCCCTTGTCAAGTTCAGGTGCACCTGCTCGGTCCTAAACCGTTTGTGGTCTTTACAGACCATGCGTCGCTACGCACTGCGATTCAATCGCCTCATCTCTCGCAAAGGATGGCCAGGTGGCTGTCCTTCTTCGCGGAGTACAACTTCGAGGTGAAGTACAAGCCTGGCAGGCAGAACGATCTGGCGGACGCACTGTCGCGTCGCCCAGATTATGAATTTGCTCATGTCACGACGGTGACTTCGTCTGTGACGACGCTAATCCCCGCTGCGTATGCGCGTGATGAGACGTGTGTAGCTCTGCTACGTGCTCTTGGGAGCAAGGAGTTTGAAGACTCGGACATTAAGTTGTCGGCGCGCTTGCGCGCGAGGTTACATCGCTATTCCATCGATGATGGCCTGCTGTACTACAGCACGGATGTTGAGGACACTCCCGTGTCGTTGTCCCTCATGATGAGGATCTCAAGTATCGCATCCTCTATGAGGCGCATGATACGCCGCTTAGTGGCCACCTCGGTCGTGAGAAGACCTATGGCTCGGTGAGCCTGACGTATTGGTGGCCCAAGCTTTACAAGTGGACGAGCACTTACGTGCGAACGTGTGAGACGTGTCAACGGGTGAAGCCTTCACCGCACGCGGCTGCGCCGCTGGCAAGTTTGCCTGTACCCTCTGGGTGTTGGGAGTCCATGAGTTTGGACTTTGTGTTCGGTCTTCCTAAAGACCAGGATAAACACAGGAATCGTGGTCTTTGTAGACCG